>CANTUT010000112.1:1387500-2587500 GCA_947687605.1 Reutealis trisperma
AGCCTGTTCCTCTCTCGTTGATTTGTTTTTGTGTAGGCATTATGTTATAATTCTCATGGAAGGGTCTAATTGACTTGTTTCTTTGAAGGGATTACGTTATATCAGGCAAATTGCTCAGGAGACCAGTGGTGAGGTGGTGTATGGTTTAGGCAGGCAACCAGCTGTTTTGAGAACTTTTAGCCAAAGATTAAGCAGGTAGTTGCATGATTTTATTTTTCGATTTCTTTCTCATTCACAGGAGCCTTCTTTGAATATAAAATTATGTGTATAATCAAGTAATGAAATTGTGTTTGAGCATTTACGGGGCTTGTTAATGACTTCTATTTCTGTGTCTGTTGTCATTTTATGTAGAGGCTTTAATGATGCTATCAATGGATTTAATGATGATGGGTGGTCACTGATGAGTTGTGATGGAGCTGAAGATGTGATAATTGCTGTTAATTCAACCAAGAACTTGATCAGCACTGCCAATCCTGCTAATTCCCTTTCATTCCTTGGAGGGATTCTATGTGCAAAAGCGTCCATGCTCCTTCAAGTAAGTTCTTAAACTGCCCTAAGAATTTTCTTTCGGTCTATGACTACAAGGGGAAATCTATGTGGTTGACTGAATCTATAGCATTTTTAGGAAGCCCTAAAAAAGAAATATGCTTATTTTTTTTATTTTTGCAAATGATGCCTTCATTTTCTATATGTTTCAATTCTTATTTCTGGCCAAATGGCATTTATATTACTTGTATAAGAATATCATTTTATGTTCATTGGCAAAATCTGGAATCAGGCATGTTGCTGTTATGAAATTGGCTGCAAGTTTCTTTTATTATTTCTGTTTTACTTTCCTGCTACTGTTAGCAAGTTTACGTTGTCTGAAATTGTTTTTGTTTAGTCTTGAGTGTACATAAATTTACATCTTTATTTCCCTCCCAGTTTCCTGTCTGGATAGACAGGAAACTTTGGTGATGTGTTCTTTTGAAAGCTTGGAATTCATTGCATTCATGTATGCCCAAAGGAATGAGCATTTCTCTAACATGTCCGTGGGATCGAAACTGATGAACTTTCTGTGTTCCCTTTTTCATGCTAGAATGTCCCTCCTGCAGTCTTGGTTCGCTTCCTAAGAGAGCACCGTTCTGAATGGGCTGATTTTAATGTTGATGCCTATTCTGCTGCATCATTGAAGGCTGGTTCATATGCATTTCCAGGAATGAGGCCCACAAGGTTTACTGGGAGCCAAATTATCATGCCACTTGGCCACACAATTGAACATGAAGAAGTATGTTGTGCTTGTTACATTTGAGTGCTTGTTACATTTGATCCTTTAAGTGTAATAAATATAAACTTTCATTTCATTATATTTTTTGTACATTCACGTCTTATTCATAAGTTTTTCCCCTAGTTACTTGAAGTAATTCGACTGGAAGGCCATTCTCTTGCACAAGAAGATGCATTTGTTTCAAGGGACATTCATCTCTTACAGGTACTTGTTAGACTTTTAGCACCTTACAGGCATTGTTTGTTTATTTTATTAATACAATTGCAATTCATAAGATAATAGTGTTTAGTACATAGCGAGGTCCATTTATTTTAAACTTTTAGTATCTCATAGACTTCTATTTTGTTTCTTTACTTTTGGAGAACTTCTTGAGCTACTATGTGCTGTCCTCTTTTGGTTGACTTTGAGAGGCCTATTTATTTGCTTTAACCGTATGCATGTGTCTTAGTGACATTCCTTTTTTTTTTTTTTTTTTTTTTGGGGTAGATATGCAGTGGTATTGATGAGAATGCTGTTGGTGCCTGTTCTGAACTTGTTTTTGCGCCAATTGATGAAATGTTTCCTGATGATGCTCCACTGTTACCATCTGGTTTCCGCATCATTCCTTTAGATTCAAAAACAGTTAAGTCATACTAGATTTCACTTTATCTTTCCTTTATGTTCTTATAATATGGCTGTTAAAGTATGATTTTAGTTGAAAAAAATGTATTATGATCTAAAAAAAGATGAAAGGATAAAAAGGGTGGGCTTTATATTCTTAATTCAAAAATGCGCTTTTCAACTTTAGTTAGCTGTACAAAATTCTTTATGATTAATTTCCATTGCAATCACCTGAAACTTGTGAATTATGACACAATGGAGCTCATTCACGCACCACTTGGAACGCAAAAGTGTCTTGAGCTGAGAGCATATTGGAATTTGTGTCATTTACATCGTTTTCTCCAGTACACTGATGATGTCATTATACAGAAGGATACACAGGATGCATTGAATACTTCTCGCACGTTGGATCTAACATCTAGCCTTGAAGTGGGACCTGCAACAAATCATGTTACTGCAGATGCTTCATCATCTAATAGTACTCGATCAGTCTTGACTATTGCCTTCCAGTTCCCTTTTGAGAGCAATTTACAGGACAATGTTGCGACCATGGCTCGTCAATATGTCCGAAGCGTGATTTCCTCTGTTCAGAGGGTTGCTATGGCTATATCTCCATCAGGATTGACCCCAGCTGTGGGTCCTAAGTTATCTCCTGGTTCTCCTGAAGCTCTTACATTAGCTCACTGGATCTGCCAAAGTTATAGGCAAGTTGTGCTTGATTCTTTATCATGGATGGTTTAGCAATTATAGTAGTGTTTAGTACATACTGATGTTTTCTTTTGTCAGACTACTGTATAAGTATGTTCTTATTTTGCTAAACCATCAAGCTTTACATCTTTCAATAATTTGTAAGAGTTTAACAATTTGTATTCATCTCTCTCCAGTTACTATTTAGGGGCAGAATTGCTGAGGTCTGATTCTCTTGGTGGAGAGTCAGTGTTGAAACATTTATGGGATCATCAGGATGCCATCTTATGTTGTTCATTAAAGGTACAGTTAAGTCTTTTTTACAAATGAAGTGAAATCAATGCATAAAATGGCATATATGCTTTGAACATTCTTATGGCTTTTTAGTATATTATTCAAACTTAATCATCTGAACAAAATCTATAAATTTTTTGTTGATCTTTTGTTTTTTCTCTTTCTGGTGCTTTTTAGTCGCTGCCGGTTTTCATCTTTGCCAATCAGGCTGGTCTAGACATGCTCGAGACAACTCTAGTGGCTTTACAAGACATCACATTGGATAAGATATTTGATGAATCTGGACGCAAGGCACTCTGTACAGACTTTGCAAAGTTAATGCAACAGGTAACTTTTATGGAATATTATGCACTACTGCTGTCGATAGATTGAGCTTCTTTTGGATCGAGAAATAGAGAAAAAAACACACACACTGGCATGCGGTAGCTTCAATCTTATCCAGTTCATCAAGTTGTCAATTGAATTTCTCTCATCATTATAACAAAGTGATGACCTTTCATTTGTAATCTTGTAGCAAGCTATTTTTCTTGAACATTAGTTCTCTGATGAGTTATGGACATTCATTTAATGAATTAATGATTGATAGTTGTTACTAAAACCTTCCTACTCAACGTTTAAGCTGATGCATGAGGCAGTTGCTTTGCAAAAATTATGGTGAACTTCTGGACATAAGCTCTATTACTTGTAAGTCTCAATTAATTAAATTTATACTTGTTATCAGGGATTTGCTTACTTGCCGGGTGGAATCTGCATGTCTACAATGGGGCGCCACGTCTCATACGAACAAGCTGTTGCATGGAAAGTCCTTGCTACAGATGAGAACACTGTTCATTGCCTTGCCTTCTCTTTTGTAAACTGGTCTTTTGTGTGATAATTCATTCACTTGATGCGCTATCTCCCCACCTCCCCATGTTGAATATGAAAAAAGATATAGGTGGAGAATTTTGGAAATGAAAAAAAAAAAAAAGTTTTGTAATATTTAAACCCAAGCTGCAGGTTTGCATTATATTAATTTAATTAATTTTTATTTAGTGCACCCAGATTTTCCCCACTCCATATATATATATATACATTGTGCGAAACTTTCTTGCCCTTTTCAGCTTATTATTGGATCTTGAAACAGGAAGTAAACATGAGGACTATGAATTCTTGTTTTTTTTATTTTTTATTTTTTTTATTTTTTATTGTGGCATACTGTTCAATCCTTAATAGCAATGGCAGTGGCAGACAAAGCAAGGGTTCACGAGCTAAATTTTCAGACATCTGCTGTTCTGCTGCAAATTGTTTACAAGATTTCATTGAAATGTGTCTGCTATTTATTTCACCTTAAATGCCATTTATTACCTACACATTGCATTTGGCATTTGCTGGTACTTGGATGGCTTTTTCCTTCCCACCAAGATTTGTATTTATGAGGCCCTTCAATGTTGACGTTGCTGCTTTTGGTAAAATATTGTGTGCCTAGCAGCTTCATCTTTCATGGATTAAATATATAAAATATAATAATAAAAATGCTCCTTAGACTTATAAAAATAGATTTATTTTAATTTTCACACCAAATAAGAAAATATAGATAATGTTATTAAATTAACAAATTTTGTCAAGTATGTTCTAGAAGTTATAATTTTTTGGGGATAAAGTATAAAAAAGTTCAAGTTTAGTCTGAGGAGCATATGGGATCCTAAATTAAGTTTTGGAACAAATAATTTGTGAAATATCTTATTTAGGTCATTTTGGCACTTCTATCTAATAGAAGTTTAATACCGTTTCAATAACTTAATTCTTATATTAAAATAATATTTTTCAGAAATTAAAAATTCAAGAATACATGTTCATCATTCATCTAACAAGAAGAACCCAGAATCAATAAATTTTCAGATCAGCCATGTGGGTTTTGTAATATCAAAACCATTTTATTCGACTTTTTAATCCATTCAACAAACAATTTTTTATATCTAGTTTGGTCTATTATAAGCCTTAAAGGCTCCAAACTCTTTTGTCTGATGATGCTGTTGATGTTTCTTGATCTGTTTATCAATGAAATTACCTTTGGCAAAAAATAAAAATCCATTCAATAAAAAAAGAAATAACTATGACTATTTGTTTCTTGATATGTTAGATTTGAACTTTTTTATGGTTTTGTTGGAAATTGAACCTGTATGTTATTTCATCCGCGTTCAAAAGCTTAGACACAATTAAAATCTCCAAATCACTGGCGCCATTAGCCATTAGCCAACGTATGTACCCTTTCTTCTCAAATCTTGAAACAGAGGAATGGGTGCGGAGAAGTGAACAACATAGCTTGAGAATCTGCAAGAGAAGGCTGGAGGCTATGCGGTGATCAATGGTGGGTTCACAACCCAGCTCGAAATTCACGGTGCTGCTATTAACGACCTTCTTTGGAGCGCTGTATGTTTGATAAAAGACCCAAACCTCGTCAAAAGGGTCTCTTGTTTTTTAATGCTCTGTTTTTTCTTTTCTCTTTTTGAGGGGTTTTGAATTTCTTTCAAATGTTGTGTAGGTTCACTTGGAATATTTGGAGGCTAGTGCAAACATTTTTGTCACTTCTTACCTGGTTTATGCTTTCCGTAAACTAAGATTGATTTCAGTTTTTTATGTAATCATATGTATTTCCTTTTTCTATTAATGACAGGAATGCATAATGAAAGAACCATAATTTAATGCATCGTTTGTGATTAGATTTGGAATGCATAAAAATTAGAAATGCATTTGGTAGATGAGACGTAATGTAATGTAATCAAATGAATTTCTAATATAAAGTTATACTAAAAATTAATTTGATTATATTATATTACATCTCATTATGGCCTAACAAATGTACTCTAAAAATATTGAAAATGAAAAAATATTATTTTAATTTAAAAATTAAGTGATATGAACAGTGTTAAACTTCCATTAGATAAAGGTGGTTAAATTATCCAAATAAGATATTTTATAAGTTATTGATAATTTAAGAGCTTATCTGCTTCTCGGACTAAATTTGAGTGTTTTTTTTTTTTATACCTTATCCCTAATTTTTTATATACATTTATAAACTTAACTTGCCAATAAGTACATATTTCAATTTAAATGAGATTTCAAATTCGAATTATTGCCATCTGATTATAAATAAATAAATAAAATTCTTGTATTTACTTTAAAATAAATAAATCTAGGTTTGCATAAAAAAAATATTGTTTTTTCTTAGTTGGAGAGTTAAGATCGTCCCCTGCATGCCTGAGTAGGACTGTAAACATGTTGTTTAGCTGAGTTTAAGCTCAAATTTAGCCCAAATAATCAAAATTTAAGTTAAGTTTACAACTAATTTTAGTCTAAATTATGATCTGCCTATTTATTTTGTTCATCTCTTTTTTATATTTATTTATCTAATTGAATCGGATTTTTGAATTTTTTTTTGAGATAGAAATCTTATTTTTGAAACATTATATCATATATTCCCATATCATGTATAAATTTGAGACTTGCTAAAATGATTTATTTTATATCTTAATACAAGTATAATAATAAAAAATTAGAAATAAATACCCTGATTAAGTGTTATAAGAATTTATTTTAATTGATTATCGTGAAAAATATATAATGAATAGGAGATTTAAAAATAATTTGTACATCATTCAGAAGGAAAATAATAATACTATTATATATATATATATACCCTTACACAGCCTACATATTCAGGAATTATCTCCTGAGTGCTGCCACTAATAATCGAACTTTGATTAAGGAAATAAGCAAAATCCCTTCTAATCCTCATGGTTTATTATATATTCATTTAGTCTAGTAAAATCTAAATTTAATGTAGACTTAAAATTATTGATAAGACCCATTCAAATTAAATCTATGTAAAAAATGATTTTTTCATATATTTAAATGGAGAATTAGAATTAAAAATTGATAATTTATTCATAACACATGAACAAACTATTACAACCTTAAATTAAACTCATAATTAATGTAGCAATTAAATCACATAGACATATTAATTAATTAGTTAAATAAATGTGTATATATAGATATATATACATCATTGATCAGAAGATGGTTTGGGATTTGACGGAATGGTGTTTGAATTCAAATCATGAAGAAATTTTGTTATCGTCTGCACAATCGCCTGATCAAAACTTTCCCTGTCAAGCACAGAGCCATTACCACCATTGTTGTTACCTCTACAGTTCTGCATGCAAATATATAATTTGTTATTTATTTATCTTTCTAAAAATGCATGGTGGATTCATGAAAAATCATATGAGAAAGTTCTAACTTTTTTTTAATAATTAAAGATATAGTCACGCACATTTTAAAATCATAATAATTTTGAAAAGATGCGTTAATCTTTATATCAACACACTGAATCATTATTAATATATAATAACTACATTTTTTAAAAAATGAAGGTTAAAGAGCGAATACACTTTTCCTCTTTGATTCTGTGAGCTCATCAAGCAGTAGAACCTGTAAGCAATGAGATCAATTAAGCTTTATCAGCTTAATCACATACAAAACTTTCAACAAACAAATTACATCATATAATCATACTAATTAATAAATTAAATAACGGTCTCGTAATGTAAGAAATCATGATCTTTTTTTCTTTAAAAAGTCTCAATACGACAGATGAAAAATAAAATAAAATAAAATATATATATATACCTGTTTCACAATTTCTTCATACTTGTTGGAACAATTATGTAATCTAGCATTATCATCATCTTCATGATTATTTTGCCTAGACATTTTAATTTAATGTAAAGATTTAAGAGTGAATGGAATAGTATATATATATATAGTAGCAAAGGAAGCACATGAATTGGACTGGTTGATTAGGTCTGGTTTCAGTTTATAACCGTTATAGTTAGTAACGAACATTATTGGGAGTATATACATTTCTTGCCATATTGAAAAACAAAATGAAAAAAAATACAAAAAAGAGACAAAGACAAAGCGTTTTTAACCTACTAACTATTCCTTTCTTGTTTCTTACTTCTTCAAATGTGATTCTCGTGCTAACAATAATCTGTTAGCCAGTCAAACATACTTCCTTTAGTAGAAAAAAAAAATCGACTGTTTAGCATGGACGCTCATCCTGTTTAGCCTTATTAAGTTTTTTAATATAAATTTAGGAGAATTAATTTTAAAAGTAAACTTCTTAAAATTAGAGAGTTCAATTTATACTAATCACTTAGTATATTTATATTTAATTAATATGGGATATATTATTAACAATCTCTTAAGTGATAACTGGATGAATATAATTTTTTATTAATATTAGTTAACACTTGCAAATTTATGATATGAATTGAGATGATATAATTAAATGCCAACACAGGCGAAAAAATATATTTGAAAGCCTATCACCAGGCAAAAAACTATTGAATGAAACCCTTAACGGATTAAAAACTGAAATACCCTCTACGGGTCAAGAAGAATTGAAAAAAACCCACTACGAGACAAGAATTGAAATCAAATCAAATCTAAAATATACCAAAAATTGAAACTTCAATTCAAATTATGATATAATAAAACGTAGTGTAAGAATCGATTAAGTTCATATTAAGTTTTTTTTAATATAGATTTTAGAAAATCAACTTTAAAAACTAATTTGTTAAAATTAGAGTCCATTTCTAATGTGGGATATATTCGTAACAAGCCTCCTTCATTCAACAATCAAAAAAATAAAAAATACACATTCATATATATATATATATATACATGAATATTTGAACATAGGGACGGCTTAAGATTTTCAAAGACCTAGTTAGTTCGTAAATATGACAACAAGGCAATCGTTTCACAAGAAAAAAGAAAAAATTTACAAATTGCTAATTTAATGGTTTCAAAATTTTTAATTCAAGATTTTTAATATTATACTTTGATTAATTGATTTAATTTATGAATTGTTATATCAATATAAGATGAAATAATCTTATAATCAATTGTTATCTTCTATTTTGTGGATTAATAGGGTAAAAAAAATTAGCGTTGCTTAACTTTACTAAAATAATTAGAATTGAGCTTATTATGATTGATAATATTTTTTTTTAAGGCAAGCATACTAATGATTCTTAATTCTTCAATATTAGCTAAAAATTATTATAATTTATATTTATAAAAATTATTAAAATTGTCCAATTCGACCCGTAGCTAACCGTTTTGGTGAGTTCAATACAATCTTTAATCTTTATTCTTCACAATTTCTAAAAAGCTTTCACGATCGACGACAAAGAGGCTTTTCGAAGCTTTGCCTATTCGGGCGTACCGTAATGCAAGACTGGCAAAAATAGGGAGTCCAAAATTGCGTAGAGGTCTATTAAACTAGGAATGAGCATTAATGAGTAAAAACTTATTATTGGAATTGGAATTGAACTGATGTGTTTAAATGAATTCAATTCAATTAAATAAAATGATTAATTTAATTCAATTAAAAGATATAAAAATTTTGATTTTCAAGTCGGTTAAGAAATTTTTTTTTTATCAAATTAATCGATTGATTCAATTAAAAGATATAAAAATTTCGATTTTCAAGCCGGTTAAGAAATTTTTTTTATTAAATTAATCGAATTGACCGATTTATTTATTTTTTAGATAAATAAATTAAAATCTCCAATATGCTAATTATTTTATAAACTTATATTTTTCATTTCTTTTATAAATTTATAATTTAATTAATGCACTATTATTTTGTATGTTTATAATCATAAAATATTACGATATAATATTTATTTTTAATATCATGTGGAATTGTTTCATGCGCTAATTTACTTTTTTTTTTTTTTCATTTTATATAAATAAATTACAAAATTCCAATATCATAGATAATAAATACTCTTTATACATTTAAATTCAAAGTGAAAAACATTCCATATTCATTTTTTAGTAAAAAACACAATATAACATATTTAACTGAAATTTAATAATTCAATTTGGTTAATTTGATTTTATGATTTTTTCAGTTGAATAATTCAATTAATATTTAATTTCAGTTTGTACCGATTGCATACTCTACATTTTAAGTGTAGGATTGTAAAGTATATATATAATATATATCTATAATAAAATTGTATTAAATATTCTTAAACTTCTTATCCATCATATGCTTTTCATGATAATTATAAAATATAAGCTCTTATAATACTATTTTATAATGTGTTTATTAGTATTATTTTTTTATCTGTCATTATATCTACATCAATATATGAAAATATTTTATAAATTATCAAATTCTCACGTTATATTATAATACATCATAGACAGCAGGTTTAAAGATTAAATTTGAGAAATAAATTGGTCACCTTAAACTCAAAATGAAAATTAAACTTAAAATTCCTGAGTTGAAAATGTAATTAATGAACTTGAACTCTGATTTAGAGGGTAAATTATATTCATTGTCTCTCAACTATTGAATAATGCATATTATCGTGCCTCAATTAAAACTTTTTAATGAAAAATATCATTAACATTATACTAACCTTTTATGAAGGTATATAATGTACAATTAATAGTTGATAGAATATAGGTGTCATTTACCCCAAACGCAGACAAAAAATAATTCAACTCGGCTTGTTTTACGCTCTAAGAGCCCTTAGGCATTGCATTTCGTGGATTTATTTTTCAGGTCCCCAAGTAAACAGAAACTCCTAATTCTCGTAGAATTCTCACAGGATTAACGACAAGCCATCTGTTCGTTTCATTTCTTTTTCCCTAAGCTGGTATAAACTCAGATTCATATATGAGCATATATATGGAATACACAAAGCAAGCAATGAAACAGACAAGGTCAAACCACAAATCACATGCAGATGCAATAACAAGTCTAATACATTCTGCTTCCAAGCCTCAGTTGACTCCCATCTAGTACAATTGAAACAAATAAAAAATAATAATAATAACAAAGAAGCTTGATTTCAGCAGAAGAGCACAGCAGTCAGCAGACTCAGCACCTGGTATCTTTTCTCCATTAGCCTTATTATAGGCAAATATTTCGGGGCTAATGCCTTGTAAATCATCCATAATTCCAAACAAACTATGAAGCTTTCTAATCCCACCATCATATAGTAATTCTGTTTTTGTGCCACATGCCAGATTCTCGGCAAAATTGGAGGATATCAAATAAGAGAGAAATTGTCACTTGTAAACACTCTTCAAATGCCATTACTGTTTAGCCTCAGATATCCGTCATTGAATGTCTACGACAAATAGACAGCAGACCCAGAATATTTACGTTGTAACCTGATTTACAAAAAACATTTACAAGGGAAAAGAACTGGGTTCAGTTTTTGAGAAATGGATTACACAACAGGTAATAAGATTGAAAAAGACCATGAATTTAAGTCTGTCACAAAAATGGCCAGGTCATCACTCTTTTTTTTCTTTTCTAATTTTACAATTCTTTTTCATTTTCTCATCTGGACGCCAATGACCAAAAGTTCAGAAGAAATGAAGGTAATGCAGTGAACCAGCTGACGAAAGCCATGGCTGTAGCAGTTTCAAACTGCACACAATGATTCTCAGAACAGTTACCAAGATCATTATCAATAAGGACTGTGATGCCAGCTGAAGCACAAGCTGCAGCAAATGTAAGAGTGGATGTGATCTGCATAGGAATAAACACAGAGTTTAAGCCACAACATGCCATGAAGAATAGCAAACTTCCATCGTGATAACTGACTAGGAAGAAAAACATAGTTAACACATGCATAGAAGTGAAAAAAGGCAAATTGCACATGGAATGTGAACTTCCATCACAGTCCATGTTTAGTACCAAACACACAGATTCGTTCCTATTGTGGGGTCAAGTATATAATAGGATCAAACATAATAGACAAGTTCTTTGATTAATTCGTATCAGATTTTAAATTCACAAGAATAGCTGGAATAAACATAATGCAGACACGTCCACAACAGGGAACAAAATCAAAATTTTGCTTGATCATATTTTTTTTTTAACTGTGAACGACCAATAGCCAAAAGTCATGATACATTTAGGACTACACCTCTCTGTGCATGATTTTTCAGAGGCCAAAAAAAAAAAAAAAAATAGGTCTCCCAGAATAACAAATATCTCAAATCTCATTGAAGCACCATGATGATTACGATTACATCACATGCACCTGAGAAAATTTTGGCAAAGCCTGTTTGTTGCTATGCACAAAGATAATAGTTAGTTATTAATTTGGTCCAAGTCAATTAGACATGATTCCAGCCTCCATATGAGTGAGATCAGATTTGCAGAATTTTTCTGCTATATATGAGTTAATAACCCCAATGCAAGTGACTTTAGAAAAGGTGAAGTTGAAAGTTAAAATGCATATAGCAATAACTGTAGCTTTATCTCTTACAAACTAGAAATTATAAGTGAATAAACAAATGGATGGTATCAAAATAACCAAGGAATACTGCATTTGATTGGAAAATTTTGAACATACTTGCTGGGAAGAATTTTCACGAGAAGAACTAAAAGTTAAAAATGCCTTGACTACTTGTATTCAACAACTTTGCAAATGCCTAATGACTAAATACAGACCAGACCAAAAATACTGATTCCAGGAGTTTAATATATCATTGAGGTAAGCGACAGCATTTGTCAAGATAAAAGGTTTTACTGTTCCTATTCAGTATTGTCTTACCCCATCACCAACAGCAAACAAGCTAACAACTCGATAATTCTGCAACGAACGCATCACCAAGAGAGCATAAATGTCCACAATAGCTAAGGTAAGGCTCCACAAAAACTGTAAACCAGCAGCAGCAACAAGGTAGCTGATATAGCATACATCAGAAGAAAGTTTTGATGTTATGAAAGGATCAGATCACATCACATATACAGATATCAAGCAAACAGAATAACAGCTCTCTTTTTCCCCAAAATTATAGGTTCATCAGTGGTTAAATCCTACCACATGCAAATATATAACATGTTAGACATTAAAACACTTCCAGCCTGAATGAACATTAAGACAATAAATTAGGTTTCCAGTAATTCTTTCAGTATAAAGGCAACAATTTGAGCACAAACCATTTGTTGCCATCACTAACTAGTATAAAACATGTAATAAGACAGACTTAGATAGTTTCAGTGTAAACCAGCACCATCAAGATTTTTATTTTGCTCTCTTTACAAATATTATGAAGTGAGAGTGGACTGAGAGATCCAATTGAACATACTCTTCATGCTGTTGACCTGAACGAAATGCATTATAAACAGACTATAACAAATGCCAATAGTCCATTCATATTGCAATAATCAAGTATCAAAGTAAACTATAAAGCACCAACACTTTAGTTCTGGATCCATCCAATATCATGTTGCATCAGATGCTTCTCCTTCATGAGGTGCGATATACATGTCTAGTGTCTATTGTGTAGTGTGAATTTTTGTAAGAATAGTTGTGTTAGCGTGTCTGTGCCTCATAGAAAAATGATAAAAATAAGAATGGTCACCTAAGAGTGAAAAATCTATTAATCATCTTCAAAGAGTGAAACTACAGGAACTCATGTCTTATACCCATCTTTTACACAGATAGTTCAAACTGCTAAAGCAAATAGAACCCCAACAAAGATTATTTATTAGTATTCATTACTAAATCATCAATAACTTATAACGCTTCTCCAAAATCTTAGCCAAATTTCTAATGAGATTTTCTCAAATTACAACCAAAAGAAAAGTAAAATTCATGAAGCACAGTGAGTATTTACCAGAAAGCAGTGACGGAAGGGAAGTCACTGGTGGTGGCCATGACAGCAAGAGCCGCAGCAGCGAAAATAAACTGAAAAACACGCAAAGCAAGACCGCCTTTTGTACCAGGCATACCTTGTATATCCTTCATCCTAACCCTCGGCGCATTATTATTATTATTATTTCCGCCGTCGCCAGTCGTCGGAGGATCCTCCACCGGATGAACCGACGCGTGGCTCACATTCATCTCTCTAATTCCCTTCTCCTAATTCTCTCTCACTTCAATTCATTTTTTTTTTAAACTCTAATCTCTCTTTCCCTTCCTCAACTAATTAATATAAAATTTCACTGCATTCAGGTAAAAACCAATTTAAATTAAAAATTAAAAAACAATAATCTAAAAATCTATTTTTCTTTCATTCTTTTTTTCTCTCGGGAAACAAACAGAATCAGAGATCTGAATGAATCGTACCTTTTTTTAGCAGTTCATGTGATTAAAATAGAAAGCTATAAATTTCTGGAGGCAGATCTCGATGGATCTATAGAGTAGTTTACTAACAAGTGTTTTTCTGCTTCTCCTTTGTAATGTCTTTGTTTTTACATGAAACAGAAGAGAGATCAAAGCAGAGAAGAGAAGAGAAGAGAAACGCAAAAGCAAAAGAGCAAAGGAAGCGTCAACAACGAGTTGGCAGAAAAAGGGTCAAGTGTTGTTGGTCTGGAATTTTACAGAAAGTTAATTCCACTCGCTTTTCTATTGGCTGTTTAGTGCGCGTGCATACCTTCTGTAAATAAACTTAATCCATTTAGCCCCTACTTTACGTTTAGGAGTTAGGACATTTTTTATTTATGCAAATTAATTATTAGGATATTAATAAAATAAATAAATAATATTAATCTATTACTACTACATAAGAAGAGCCACTTGTGGACAAAAATATCCTTACTAATTTTACTTAATAATAATTTTACTGTTAGATATATTATTATATTATATTTCTTTTTTTTTTAACTTATATATATATAATATATATATATATATATATATATATATATATATATAAAATCTTACCTATTAATAATAATATTCACATTCTTTTTTTACTTAATTTTCTCTACTTAAATACAATTTTTCTATTGACTATATTACTACATTGTATCAATTTTTTTTCATAAACCATTATGCATATATCTTATTTTTCTAATACTAAAAATATCAAATAATAAAAGAAAAAATCATTTTGTGAAAAATATATATTCATATATACTCTACTAACTATTATTATGGTAAATAATCCTGTAATATAATTATAGTTTTCTAATAAAATATTTTTGAATAAATTCAAAAATATTATTTTAAGGATATTACAAATTACTCAACATACTGTTTGAAATTTTTTAATTAATATTAGAAGTACAAAATAAAAAATATTATTGTATGAATAATAAATGTTGTATATCTTATAAGTTACTCACATATTATCATGAATAATATTAAAATTAGAGTTAAAATTAAATTTTTATTTTTTTAGGGAAAAGTTAAAATTTTAATTACTTTGATAACCATGCATATTATTTTAGTAGTAAGATTATCTATATATTTAGGGTTACAAATGAATCAAGCTATTCGCGAGCAATTTAGTGTTTAACTCGATAAAAAATAATTCGCATTTAATTTGTTTTATAAATAAGCTGAGTTTGAATCTTATTTAAATACTCTATTAATTAACAAGCCGAGTTTAAACAAAATTATGCTCAATTAATTGGACACGTAAATAACTCGATTAATAGGCTCACGAACGGGTCGATTAATATTTTATTACTATTATTATTATTAACTTAACAATTTTGGCACTCAAAAAAAATAAATTTAACACTTCTATAATATTTTGGTAATTCAATTTGACTAAAATACATATACTCCTAATTCTTTTACATGTACACTTTAAATATTTCAAAAAATAAATAAATTATATATTTAATTACATTTTCAATTTTTAACAAAATTTACCCTTTATTAGGAAAATTACTATTACTGTTTCTAGAAAATATAATATTCACTGTTAAGAGATGAGTGCTAAATACTTTCTATTTTTTACCTTTTTTTATTATCTTCTTCCTTTTCATGATAACATATAAGTTATATTAAATTTTATAAATATATATTATTTACAAATCTATCTTATGTGTCATCATGAAAAGAAAAAAAATAAGAAAATGTAAAAAAAATAAAGTATTTAGCACTTCTCTTGTTAAGATCTTAACAATAAAATATAATGTTGATTCACTTAATCCATAAGTCATATACATTTTAATTATTGGACTAATCGAGTAGCATAATTATATAAAATAGATAGATGAATAGTTTGATGATGTTATACAATTGTTCTTTTTTCCAAAATCAATGCTATATTACATCCTTAAAAAGATAGATAACTCTTGAATAAATATTATAATATTAAATAAAAAATTATTTAGAATATCATATATTTTGGAACATCATATATTTTTGTATAAAATTATGATTTGTGTAATTCAAATTAACGCAACATATTATATGACAATCAATAAAAAAAAAAATTATATTAACTAAAATTAAAATACAACCACATACGTGGAAATTAAAGTATTACACATTAAGAATTTGTATTGTATTGAATTATTTGAAAAAAATATGTATACAAAAAAATTTTTAAATATCATAACACTAAGATATAACCACATGTTAGTTTTGAGATCTTTTATTATAGTTATTTTATTAGAAATAAATATTCAAAAAATTAGGTATTATAATAAGTCATAATCATAAATATATTTATAATAATATACTGTATTTAATATTAATAAATTTACAATTATTAATAATATTTAAATTATTAAAAATACAACAATATTTAAAGTTGAGCCCGGTTGCAAAGCAGGCGGGGTCATTTTGTTAAAAAAATACTATGGAATTTTAATTAATTAAAATTTTTAAATAATTAGGTTCTCCAAATTATTATTTTTTTCAACTGCTAAATTATTACTTTTGATTCAATGGTAACATAAAAATAAAATAATAATATGGGTCAAAATATTAATTAATTAAATCTCCAACTATCTTGTAATTTTTCACTTACAATTACTTTGCATATCGCCTTCAAGTCACTCTCATGAAATAAAAATAGATTTTTTTTTTCTGAAAGAACATTAAAATATAGAATTTAGAAAATGGTTTTAAAATTTTATTTGTTTATTTTAATCCATGCATTTTTTAATAATTGCACAAGCATTTTCTAACAAGTATTTTTATAATATTGACTAACGAGATACAGTTAATTTATACATGAATTTTTATAATTAATTTTATTGAATTCAAATACGTCTTATTTGTAATCAAGTCAGAGAGGATTCCCTACATCTTTTTCATGAGTGCATTGAAGTCGGTTATTTATGGCATAAAATCTGTCATTCTGGCTTGAATTTTTGTTCGTCTCTCTCATTGTCGGATTAGATTTTTTCTTAAATGGCAATGTCTCATCAAGGATTCTTAATTCGTGGAATTCCATGGCATCATATGTATATTTTAGTGAAGTCTCCTTATGCTTGCACGAGTAAACCCGCTAAGTTGGTTGCATGATAGTTTTTTTTTTTTTTTGACTCAAAGAAGATGTCAGTGTTAATATTAAAATAAAGGCCAAAAGCCCAATATTAGGCACAAGTACAATGGATCAAATGGATTATATGAACAAGATCAATGGTCAGCAAACAACTATTAATTACATGGGTTTTTTGAATTGGGTTGATTCCCAAAAAGATTGACCCAAAGGCTAAACAAGCAATTAGGAACCCTAGTTGCTCCTGCCTCTTCCTTACTAAGCTACCCTCCTTCTTCAATGCTGACAATCCCGTTGTAGCTGGAAGGAAGACCAAAAGCCTTAGAAAATTCAGAAAAAATGTATCGTTACTAGACCCAAAAGCCTTATACAAAAGAGCTTCCAAACAAGGCCACCTCTACCACAAAAACCTAGAAACAAAAGTACTAGGACACCTAGCGAAAGCTCCCTATCAAAGTACTCTAACCATGGTGAGGTCTGTTTTCCGGTATAGGTCATGGTTATGCTATGAATCCATAGATCTTCACCCAAACAGCTCAAATTGGAGAGTCCACGTAAATCGCTAACATCTCTCCCCATCCACCATTTTTCCTCCAAAAATAACACCAATGGAGGAAGAGCACGACGGACAGACCGAACAAAGCCAGAGTTGACAATGGCAATACCACCGAAGGAAAACTAGCTCAAAATAACCCATAAACATAAGGCAATTGGGTACAAAAATACGGCCACTGGGGTAATTTATTTGCAAGAAACATAAATCAAACAAAACATAGAAATAATAATAAAAAAATAAAGGGAATTCTTCTATTGGCTGGGGTCACCAGAGAAAAACCCCTCAAAAAATCTTAACGGCACAAGCACTAAACCTATAGAGAAGGTAGAGAAAAATAAAAGTTATGGAGAAGGCAAATATCAAACACCTTGATTTTATGATAGGTTGCTCCTTATAATTGGAGAAAAGTTAATATTAATGGTAGTTGCTTAGGTTCTCTAGGCTTTGCTTCTGCAAGTGGTGTTACGGTACGAGTCAACTGATAGATTCTTGGTTTTTCTGTGATTGTGGTGGTAGAGTTATGTGGTATTCATTAAGGTCCATAGTTGGCTTGAGATAGAGTGTATCATAATGTTTTAAATAAAACTGATTTGACATTAGCAATTCATTTTATCTTATTTGTTGCCTTGTGCTATAATCATTGGACTACTATTATTTTTGAAGAAAGTATAAAAAAAAAAAATCATGTTGCAATCATTTTCACTTTAGATTTATAATTTTTTTTTTTAGTTAAAATGGATTCATTAGCACTTTGAGGTCTATAGTCTTAAAATCATTAGAGGTTGGCGGAGTAACATCCATGTGACATAAAACTACTGACATGGAGTTCACATGAATTTTATAAGATATGCCATATAAATGTCATGTTAGTAGTTTTATACCACATGGACATCACATCAATAATCTTTTATGTCACATGGACATCACATCAACATTCTTTAATGGAATTAAAATTATATATCCTAAAGTGTTAACGGCGAAAATCTTAAATTCTATTTTATCCAAAAAATTTACAAATTCCAAAGTGAAAAATGACAGTAATCACATTATATTTTTTAATACTTTTCCATTATTCTGCATAACAAATTGGAAATATCTTGGTTGTGCTCTTTATCTCATATGTGTAGAAAAGCAAATGCAGCTGTTGATCACTTAACTCATCACCTGGATTTATGGCATGGGTTGCTAAAACTTAAAAGGATTCTTTTGCTTCTTCTCGTGCTTTGTTGCTGTTAGATACTTTTTGAGGGAGTTTTTATGTAGTTTTAGTTTTCTAGTTCTAACATATGTAAAAAAAAAAAAATGAAAATGAAAATGTTTGATCTATTACTTTTTTAATGATAATGGGTACAATTAATTTAACATAACTTTTTATAATGAACTTATATTTAAGGAACCAAAAACTCTAGTCGTCTCTCATTAAATTTGTATTTGTTGAACTACCACCGATCTTTCATTTTGATCAGCGGTAATTCTATTATCTTTTATACTATCTTTTTTATTTATATTATCTATCAAATAAAATACAAATTTATACATATCGATTAATCTATATCTTTACATGTATAGATTTGATTTGATTTTGTTAATTTTCATTTTTTTTTTTGAGATTTTGTGAGTTTTATTTCATTGAAGTTTTTGTGTCTTTTTTATAGAAGTTTTGGATTTGAATTTTTTATTGATTTTCAAGTAATCAGGTTTATTGAAAGGCATTAAAATTGATTTGCGACTATAAATAGCCAACAAGTAAAGCGTATTTCCCGTCGATGTGCTAAATTTAATATTTTATCAATACGATTGGAGGTTAATGAATGATATATTTTACAAATAGGATTAGAGATTATCAGAAAAAATTCAAGTTAATTTTGAGTTTTAATATTTTTTAATGTATGATTTTATATTTTTATTTTCAAAAATAAATATATACTTTTATCAATATGAATGAAAAATTCATATTTTTCTCTCAAAAAAATTAAACGTAACATTTTTAAAAACCACAACTGCAATCATTATCCATAAAAAAATTGCAATTACTAATTCTATTTAAATTTATCAACTATGCAAACTTGGGGAATCAAAGTAAAAAATTAAAAATAATAATAATAATTGACTATTAGTACAATGTGATTTCACCTATTTTAATTTTGAAATATCTGAATAGGGGTGAAACTAAAAAGATATAAATGAGGGCAATAAAAAAATATAGCAATTCATTATTTTAATAATGGGTGGAGGTGGTGATGGGAAGGATGAGACTTATTTTGAGAGGACTAACACACACAATATATATATATATATATATATATATATATATATATATATATATAGAGTGTTTCGCCCTTGTTTATGAATTTTTGTTTTTACAAAATAGGATTTGAGATTTATTCTGTAAACACTTTGAATTCACAATCTTAATACCATTAATCAATATTAATATAATATTTGTGGGTCCACTTATTTAATTCATGTGATTATTTAAAAAAAAAAAAAAGAGTGTACAAGTATTACTTCAGTATCGAGTCTATTGACTAAGATACATTAATATTAATTAATAATATTAAAATTATAGATCCCAAAGTATTAATGGAACCTTTGGCAAAAAAAAAAAAAAAAAAGTATTAACAGAACAAATCTCAAACAATGTTTTGTAAAGAAAAAAAAAATCCAGACTACAAAATAAAAATGAGTGAGACTATATATATATATATATATATATATATTGTAATTTAAGTGTTGTATTGATGTAGTAAACAAAAATAAATCTTACATCTGAGTAAAATTTGCAGCAATAACTAATGGTAAATTAATTTTTATAAAAAAAAAAAAAGAATATAACAAATAATGAATTTAACAATTATATCTGCTATTAAATGCTATTAAAGTATAATTGGATTTTTTTAGCTCGGATTTTACTTGGATATTGGAAAAATATCTATTGATTTTCCTTTTTTTTTTTTTTTTTTTTTTTTCGTAACACCCCTTCCCTGACTCCCCTTCTTTTTTTGAGATTCCTGCCCTACAATGAATTAACGTACTCTTTTATACTGCATCTGCGAGCTGTACTGTATTGCTTTCGTTTTTCAATTTCCACATCTTTATTTAATTATAAGCTTAATCTTTTTTGAATAAGCTTAATTTTATTAATTAATTGGTTGAATATTAGTTAATGTAAATGTTTTAAAGCCTTAATCGAGGGTAATTATTTGATATTAATATTAATGTTTAAAAAAAATATTTCAAACAAAGAGTTTAAGTTGAAATTAGAATTTTAACATTTTATATAAACATATGTAATTTTGCTAAGCTAGGTTGCATGAGCTTATTACCAGGTAGACATTAAAAATGGTTGATTGTAATAAATCTATTATAAAATTAAAAATAAATAAATACACTTCACAAATCTTAAATACACTTCATTTGACTTTTTATATTTAATAAAATGACTAAATTACTCATAAAATCTTTTAAATCAAAGAGCTAATCACTATTTTTTTAATTCTTTATTTGTTTATGGAAAATTAATAAAAAATTAAAAATATATTAACAAATAGAACAAAAAACTATTATTCTGCTAAAAGTTTTTTTTTTTTTTTGAAAATTTTTACTGTTTTACATGTTATGGATTGACCTTGTAAGTTATAATTTAGATTTTTTAGTTAATTTTATAGATCAAGCAAAATCTTAATCGCCTCTCTTTCTCATTTTCTCTCTAGTCTCTACTTATGTGTCCTCTTCAACCGTCGCTTTACGTTATTTTTGCTTGATCTCATTTTCTACCTTGCTTCTGCCGTTGCCTCTCTATATTCCATTTTTATTATATGCTTATGAATGGATTTGTATTTACTGTCGTTAAGGTGATATTTTTCATTTTATTATTTTGTGTTATATTATATATTTTTTTACATTATTTTGTTTTTACTTGTTAAAAGTTTTGTTATATCTTATATTATTGGAAGTTTTTTTGTTATGAGACTGTTAGTATCTCTATGCATTATTGCTTTTTATATACTTGCAAAGAGGACAGTAATTTGTTACATTATTTAATTATTACAGTCACATTTTTTAAAATTAATTATATGACAGTTTGATATTTTGTTAAACATTTGCGATATGTGATTATGTCATATTATTTTCTATTGAAAATTATATTCAGTTATTAATGATTAATGAAATTTAAATTTATTTAAAAAAATATTTTATATATATCAACTAAACTTTTTTTTTATAGATAACATGTGTTTTTAAAACAAAACTTATAACTAGTCCCATTTTGGAGATTTTTATTGGGGTTTATTTTGTATTTGATGTAATAAATATTCTTTTTTGAAATTTAAATGGTTAATAGATATTGACTTTTTAATTTAAAAGATGTTATGCATATTACATGTAACTAGTTTGTAAATCCACGTTCCACGTAGTTTGTTATTAAAAATATTTTTAATTAATTTTTATGCATCATAAAAAATAAGAATTAATATATAATATTATTCTAAACAAAAAGACATATAAATGTAAAATTATTATATATTTTATATAAATTATTGTTATTATTATTATTATTGTAATATATTTTTAAATCGATCTTCTTTGTTAATATTTTTGTCATTATATATAATAGAAAAGTGAAATAAAGTATATTTAAGATTTATGAAATGATTTTATTATTTTCGAAAATACATATAAAATAAAAATAATAATTAATTAGGGGACCAAAACTTGGAGAATTTAATTAATTTTTAAAAAAATGGAAATTTTCAAAATTGGGGATTGAATTTAGTGCAAACCACATAAGCCATTCAATAATTATAGATTCTTTATTAGATTAATTAATATTTTTGTACTCTTTTAGGTGTACGCATACTTATTGAAAGTAGACTTTAAAAAAGATATTTAATTTTCATTGACTCTCAAACTAATAACTAAAAAAATTGCATACGCATACATATAACTACTTTGTTTTAGCTACATTTATTAAACCGACTTTTAATAAATTCAAATAGTCATAATTGACGACAATAGAAATTATGTAAATACAATTATTAATAAATTTAAGGTAATTAGGCTAATTAGATACTCCATTCATTTTGAAAAAAGTGGTCATTAAGAAAAAATTATAATTTTTAAGATAGTAATAACTTTATTATAAATTATTAAAAAGACCCCTATTAATTACAGTATAAATTAAAAAAATATATCTCATACTTAAAAAATAAAAGGGTAAATTAGCTATTTTACCTTTTTTTATTGGGTTATTAAATGACCACTTATTTATAAACAAAATTAACTTTTTTAATAGTAACTTTTTTTTAGAATTAAGAAAGTACAGTCTAATTCATTTTATTGTCTTTTTTAAAAGCGTAAAAGTGAGAGATTTTATATTTGAGTCTTTCAAATTTAAAAATAGATGTTACATAAATAGATATCATCAATTTAGTAAGAAATATTAAAAGAAAATACTACTTTCTGTTATTTAGTCTAGTAAGAGATGTTAAATGAAAAGACTTTCTCTGTTATGTAGCCTAATGTTTTTTATTAAATATTATATAGCCTAATATTTTTATGATATATATTTGTATGTATATAAAATAGTTGACTCCGATGAAACGAATTTCAATTTATGGCCTTTTTCTTTTCAATAGTTATAATAATC
The DNA here is from genome assembly GCA_947687605.1 of Reutealis trisperma. Lineage (NCBI taxonomy): Eukaryota > Viridiplantae > Streptophyta > Magnoliopsida > Malpighiales > Euphorbiaceae > Reutealis > Reutealis trisperma. Next base: position 1,410,841 of record CANTUT010000112.1, read on the forward strand.
GGTATACTAATTACCATCATTTATTTATTTATTTTTCTGCTAATAATTTAAAAGATGAATAGCAATTAAAATGTACATATGCAAATTTAAATCTAAAGAGGGAACTGATAACCCAATAAATAAATTAACTTCACAAACCTAATAATAAGATATTCTAAAACCTTATCAAGTATCAGAAAGACAATGTGTTCCATTGCCTTTGGAGTTATGTAATTAATTTTTTTAAATAAAATATTAATTAATTTTCCAGTGAATTTTGGACTTATGTAAATCAAATAATTTATTCATAGATTATGTATTGCATCACAATTATTATTTGGCTAATGTCATAGTCATTCACCAAACCAAAGCCCTATCAAAAAGAGTGTGCCATCACGCATCATTTTCCTAGCCGTTACTTGCATCCCATTGGATAACATATAGACCGCGTTTGTTTCGCGTGAAAGACTCTGAACAAGTTTAATTTATTTAGTATTTGGTACATTTTTATACACAACAAAATTAGACAAGAATTATCTTTTGCTCTATCTCACATCTTTTTTCAGTTTTCTTATTTTATGAATGATTCACTTGTCCAGTTAACTCAATTAATAAAAAATTTATTTTCAAATTGCATTCAATAAATATAAAATACCAATTACACCAAATTTATTCATGAATTACTCATTTTCAGTTTTTAAGACTTACTCATCTTAGTTGTACCATACGCAATATATGACAAATATTTATTTAGTCATATTTTGTCTTATCTTATTTCTTCATGCCCTATTATTTTGTTCATGCACCCAAACACAATCATAATTTTTCAAATATATGTTGTATCTCATTCACAGTATATAATTGGTTGAATAGGCATTTTTCCTTAAACCTAGCATTGTTAGTCATTTTGCCCCCTGACTTTTTAAAATAACCAATTTAACATTTGAACTTATCAATTTAGAAGTATATACCTTCTAATTATCTCAACTAGGAATGAGAGTAACACACTCACGCTGGCAGGAAAAAAATAAGAATTGTTTAACCTTTTAGCCGACGTGGAGGTCTTTCTTTGACTAATAAGTTTTTTATTTTTATTTTTTTATAGATTGACTAATAAGTTTCATTTCCAACCAAAACAATTAGAGTATGAAATTATCATATTACCCTTTTCCAAATTAACAAAATAATTAATTGTGGGTTTAAATCTGCAGCACTTTGTACTAAAATTCTTAGTATTTAAAAAATTAACCATTAAGTTCTTGACTCAACTTCTTATGTTGATCTCTATTTGCAACCCAATACTTCAAAATCTCAAGTTCTTGACATTCTTTCTTAATATAGAAAATTATCTGCCAAATCCTTCAATTTTCTACTTATTAAACAATAAGAAAAGGGAGGAAACCAAGAAAAAACTCCACCAACTTGACATCTATAATAATCCAAACAAAAACTAAAAAACAAATGCAAAAACCTAATTTCGCTATTCACCAAAAATAGGGGAATAACAAAAACCCCTTTTATTAAATACCTAAAATTTGGCCATCAGATGTAAGGACAAAGAAAGAAGTAAAAAATTACCCTAAGTTTAAAATCGAGAGGAGGGTTGTCATTGCCAAAAAAGTACTTAAAAAAAATTAAGACTAAGAGCTTGTTCGAGCCCCTGATAATGGTCAACAACGGCTTTTTCTTCCATTATGGTAACATTGTCTTGTTTTTTATCTCATCAAGGAAGGAATGGAGATGATCAATGGTATGATTCCTTTCTCCGAGTAGCATTCAAACAAAGCCTTGATCTCTCTCTGTGCCAACGCGACCACCTCCGATGGAAGTAGAAGGAGAATATTACCCATTGTTTAATTTGAAATCAGTTCCATCTATACATAAACTAAATAATTAACAAAAATTTGAAGTTATGAAAGGAGAATAGTCATTAGTAGTTAACATCAAAAGCTTTCAATTTGTTGATTACATAAATGAAAAATATTAGCCAGTCCGCTTCTTTTGGATTCTTGGATGCTTCATACACTGAAGTCTCTACTATAGCTAATACTCAAGGAGATAAGAGGAGAGCAACAGAGTCTTATAGAAAGACATATTCTTTGAGAACCACAGTGGCCACTACCCAGACAGGAAGAAGGTGAAATTATTTGAATAAATATCTTCATTTTTTATTTATCATTTGAGTTGATGAACCAAATTAGATAGTTATATGAGTGAAAGAAAACAACTTCTAAATTTGCAGTAAAAAATTCCAACACCTAATAAAAGAGATTGGTTCTAATAATCTATGGGTGGTTTTGTGGCTGTTGTGATGGTTGTTGTTGGTCGTGGAAGAGAAGAAGCGACTTAGGTGGTGGTGGTTTGATTTTTGGATTTGGGACAGAGAAGAGAGTAAGGGAAAGGGCATAAGGGAGCGAGAGAAGTGAGAGAGGAAATATGACATTGATTTAATAGTGAGCACATTTTAGTCTTTTCATTTTACTCTTTTAGTCATCACTTGCCTTCCATACGCACTTGCACACTCTTTACTGACTAGATAATTAGGGGGCAGCAGATGTGATTTGTTAAGTTGAGTATGTAAATTGGTTAATTTAAAAGGTTAAAGGTAAAATGACCAATGGTACCAAATATAGAGGGAAAATATGTTTTTGGCTTATATAATTTGATCGTGCAACCATTTAAAAAATATGTTTTGAAAAAAAAAAACTTTGTCATTCATCAATCTAATGTTTAATTGAGTTTCTTAATTGCAATGCATTTGATTAGTAGTATAATCTCATGATTATATGCTTGTAATTCAATTTTTGGTAGCTACAGGTTAGCATACAATGACTGAAAATAAACACTAATATAAATTAAAATTAAAATTTTTAATATTTTAGTTGTAATTTTAAATCACTGATGATTAAATATATAAATATTATTGTTGCATGTCTATCTGAACCGATTACCCCATGCAAGTTAGGAGCTTGCTTAAGTGAGAACTATAAACCTATAGACATCGCCTATCTTTTCCCTGGCAATCTCATTTGCTAGGAGGTTACCTTATCATTACGTCTCTACTTCCCAATAATAGTACTATTCAACAACAAAAAGTTTATATCCTACTTGATTACTATCGCATGAAATTATTCTCCATGTACAATACGTTAATAGATTATCTAATTCCAAAAAGGATTCACACTTTGAGACAACTCTATAAATAGCATTTTTTTTTTCACAAAATGAGTAAGAAAATTCCAGAGACATTCTAGATACTTAAACCTTCTATTTCTTCAATCTATATTTTCTTTAACATAAGCATCAAAATGGCTCCTAGACATATTGTTTGAGTCATCTACCTTTTTGTCTTACAGATATTAAAGATTGCCTAACAATGTACATGAATAATTATTTTGAGAAGAGTTGCTATTGGAATGGAAGAATAATTATCACACTAGCATAGGATCTTCTATTTTTCTCAAACTTTTTTTAATTGCATTCTTCTCTTACGAGTAAATGTATTAATTCAAATTTTAATTATAAAAACCCTAATAATAATAATAATAATAATAATAATCATCCAAAATAAGGACTTTCTTTTTTTACTATTAACTATAAACTAGTCGAAATTTTGCGCTTTGCGTAGTTTGATCATAGTAAATAATGGTTAAATTATCACATAATTTTTTTTAGTGATGCAAATTAGATAAAAATAAATATTATAATAATAAATTTTATGTTTTTTTGAGATCTCCATTTAAATTTTGAAAAATATCAAGAAATCAATCCAAAAAATATTTTTATTTTTGTTTAATTAATTAATATTAATACAATAATAATAATAATAAAATATAAAATCTCATTGTGATTAGTTAAATTTAATTCTACAAATTGTTTCAATCTCAATTGTAATTAATACCCTTTAATTTCACTATTAAAAAATCAAATATGTAAACAAAATACTAAAATAAAAATATGTAAAAAAATTGATGTTGAAATAAAGTATGAAAACTTTTCATGATGGATTGAGAAATATTCCAACAAAAAGTTATCTAGGACCTAAATTTAATTTTGTAAAATAAAATATATCAAAAGATAATAAATTAATACACAATTCCTTGTAAAATATCTAGAATTAATTTTAGTAAATTAAAAAATAGATGTAAAATTAAATAAATAGTAAAAGGAATGTATACAAAGTATAATTGTATATAAATCACAATGTTATCTTTAAATGACGATTAATTAAAAATAAAAAATAAAATAAAATATAAGATTAAAATTATAACACAAAAATTGAATATCATAATTCTAGTTATTAGACAATTATAGACTTTTTTTTTTCTAAATAATATAATATAATATAATTGTATTGAATGACAATCAATATCTAAAAGTTCTAATTTAACATGATATATAATTAACCTAAATCATGAAAAAATATGCAATATCTTGAAATTTTAATTATTTTAAAATTCCTCGTTTTTAAGAAATAAATATTTAAATTACATTTAATATGTTTGTATTTAAATTATTTAAAGTTTTATATATTTTAATATAACTAAAATTTTATTTAGTTATGTTTATTACTATGGTTATTATTAATAATAATGTAATAGATAATACTAAAAAGAAAATGATTAATTTATTAAATTTCTAAACTTATAAAATTAATTCTATTACTATTAATAACTGACAATTACATTATATATACACTTCATATTAATCTAAAAATTTTGATGTTACTATTATTTTTATTATTATTAAAAATGAAAATGATCAACACATCTGATTGGCTGGTTGTCCAACTTTCCCAGCAAACATAAATGAGAGACACACACACACACAGAGGGAAGCTACTGGCTCAATCCACTGCTGTCCGGCCACCTCCGGCAAGCACTCGTCCTTCCAGCTTGAAGCCTGAGTGCCGACAAGTCCGTAGGTGGAGGTACTGTCACCAACGATGGCCTGCATTGCTGCGACGCGCCATTCAGACGAGTCACCATTGCCACTTACTTTCCAAGCCATTTGATATGATGTTAGCTCAACCCATTCCCTTTGGAGGAGCTCAAATCAACTCAGAAAGGCTAGTCCAAGAACAAACAGAAATCATGAACAAAGAGCAGTTAGAAATAGGAGCTGATACAAGAAGTGAGCCCCAAGAGAGAGAGGATGACAGCTCAAACTCTAACAACCAACAACAGAAGGAAAAACGTGTCAGCAAGGCCCCAAAATGGATGAAATATTATGTGGTTATCTGATTTAATCACAGCCCTCTGATGTAATACATTGGTCACTTGATTATGGACTTAGCTATAAATAGGGATGTAACAATTTGAGGAATTTATGAAAAATCCAGATCTGTTGCTTCTTTCTCAGTTTCTTCTCTTCTTTTCTTTTTAATTCTATTGTTTCCCTTGTTCTGTTGGAGCCTTCCCTAGCTCAAATAGGGCCAATATCTATCACCATTTCTGGCCGTTTTCTACTGCCATTCTTGGTGTTTCTAGTACCATTGCATTTATTGTTCCCTAATCTTCGTTTTGGTATCCATTACACTCCATGTAGCTGACCGAATAGATAGATCGAAAATCAAGACCACCGAACTTTTCGAGCATTTTCCGGCGAGTCTACGATGATTTGAGGAAAATGAAGGTGATTTCTGGTTTTTTCACTTCAAAATGAACCTTTTGGCGTGATTTCCATCACCAAACTTCATCATCTGCAGCTGTCCGGCGACAGAAAAAATCCAATAGTTTCAAAATTTAATTTTAATGTCCATGGAGAAATTAAATTTATTAATTTGTGAATTTTAAAAACTAGATGATTGTTTATGAAGAAATTGTTAATAATTAATGAGGATTAAGAGGTTTATAAATTAATTAATTAATTATGTAATTGTTAGAAAATTTATATGTTGAATAATTATTATATCTATGTATGTGATTATTAAAATTTACCTTAATTAGTTAGTTAACGTATTCTTAACGATAAAAATTGATAAACCATAATTAAAATGAAATTCTATGAATTTAATTTATAATTTAGTTAAAGAATTTATAATTGAAATTATTTGATAATTCTATTACAATAAATTAAATTTCATGAAATTATCTCATAGATTATATTGCAAATCTATTTTATGCAATTATATTAATTTTAACAATTGATTATGAAATTAGATGCAAATTCAAATAAAATAATAATGAAGGTATATATGTAAGAAATATTTTATATATGAAATTTATCAATATTAATATTATTAAAATTTCCATAATAATTCTCATATGATATAGAGTAGCATATTAAATTCTAAGTTAAAGGAACTATAAAATAATCGTACAATTTATTTAAATCTATAACTTTAAAAATGATGATGATATTGTATTGATTGTTCGAGGAAGGGATGATTATGATTGTAAACCCATGATGGGCAATTGAGTTGAGTTATTATTATTGTGATGTTGTTTTCTTTCAAGAGGTAATATTCTAGATATAAGAGAGGTTCCGCCGGAATTTCGATAGAATCTTTAGGATAACTAAGTCTAGTTTAGAAAAGTAAAGTGGATTGTTCCTATTCTAATATACATTCTATATTATTTTGTGTCAGTATTCAACTGTCCCCTAACTATTGGATATTGTGTTTTGAGAAAAGCCAAATGGTTTCATCAAATATATAAGTTGATATATTTTAATTTAGCTCGCATTAACGCACATTTATTCATGCATGACAAATGTATGTATATATATAAAATACTAATTATCATCATATGCATTAGATTTAGGAGCATGATGTATGTTTATGCTAAATGAAATGCTTGATGATATAAGTGATATGTGTTATGTGCTTATGATGGATATGAGATAAAGTGAATTCGATTCATACTAACATGGAAAATATGATTATTACATGATGATATGACATAATAATGAAATGATATGATGATGTTAATGATGTATGACTGGTTTGAGCTGGTCTTACTGTGGCCATATATTTAGATTTAAGAGAGCCAAATGAGGAGATCGGCTCTGTCATGCTCCGAACTCGAGGGCACGTGACCGGCACTAGGACACGGGACATGCACGTGGCTACCAGTGCCCGTAGTAAGCCTAACCCAAACCACAAGACAAAAAGCCCAAAACTGAAAGGGCTATGCGCCCAAATAAGGTAAGCAAAACCAAAAGAATCACAATATAACACAATTATCAAATTGGCCCAACATTCATTTATTCCATATATTCCAGAAAGTAATAAATTACAGAAATATTCTGCTTAACCCAAAGATTATAGCTCTATAAAAATACATAACTGAAATAATACATAAAACTCAATTACAAAGTGTAACATTGCGGAGTTATAGAGTCATAAGTACAAATGTACATCTATTACATATATTCTTAATATCCCATAACACAAATCACTGCCGAAGGGAAATTGGCAGTCTACTCAATTAAAATTTCTTCACAAACTCAATCCCTGACCTAAAAGCAATAAGATGAACAGGAATGAGTGTTCGACTCAGTGAATGATACTAGCTAATATATTAAACTGGTATCCCTCAAATAGACTGAAATTCACATGATATGCACTGTGCCACAGAAACAGACAAATCATCCAATCAAGCAAGGATGGGGTATGGTTCACAGTAACACACTGATACTCAATATTCAATATAGGGAGCCGATCCCCCTACTCTGGCTCTCTGAATCCAATAATCTATCTCTTATATCCAAGGGGCCCGGCCGTCACTGGTCTGTACCACGCAGCCCTGACCCGACTGACAGCAGCTCTGGCGATGAGCAGGCCCGGCCAGCATCCATCAGTCATAGCTCATCTTCTGAATCTCACCATAATCCAATCATAACCATAACAAATCCATAATTCTAGGTGGTACTGTATCATCCCGACCTCCATCCATCAATCACAACCATAGTATGACACAGAATACACAATATCAATTCATCATTCACAGTCAAATGTTACATGCTTATATATGCAGTAGTAGTGCATAATATACATATATATACACACACAGCAATGCATATGAAGTGAAAACAGGATAATATATCAGTGAGTATCACTCACCTAACTGTCGACGCTTCTGACCGGCTTCCCTCAAAAGAGTAGCCTTGGAACCAGGAAGATGCCAGACACCGACACCTCGCAACAGAGAACATCATGATAAGAATCACACTTAACCCCATAACAGACTCGACAACTTAATAAATATTTTAAGAACTACTAAACATAAAATGACTTATATAACAATTGAAATACAAGGGTTTCGGGTTAACCTTTACAAATTTCGAACATACGAACGTCGATGATCGTGTCAGAACGTCGAAACAGAACCACTTGACCTCCCCATGGGCTGTCTCCACACGCTGCCGCCGGCCGGCCACGCGCCGCCGCCGGTGGTGGCGGATCAGGGGAAACTCCACACCAGCAGGTTCACCTCGACTCCAAGAGCACAAAAACGGTCACCACTTGCCGGTACTCGCCCTCCAGCCACCAGAAAATGCCTCCAAAGTTTCAGTTTTGTATTTTCTGATCTCCTCCTCCAGTGGTCCTCAGGGGGCAAGGCAGGTACCAAAATGAAGCTCTCGTCCTCAGGAGTTGAACGAGATCGACCTCGCTTGATTTGGCTGCCGGAGTCGGCCGGAATCTGCAGTTGAAGTCTCGGTGGCCGGCAGTCCTTCTCTCCTCGCGTACGCCGCCGTGCCGCCGCCAATCATCGCGTTGCCACCTCCCTCGAAGTCGTCGGACCTTCCTCTACCCAGCAGTAGTGGCGGTGCTCGCCACCGCCTGCCGAAAAGCCACCAACGCCTCTTTCTCTCTCTCGGCCTCTCCCTTTCTCTCTCCTCTCTCCTCTGCTTCCCGTTTCTGCTGTCCCGTTCTGTTCTCAAAACTCACCGTTTTTGCTTCCCCAAACTAACCAATCACCAGCCTTCCTTTTCTTCTTCTTTTTACTTAACATAAAACACAGCTATTTATATATATATATATACTAAACCATATAATATACATATAATACTATATATATATATCTTTATATAAACATAAAACTACACGTTTATATATATATAAACTAATAATAACACTAATAATAATAATGATAATAACAATAGTCATAATAATAATAGTAATAATAATAATAATAATAATAATAATGGTAGTAACAATAATAATAATAATACTAATAATTAACAATAATTCATAATTTACATATTAATAATAATTTACAACATATACTCATGAATATATATATCAATAACATTATTAACGATAATTATAGTAATTATATCGAAAATCCAAACTCTCGATAAAATACTACAATCAAACTTATAATATTAATTAATACCTTTATTAATACTCAAATATCAAAATATAATCCAAAATACAATTCTCCAAAAATCCACATTAACATTATCATAATAATATACATATATAATATTATACCAAAATTACCATTAATAATACATATTCAAATAATATGAATATTTATAATTTAATAAAATTTAATTCCAATCCTTACTTTAATAAGGAAAATAATAAAATAATATGTTTCCGTACGAAAATAGAATTTTATAAAATAATTGAAAATTCAGGGTGTTTCAGGCTCCCCATTTATGATAAGTTAGATGAGGATCAGTTTCACTAACTGTTTTCATCTTGTATGATTTCATGTATGATATATATGATATGTGATGTGATATAACATATAGATTATTAAACTCATGATATGCTAAATTAATTTGTATATTTTCATTAAGTTGAATGCTCACCCCTGATCAACATTATTTTTTTAAGGTTTAGGTCATGACAAAATATATTAGATTTGAATTTCCATGAAAAATATATATAAAAACTACCATAAATTTTTTAAATTTGAACGATAACATAAAAATTTGATGTATGATTGCTTTTTATAGAAAATTATAAAAATAAATTTAAATGTTACTATAATAATATTTTTTATGCAATGATATGATAATAATAATAGTACAAATAAATATCCAGTTTTAAGAAATATGAAAAATTAGTGAGAGTGTTTTTATAGCATTTGTATTTATTCATGTGGGCTATTGGGCACGAAGGCATAGGCTTCAACAATATAAATTTACCCACCAAGTTTGTTCTCGTCATTTGACATATTTTTCTGGTTCAGATTCTACCACGTGCGCAGAAAAAATTTCAAACACACCATATCATTTACGTTCCATCATAATTACACTTAATACTTTTCTCATACTTTGAAATAGAAAAATGGGATTTTGGAGACACCTTTCTTCCTTTATAACCGATTTTTTTAGATTTGATTTTTCGAATATTTCCATGTTTGGTCGGCTAGTGGTTGGGAAGTTATTAAATACTATTATTATTATACTTAATCAACTTTTATTTTAATATAAAAATAAAAAAATTTACGTTTTTTACTATTTTACTTTTATTATAATAACTAATAGCATTAATTATTTTTAGTAATGTGATTAAATATAAATATTCTAAAATACGAGAAATTTTTAGATAAATTGAATATATTACATTATTTATAAATTAAATCAATAGAAATATAATACCTTAATTAATGATATTAAATCACTCATAAATTATAATATCATTAATTGATTTGTTATATTTCTATTAATTTAATTTACAAGTGACATGATAAATTTAGTCTACTTAATAATTTATCTATAAAAGATATATTTGAAAATATAATAATAAATTTAACTTGAAAGGGAAAATGATTTTTTTTTTAAATTTTCAAAAAGGAAATGTGGATAATAATTTGTGGATAGGGTATATATATATATATATATATATATATATATATATATATATATATATAAGTTATAATTTATTTTTTTTTGAAAAAAAAAAGAGAATATTGTTACAATAGCTAATACAGTGCTGCACATCATGAAGAATGATAAATTGCATGATAGCTTGTGGTGCGTTTGCATCCATGGATACAGTACCCCATATACATTGATACGTAGAAATTCATTTAATTTCTTTATAAAAAACATGTTTCAATTATTAGATTTTTCTATTAATATGATAGCATTTTAAAGAATATGAGATTGTTGTGAAATTAAATTTTAGCTTTTCATTATACAAGATAAGCATTTTGACACTATAATTATGGACATATATTTGTATTATATTGTCTATATATTTTTTTATGTATTTATTATTTATGCATTTGTGTTGCATATGTTTATTATAAATTTTGAATACATATTAATAATATTTGATATATAATATATATTGTTAAAATTAACTATTAATAATAAATATATATCTATAACAACAAATTAATAGTGTTATTAAATATTAATAAAATATTAATGGTGTTGTCAAATATTTATGATAATATTATTAAAAAAATTTGATTATAGAGATTTTATATATGGGGTGATTATATTGATGATTATTATTAGCATCAAAATTTTGACTTTTTAACAATATGATTCACATATTATGAAGAAAGAAAATTATTTATAATAATGTATTATTTGTTGTTTTAAACATATAACTAAGCTTCACCTTTTTTCCTATAATGATATATTTTTAATTAATATAATAGTTACATGACAAGTTGACATTTTTTCCCATGAAATCCTACCATCAAACTTAAAATTGAGACTTTAAGAAAGAAATGAATATTTAGTAAAACTGAAAATTAAATATTGAATAATTTTATTTTTTTTAAATTATAAACATATGTAAAAGTTTAATCATCTATGGTACTTATTATAAATTTTAAGTTAAAAATTTTAATTACTATTTTAAATGAAATTTAGTTTAATTAAAACTTTTCAAATAATTGTTATTAAATAATTTAAAATAATTAAATGTTAAATATTTTAATTTTAGGGTTAAATAGTGTTATCAAACACTATATTAATTTACAATAGCATAATATTAAAATACACATACACTAAAGTAACCAAATAAACTATTCCTTCTATTTCAAGATATTTGTTGTTTTAGAAATTTTTTTGTTTCAAAATATTTGTCATTTTATAATTTTTAAAATGTATTTTTTTTTAACTTTATCCTCTTTTTATTTATTTACTAAATATTTGCATTAATTACTTTTATTTTTTAATATCAAAATAAAAAGAGAATATTTTAATTTTTTTATCTTAAAATATAATAATTTAATAATTTTTAATCCGTACATCAAAGTTTTAGATCACATATATTTTAAAATAAATCAAATAATAAATAATCAAATATTTAGAAGTTGGTGTTATACACAATTCAAAATTTATCTTTAATAATTTATATCCTCAATACTAAAAAAAAAAATAAAACAAAATTTAACTTGATTAATAAATTCACAACAATTGAAATTGAATGTCATACCACTTGGATGCCCTCAAGTTACTAAAATATCTAATGTAGTATTTTTTTTTTATTGAGGAAATTATTTATTTAAAATTTTAGTTTGTCTTTTATTTCATATTTAGTTTATTTTTTGGTTATTGATCTTATACATTAAAGAATTAATGGATGGATACTCCATTGTTGAAATATTAATCCATTATTACAAGAGATATAATTATTACTAACTTTACCTTTATTGTTAATTGTTATTAATTAACATTTTAATTAACTTCACTTTTTTAAGTTTTTCCCCATATTAACTTTTTTTTTTTTTTTTTTCCTTAAAGAGAATAAGAAAGCAATTTAGAAAAAGGATGGTGCGCAGTGCGCACTATTCCCTCTCTTCCAAATTCAAAGCCACCCAAAAAAAGGAAAGACAGCACGTGAGAACCATAAAATATGAGGGGTATTCTCGGGAAAACAGTACTTTTCAATAAAATTAAACTAAAATCACAGAGCTTTCATCACTGGCAAAACATCATAAGTTCTATCAAATTACACGTGGCAAATTGCGTTGACTAATGAGCTTAGGTTTCTTCTCCCATCCGCCTGTCAAATTTTGTAACTGGTCACTGTTGCAACTTGCAACGATCCTTACGTCACAGACAAATTTTTTTTTTTTTTTTTTTTTTTGAGTTTGAAAGTATGCAGAGGTATCTCATGTGGACCCATGTATAATGATGATGCACGTATGGACATGGTGCACTCACCCAACATCATTATTCAATACATTTTTCATTAGTTAATTAATCAAATTATATTAATAATTTAGTAAATTAAACATTTTAATTTTTACATTTTTCAAATTATAAATATAAATTAAATCACCACTTATTTTTTATATGAAAAAATCTTTAACAATAATTCAAAATTTAAATGTTGATCTTCTACTAATAAACAAACTCAATTTTTTGATTATTATTACAATGATAAATTATTACTAATTTAATTATGCAAATGCTGATTTGTCAGAATTAGGAAGTATTATTTATGATTGTGTTGCGATTTGTAATTCAGTACACAATATAAGTATTAATTTTGTTAAGAAGTCAACTAATGGTGTTACTCATAGTTTAGTAAAGGCAGCCCATTCTCATGCTAATATCATGTATTTGCAAGTATCATCTATGTTTATTAGTAGTCTTCTTATTATTGATATAGCATAATGAAAGCTTTTACATTCCTATAAAAAAAAAATATTTGATTATTATTACAATGATAAATTATTATTAATTCAATAGAAATACTTTTTTTGAAGTTTTGCACACTTAATTTTACTTTTTTTTTAGCTGTAAAATAATATTATATGTATTATTTTAAATTTACTTTCATTATTAAAAAAAAAGACATTTACGATAAGTTCATGTTATTAAAAAAAATGAAAATATAACTTTTATTGTATGATTTTTAAAATTAAACTCTAATTAATATCATAAAAAAGCAAACCCACCTCTTAAAGAATAGTTGATGATTTTTTTAAAATATCGATGGCATTAATTCTCAATTTATTTAAAATAATAAAGGATAACAAGAATTTCAAATTTTAAAATGCAGTTTGATATTGTTTTCCCTCTTGTTTTTAGTTTTTTTTAACTTTTTTTTAATATTCGATTTTTTTGAGAAAAGTAAGGTGATTATACTTTCTTTAAAAGCATGTAAAAAAAATAAAAATAAAATTTCAAATTTCAAATTTTTAAAAGTTGAATACTTCATGACAATGCCAAACTAGAGATGTTTGTGGGCTTAGATATTCACCTGACCTGCCTAATCCCGCTCTAAAAAATATGGATTACGGCATAGAATTTTTTCTTGGACTCGTTTGTGTTGAGCTTAGAAAACTAATTATTTTTTTGTAGGTTTGAGATTATAATTTATTTGAATCCAATCCAACTTATTTGACTTGTTTAAAAATTTATATATAAAATATTATATATTTTCATATATAAATCAAATTTAATCAAAATAATAAGTCGTACGATGGTACCGGACTCACACTTAAGCTTCAAAAAGTCAAGCTCCATCAAAATATAATCTGAGCGCGTTCAAGCTCTGCCTATGAACATGTTTATGCAGAGCTGCCTTGACTATGAGACAAAATTTTAAATTATTTAAAATGTGGAAGGCTTTTTTTCCTGTCTAGACACGTGACTCTGTTTTGATAAAAAGAAGAAAAAAAGGGGTGCTTTTTTAAAGGGTACATATATACGAAACACTTGCCTTCAATATAAGGATGATGACAAAAAACCATCTTGGCTCTTAAAATTATTGCATTTTAGTACGGTTGGTGTTCATCTTGAAATTATTTTCAAAAAATAATTATTCAAATACTACTGAGAAAAATAATTTAAATTTTATTTAATTGTTGTATTTTTTTGTAATTAGAACATTAAATTTACTTCGATTATATTTTTATCATAATATTTTTTCCATGACAATATCAAATATCTTATTGATCTTTAATCTCTTTTTTTTTATTTTTATGATATTAAGGTTTTTTATGATAAAAATAAAAATTGATGAGAAATTCTTTAACAATTGCTTAAAAAACAGTAGTCATGCTATAATTAAATAATATAAATTATTGAAGTTACAAAAAAAGAAAAAAAATATTATTGTACTTCAAAACCTTCCATGTAAGCCAAAAAAAAAAAAAAAAGCAATTTATAAGTTATCATCAACGGGTTTCTAGTAAATTTTATTTTTTAATCATGCTATAATGGAATAATCAAAATTTAGGATTTCAATAAACAAAATATAATAAAGTTCTGGGATATGAGAAAGGATTATTCCTAATAAACCATATGTGAAAACGAATAAAAATTATATTTGTTTTGTAATATAATTAAAATGAAATGCCAATGACTCTTGCTATATGAAAATGTTTTTTATTTTTTAGTAATAATGATGATATCACAAATCAGTTTATGTGTACTGTATATTAAGTATGTAGAAAAATATTAATTTTTATTCTCAATTTATTACGCCACGCCTATATATTCTTATATCATATGAATGATAAATTTACATTCCAAATCCAAATTATTATATGCTAAATATAAGTAATGGAGATTCCTATATTCCCATTTCTTTCTTTTTATTTAAGGTAACAAAAAGAGTTAGAATTTATGAAAAAGTTATATGTATGATTTACAATATTTAAATCTCCTTTCCATGATAAGGAAAAAAAAAAAAAAAACAAAACAAAAGAGAAAAATATTTGATTAAATCCACAACAACAAGTGTCACTATATAATAGTATAACATATTTGATCTCAATTATACAAACATAGGGAGCAAAATGTTCCTTCTCAGATAAGGACAATAATGAATTTTGATTGAAAATTTTCATTTATTTACTTGCATTATTATAGTAATTAACTATTGTGCAATTAAAAATTTTAAAAATTTACAGAAAAATATTGTAAATTTGATAAAATCCAAACAATCATAATGCTATAAAATTCAATAAATGTACAAAAATATATTTAAATAAAATAAAATATAATTATTATTACCTTGAAATTAAAACCATCAAATTTTTGTATTATTTTTTGGTGAATGCATAATTTTACTCCTAAATTTTTACTAACAAATCTTGTGGCACTTGAACTTATTTAAAAATCTATTGAACATATATCAATTTCTAATTTCATATAGGTCAAATACTTCTTTTACAAATAAATTAGATTAACATAAAATAAAATAGTAATATATTATTTTGCTAAGCTATTGAGTAATAAAGAGGTTGGGGTTTTTAATTTTTTTTTTCTTGCATCATAAACCACAATTATTTTTATATAATTTAAATCATTTATCAATTTTTTACTTGTCTTATAATGTACTTTTTGTACACTTGTAATTAATATCGGTAAGGGATATTTAATAGGTACAAAATAAAAGTTGAGATATATAATATGTATAAAAATAAAAATAAAAATTGAATTATTAAATAAGATGTTTTAAAATTAAGTTGAAGGTATCATAAATCTTTTTAGAAAAAGTACAAAAATGAAAATATGTATATCTTTATTTTTCTTTCTTACCATTTTAATTATGAAAAAATACATGAAGAAAAAAAAAAGTGTTTCGTGAGAAAAAATGTGTGTGAATTTTTTTAAAGAAAATGAGATAAAGTGTAAATTAAATAGATAAAATATAAAAATAAGAGAAAAGAAAAAACAATTAAGAGTATGCATACATCATATATTTTCAAAACTACAACAAAATCCAATAATCACTCTATTTGAGAAGGAAAAAAAAAATCCATGGTGATTAGTATGTGAAAAAAATAAATTACTATAAATACTTTCTCAAGTAATAAAAAGAAATAAGTTTTCTAACAATATTTGTTCAAAGAGTAATAAATTTAAACAGTAAAAAAATAAAAATTAGAAAATTCATTTCAAGAAAATTAAGCCATTTGCATGTAAAAAGAATTATTATTTTTCCAACATTATTACTCTGGCTTTTACATTGGTAATTTAGTATATAGTTAAAGATAGATATAGGTATGCATGGAATGAGATTTGTTTTGAATTATACTTATTTTCCCTAACTCGTTGTTTAGTTGATAGAATGAAAATCAATTGAAATTACAAATTATTTTACATATGAAATGTAAAAAATAAAACTCAAATTAAAGTTTATTTTATTGATTACAATATCATGATTTTTTTTCTTGATTACAATATCACGATTTTTTACATAAATTTAAAATTCATTAATCAGTATTGGCTGAATACAAATTTCAATATAAAATGACTTGACTATTTTAATAATAACAAACTAATTCGGCAAATTCTTAGATCATAAATATTCAACAGAACAATCAATTACCATATAATTGGTTTTAAAAATTTGCAAAGGTAATAATGGAATAATATGATAAACTATTATCTTTTTTGTAAGCATCTGAAAATGAAATAGTGCATAAATATACCACCATACTCTAAAAAAAATTTTTAATAAGAAAAGATATAACAAAATTTCAAAAAGACAAAATAATATAAAAATGAAGTACAATATAATAGAATGAGTGGATGAAAATAGAAAGTGAATGAGTGGAGTCAATGTTAAATGTGACAATAAAAATATAAATAAAATTATCCATATACAGTTTAATAAAAAATACTGGAACAACTGTGTATCAAAAAAGAAGATCAACAATGATTCAATAAATAAAATTTAAAAGTTTAACAATGATTCAATAAATAAAATTTAAGAGTTTATTTGAGAGAAAATGAGAAAAATAGACTATCATAATTTTTTAAAAAGTTAGCAATGAATTAATATTATATATAAAACACATACAATATAATAATCTTATTCACAGAATTTCCTAAAAAAAAAAAAAAAATCTTATCCACAGAAAAATAAAAAAATATATTTTTTATTTTTATTTTCAAATTTAAATTAAACATAGTAATAATGATTTACATCCTATTATCATGCATCACATGCATGAATAAACACATCAATACATACATAGATGGAAAGCAAGCATACATGATAATTAGAATTTGGTATTGTGAATTTCGGAGTACATCTTTTGTACTTTTCCGCCCTTCTCTCTCTCTCTCTGCGATTTTTATTTTTTATATTTTTTTGCCTTTTTGCTTCTTCTTCTTCTTCCTCTCCCACTCTCGATCTTCCCGGTCTCTCTCTCTCTCTCTCTCTCTTTCTCTCTCTCTCTCTACTGTATTCATTGAATTTAGGGTTTCAAACTTTAGCTCACTCTCTCGCCACCTATTTACTCAAATCTCGAGCTCTATTTATATATATATTTTAAATTAATTTATTTTTCATTAATAAGACCTAGATTTCTGCTCCGACTTTTAGGGTTTACAGATCTACATAGCTTCTGCGTCTAGCTTTGCTTAATAATCTCTTCTTTTTCTTAGGATGTTTTGGAAGCTCACAGCTCTCTCTGCCTCCTCTCCAGTGAGTGATAATTTATTTTATTTTATTTAACTTTTGATTTCTTGATTTTGAGCTTTGCCAGCTTTGCTCAATGCTATGGTTGAGTTTGAACTGTTTTGTTTTGTTTTGCTTGGATGATTTTGTGAGCTTGTGAATATGTCAATTCTAATTTCTAATTGAAGCCTTTTTTTTTTACTTCTTGAGCTTGATGGGTTTTTGTTCAGGACTCATTTGACTTGGTATTTAGTAGTTTTGGTTGCTGGGATTTATTTAGGATTTATGCCTTGTTTGCTTTTGTAATTAATGAATTTGCTTCTAGTAGCATAAGAACAGATAGGTTTTTAATCAATGAATTTACTTCTAGTAGCACAAGAACTGCGGGGCCAATTATAGGTGTTTTTTATGCTTGCATTTTAAAATTTGAATGCTGACTGTTCAATTATTATTCGTAGGATTTTTCCCCCCAATGGAGCAATAAAATGCTTTTTAAGTTTATATTTACTGTGTGTATTCATGAAATGGAGACCGTGATGTGGAATAAAGTTTTTTGTCTTGTATTTTGTTACTTATAGGTTTGAATTTTAAATTTGAAGCAGTATTGCTGATGAATTAACGGATTCTACTTTTCCATAATGCTGATTGACTAGATACATGGTCAATTGTGCTGGGCCCTTAAGTTTTTCTAGTGATATTGAATTTTTTCTTATTTGGTGATTTTATTTTCAGAAGGAAACTTTTTTTATATTTTAAAATTAGTAAAGTTCATTACTATTTGTTTCTGTTAAATTATTTTCTTTTCTGGTTTATATTGTTCTAACCTGCTATTGTTTTTGTAGGTGGAGTCCATACTGGACAAGGAAAATTTCACATTGGAAGAGCTTCTAGATGAGGAAGAAATAATCCAAGAATGCAAAGCTTTAAACAGTCGTCTCATCAATTTGTAATTTTCTTTTCCCGCCATTTCGTGTGAACTTACTCCCTTATAAATATTACATCTTCTTTTTCTAGGCATTGTTTTGGGGATATGTTATAGAGTTGATTTTGGTGGATCATTTTTTTTTTTTGCAGTCTAAGAGATAGAGTGCAGGTAGAACAGCTATTGCGTTATATTATCGAAGAAGCTTCTGAGGATGCTGAAAGCAGACGAGCATTCAAGTATGCCACTTCAACTTGTAAAAGAAAATTGCTGTATTGGTATTGCAGTTTCTCTTAGCTTGCTTCTTATAACTTACTTTTTAATTTTTTAGGTTTCCCTTCATTGCCTGCGAGATATTTACATGTGAAATTGATGTTATTCTTAAGACTTTAGTGGAGGAAGAGGAGGTAGGTTTCAGCATTCCCTTTACATTTGACTTTGTTTCAATCCTGGAAGCTTAGATGGTAATGAGCTTTTTTCCTCTTCTAATCTTTGTTTCTTTTCCTGCTATCATAGCTAATGAACTTGCTCTTCTCTTTCTTGGAACCAAACCGACCTCATAGTGCTTTGCTGGCTGGGTATTTCAGCAAGGTATGCTGTTGAGTGCTTTACATCTAGTTCATGTGATGCCTTTTTGGAGTTCCTTTCTTTTTTGTTTTCTCTTTTGTTAAACTGCTTTTTGATGCTATTTTGCTGTTGCCTTTTAGGTTGTTGTTTGCCTTATGGTACGCAAGACTGTCCCACTCATGAACTATGTTCAAGTGAGTGACTTTTTTCCTGCAGTCTGGATTCTGTTACCAATAATATCTGTCATCTTATTTCTGTAAAGTGCACATGAGGTCTGCCTAGTTCTTAATAAATGTCACATGCTAAAATTGTGCACGCTGAATTAGCTTATGTTATTTATAAACTATGTTTGTTACCATGGTTAGTCTCATGAACTATTTTTGTGTATTCACTATTTAAACTTTGCAGTCTCACCAAGATGTTTTCCGCCAGTTGGTTGATTTAATTGGAATAACATCCATCATGGAGGTAATTGAGATGCTTGAATGTTGCAGTGGTTTCTGTTTAATAAGTTCTCAATTTTAATTTGTCCTGTTGATTTTTGATATTGACTGCTTAATGTAGGTTCTGGTTCGGCTGGTAGGCGCTGATGACCATGTGTATCCCAATTTTGTTGATGTGATGCAATGGTTGGCTGATTGCAATTTGCTTGAAATGATCGTGGACAAATTGAGTCCTTCTGTAAGTGACAATCTGCCATATTGTTGAGAGAATTCACAGTTATATTTTGATGATTGCATCTCTCTCTCTCTCTCTCTCTCTCTCTCTCACGCGCATTTGCGCTCACACACAACTAATAATATTTATTGTATTATTACTGTCCCTGCTGGATGGTTAAGCCATTCTCCTTATATATGTCGTTGGCAACTGAAACAACACTTCTTTAATTTACTCGGTGCTATTTATATGCAGATTTTTACTATTTTTTTTTATGGAACCAGATCTGTCTGTCTTTGTGCTTAATGTAACTGAATCATGGGAAATTTCTTGGAAAACCATCTCAAATTGATTGGTTCATAATTTAGATAAACTGAAATAGAATTGGTAGAATTGGTAAATAAATTTCTCAGTTTGGCTTGTTTTTGATAATTTTTTTTATATGTGCACATAGTTATATTCATGTATGTTTTGCAGTTTATGATTTTTGGTCATGCATATGTAGACAATTATTGGTTGTGTGGGATGGACTCTTGAATGGCAGTCAATTCTGTTAACCTCCTGGTTTTAGTCAATTCTGTTAACCTCCTGGTTTAGTTCAGTTTCTCAATTGCAATCCTTTTTCCAGTTTTTGGTTTTTCTTATACACGTGTTATTATGGATTTGGGGTTATTTTGGAGGCAGATGCTGCATATGATGTATCAGAACATCATGTTTTGTATTGGCAAGAATGGCTGCCATAAATAGACTTTGAGTTAGTTACCAGCGATCAATAGAAATTGAGATGTTCATCTTTTGCAGGCAAGAGGGTGACTGATGATCCCGCTTTGTGAAATTCTGAACAGCTAATTTTGTTTAATTTGTGCACTGTTACCACGTTAGCACTGTTTAATTAAGCAATATGCTGCCATAAATAGAAATACTGTGACTCTGCATTTTCTTGTGGGCTTTGAGAGATCCTCTGTGTGTGTGTGTGTGACTTCATTTTCCTCTGTTTTCTTCACTCTAAATCCTATTAAGATGAATTGTGAAAATGCTAGAAGATCCATAATGCAGGAAAGTATAGAATTATTTAGTGATAGTAAAATATTTTATAACGAACATGTAGTGTTATCCTTTCCATCAATTTATCTTACATCTTCTTTTGCATGAACCAGAGCCCTCCTGAAGTTCATGCTAATGCTGCCGAAACATTATGTGCAATAACTCGAAATGCTCCCTCAGCATTGGCTACTAAACTCTCTAGTCCAAGGTTTACAAGATTTCGTGCTCCTTTATAGTGATAGTAAAATTTGGTTAATCTCTTGTTCCTTCATATATGTATTTATGCTGGTCTTGAAAATTTTCCTTGTGCAGTTTTGTTGTGAGAATATTTGGTCATGCATTGGAAGATTCACATTCAAAATCTGGCCTTGTGCACTCTCTTTCTGTGTGTATATCTTTACTGGATCCAAAAAGATCTGCAATTTCTTCCCCCTTCATGCATTCTTTCCGAAGTCAACATATTTGTGAGTCACCAATCCCTGTAAATCCAGAGACTATTAATGCAATGCTGCCTAAACTAGGTAAGTGATTTTATGTTTCTGCCAGACCAAATAAATAAAAAGCGAGTTTAGTTGCTGGTGACATCAAAATTGGTTTTTAGATGTGGAGAAATAACTCTTGATTTTTCCTAATTGGATTTTTTTTTTGGGTCCTGGTTTTGTTTTGGAAGGGAAAAAGGGGGAGGGGGTGTTGGGGAGGAGAGAGTACCTTTTTGCCCCCCTTCTGCTGTTCATGATTGCTACGTGTTTCAGATGCATGTGTTATTAGGATTTTTGTATCACACTGAACCCGTAATTTCAGTGCAATGTTGAAGGGTAGAAGAGGGAGTTGACATTTTTTTTTTCAAATTATCCCATATTATTTCCCTTGTCTTTGTTGATATTTAATATTACGTTATGCCTTTGCAGGTGACTTGCTTATGCTATTGAATGTGTTGTCCGATGAGAAAATTTTACCTACAACATATGGAGAACTGAAGCCTCCTCTTGGAAAGCATCGTCTAAAGGTTTCTCTTGCTTTTCTATAAACTTGATACAGAAGCTAGTGTAGAATGTGATCCCATGCTGTAATCCCAGTGGTTTAGATTAGCATAGTTGGGTCTTATTTTTCTTGTGCTTGGGATTATTTTCTGATAAATTATTGTCTTAATAAGCTTGCCCAGTGGTTTAGATTAGCATAGTTGGGTCTTATTTTTCTTGTGCTTGGGATTATTTTCTGATAAATTATTGTCTTAATAAGCTTGTCTACTGTTCTTCTAACATGTAATATATTGAGTGTAAATTGTAGTTTATACTTTATATAGAAAACATAATTTGTTGTTGGAGAATTAACTTCTCCTATATTCCTTTTAGATTGTTGAGTTCATTGCTGTGCTACTAAGAACGGGAAATGAAGCTACTGAAAAGGAATTAGTCAGCTCGGGAACCATTAAACGGGTTCTTGATTTGTTCTTTGAGTAAGTTGTTACCTCATTTTGAGATTGAATTCATGTATTGGCAAATTATTGAAGTTGGTGTTCATTTTGTTCCCTTAGCTAGTAGTGCAATATTTATGGTGTTCTGATTGATACAGGTACCCATACAACAATGCATTGCATCATCACGTGGAGAGTATTATATTGTCATGTTTAGAAATGAAGAGCGACGCTATGGTTGATCACCTTCTTCAAGAGTGTGATTTGATTGGAAAAATTCTCCAGACTGATAAAAACCCTATTATTTCAAGCGATATTAATCAGGTATATAGATGTTGATGTTTTGTTGAACAATATTTTGCTAGATGATGCAAATCTAGGTATGTAAAACCAAGGATAACTTATATTTGTATGTGTGGTTTGATGATCCAATGTTAAAGAGAGAGAGAGAGAGAGAGAGAGAGGAGGGGGAGCATAAAAACAAATGTACTATTTTTTCAATCATGTATTTTAGTTATTGCATCATCTTCAGTCTATTTCTTTCTCATCCATATATGTGGGATTTGGATTCTGCATTGCCTTTTTGAGCTTTAGATGATTGTATCTATCCTTGTGCAGCCGACTGTGCCTGCTGCTGGAAAACAGGCTCCACGGGCAGGAAACCTTGGTCATATTACTCGAATTTCTAATAAGCTTGTTCAGTTGAGAAACTCCAATAGCTGCATTCAGAAATATCTACAGGTGGGTGGTAAGATAATACTGTTTAAATGTCTCCTAGGGAGTGCAATGTTCGTTGAAGAAGTCTGCAGAGTTTAAATTATGGGGAATTTCTTGCTTTCTGTGGGGTTGACTTATCTCTTCCTTCACCTTTTTTCTTTAAACAATTTCAAAACATTCTATGATATCTTTGATGGGAGCTAGGCTTCTGTCTTTTAGCCTTTTTCCCCGTTGCCAATTCTCTTCAGATCTTATGAGTTTATTTTCAAATATTTCTTTTACACACTTCCAGTGTCTTGTACCATTATTGCTATTTTCTCATCTATTGACAGTTTATCTTTGGATATGTGGTTATGTTGTTGGAGTGTTATTTTGGATTAGTGTCTTTGCTAAAACAGCTTTTGTTTGTTTTCTCTAGGAAAATAGTGAATGGAATGAGTGGCAAGCTAGCGTTTTGCAAGGGCGGAATGCAGTTGAAAATGTCTATCGGTGGGCTTGCGGGTATGCTTTTTCCCCATATATGTTATGCATTGCATACAATGAGCTGTAATTAAAGTGCCATTTTGTGGAAAATTTGTGTACATTATTAACAGCAATTGTGGCTGTAATCATATTTCTGTCTTGACTGGATGATGAATAGAGCAACAAAGGCAAAATGCTGTGTCAGTCTGTGAGTCATCTGCCTATTTCGAAATAAAACTGCATGCCTAGATATACTAATATTTACTGTTGAAATTCATGATTTGATGAGCTTTATTTATTTGTTGTATTACAATGGCATGTTACTGTCAAATGTACTATTTACTGCAAACTGATTGAAGATATTGTTCTCCCTATTTTACTTTAGAAAAAATATTTTAAAACTGCTTCGGCAAGTGGAGTATGATGAATTGTTACTTCAGCTTTATTTCCCTCCCCTAGCTATGCAATTGTCCTGCTATCAAACATGCCTACTGCACATTTCTCTTTTTCCTTTAGATATAGTGGCTTTTTTTTTTTAGTATATTGTTGGTGGATATATTTGACTAGGTGAACGAATCAAAGTTGAGGCCTTTTTTTTCCCACTTGTCGGATCATTATTTCTGATATTTGACTAGGAGTGGAGGCAGAGAAAATAGAAATAATGGTGATTCTGAGTAATTTCGTAGAGATTATACGGTAATGGCTGGCAATTCGTAAATTTCACCATCAGCTATCAGATTGCAAATGAATTTTTGGTGGCTTTTAATCGGCCATGGAACTAGAGATGTTAAACTCACTTCTTTAATTTGATTGATGTTTGGATATGATGGTTGCAAACTAGTCAAGGTTTTCAAGAAAGAGTGGGAGAATGCCAGTGTAAAAATTCAATTTTTCTTAGATGCTATAAGAATATAAACAGGGGATTTCGTAGACTGGAGAATGGGAGAATAATAGTTTGTATTCAGAGTTTAAGTTGGTATTTTGGTAGTTGGTAGTAGGTATAGCTATGTGGTGAATGCAAATTGAAATGGTACTGCAGTTTAATTTTTCTTTCGTCAAAGCTTTCTTTGGGAGAGGAGGAATAGCAAAAAGGGGTAGGATGAGAGTTACTCCTTGTTTGGGAATTTAATTAGCTTGGAAGAGAAAGGATGATTAAACTTGACTTTGCTTTCTCTTCAAAATTGAGGGAATAAGAGTTATCCGTTCCTTTTAACTAAAAATAATTTTTTAATAATTTACCTTTTTACTTGATATCTTTTATCATCCTTTAAACATGCAAATATAAAATAATTACCATCTCATTTTTTTTTCTTTCTATCCCATGGATTAAAGATTACTTTTTTCCCTTGTTTATTATCCTTGAGTTTGAATGTGGTATTGTGATGCTCTAATCTTCTCAAACTGTCATTGAAGATTTTCATTTTATTTCTCCTTTTTTTTTTTTTTCAGTCGCCCAACAGCATTGCAAGATAGGACTAGGGATAGTGATGAGGATGATCTTCATGACAGAGATTATGATGTAGCAGCTTTAGCAAATAACTTGAGCCAAGCTTTCAGATACAAAATGTATGGAAATGAGGATAATGAAGAGGTATGTTGTGACTTCTTTTTTGTCATTTGATGCTTATCATCCCCTTTATCTTCTCATTATTTCCGCAATTTATTTTACTGGGTTTGTGGTTCTTGACCTTTACGCCCACCACTACCGCCACCACCAAAAAAAAAAAAAAAAAAAAAAAGAGAGAGTTGGTGTTTACATCATAATATTCTTGTTGCAGGATAATGGAGGCCTTGATCGAGATGATGAGGTACCATTTAGATTTTATCACCTTCTTATCTTTCTCTGTTTTTTTTTTTTTTTTCCTAGTATGCATGGCTACCAGATGAAAAGGAGAGGGAAGGAAAATATTCACCCAATTATGTTTGCAAAGTTGAAAGTTAGGCTAGAAGAAGAGTGGGATGACTCTTTTTATGGGACAAGTACAAAAAATACCTTGTGGTTTTATGCTTTTACAGTTAAAGGTCTGATTTAATTTATAATGAGCCCCACAATGATAAATGAATTCCACACATCATCTTAAAAATCGTTTTATATTTCAGAAAACTTGCCACGTCAACATTCACTAATCATATTAGGAATATTGTACTAAAAATGCTAGTAGTAGGAAGAATATTGTACTAAAAATGCTAATAGCAGGAAGCACAAGGTATGGAAATGTCAAAAAAAAAAAAAAAAAAAAAAAAAGAGCATAGACCTTTAGCTTGAAGTGTGAAACCACAAGATAATTTTTTTATGCTTCTCCTATTTTCATTTTGTTTGAATGAACGGGAGAAAAGGGAATTGAACCTGTAAAATTAAGCAATAAATCCATGTAGTTTGACTTTGTTTTAGATTGTCAATATAATAACAAGGATAAAAGGGACACAATGAAAAAAATTGGTTATTTTCGCCTTCAGGTGAAATTTTTTACATTCCAAATTGGGTCGTAATGATTTTCAGCTTTTTTCCTTGTAGAAGGGGAATGATTACCCTCCTTTGAGAAGGGAGATTTCCCTCCATTCTCATCCCTTCCTCTCCATTTACCCCATAGTCATGCATAGGTGGTGTTGATAAAGTTTTTCTATATAGAAAGATTACAAGGAGTAAGATGCGAAGCATAGGTATAATATGGATCAGAATGAAGTTAATAAATTTTTTTACTATCAAATTCAACATTAATTATGTTGTTTGTATATTTGATATGCAGGATGTCTACTTTGATGATGAATCTGCTGAAGTCGTTATCTCATCCCTGAGACTTGGTGATGACCAAGGGAGGTGAGTCTTTTAGCCTGTGTAATGCGACTCCAGTTAAACATTCTATATGTTCCTCTTGCAATTCATTTCTCTCAACTTGTGGATTGAAAATATTCTTGGGAAAGCTGAATGGAAAAATATGCTATTGACTTGTACTGCATCATTTGTGGTGGGAAGCCGCATCTCAAATTAGGCTACACAAAAGAAAATCTAATGCACTTATTGAAATGCCATGATGCTTTTGGCCTGAACAAGGACCTGTAATAAGGTCTGCCAGGTTCCTGACACATGCGTAGACTTATCCTATGCAATTTATTTTGGACATTAGAATTTTGAGGTGGTGCATTTTTCATTCCTTGTAATAAAGAGTGCAGCATTTGGGAAATTCTCCTGAACAGATTAGTGAGTCATCTGTTTGTGAATGAATAACACAATCTTTTCTTAATGCAGCAGTCTATTCACAAACTCCAACTGGTTCGCATTCCAAGAGGACAGAGCTGGTAATGCCCCTGTGAGTACTTCACCTAAAGAGATGATGGATGATATAAACTTGAATGGAACTGCTAATGGAGGTAACAGCAGTAGTGATGATGAGGTGGTAGTTGGAGAAGATGATGAATTGACAGAGAGCAAAGAGACACTCAATTCTGCATCTACTTCTAACACAAACTTTGCCAATGGGTTTACTGGGGGTGTTCCCATTCCACAAAGTGAGCAGGCGACTACTCCCCATGATATTGGATTCTTCAGATTTGATACTCCAGACAATGAAGACTTGTTTGGAGATAGGCCATTCCCTGAATGGGTGGGATGGGGAGAACCTTCAGATTTGCAAGTAGGCGGGTCAAGTTTGAATCCATTTGAAGATCACGATATCTCTGATGTCAGTCTTTCCAATCAAGTGGAGGTAGTAACTCCTGAAGTTAATTCCCCCTCAAGTGGGGATTCCCCCTTACCAAATGGCTCATCATCCTCCAAGGATTCTAGTGATGGGTCAGCGAGCAGTGGTTCAAGCCATAACTCTGCAACTGTGCCCTCATTGTTTGAAGAGGATGTTGAATTTGTTGGTGTGGAATTAGAAGGAACCGAGAAGGCAATGGAACAGGCTCTTAAAGAGGGTATAGTTGGTGAAGCAGGACCTCTAAAGAGAAATATTATCCCGAAGGTTCCAGAAAAGGAGAATTCTGATGATGGTGTAGCTGGGATTAAAGAGTTCAATGATGCAAATTATTGGAGGGTTGATCAAGAGGTTGCTGTTCTGGAGTGATGGTAGGTTCATCCTGTTTGGGTTGGTGGCCCAAAAAGGAAAATTTGGATCCTACAGCCACAGACCCCATTTTTGGTTGGTAACGGCTCATGCAGCAGACACATGTACAGTGTATTTTTGTTTACAAAATGGGGATTGGATGGTAGGTTGTGCTATGATTTTACTGTTCGTAGTTATTGTTACACTTATTGTTGTCTATTATTCAAGGTTTTGTTTCTTTCCTGTCTTTTACTCAACATTTCGCTCATCCGTCATATTTATATTTAAATTTCATTATGGCCAGTAGTGTTCTTGATTTTCTGATTTGTTTCCTGATGATCGAGTTGCTCTGTTGCAACAGTATTTTTAGTATATTTTTGCATTTATTCTTTGCACAAGCTAACTAAACTTTGCTAGGGTTGTAAGAATTTTTTTGGGGGGTGAAATCACTATATTTGAAATTGATGATAGGATGACGTCAATATTCAAGTTCAGTTGTCTGGTGCACGCATTGCAAGTGATTATGTTATTTGTATGCGTTTAGACCTGATTCGACTATTGGATTTGATGAGTGGTAATGTGGCTAACATTAAAAATTTTAAACTTCTGCATAGTCAGAATTCATCAAAGTTTGAACTTTGAACTGGATTTGGAAGTCTGACCGAATTTTTCTTTTTTAATTTTCACCAAAAATAAAATTTAATTATTACGTCAAAAATTAAGTTTTTTTAATAAATTATAATTTATTTTTATTTTGATGTAAAAAATTAAGGATTTTTGTTTTCTTATTATTTTATCTATTATTTTAAAATGATGTGATCGAATATAACTATTTTAAAGGATACATTTGAAAATATAATTACAAATTTAACTTAAAAGGAAAGTGAATTTTTTTTTAGAAATCTCAAAAAAAAAATTGTGAACTATAATTTGATGTAATACTAAGTGTATTTAAAAAAAAAAAAAAGGAAAAACAAACAGATTATCAATAAATAAATAAGTGAATGGAAAAAATAATTACTAATAGATGCAAATACATTTTTTTTATTTAAATACAAAGGTGTATGTTCCCAGTCAAATATATCAATTTTGGTTCTTGAAGTTTTAAATCTTTGATCATTAGGTTAATAATAATTCATTAGTGAATTCAAATCTAATTGAAGTATGCTTAATTATAGAATAAAAAACATGATGATCAATTGAATTAGTGCTCAAATGAAACACAATTTTTAGCCTATTTATTTAGTACAACCAATATTTAATTTTTGAAAATTTATTCAATCTAACCTAAACACATAAAAATAATATATTTTACAATTTTAAATTATAATTAAATAATTATCATTTAAATTTATAAAAAAAATAAATCCTCACATTTGTTGTACACCTCTGTATCCAATAATCTCCCTTGCCCTTTTTTTATTAAACTACTATTCACTCCTTCAATTTCGATCTTTAATTTTAATTCCGTCTAAAACTATAGTCTTTCTGTCTATTTTAACCATAATAATTTATAAAATGACTAAAATATCTCCCATTTTCTAATAAATTTTCCCCTCACTACCACATTAATTGATAGAGAAAAAGAAAGAAAGAAACAAGTAAAACAAGCTCAGCATCATCAATTGCATGAATTCATAGATTTTCATCAATTTTCATTTATTTTAATTTTAAACAA
Source organism: Reutealis trisperma (assembly GCA_947687605.1). NCBI lineage: Eukaryota > Viridiplantae > Streptophyta > Magnoliopsida > Malpighiales > Euphorbiaceae > Reutealis > Reutealis trisperma. The sequence continues at coordinate 1,440,616 of CANTUT010000112.1, forward strand.
TACTACAACTTAACCCTCTGAATTTTGATCAATCTGTTACAGCCAACTCCAATCAACAATAATTCACCCCAACAATAGATAACAACAACAATAATTCATTCCCAATCAGCCACCAACAATCGGTTGTTACGAGTAGTCCTTTGACCGCAAACATTGCAGGTGAAGGGAACATGCATTCTCCTGCGCGGCGATTTGGTGAAGAGAAACCACAGTAAGGTGGAGACCTCTGTGTTGGATGATTCATCGGTTCCAACAGGCACCAAAGGCCCTTCCATGCTGGAACCTATTGTCCAACCTCTGACAAAAGCAGCACTTAGATCCAATCCCATTGCCGCATCCTAATGGAAATTGAAACGAAATTAGAAATTCACCTTGGACAGAATAGGATTGTTTGTGCCATTGCATATTATTTATTTATTTTTAACTTGAATTTTAGTATAAAGATTGTTGTGTCTTATAATTAATGGCTAATTTGTCTTGATATAAATATATTTTATAGTAATTATCTTGTGGGTATAAATTTCTTATTGTTTATGTGTTTGGTTTTAATATGAAATTTGAAATAATTGAAAATTTATTACTTCATTATAAATATGAATTTATTATAAATGATTGGATTGATTTATAAATTATTGGAGTTTTTACATGAAATTAGTTCAAATTTATTTATTTTTCTCAAAGTCGATTGAGTTCTGGATTTTTAAGAAAATCAATTTAATATTATTGTTTTATTTTCAACACAAAAACTTTGATCATATTTATACTATATGTAAATGAGATTTAAAAGATGAATATTTTATTATTTAAGATTTTTATATTATCTATAATAACTCTAAAGACATATATAATCACTTAAAAGTTGTAGTCCTACCATAAAGCATAATATAACTGGCTAAACATATACTTAAAAGATTTTTAAATTTGTTTTATAATACAATTCAATCATGGTTAGAATCACTTCATAACTGAAATTGTGTGGTGATAAAATTGTGAAATGTGATATGTTATAGAAGACATATACTACTCTTCATACTTTTAACATGTTTCTGCAGTAGAAGTATAAAAAGTGAAAATTTACAAATATTATTTGTCTCCTAGTGGTTACAAAGAATAATTGCTAATGAGAAATCATCAAACAATATCCAATAGTACAACTGCATTCCCTAAAGTGAATATTATAAATTATTTAGTAGATCATAAAAATTCTGAAAGAGTAACAACTCATATAGAGGACACAACTCAATATTGGTGATTTTATGTAAACTCATTAAAGGAGTAATTTGTAAGGATTTTACAAGTTGTGCATTATAATGATTTATTTCATTACTGTTTTATCCCCAGTATACATGCACAATATATTGCGTTGAACCTACAATTCAAGCATTAAATTTATAGTTCAATAATTAAACCTTCAAGGTTTGGAATGAATGTCATTATGTATATGATACATACTCTCCTTTGAAACTTGTACAAGGACATGAATCGCAAATTTTTAATTGTGCCATGAATATATTAGTATCACTATTTCAATGTGTGAAAATAGATCTACAAAAGAAACTTAAAATTTATTTTGATGAGGCACATTTTTTTACATTAGGAGGAGGAAAAGCACCTACAGTGCTAAAAAATGTCGAGAAATTTATTGAAAGGAAAACTCTTTAAATAATTTTGATTCACGTATAAGTTAGAGTGAATCAGAAGTTCATAAAATAACACAATTGCAACAAATTGTAATTTAATTGCCAAATGCATTTATAGATGCTAAAAGAGTAACAAAGTTTCATATTACAACTGCTAATACCCCAACAAGGGTTGTGGTTCCAATTACAAATAAAAAAATCAATTAATCTCACTATACGCCAGAAGCGTGAATAGTAAATTGGAACTAAAGATAAAAAAAATCTATAGAAAAGAAAAACAACATCACTCATAAAACCTCTTGAAGAGAAAGATCTTAGTCAAAGAGTTATAGCTAATTATAAGACACAGACTTAGACAACAAAATAATTAGATCATCCAGATATGGCTTCTGAAGTTGATGATCATATAAATGAAAACTATGAGATTTCAATTATTTTTGTGATATAAGAGAAACAGTTAATAGAAATTCAATTATCATCGACGATGAATTTGTCTCAACAGTAACTTTTCTGTTTCAAAAGAAAATATAGATCTAGAATCTATAAGTATAACTGAATAGTAACATAAACATGATTGATCATCATGGAAAGAGGTAATTAAAGTAGAGTTAGACTCGTTCTATCATTAACTATAAGAAAAATAATTCTCTTATTATAAAAATGACCGTGTTCTGTTATTCGATTAGTATGGCAGTTAAAGAAAGGCTTGATATATGTCTTATGAAATGATATTTATATGAAAGTCCCAGAAAAACTAGAGATATCAGAAATGAATATACATTAAACAAGTGACATGTATTTCATCAAATTGCAAAATCCTTATATAGATATATAGTGTAATTGTTTGAGTAAATTCTTATTGAAAGAAATATATGTGAATAATATACTATATTCATTTGTATTCATAAAAGGCCCTAGAATGGTAAATATTGTAATATATATTGATAATTTAAATATCATTATGGCTCCTAATGAACTCAAATAAGATGTTTCTATTTGAAAAGTGAGTTCAAGATGAAAAATTTAAAAGAAATGAAATTTCATATCGGCCTGCAAACCGATTATCAAGGAGTCCTAATACACTAGTCTACTTATGTGGAAAAGTTATTTAAGCAATTTTGTATGGATAAATCTTTTTCCTTAAGTACACCAATAGGTGGTCCACTCACTGGAAAGTGAAAAGAGACCCTTTTAGGCTTATAAAAGATAACAAAGAGCTATTAATTTGGTCTTGAAGTACCATATTTAAATACTATAAGGGCACTCATATATCTTACAAATGCAATATCAGGCCTGATATAATTTGCAAGATAAAATTTCTAACTAAGTATAGCTCTGCATCTACTAAGAGACATTAGAGTGAAGTAAAAAATTATCTTCAATATACTATTAATATTATGATTCATATTTGAAATTGGTCTATATGCGAATATTAGTTATTTACTTAGTCTCCATGATAGTTGATCTTAGACTAGCTATATATTCACTTATGATGGTACTGTAATTTTATAAAGATTTTTATGATCATGAAATAGCTCACTAAAAGATATTCTCATTGTATTTTGAAAATAATGCAATTTGCATTGCAAAATTAAAAGTGGTTATATGATTAAGGGTAACGAAGTAGACATAAACGTCACCTAAATTCTTATATATATATGAGCTCTATAAGATATATCCACCAAATTCGCTTGAGTGACAATCTAATGGACTTATGTACTAAGTTTTTACCTAATGTGGTATTTAAACGGCATTTTTTCATTAATTAGTGTACGTCGTGTTAAAATCTGTCCTCATTAGGGAAAGCAAATTAGTATATGATTGTACTCTTTTTCCTTAGTTAAATTTTTGTCCCATAGGATTTTTTCAGACAAGAGTTTTAATTAGATAATTTGTGCAATGATAAAATAGTGGATAAAATGTACTCTTTTCTTTAGCTATGTTTTTTTCTCACTGAATTTTCTAGCAAAATTTTTAACAAGGTATATTCATAGTACAAGTAATATCCTAAGCGAGTACTATGAATAAATTATTATATGTGAATATTACTTAAATATCATTAAGTGTACGATTTGATAATTTGACAGATTTGTTTACAAAGGCACTCTATACAACCACATTTAAAAAGTTAGTCAACAAAATTGGTATACGCCTGAAACAACCCGAATTTTCAATTATTTTATAAAATTCTATTTTCGTACGGAAATATCTTATTTTATTATTTTCCTTATTAAAATAAGATTGGAGTTATATTTTATTAAATTATAAATATTCATATTATTTGAATATGTATTATTAATGATAATTTTGATATAATATTATAATATTATATTATTATGATAATGTTAATGTGGATTTTTGGAGAATTGTATTTTGGATTATATTTTGATATTTGAGTATTAATAAAGGTATTAATTATATTATAAGTTGATTATAGTATTTTATCGGATATTTGGATTTCCGTATAATTACTATAATTACCGTTAATAATGTTATTGATATATATATTCATGAGTATATGTTGTAAATTATTATTAATATGTAAATTATGAATTATTATTATTATTATTATTATTATTATTATTACTATCATTTGTATTTTTATGATTATTGGTGGTATTATTATTATTATTATTATTATTGTTATTATTTTGTATATATATATGATATATATATAGTATTATATGTATATATTATACGGTTTGGAGTATATATATATATATAAGCATAATCAGTTTTAAGTAAAAAGAAGAAGAAATGGAGGGCTGGGATTGGTTGGCCAAAGAAGCCAAACGGGGCGTTTTGGTTGAAACAAAAATGGGCAGAACAGAAGCAGGAGAGAGGAGAGAGAAAGGGAGAGGCCGAGAGAGAGAGGGTGGTGGCTGGTGGCTTTCCGGCAGGCAGTTGTGAGCACCGCCACCACCGCTGGGTAGAAGGAGGACCGGCGACCTCGAGGGAGGTGGTAGCTCGGTGATCGGCGGCGGCACGGCAGCGTACGCGAGGAGAGAAGTACCGCCGGCCACCGCAACTTCAACTCCATTTTTCGGCCGATTCCGGCAGCGAAATCCGGCGATCTTGGTGCCGTTTTACTCCTGGAGATGAGAGCTTCACTTTGGTACCTGCCTTGCCCCCTGAGGACCACCGGAGTAGGAGATCGAAAAATACCAAACCGTGGCTTTGGAGGCATTTTTCAGTGGCTGGAGGGAGAGTGCCGGCGAGTGGTGACTGTTTTTGGGCTCCTGGGGTTGAGGTGAATCTGCTGGTGTGGAGTTTTCCCTAATCCACCACCACCGGCGGCAGCGCGTGGCCGGTAGGCGGCGGCGCGTGGAGAGGTCCAGTGATTCTGTTTCGATGATCTGGCACAATCCTCGACGTCTATATGTTCGGAATTTGTGAAGGTTAACCCGAAACCCTTGTATTTCTGTTGGTATATGAGTTAATCTATGTTTAGTGGTTTTTAGAGTATTTGTTAGGTTATCGGGTCTATTCTGAGGTTGAGTATAATTCCTATTGTGTTCATATTCTCTGTTGCGAGGTATCGGTGTCTGGCGTCTTCCTGGTTCCAAGGCTACTCTTCTGAGGGAAGCCGGTCGGAAGCGTCGACAGTTAGGTGAGTGATACTCACTGATATATTATCCTATTTTCATTTCATATGCATTGCTGTGTGTATATATGTACGTATATTATGCACTACTATTGCATCTATAAGCATGTGACATTTGACTGTGAGTGATGAATTGATATTCTGTATTCTGTGCCATGTTATGGTTGTGTTTGATGGATGGAGGTCAGGAGGATACAGTACCACCTAGGATTATGGGATTGTTATGGATTATGATGAGATTCAGAAGATGAGCTATGACTGATGGATGCCGGCCGGGCCTGCTCATCGCCAGGGCTGCTGTCAGTCGGGTCAGGGCTGCGTGGTACAGACCAGTAACGGCCGGGCCCCTTGGATATAAGAGATAGATTATTTGAATTCAGAGAGCCAGAATAGGGGGATCGGCTCCCCATATTAAGTACTGAGTATCAGTGTGGTACTATGGACCATACCCCATCCTTGCTTGATTTGATGATTTGTCTGTCTTTATGACACGGTGCATATCATGTGCATTAGATTCTATATGTGGGATACCAGTTTAATATATTAGCTGGTATCATTCACTGAGTCGAACGCTCATTCCTGTTCATCTCGTTGCTTTCAGGTCAGGGAATGAGCCGGTGAAAGGATTGTAATTGAGTAGACTGCCAACTTTTCTTCGGCAGTGATTTGTATTATTGGGATATTAAGAATACATGTAATAGATGTACATTTGTAATTGTAACTCTAGAACTCCGCAATGTTACACTTTGTAATTGAGCTTTTTGTATTATTTTCAGTTATGTAATCTTTGAGGTTAAGCAGAACCTTTCTGTAATTTATGATTTTCTGGCAATTATGGAATAAATGATGTTGGACCAATTTGATATTGGGTTATGTTGTGATTTCATTTGGTTCTGCTTACCTTGTTTGGGCCCATAGCCCTTTTCAGTTGGGCTTTTTGTCTTGTGGTTTGGGTTAGGCTTACTACGGGCACTGGTAGCCACATGCATTTCCCGTGTCCTAGTGCCGGTCATGTGCCCTCGGGTTCGGGGCATGACAACGCCGACTAAGAGATATTTGGTAGAAATCATGTTTTTATGAGGGGAAGATTTTAGTACACTGTATTCTTTTTCCCTTAGTTTAGGTTTTGTCCTATTGGATTTCCATGCCAAGATTTTTAACGAGACAGTATTATGTCGTAAATTTCTACAAGAAAAATGTAATCTTTTTCCTTCACTAAAATTTTTTTCCCATTGAGTTTTTACTTAGTAAAGTTTCGACGAGACATATCTTTTGTAAAAGATATCAAAGTGGAGTATTGTAATATATTATAGGATTTGATTGATATCTTTTTATATACATAAATACTCTAGTTTTCATATTAGTATTGATTGTATTTTTCTTATTAGAAAAATTTTATATTTCTTTCTCTTCTGTACTCTATATAAAGAGTCTAATACTATTGAATGAATTATTCTTTTCTCTTCTTTATATTATTTGTTCTTATTTTTCTCCATTAGATTTAAAACATGGATATAATTATTAGTTTTTCAAAATAAAAGAATCTTTTGGTCAAAATTTAAAGGACTATAAGGAATTCAAACTCAGTACAATAGAATGAGCTATAACAATAAGGCCAGATAGACATATATACCAAACTATCCTTAAAAAAGTTTTTTTAAGCCCTGGGCTTAAAGCCCACTTACAACACAGGCCAAGGCCTGAAAAGAAAAGCTTAATCCGGTCCTTGCTATTGGGGCTTCTTTTGGAACTTTCAGCCATCATCACCCGCCACCACATTAGCACCGGCGACTGGGAAAAAATTCGGAAAAAGAAAAAAATGTCACTGAAATTCACATTTTCTTTATGCGTGACCAGCCAACTCGCACCACGTGTACAGTACCGAATTTTCTAGAGGTGTCATGAAAAAGTTGGGTTTGTCTGGATATAAAACCGAACCCATATTTCAATCTTCTGGAATGCTCTGAAATCCTAAAAACAGCAGCAGCAGCACAAGGAGAAGATGATAGAGGTTATTTTAAACGACAGGCTAGGGAAGAAAGTTCGGGTGAAATGCAACGAGGACGACACCATCGGCGACCTCAAGAAGCTAGTCGCTGCTCAGACTGGTACCCGACCTGATAAAATTCGGATCCAGAAATGGTACACTATCTACAAAGACCACATTACCGTTAAGGACTATGAAATTCACGATGGCATGGGACTGGAGCTCTACTACAATTAATTTCCTCTGTACTGCTTCATGTCGTCTTGTGGTGCTCTTTTTCTCAATATTCTTCTCTATTCCATATATCATAAATGTTACTAAGTTAATCAATGGACTAGATTGTACTTCATTAAGAACTCTGTTTAGATAATTATCTTGTGTTTTTGTGTGCCTCTTTGTAATTGGAAGTTTTAATTGAATTTCATTGATTTTGAATCATAAACCCTTTACTTAATTATTATTTTTTGGTTAATTAAAGCTCTAATAAGATTTTAAACTTGCATTCTTACAATTTTTTAGTAACAGGTATAATTCATTTATAAATAATATAATTTAGTAATTGCAGAAAGTATATAGAAATCCAGAAATCTAATAAGCCTTTATTAGGTTTGTAATATTTAAAGCAAGTTCTGAAAATGTAATTTATAGAAAGCTGTGAATGTGTGATTTGAGAAATTGAATAAACAGGAACAAACATTAATAAACTTTTTTTTTAAATAAGATATACACACGGATTGGGGTCGGGAGTAGGATACACTACTTTACAAAATCGTAGAATAAACTTCGTTGTGTAATTGAAAAATTAATGTAAGCCAAAACATGTCTCGAATAGTAATAAGTAGAAGGTCTCATGTTCGGCTCTTTAAACCGATTCGGTGAGAAATGTAAGGGGAGGTTACTTCTGTTGTATTGACAGAACAGCAATGCTATTTAAGCTTATTGGACCTCCAATGAATAAAAAAAAAAAAGTCTAGAATAGTTATGAAATATGATACCTAGCAACACAAAAGATAATTATACACAGCACTAAACTTCATGTTTATAGGTCTATTAATATAGTTGCTTGATTCTAAAGGAAAACCTGTGGGAAGTCTCACATTATATTGTAGCCTGTCTGAATTTAGCAGACCCTGTTGCTATTCACGGATTTTTGCCATTAGATGGAATCATGTGAAAATGTTGTTAATTACCAAAACAAAATTCGTGCGTTAACAAGTCTTTCTATAAGATCAAATTGTACTAAACAATCCTACTCTTTTCCACCCAATTTTTGCACCGAACTTTGAGAGAGTATCTATTTGCACTTAGTAGAAATAGCACAATTCACTTCCAGTTCACACTTCTCTTGAAAAAAGGCATATGTAGAAAAATAGAACTTCAACTTATAGACCTCTACGTCTAAATGTGCATATCTTAAAATGACCAACTGATACTAGTGATCTAGGTTTTCATATCTGAAGGACAAAATGAAAATCAGAAATTTAAAAAGTAGGAAAAAAAATAGTAAGCTATATTACCGATATGTAAGAAGATGAAGTCCCCTTATTAGTTACTATCTCCCACTTTACTGATCATTACTTTGGGAAGGGGTGTCACCATTGTTTTTATCTGTCAAAGAGGTAAAGTTGCTGAATGCTGTACTGGCAAGTTTACTGTACTCCCAGTGTAATTGCCTGATATTTTAAATGGCAGTGTGAATTCAATGTTAGAGCCTGCCTGTACCTGTTGAATGTGAAACCGAGTCAATTTCTCTCCCTTCGTGTATTTTACACGCAACCTTAAAAGGTGTTTTTTCTTGTATTGAAGCTTAATGATAAGTTGTCATTTTGTTTCTACCTTGATATGTATTATTGATATTTGCACTTTGCACAAGTGATAGAAATTGAAGTTCAATCCTTTGAAAAAAGAAAATGAAATATATGAAGTGGGGCCGCTTGGAAACAATTAAAGGATAAATCAAGTTCAAAATTAATTCCTTTGTCCAAATAAAAGATAATCTATATTACCCTTAATGAACTAGGGATACAAAAAATAAACATTAGGCATAGTTCAAATGTTTTAGCTTAAGTGAGGTTAATTCAAAGATGGAATGGGCAGATCGCATGGACATCAGATATACTTCATTTTGCACTAACTTATAAGTTATCAAATGGTGATTTTGGAAAAAAATAAAATAAAATAAAACTAGAAATATCTTTAAAGACGAATTTTTAAAAACTACGTATACGCTAGAGAGAACATAATACAGGAGCATACAGAAAATAGAATTTCATATTTGGTTTTGGATTAGTTTTCCTTATTTGTTTAGTTTTATTATTTCTGTTTATTTTAGATTTTTTCATCTTTATTTAGGATTCTTAATAAGTCATTTTTTGGGTTAAGATTACTTGTTTTTAGTCCAGGATAAAGATTTATCCTAATTAATATAAATAAGGCTGCTATCTTACATAATATGTATTTTAATAGTTTCTTTGAACCCTAATTATTTTATTGTTCTAATCACGATTACTAATCAATTCTAACCCTAATTATTGAGATCTAATTGCTCTAAAAGAAATGAATGGGAATTCTATTTGAGATTTGAATTTGGCGGGATGACAGAGTGTAAGTTTTCTTTATGAATAGGATTGCACTGTAAAGAAGCCTAGTGGCCTTTGTGGAGATTGCAAGAAAGTATTTCTGGTTGGTAAAAGTATCCCTCACTCTCACACAAAGTGATAAAGAGTATATTAGCTTGAGCTTTCATTTTCATATTTACATCGACTGTTCTATTCTTGTTGCTGATTTTTAGTATCCATGCAGATATTGTTTAGACTCGAGCTTTCTTCAAAAGACATAATTAGCTAATTCATCCAGTTTAGTCAGTTTTATTCATCTGGTGATGTTCAATCTCTCAACAAGCCAGGTTGTTAACTTTTGGTATTTTGATATTTTGATTCCAAAGGAAAACCTGGATATTAATCAAAGTTTTGATGCCAAGATTTCATAGTTCTATTATGCGACTCTAACTGCTGCTTAAAATCCAAATAAGACCAGGTCAAGGGGGGATTTCTCTGTTATTATTGGGAAAGGTGACTGCCATTGCCAGTCTGCTACTGTGTTCTAAAGCTTATTACACGAGACTATTGTGGAAAATTGCATTTAAAGTTTTAGTTATGATGTATTTGACTAATCCCAATATCTATTTCCAACCTTATTTATATCTATCTACTGCACGCTTTTCTTATTCCCTTTGCCTGTATATTCCACTTGCTTTCTTCATGCAAATCCACAGAATAAATATGCAATAATCTCCTTCCAACTGCAATAATCCTTCTCAATTGGTGATTGGATGCCATCCCATCAGGGATTTTTGTGGTGTTTGCCGTTAAAACATCCCTTTAAGCAATGGTGATTTCATGTTAAATGTTCTCCACTAAAAAGTGTGGCTGCAAGATTATATGTTGCTTTAGATTGTGCGTTTGAATTTTGATGATATTCTTGTTTGCTTAATTATACCTTACAACGAAAAAAATGAGTTGGAGACATCCTTACTTTGGCTTTCTTTTTCAATTTTTTTAATTGATGAAACGATGGAATGTTTTGGCCTTGCAATAATGTCTTGCAGTGCTTTTCATATTATTCTTGTTTCTCAAGAGGTTTTTGCTTATTTGTCCCCAAATATGATATATTTTTTTAGTTAATTTTGGTCCTATGGATATTCGAACTTGATATTTTACCCTTTTTTTTTTTTTTTTTTTTGGGTTAAAACTCATTGGTGAGATGGTGAAAATATTTTGTGTGGTTTCAACATATATTGTTGGATGCCATGCATTTTATTCAATGCATACAAGAGGTAGAAGGACTTGATAACCTCAAGTGGTATCTTTGAAGAGAGGGGGGAAAAAGTAGATGGATTAATGGACAAATAGAATCAAATCGTTGTGTTAAGTGATGTGAAAAGGCATATTACCAAACAATATTCATATATAATGCAATATTTCATGATGAGCTTATAGACATTTTCTTTATATTGTCCTCTCTCTTTTTAGCCAATTCCTCGTCGTTTGAGGAGCTTAATCACATCATACATGCACACTTGTCAGTTGCTAAACAAGAAAATGACAACTATTTTCATCATTTTAGTATGTTCTTCGGGGTCTTCTTTCGACTTTAATTTTTGCCATTTGTTTGTACATACTAAAAATGCAACATTACCGTAAATTTATAGACTATATATATATAATTAGAAAAAATGTTTACCATACAACTTTTAGATGTTGATATGATTATTATTTTTATTAAAGTAGAATTTGATTTAGATTATTATTAAAACTTGGTAATTGGCCTGGGTTTAGTTTTGCAATTATGATCTAATTAGGTCCTAGTTCGAATAAAGTTGACCCTATCTATAATTCAAAATTTAACTCTAAAGAGGCTTCTTGTTGTTTGAGGGAATGATGTTCCTCTCTTTAAATCTTTAGCATTGTGATCAAATAGTATCAGTTGTAAATATTCTTAGATCTATTATATTCAATAAAAAAAGTAGATGTATATGTGATTGAATTCTTAAATGTGGGCGTTGAGTGTGAGGAGGTGATAAGAGAGTGGATATGTTTGTGGGTTGGAATTAATTAAGAAATCGATAAATTGAGATTTAAGATATTATCTATGGATATTTTTATTAAAGAGCGAATTTATTTGACGGTATTTAGTAAAATTAGTTAAATTTTGAAAATTTTTAAGAGTTAAATAGTATAAGTATTGAAAATTTTCAAATTATAATAAAAATTTCAATGACTTATGGCATTTATAAATTTTTAAATTAAAAATTTTGATTTATTTTTTTAAGTTAATTTTAATTTACTCAATAATTTGAATATGCCGTTTATCAATAATTTAAACTAAAAAATTTTAAGTATACAAATAATTTTATCAAATATTATTTTAGTGGCCACCAATTAATAACTCATTGGTAAGTGTTTAAAACATGGTTGTCATACCTAGGGCTTAAACTTTGGGATGGCTAAACCTAGTTGAACTGGCCGGATAACTAGTGATATAGTTGATCGAGCTGATTTTTTACAAAGGGTCGGGGTAAATAAATAAAAAAATACTTTTTTTCTACCAATTTAAAAAAATAAATTATATATTTTAAATTTTAAATTATTATTCACTTATTTATCATTTTAATCAAATGAATATTTAAATTTATATTTTTTATATTAGATAATGTAAATATGAGTAGTCCTCACATTAGCAAATAGTGAAATCTATTCAAATTTGACTATCAAAATAACCACTCAATATCTTAATTTTTTTTTTAATTAATAGCCTTAAAATAGTTTTAAATTCAAATTTTTTATAAGTAATATTCATTAATTGTTTATGTAACTTTTGTTAATTTTATTTACATGTATATTATATTTATTTTTAACATATAAATCTAATATATTAACATATAAATATAATATATTAGATTTTTATATGTATATTATATTTATTTTGACATATAAATAATAAATATATAATATTATTTAAAATTTCGGTTTGACTCTTATTCGACTTTTAGTTTGTGATTTTTTGTTTTTACTAGTTTTAAGGTTAGATTGGATTTAAAAACATTGGTTTAAAGATGATTACTGGTTAAATTTAGGAGAATTTATAAAACCTAGCTTGACACTCTTGAAATATTAATACTTGCCCTGTTCAAGTAGAGCGGGTGTTACCAGTTTTTTTTTTTTTTCTCTTTATAATTTTTTTTTATTTTATTTCTTCATATATAATTTAAAAAATTTAAATATAAGGAGTGAATTATTCCATTATCCAAACCCACTTTGCGTTTTAAATTTTCATACTTAAGAATGTTTGTCTTCTAATGTAGGATATAAGAATATTATTTTAATTTCAATTAATGTGTATATTGTCTTGAAAATACTTACAGTGAAAAAAAAAAAACTTAAATCTATTTTTATTAGAAAAATTGTATAAGAGAAGAATACTTCAAAATTAAAACACACTTACTAACAAATGACATTTTCTTCTAAGAGATACAAATAAATAAGGTTAGACTGTTAATCAAATTTAGTTTAATTTTTTATTTTTTTTGAGAATATGAAAAGTGAAATTATAAAATTTTAATAGCCGATTCATTATTATTATAAAATTTCCAATAATTTAATAACAATTATCAAAGTGAAATAACTATCCTTAGGTCCTATTTAGTGTTACGTTTGAAAAAATAGTTTTTAATAAAAATTTTATATTTTTTTTAAAATTGCTTTTTAAAATTATTTTTAACTAGAAACAAGTAAATTAATATTTTTTCAAAAATAAATTTTAAAAAATAATTTATAAAATATAACAAATTAATAAAAAAATTCTAAAACTATTTTTTTAACTTTTAACAATAATTTTAATTACACTCTTGTAAAATTTGCAATATCATTTCCATATTATTAAAAAAAAAATAAAAATAAAAAATAAAAAACCATAAAGTTTAATTAGTCTAACAATTAGAGTTAATCTAGAGAGTCAAAAACTTTGGAGTTTTCGTGTCAATGTCAATAATGAATAAATAAACAAATAAATAAAAATGGGATAGAAATTGCCAAATATCAACTCTTACTAGTTACTACAATTAATTAGAGATTTTAATTTCTCGTGAGAGATCAAAATCTCATGGCTTGACATATCGTGTTTTATTGACTACTATCAGACTAGTACCAACAATGCGGTTATGACGGATATAAAATCATGATCGTTAACTTACAGACCGAAGAAAGTCATAGGCGAACACGTAATCTAATCTTGTGATCTTTCACATCAAACACGTAACCGCTAGGTGAACCTAACAATTCTTTTCTTTTTTAAATTTTTATAAATAACGTAAAAGGATTACTCTTGGGGTCCACCGCACGAACGGGTCTTGAGGCCACGTCACCAAATCTCTGTCGTTTATGATCCTCTTTCAAGACTCGTTAACTTTTTTTTTTTTAGCCTACTCAGAAAAAGAATTAAAAATATATATAAACACAAACAATTTGGATAAAGAAAATTAACTAATATAATCAATTTCATAAATTTAAAAATATAAAATTTCAAATAAATTGTTATTTGTATTAAACACTTGGAGAGTGATTTACAAATAAATTCTTTCAAATTTTATATAATTGAAGACAAGGAAATATGCATGAAGATAATAATATTATATCAATTTAACGATACGTTTTTTTTATGTAATCTTTTTATTTTTAAATAAAAATCATTTAAAGTTTTAATATATAGATTAATAAAATTATTAAATTGTTATTTTTTAAAATAAAAACTAAAATAATTTTTTTTTAATTTGGATATAGAGAGATAAAAGCTAGTAATATTAAATATTTGATAGAGGAATAAAGGAAAAGTAAAATTAAAAAATAATAAATACATATTTAAATAAATAAAATAAAAAATATTTTAAAATAAAAATAAATATAAAAAATGATATATATTTAAAAATGGATAGAGTATAAACATTTAATATTGAATCTAATTTAATTTTATATGAATACTAGCTTCTGATCTTAGATATATTTCTAAAATTTTAGTTATATTTATAAATTTAACAAAAATAACTCATAACTAATATATATAATTTAATTGCTAATGCATTCACATGATCAAAATATTGAAAATAGTAATGAATTTTTAAAAATTAAAATGGATTATTTTTATATAAAAAACATATTTTTACTATTAATTTTAAAATGAAAATTATGAATAATAAAATAAATTAAGATAATTCTCCATTTTTATTTTTTATTTTTATCTATTATTACCTCTTTAAAAAAAAAAACAAAAAAACAAAACTATTGGAGTTGATGAAATGAGTGAACATAGTAGAAGTGTTTGAGTTTGACTTTTTGAGAATGGGATTTGCCAACTTTTACATATAACATTTTATAATTAGGTACATATTTCATAGATTATTATCCTTTTGGAATTCTTGGATCTTGTGTGAGAAACACTAATTTTCTTTTGTCCAAACATTTAAATGCCATTAACCACTCTTTGTTGGATTCAACACTATATGCTTTTTATTTTATTTTATTTTATCTTTCAATGCAATTTTATGTTTGTATAAATGAACATTTTTAGAAGAGATATAAGAGATTACACACCTAATTTAATTTGTAGAATTATATATGAAAGTGCTCCTTTTGTTTTCTCTTTTTTAATTTATCATTTTAAAAAATTATTTTATTTTAATTTATATATCACTTTAAAAAATTGAGAATACTTTAATTTTATTCTTATCTCTTATTATCTTCAATAAGCAATTTAATTATATATAATTATTTTATTTTATGACCAAAGCTATTGAATACTCCATTTATTCTAATATTTTTTTAATTTAAGATTTTATCACATAAATTAAGAAAAATATTAAATTATCACAATTCAAAAATAAAAAGATATATATATATATATATATTGGTATAGAGAAATATTAAAGTAAATATTTACTGAAAAAATAATGAGAAGTATAGGCTGGAAAAAAAATATCATTTATTTAAGAGGGAAGAAGTAATTTTTTTAAAATCTTTATACAATTGTTAAAGACATATAAAATAAATGGAAAGAGTAATATTTATCTATAAAATTGGAATATCTCCATACACATGCATTACCAAGAAAGATAAGAAGAGACAAGAAAGTCTTAATCAAAGAGTGAGGGAGAAGAGAAAAAGTGTGAAGGAGAAGAAGGTCTTGTCTTAATCAAAGTTCAAAAGCAATTCATGGGATTTGATGCTGAAATGGTAAAATGTGAATCCAATAAATCCCATTGAAAGAGAAACAAAATCCCATAATCTAAGGGTTTGGAACTGAAAAACACAAAGAAAAATTGGACATATACAAAGTGCTTTGATAAATGTTTTTGTCTTTACATTTATTTACTGCCTTCTAGCCCTAGATTTCACCCATTTTGGCCCTCATTTCCATATTATTTACCATTTTCCATTTCACTACTTTGATTTCAAATGGCCTTTGATTTTTATTTTTTACCATTTTATTTATTTATCTATTTTTATATTTATAAAAAAAAAAATTGATCAAATGTTGCCATCAGCATTAATGAAGCTCGCCTCCTTGAAGCTTAGGTGGATAGTCAAATTAGATTCATGAGAATGTGTGGCAAACAATTTGAACAAAATTTATTATCAAAGAGAAAATTTATCAAATTAATTTATTTCATAATTTTAAAAGCAAAATAATAAATTTTCACTTACTGATATCCGAATAATCTCAATAAGTATAAGATTATTAGTTTAAGTATTATTATTATTATCATTATTATTAAATTGAAAATACTACGAACTACATTAATTTATCAATTAGATGCATATTGAATTCAATTTAGCTTAGCTATAATTATGATTTATTGAAAATTATTTGTTTTAGAATTTTTTTTTTTCTAAAAAAAATATAAGTGTTTATGGGCAGCAAAAGCAAGTGGGTAGAGAGGGTGGAGTCAAATCCGAAGCCCAAGGGAGTGGACCAAAACCAAAGGCCCGGCCACCAAAACGGCGACAGAAATGGGACCGCACGTGGGCGTTCTGGTCGGCAACGGGTCCCACTTGCACGTGTGTATGTTTAATTATTTATTTATTTTTGCGTTTAATTATGTTTAATTAATTAATAATAATGGTCAAAACAAGTTGTTCTTTTTGTAACCTTTTTTTTTTTTTTTTTTTTATAAAATTCTTATGTTTATTTATTTATGTGGGGATTTGCGAATTTGCAGATTAAATATTTGTGGTCTCTACTCTATACAATTCCTACTCATAGGCTATTAAAAAAATTTAATGTTTGAAAATAAAAATGACCTGATAATAAATTAAAGTTAAAATTTTAATTCTTAAAACTAAAAAATAAAATAATATTATAAAATATAACCGAAGTGAATGAGCAAGAGCGCAGTTAGAGGCTAAGAATAATCACGACTCCTTAACTTTTAAAAATTTTAATATAAAATATACTAATTTATATAAAAAAATAAAATTGATTTCTCTAATTTTTGAAAATTTTAATATATTAAAATTAGTATAAGATTTATATTGTAATTGGCTCTCCATACGAAATAATTATGGCTCTGTCGCTGGAAAAGAGGAAAATAAAAGAAAATAGAAGAAAAAATATTTATTTATATCGTTTTACATTTTAATTTTTTAAAAAGGAAAAGAAAAAAAATTAGTTATTTCTCTTTATTCTTTTTGGTAATTAAAATTTATTTATAAGGTGTAAATAATTTTAATTCTTAATATTTCTCTTTATTTATATAACATTACAATTCCCTTTCATTTCATTATAATAAAATAAAATAATTTTTCTTCTTTTTCATAACTAATGATCAATGTATATTGTAAAAAGCAAAAAAAAAAACGTGGGGATTAATGAATGTCTATTATATATAAAACAAACTAAGGTTGAGGCAGGCAGACCCAATCGGAACAGTCAAAACAGTAGTCCTGTTTTCTGGATTTTTGCAGATCCCAAGATTTGGATAGGCTTTAAATACTGTACTATAAAAAGAGAAATAAATATAATTAAAAAAAATAAATCTCATCATTATGGGTTGCTACTTGCTAGAGCATACAAATTTAGAGCCTCATCATTAATGTGAAGGTTAATTTTCCCTAACCACTTTGATATTGAGAGAAGCTCAATAAACTCTTCACTAATCCATCACTAAAGTTGCTCTAATGATGTTAGTTCTATAGACTCCAAATTACTAACTGTGCAAACTATAAACCTAATTTCATCAAAAATAAATTTCATAGATAATGTAAATTAAAAACATTTAATTTATATTATTTGGATATTTATTTTTATAAAATGAAAAAATATCGACATTTTTTTTTTACTCTGTCAATGCCAAGTAAAAGCAAAACAAACAAATAGAACCTCAATAACACAACAAAACTATAGAATTCACGCCATTCCTCACCAGGTGAGAGTCAAGTGATCTGCCTATGCGCATGCAGGCTAAAACGTTTATATTGTGAAAATCCCACTAGTGATGAGCAAGTGATAAGAACTAAACTCAAAACACCCATTAGTGAGGTTTTCTTTCATTGGCCACCTGCCATGTATAGGTAGTTAAGAGTCTGTTTGAAATTGAGATTGAAATTTCATTTTCTTGACAACAGTTTAAACAACAACTACAAAAAAAATCCTAACAAGTGTAAAGAGTTCATCCTGTTTAACTAACAGCAAGTTTTATGGTACAGAAATAACAGGTATATTTGCATTTGTCATCTCTAACTCATGAGTTAACAACCTCAGTAGTGCACATTTTTCTCACACTAGTAATACTTCACTTGCCCGTTGCGTAGAATCACAGAGATAAACTGGAATCAAAAGGAAAAACTTAGGCAAGAAAAACTTCACCATGACATTAGCCAGAAATTAATATTCAGTACATTAAACACTGAGACTAATAAGAAATACATTCAGAGACCAGCTTTGATTAAGGATTGGAGTTCTATTTCGTGTTTCTCCTAACTAAATAACATAAACAATTGAAAACTCTTCAACATCCAGTAATGCTATTTAGCATCTACTTTCATAACCCACGCTGTATTTATGCAAATATGCTCAAGGGACTAGCCTTATTTGACGCCTCTAGACCATTTTCAGCACTTCGTATCCCAGTGATCCATGGCCTGCAAATAAGGTTATAACCTGTTAAGTGAAATGTTTACAACAAATTAAGAAATTTGACTTCCAAATGAAATATCCACAAAAAGAAAATGAACAATTCTATTTGAATTTTTTTGGCATGTGTTTAGGAAAGACAACAGCATCATTTCCATCCGAAAAATGGAATCCTTGTTTTTGTTTTTCCTCTTACCTTCCAATGTTGTCACTGCCAGCTGGATTCATCAGAATTGTCAACCTTTTTGCAGTTTTTGTGAAGACACTGCATTGCCAACAACAGTGAAAATAAAAGATTTATTAAAAATAGCATTAAGGAAGCTGGCTTAGTATCTATAATTGGAAGTTTTGCTGTCATGTTTATCTTATAAAATCAAACTACCAAAATGTACAAGACAAAAAGATCATAGATGAGGAAACTACTCTTCTTCTTTACAGTGATACCTGAATGGTTCATCTCCAGTCTGTTTAACAGCACCTTTTGCATCTCGATAGAGCACATGGCTCAACATCTCAGATCTTTCTATTCCAAACATGTTCGCCAGCCTGTTATGCAGCTCTTCATAAGAATCAAGAACAGATAGGTCAAGAGTTCGACCCACGTCCTCTGATTCCAAGAAAACCTTGCAGTGACCAGCATCCAAGCCAGTTTCAGTGGAATGGAAACTCTGCCACGACAACCCAGTACTAGCCGACTTTTCTGGTGAAGTTTGTTTCTCAGGTGCAGATCCTAAAACATCATGAATTTTTGCTTTTTCTGGACTCTCATCAGAAGAAAATTTTCCAGTAAGAACTTGTGAGACTGCATCAGTGGAACTGCTACGAGATATCTGCTGCTCAGTGAGTATTGGTTGACCAAAAAGTAAAAATTGGTGCCTCTTCACATTATCAGATTTCTCTGAACTTGTATTAGAGTTCCCCATTGTCAACAAGCAAGATAAATTCTCATTGCTGTTAGTGTGACCTTTCATGAAGCTTTCAGAAATTCTAGAATTTGAATTGAACCGCTGGAGACTGGACAAAAACAGTTCTGACTGCAGTTTGCTGTTAAGCTGGAGATCTGATAAAGATATTCCAAATTGAGCATGCCTGGCTCCCTGTATGCCTGCAGGAGTGTTATCAGATAAACAACACAAGCGGCTGCTAGGCCCAAGGGGGTTGCCTGTAAATGACGGCCATTGAAATTGGCTGTCAAGGGGAAAGTCTAAGTGTTGCGGCAGCCGCAACTTCTTTCTTGGTGGTGAGAAGGGCGACAGGTGGATGACTGGCATATTTGACACCAATTCAACCAACCATGGGCTAACACGTTTTACATTTTGTAGCAAATCTGGCTCATCCCATGTCACCTGCAATAAGATTTTGGAGATACAAGTAAGGCACAAAAACAAAAAGAGATGACAAAAGCAGGACTACTAGATATTAAAACAATTCCTGAATAGAAGTATTAAATTCTTGAATGATTCTGAATCAATAATCATCACTGTGAAATCTACGAAATGGTATACTAAAAGTACCACATGCATCAGTGTTTTATAGTTTTGATAATCTTAGGAATAATTGGATCATATTAGAAAAACAAAAATAATAAGGTGTATTTACAAACTTAAAAGAAATCATAGATAGATAGATCGAGGAAGCATCACATTTGTGCAATGAGCAGTGAATCCCCAAATAATTAATTTGCCTGAATATATAGATTATATATTTCTGGCAACTTACATGATAGACACAATAATTTGTATATCAATTATTGAATATGCCATGTCAGATACTCCTATCTGTTTCCATGTGGAGCTTATTAAAAAATCAAAGGACACAATTTTTAATTTCTGTCAGGTAGAGAACAGTCTAAGGGATAATAATCACTATACAGATCAAGCAAATCACAACACTCAGAGAACTCCAACATAAAAAGCTGAAAGACAAAATGGTGTGGACCTTGTCAATCAACATGGTATAATAGTCACCCTTTTACCATAAATGTGGAGTTACACTGCCCACAATGTGATCTGCTTCAACTTATCAGAAACTTGAATTAAATGAGATAGTAAATGTTCCACCATTGATTCAAAGAAATTTTATCATGTAATGCTGTGTGATAACATCAAGAAGCATTACTTCTTAGCATATAATTTCAACAAATATCAAACCAGAAACCCATTTAAATCCAAAAAACAAGTTGGTGTTTCAGGTATTGAAAGGAGGTTGGCAGTTGCAGCATATCGCTGACAGAAGATGCAATAACCAATTTACTAGAAAAGCAAAGAAAGCAAATCAAGAACAGATTTTGACAGATGAAATTGCAAATGAGGCAAGCAAAAAAGCAGTATAGCATCCTTCTATATTCATAAAGAGGGTTATAACAATACAACTGTGATACATTGACACTGTTGATGCAATAGTACAGCTATGACCGTTACACCTAGGCCACTACACACAGCACCATTGGAAGTATCTTAGTATTGCAAATAAGAAGCAATGGGAACCAATCAAGGCTCAATATGGTTTAGATTTGTCAGAAAATTATTTAGTACTAAAGGTTTAACACACTATTAGAAGCTCTTAAATAGTTTAAAATAGTAATGATAATTAAGAAACAAGAACAGTTAACAAAAGAAAACATTGACAATAATAAGTAGAGAAAAGAGTAGAACCTGAAGAAGCCGCCAAGGAGAATTAGGCCATCTAATCGGATCAGCAACTTGAACAGATGCTACAGTGCCCATGAACCAGCTAATACGTGAAGAGTCCTCTGTTTCAAAGGCCATCTTAAACCTCATCCCAGAGCACCACTGGATCCTCATTGCCGCTCTCACTGAAGAAGCCTTAACACAGAACTCCGGTGTGCTCGCTCGAGGGTAATAAACAACCTCAAACGGCTGTCCGTTGGCCGCAAATGCCGCCGCATCCAAAACTTCTTCAGCCCTTACTCTTCCCTTCCCTCTGAGTAGTCCACCACTTCGCATTCCTTTACTCTCATCTTCTTTTAAGAAAAGGGAAAATCCACCATATGGGTTAACAGAACTAGCATTTGTAGTCCATCCAGACGGTGGTGATGATTCAGACCCACTTCCCACCCCAATTCCCCGCTTGGCACGGCGGATTCCGACGCAAAGATCGCCATTTTTAGCTCTCAGGAACACAATTGAATCCCCTGCAACCAATTTCTTCTGGTTCACAAAAGTGCTCCACCCAGTAGTCAATAAATGCCTTCTCGGTGTCCCTCTGTAAATATGCCTAAACTTCCATATCTCACCATGAACATCCTTAGCAACCACCGTCTGCACTGGAGGATCCGCCGAGTAGTCCAACCGGGGAAAAATAGTCTCTGCACAGTACCGTGGAACAGAGAAACCCCCACCATTATTAGCATCAGATTGGGTCAGTGTCTTTGCAAAAGAAGCCGGTTTCTCTGTGCTATTGCCATTACTATTATCACAAATACCCATTTCTTCTCCGAAATCAAGCTCGTTGTTTGGTAATGGGACGAGGCTAATCTTGGAGTAAACCTCATCGGTTTCAGAATCGGCGAGATACTTGACGGCGGCAACACGGCAAAGGATAAGAGCCGGGATTCGAGGGGAGGAGGAGAAATCAACCGGCGATTGAGAGTGTTCGGTATGGCCTTGAGGGAAGTAAAAGACTCTGGAGTTCACTGGAGGGATCTGCACCATGCTTCCTGCACAGGCGTGCCATAGCTGTGGATCCAAGCTCTTTTCCAACTCTTTCATAGCTTTCTAACGGCGGCGGCCAAAAGGGCTCTAGAAATGGAACAAAAATGAAAGTGAAAAATCAAAATCAGAACTAAAAATTTAGAGGAAAAAAAAACACAAATTGAAAGAGCAACAAACTTCCATTAATTGAGGACGAAAAAAAATTTTTTTTTCTCATTATTTAAATTTACCTGTTGCTGATAAGTATAAGAAAAACTCACACACTGAACCAGAGAAACAGAGCAAAAAAGACAACACTATGCCTCTCTCTCTCTCTTCCTCTGATCCCTGCTCTGTTCTGCTACTTCCAAAAAAGGAAAACTTTTTAAGCTCCCTGCAATCTACCTCTCTTTATAAATCAAAGATTCAACATTTACTATTCCAACCCAACAAAAATTAAAATTCAATCTTCCAGAAAAGCAGAAAAATTTCAAATCTTTATCTTTATTCAAAGAAAATTCAATTCTTGTTTTGAGCTTGGAGAAGCTTTTTTCCTTTTTCTTTTCTTCGTTTGTTGTTCACTTAAAAAAGCAGAATTTTTGAACTACGTGACAGTATATTTCCATGCAGAGACAGACAGAGAGACATTAATCGCCGATCAGATACTTAACAGAAGAATCAAAATCCCACCATTTACCATTCAAAAATTAAACCCCAAAACTCATATAATTAATAAATAATTCACTAAACTACAGATTAAAAAGCTTTTCTTCCATTATTTAAAGATCACCCATCAGAAATTTTTTGTTGGGTTCTATCAGATCTCACAAACTCTCTCTTTCTCTCTCTCTCTCGCTCTGCGCAACCCAAAACAAACAAATAAAGAAAGAGAAAATGTTAAATCAACACATAAAAGTACTCAGCAAAGTGTTTAATTTATTGAACTAGGGAATTTATTGCCTGTAAATTTTATTATTATTTTATTTAATTATTAATTCATTTAATTACTATTATATCTCGTGTCGTGATATATTTATAAATAATGGATAAAATATCGCGAGTTTTTAATCATCTGAACTCTGAATTAAAACACAACTTAACCATAGTTTCCCAAAATTATAAATAAATAAAAAAATTGTCTGATTATTAAAAAATAAATAAATAAATAAAACCTTTACTTAATAGACCCATTAGTACACGCGCTTTCCAGATTTTTAAAAAAAATATAATATGTTAAATTAAAAATTATTTAAATTCTTTTTTTTACTTATTCCTTATATTTGATAAATAAGACTCGAATTTTGACATTTATTTTTTTATAATAATTTCATGTAAATTATATTAAGACGCCAATTAATTTTAATTAAAATTTCTATAATATAATATTATCTTTTTAATTTTTTTAACAAATATTATATTTTTAACTTACTCATATAAAATAAATTTGATCCATATATTTTATAAATATTATTAATATTAAAAATTTATTTTGATTCCTTTTTACATGCACTCCAAAAAGAAGGCCACAAAAATTAAATTATATACTACAATTTATAAGCCTAATTCGTTAAGTTTAAAGGACAAAGGGAAAAAATAAATCAGACTATCCATTTATAAAAACTGCACTCTATTATTATTTTTTTTTTTTTTTGCACTCTATTTTAAACTAATTGGGAAAAATTAATTTATATATAATTAAATAGTGTTTAATAATATAATTTAGAACTTAAAATTGAAATTAAAATTTTTCAATATTTTATTATTTTAAAATTATTTGAGAATATTTATCTTAATAATTGTAATTAAGTTAAAATTACTTAAAATTTATATCGAGTAAGTTATTAAATTTTTAAATAATTTTACAAATTAAAATTTTCAATATTTTTATTATTTAATGCTTAAAATTCAATTTACAAATTTTTATTATTTAATTAATTTTTATTTTTATCAAACATCGTGATAATTTTAATTAAGGTCCTATATTCAAATTTTTAGAATGATAAGTTAAAATTTATAATTTAAAGTTTGCACAAAATAAAATGAGTGATTAAATTTTCAAATAATTTTATAATTTAAAAATTGCATTACATATATTATTCAATAATTAATTTTTAATTTTATCAAATATCACTTAAAAAGAAAACACTAATGGGTTTTAATTAATATTCCACTAATATTAAAAAGTTTGTCCTTTTTTTTTTTCCTTACACAGTTTAAAAAATATTATTTATTAATTATCAACTTATAAATTTTATTATATTTTTCTATTTATACCGTTATTTAGACATCGACAACAGTTCGGAACCATCGGTTCTAGTCCGATCTGGTCCAATTCCAACATCCTTAAATATCAAATTTTAACCGGCCCTTCAACCATCTGGTTTAGTTTCAATTCACAATTTACACAATTTCTGTTCTAGTTCAGATACGGTTACTATTTTATACAGTTTTAATTCTAGTTAAAATAATTTAAAAAATTATAAAAATAAATATAAATAATTATGGAGTTCAAAATATTTTTTTTTATTTAAAAAATAAAATACTAATGTGTTATTAAAATTTTAAGTTCTTTTGAATTTTGAGCAAAGTTAAAAATAATCATTTTAATATAAAATAATATAATTTATAATACATTAATTGAATGATTTAAAACCATAATTGATTAATTAAAAATAAATAAATAAAAGCCATTTGTAATTTTTTTTTATAGTAATTAATTATTTTAACAATAAATTAAAAAAAAAGGCTTGGACTTATTTTTTTTTTAAATCCTATTACTTATTTTTTTTAAATCCTATTTATAATTTCATATTTTTGCAAATCCGCCTTTTACCCATGTCTACACTTACTTATATTCATTTATTACATGTATAAGTAATACACCTTTTAATTAATAAAAGTAAAAATATTTATATCTATTTTTAGAGTGTACATGTATTTTAGAACATTTCATAAGAGAGGGAGAGTATGTAGTTTTGGGTAGTATATATATAGAGAGAAAGAGAGAGTGAGAGGGAGAGAGATAGAGAGATGATAACACTTCACATTGAATTGTCCTAACATTGTTATAATAAAATCTCTATCTTCATTTCCTCATGTTGTTTGATACATTGACAATGTGGTCACCAATCACCCTCTTACTTCAATTCTACATTATACAAAATGATTATCACAAAAGTGAAGTCCTTCTTCCATGATTCGTTGAATAATAAAATATCTAACATAATCTAAAATGTAGGATTTTTTTTTTAACAAATAAAACTGAGATGTAATTAATTTGATACTTTATTTTTTTTTCAATAATCTATTCCTAATTTTTTTAGCTGTACGGTCTAATTTTTATATATTATATCAAAATTCACCTCTATTGTAATATATATATATATATATATGTGTGTGTACGGAAGAGAGAAGGATAAGCAAATTTATATAAGAGTTATCGCTAAGTTTTTTTAATTATATATTTATGATAGTTAATATGGTCATTTATTAATTAAATAATATAATTATTTAATTATATTTTAATTTAAATAATGAATGATGAATTCAATTAGAGTAAGAGAAAAATAAAATAATTATTATTTAATATATAATAATTATATTTAATATCTAATTATATTTAATTTAAATAAGAAAATAATGAATTCAACTAGAATAAGAAAATAAGAAAATAATTATTATTTAATATATAAGTAACTACATTGCAAATTTTATAATTATTATAATTAAATAATTTGATGATCTAATTAATTTAATTTAAATAAAGAAAGAATAAATTCAATTAGAATAAGAAACTAATAAAATAATTATTATTTAAAATATAATTAATTATATTTAACTTAAATAAAATAATCAATTAGAATAATTTATTTTTTATGTGAAACTCTATATGAAAATACTTGAATATTAATGGAATGTACAGTTAACGAATATAAAAAATTTATAAAGATATGCTTTTGTAATATGTTACATTATATTAATATAAAGTTTAATTAATTATATAATTATTATATCACTTTTTATTTTAAAATTTTATTATATCTTTTTTTTACTTATATAGAAAAAAAGAGACCATAGCAAATTTTACAAAAAATTAATCGTCATGAGAAGAAAAGAATATTATTTTCTCATGAGATTAACTAAATAAGATTATTTAAAAAATAAAATTAAAGTTTTCATTG
The DNA here is from genome assembly GCA_947687605.1 of Reutealis trisperma. Taxonomy (NCBI): domain Eukaryota; kingdom Viridiplantae; phylum Streptophyta; class Magnoliopsida; order Malpighiales; family Euphorbiaceae; genus Reutealis; species Reutealis trisperma. Next base: position 1,467,363 of record CANTUT010000112.1, read on the forward strand.
CAAAAAATATTCAAGATTTATCAATTATAGAAATATAAATAATAGATATCCAAGAGAAAGAAGAAGATGAAAAAGCTCTGCCGCTAAAAAGAGATCAAAATAAAAAAAATTAAAAATTTATAATTATAACATAATTATTTCTTCTTATAGAAAAAATTATTTAATTTTTTATTAACAATAACAGCAGACCAGTTTATTTGTTTAAATACAATTTTAATTTTTAAAAATAACAGTTAATTTGTTATATTATGACAATATATTACATTATATTTATTTATATTTTGATATTTAATATCAAAATTACAAAAATATAAGTCATCAAAATATAACAAATTAATGAAACATTAATTTATGTGGTTATAATTGATAATCTATTGTAAGTATATTTATAGTACAATGTTAATTACCTATGTATTATTTTAGGGGTAAGGAAATGGAAAATTAGTAAATAATTTTGAAAGTTTATTTTTAAACAAAATTATTATTTTATATTTTTTAATTAACAAATCCAACTGAATAATAAACAAAAGATTTATTTTTTCGCTTTGCCAAATAATACAAAATTTATTTTTTGATAAAAGAAGAAAGGAATAAGCAATATTTACACATGTTAAGGTATAATTAAACTAAACAGCTTTTTAATTTTTTCTCTATTTGCTTAGTAAATAAGAACTAATTTTCAAATTTCAAAATATTGAATTATTTGAAGGAATAGAACTATTAAGAATTTCAAATTATTAGATTATCATATAAATTTCAACTTGTATTGAAATACTCTGAATTTTCAATTATTTTTCAAAAAATATATTTTGTACGGAATGATAATATTTTATTATTTTATTTATTTAACTAAGTAAATATTATAAGTTATATTTTATTAAAATGTATATTTTATTATTTTTCTTATTAAAGTACGAATTGAAATTATATTTTACTAAATTATAAATATTCATACTATTTGAATATGTATTGTTAATGGTAATTTTATTTAAGTATTATATATGTATATTATTAGGAAAATGTTAATGTGAGTTTTTGGAGAAATTGTATTTTTGAGTATTAATAAAGGTATTAATTAATATTACAAACTTAATTATAATATCTTTATCGGAAGTTTGGATTTTCATTATAATTACTATTATTATAAATAAATTATATTAATTGAATTATTATTATCGTCCATAGTATTATTGTTATATATATAAAAGTTTATGTTGTAAATTATTATTCTTAATATGTAAATTATGAATTATTGTTATTATTATTATTATCATCATTATTATTGTGTTATTAGTGATAATAATAATAATAATAATAATATTATTATTATTATTATTATTAGTATTATTATTGTTATTATTATTATTATTATTATTATTATTATTACTATCATTTTCATTATTATGATGATTATTGGTATTAGTATTATTATTATTATTATTATTATTATTATTATTATTATTATTATCATTGGTATATATATATATATATATATATATATATATATATATATATATATAGAATGGCAGTAGGCTGCCTGCAGGGAGAGGTAGCCGAGAGAGAGAGAGAAGGAAGCAACTGCCTGCCATCGAACCGCCGTCCGGTCGTCAGAATCTGACACGCGCCAGCCAAGAAGGTTCCCGAGGTGCTGACGAAGCCGTCCACCGAAGATCGCTGCCGTCAGCCGTCGCCGCACGCGCCACCGCAATGTCCACCAGTAGAAACTTCCGAGCTAAATTTCGGCCAGTTCCGACGTCCGTTCAAGGTGATTTTGGTACCATCAGACTCCTCTTTCTCTAAGCTTTATTTTGGTATATAAATTACTAATTTTGGATGATGTTAATTTTGACCGAACTCCGGTGATCGACCGGATTGCCGACGCAGATTCCGAAGAACCAGAAAAAATGAATTGTATTTTCGGATTTTACGCGTTAAGACGAGTCCATTGGTAGTGAGTTTGTAACGATTGGTTAACGTTCACATTTTCCGGTGAGCATTGTTTATCGTAATTCGCGACAAAGATTTATTCTATAAGTGAGTCATTCTTATTATAATCATATCGTTTGTTATTTAGAATCAATGTATCTGACTTTTGTCGTCAAGGTCGCACTTCCGAGAGAAGTTACTCGATCGTGTCATCAACTAGGTGAGTGATACTCACTAATGTATTATCCTGTTTCATTTCATATGCATTGCTGTGTGTATATATATATATATATATTATGCACTACTACTGCATATATAAGCATGTAACATTTGACTGTGAATAGAATGATGAACTGATATTCTGTATTCTGTGTTATATTGTGGTTGTGATTGACGGATGGAGGTCGGGAAGATGCAGTACCACTTATGAACGTTTGAGATGAATATGGATATGGATACTATGATGATTATGATTCTGTTGAGATTCAAAAGATGAGCTATGACTGATGGATGCTGGCCGGGCCTGCTCATTGCCAAGGCCGCTGTTAGTGGGTCAGGGCTGGGTGGTACAGACCAGTGACGGCCGAACCCCTTGAATATAAGAGACAAATTATTTGATTCAGAGAGTCAGGATAAGGGAGATCGGCTCCCCTTTTATTGAGTATTAGAGTGATACTGTGGACCGTATCTCGTCCTTGTTTGATGATATGAATTGTCTGTCTCTGTGACATAATACATAACATGTGTATTAGAGTCTATTTGTAGGATACCAGTTTAATATATTAGTTGGTATCATTCACTGAGTAACGCTCATTCCTGTTCATTTCGTTGTTTTCAGGTCAAGGAATGAGCTTGTGAAGAAGTTGTAATCGAGTAAACTGTCAATTTTCCTTCGGCAGTAGTTTGTATTATTAGATATTAAGAAATGTATGTAACATATGTATATTTGTAATTATAGCTCTAGAACTCCGCAATGTTACATCTTGTACTTGTATTTTGTTTGATACTCAGTTATGTATCTTAAAAAGTTGAAATATGTTGTAAGCATAACTTTTGTAATTTACTACATTTTTGAGATAAATGAAATAAATGAGTTGTTGGCCCAATGAGATCTTTATTTTTATATTGTAATTCTTTTAGATCTGATTAACCTGTTTGGGCCTGTAGCCCTTTTCAGTTTTGGGCTTTTTGTTGTGTGTTTTAGTTAGGCTTACTACGAGCACTGGTAGCCACATGCATTTTCCGTGTCCTAGTGTCGGTCACGTGCCCTCGGGTTTGGGGCATGACATGTATTCAAGAAAATCTTTGTTTACAAAAATAAAAAGTTAAAAGTATATTAAAAAAATATAGATAAATAAATAAATTTAGTTGAAAATATATAATATACTCTCTCCATTCTAAAAAAATTGTACACTTTCTTTTTATAAAATTAAAAAATATATATAAATTACTTGTCAACTCATAAATTTTATTATATTTTTTCACTTATATTCTTGCATATACTTATTTATTATTACCTTTATTATTAATTTTGATAATACAACTTTTCAATTAATAAGGATAAAATTAATAAATACCTATATTTATTTTTAGAGTGGGCAAGTGTTTTGAGATATTCTAAAAAAAGATAATGAACATGAAGTATTATATAAAAACATATAAATAAGCAAATTTTTAATACGACTTGAAAGACAAAACTTAAATTAAATTTTCATATTTATTTTGAATCAAAATATGCCGTTATTTTATATTTATTTTTTATTAAATAGTCGAATTATCATAAATGAAAAAAATTATATTTTTTATTTATTACATTACTTGCTAACACTAAGGCTTATATTAATATGCACAAGTATAAAATCCAAATACCATACAAAACCTATAAGCTCTACTGCAAAAAAAAAAAATATATATATTTTTTATTTATTAAATTACTTACTAACACTGAGACTTATACTTATACATACAAGTATAAAATTCAAATATAATACAATACCTGTGAGCTCCATTGTTTATTTCATAAATATTATACTTTTTCATATATAATTCAGTATATTGTATGACTGTGTAATTATAAATAGTCAAATTATATTTAAATATTTTGTTTGTAAAATTTCATAAATGCTCAATTTTTTCAAATCTAAAAATAATTTTATTTAAACTGAATAGAGAGACTGAAAGAGAATATTGAATAGTAATATAAAATATAACAATAAAATGAATGTGTGAATTGCACCAAAAATAGTTTCTAAGCAAATTGATACCAAATGGTTTGCCATCTCAAAATTAAAATTAAAAGTCAATCGTCTCGTAATATTGCTCAATGGAACCGTAATGGTATGCAAAAAAAATTAATAGAAATATTATATATGCAAAAATAATAGTAGGATAATATGCTGAAAAACATATATTATTGCCAAGGATACCACTACTACCGGTTGAAAATAAGAGATATTATTTTCATTTTAAAAGAAAATAGTTATTTGTGTGTATTTGTTTTACAATGACTGTTAACAATGTACAAGAATAGATAATATCTAATATAAAAGTATATTTACCATAAATAATTATCAATAGATGTTTAAAAATCTACTATAAAAGTATTAGTAAAAAATAAAAAGCCAAATAAAATAAAAATAAAGCAATTTGATATCTAACAGATATGATAATTTAAAAAATAATATTACGTAATATTTATTTAAATTATTTATATGTCATATAGCATTTTATATTAATATTTAAAATATAAATATTTACAAATTAAATTATACTTTTAAAATAAGTCATAATGAGTCATAATAAAATTAATATATAATAATAATCATATGAGAAAATATGCTATTAATTGTCCTTGTAAATATAAGCCCAATAAAACGCCATTTAATTATATATGCTTTCTAACGTAGAGAGATAAGGGTTTATAAATTTTAATCATCTCTTTCTTTTTCCTTTTTTTTTTTTTTTTTTTTTTTTTAATTTTGATAATTCCTTTCCTTTTTTTTTTGGTGTATAAAAAACTTTTGATGAAATAAATTTTCAAAACATCAACCATCAATCTCCTATATTACATAATTGCTTATAGTTTAGGACACTTAAAAAACATTTTGATGATGATGAAGCTAAGTCTCTCTCATTTCAGTAACATCATCACCATTAATGCAGAGTTCTCTTATTTAAGCAAATAACTCTAAAATTATGAACTTTAAAGAGTGTAATTTTTGTGGGTTTTTTTATTTTTTGTCTTTGCTTTAAGATAACTACTTCTTTCTAATCCGCAAAAGACTTGGATTGAAAGCTCAATTTTTCATTAAGTGTTCAAGACAAACATATAAAATATATAAATTAATATTAGAGTAGTTCCAACAAGTTTAAGCTTGAGAAAAGTACAATTTGTCAACAACTCACCATTGTCTAATCATAATGATAATTATCATAATCATTATCATAAGGCAGTTTAGAGAATCTTAATTATTTTCACTAGCAAAATAAAAAAAATAAAAAAAAAAACCCCCAAAAATCCAATATTTAAAGAAAAGAAATAAAAAGCTTTTGGTGAAGTAACAACATCACTACCGACATTCAACATCGAGACAATTAGTTAGATAAGTAAGAGCAACTTTAATTCTAAACTTCTTCTTCTTGTTATATACTATAGAAAAAGAGAGGGAAAATAATTTAAAAAAAAAAATTGAAAAATGAAAGAAAATAGAAAAGCCTTGTAGAGAAACGGTTGGTGAAGAATCGACATTGATACCGACATAGCAATATACATCAACAAGTAAATTAAGATAATAAGATGTGACCAAATTTAATAATAAAAACTAATTCTAAATTATGTGAATTTTGATTATATTTTTTTTAATTTGTATTTTCTTTTAATATATATATGAATTATCATTATTATTTTTTATTAAATTAAACATTTTTTGATAAATTTAAATATTAATATAAAGAAAATTAATATGAGTCAAGTTTATGATCCTTTGAAAATTAATAATTAAATAATATTATATATATTGTTCTGTATAATTTTTCAATTAATATTTATAAAAATATAAAACAACTTTCATTTTGAATTCAACTTTTATAATAATAATAATAATTAGAGTTTGCCTATTTTTCCAAAGTTGTTCTATAACTCTTGTAATCTTAAAATATGCTTATTATTAGTGTAGAGCCCACTTAATTTGCCGTCCTCAACCAACCACATGCTTAGGATTAGCATCGTGGATTGTCTTACTAAAGTATACTAGTTTAATTTCCTTGTTTAATTTAGTACATAAATGAATTTCTATTATATTAATTAAACCTTTAAAAAAAACAGTTGAAGGGGAAAAATTAGATTTTAATTTCAGGAATTTCTTTCAGTGGCATTTTGTGAAACTGAAAAATTCAAGTGTTTAATAAAATAAATGATATATTTTTTTAATAGTGAAAATATATAAAAATTTAATCATTTATATATTGCATTCAATATCAATTTTAAGTTAAAATTTTTTATTATCATTATTTTTTACATAATTTAAAATTTTAAGACATAATCAAATAAACTTAAAACGATTAAGTATTGAATAATGCTATCAAATACTACTTTAGAGTATAGAATAATTGAAAGACTATATATGTATAGATTTTAAAAAATAAAAAGCCCATAAAAATGTAAACTAAAAAATTTCACTAATTTAAATTTTTGTGTTTACCAGCCACTGTTATAAGGGTCTCTCAACTGATTGTTTACTGTAAAGAAATGATAAATCACACAAATTATGAATTTTCGTATTATTATATTGAAATTAAAAAATAGTTAAAATGATATGGTTACGAATGCATGTAGAATTATTTAATTTCTGTTTCTATTTCTTTTAGGAATTAGTGTTTGTTGAGTGGAAAGAGAAAACATTTAATTGGTAGTTACATCAAATTAACAAATGTATGTTTTAGTTTAAAAATTATTTGATTTTAATTATTATAAATTTGAAAAAAAAAAAGAAAGATAAAGAGATATTTTCCCTTTTGAAAGATTTACATTTTCATTTAAAAATTATTAGGTTTTAATTATAACAAATTTGAAAACATGTAAGAAAAATAAAGAAATAGTGTTCCTTTTGAAATATATATATATATATATATATATATATACATCTTTTCATCTAAAAATGATTAAGTTTTAATTATTGTAAATTTACAAAAAATATCAGAAAAAATAAATAGCCACGTGTCAATAATTTAATAAAATCTCTCTCAATATATATTCTATTTGATACAATAGGAAATAAATAAATTTATAATTTAATTTATTTGAGATGTAATTTCTCATAATATTTTTTCCTTTTTAAATTTTTAATATATAAACTAAAGAAGTGAGCAAAACAAACTCGATTTTTTAATAAATTCATTGAGATTTAGATAAGGATTTAATGTAAAGAGAGAATGAGAACTAGTTCAATTATCTAGTCATTAATGAATAAAAATGATTAAAGTAGTAAATAAATATTCATTAAAAAACATTATATATGATTAAAAAAAAAAACAAATTAGAAGGAAAAGGAATGTTCTTGCCTTCTTGGTCTCTAATCCTTTGCAAATAGAAGCATTATTATTGCAAGTAGTGTTTTAAAAATAGGATCGGATTGGCTGGTTCAATCGAAAACTATTAGTTAAGTCGGTTTGATTAGTTGAAAAACTAAAACTTCAGTTGAACTATTCATTAATTGATTTTTGATTATTTTTAATAGGGTGAACTGTTATTAATGGAAATATTTTATAAAATATTAAAAAATTAAAAAAAAAAATAAAAAATTTTATCCGATCAGTTGAACTATCAGTTCAATTAATTCAACTGGTTGAATCGTAAATCAATAATTTGATCAATTTGAATGCCGATGCGATTTTTAAAACACTTATTCCAAGCACGTTATCATAACTAACAAGACATCTAACCTATTGAACCAATTTTGGCAAAAGTATTAGAAAATAACCTTTTTTTATTGTTGAAATATTTATTGAATTTTGACTTAAACAACCATGAATTACTTCGTGTGATCTCATGCATAGTTATTAAACTTTGACCAGGCTAATAAGTTAATTTGGTGACTTGGTGATATGGGCACTAAACCAATTCGAGTTTGTTATTAAATTGGAGTTGCAATTGACTTATAAAACTCATTCAATTTGGACGGTTGAATTGGTGGTTCAGTGTGACATGGCCAATGACTCAGTGGTCTTATAATTTTCAATTTTTTTCTTTTTTCACGATAATTTGTTATTATTTGTATAAATTATTATGATGCACTTTTATTTTTATTTTTTAATTTTTTTTAATTATTTTGTATTTTCATTATATATAGTAAAAGCTAGAAAATTTTTATTTTATTTTAATCCTCAATATTAAATTGATTTTAATCGTTGAAATTTAATAATTTAATTATATTTAATTTTTAAATTAATATATAATGAAATATTTACACTTATTTACACATTTTGATGAAATATAAGGATTAAAATTATTAAATTTTAATTTATCTTTTTTAGTTTATAGCGTAATTAATGATTAAAAGTATATAAAATATTTAATAGACTTATTTATGTCTTTTTTCTTTATGTTTGTAAATTAAAATACTTATTTTGTAAATTTGTAATTTTGAATGAAAGTTTATGTACTCCTAAATCTTTCAATATTTTATATTTATTTTATTATATAAAATTATAAATTATATATTTAATTAATTATATTGACTTATCGGTTCAACAATTGATATGATACTTGAACCACTAATCTGCTTACCTATTTTATAGATTAGATTGATATCTGAGCCGAATTTAATAACTATGATATCGTGAATTTCAATTCTCATTTCAGTTGTTTAATTAAAATTAAAAACCTTCAATACATACTTCAATGCATATATATATAAACAACCAAAAATTAATTGTTATGCTCGTAATTTACTAATCAAATACTTATTTCCTATTGTAAGATATTATGGGAAGTTAAATACAATTTATTTATTTTTTAAATTTATGATATAGAAAATAAAAAATAAGAAATTATTCATTAATTAATTTCCAGTGAAACTCTACAAATTAATCATTTAAAGAAAAATCGATTTGCAATATTTTTGTTTAATTATATAATTCTTCTCTGAAACAAAGCGAGTTGTCAACAACTGAAACGATGGATACCCAAAAATATTTTATTATTGGATCATATATATTTTCATTAAATGTCAAATTAACCCTAATTAAATATATAATTTTTATTTCCAGCAAGAGTCCTATAAGCAAATCATATATATTGATTACAAAAACAGATTGGCCAACCCTATTATATCCCCCACAATCATTATTCAAGGTGTAAATTCCTTCTTGTTCTTAATAATTAAGTTCCTAATTCTAATTAAGCATAATTATGCACATATTAGGTAGTGTTGCTAAAATTAAATCCTTTTCACTATTGCATTCAATTGGATTTGGATAGTGTTTAACTAAATCTAAATTTTTAATTAATTTCTTATTATGAGTTTAAATTGATATGTGGCAGGTTAAGTTCAAATCCAAAATTTTTAATTTAATTTTACCTTTATTTTTTTAATTTTTTATTTCTATAATATACAAATTAACTTGGTTATTTAATCCAAAATATTTCATCATTGATATAAAATAATACCCAAATACCAACCCTACCTTCTAACTTAAATCATCACATGGCTTCTAAAACAAACTCCATATGATTAAAATGCCTTTTAAATTTATAATATTTGATTAATAATTTTTTTATTATATGTTTTTTATTCTCCTTTTAATACTAATTTTTCATTCTTCTTGCATAAAAATGTTGTTTTGAAATATTATGGTTGATTATTATTATTATTCTTATATGGAATTGATAGTAAAATTTTATTTCTTATATATGGTTAATTGAATAGTTTATTTTCATAGTGGGAATAATTTAAAAAAAAATAAAATTTTCACTAAAAAATTGTGTCATTTACACTAAAATATTGTTCTTAAATGAAGATGAAATGATACAAGTCCTTATCTCACAAGGATATTCAAAGTTACAAATTACTTCCAAGCATAATAGCAAAATCCATGATTAACATAGAGAAAAATGTAAGACTCAAAAGAACATTATTTTATCTTGACAAGTCCATTCTTTGTAGGCAAAAAGTTGGTTGTTGTAATTGTCTTAGCCAACCCATTGCATAACCTAAAAACCTAAAAAGTGTCACAATAATAAATTAAAGATAAATAATTCAATATTCACATAAATAAATAAATAAATAATTTCCTTTTTTTCTTTTTTTGTTTACATTTCTGCCTTACACAATAATAATAATAATAATAAATAAAAAGGCAATTTTTTAAATCATAAACCTAACTTTGCTTTCCTGGCCCACCCTTCCTCTCCTGTATAAAACAACAATCCAACTGATACAAACTGTCACTGCCCCAAAAACACAACAGAACAGGACACAAGCGCACGCTAATCTATCATTTGCTAAAATACGCCGTCGGTGCCTTTTTTTTTTAATTAATTTAATAATTTAAATTAATTAAAATTTTAAATAATATTATATATTCAAAATATATGTATTTATTGATATATACGAATAACAAATGTTAATAGGTTTTATAAGTAACGAGCTTTATACACTATAAACGCCTGTACCGAATTTATAAATGATTTAAACTGACACGTGAATCGGTTTTCAATTTTTCCGGTCGGATCAGTTTGGTTTGAAGACAAAAACTGCTACAGTTAGGAATCAAATGGACAGAGAATCATATAAAAAAGTTGACCTGGCTACATGATCATGACACGTGGCGTAAAAATTAGTTTTAAAGGGTTTTTGAAATGATGATGAGATGGGACATTACAATAGAACGTGGGCCCAACTGTATTAACAGGCTAGGAATCTCTGTCGTTTTGTCCTTAGAAAAATGCTTGACTCGGACGAGTTGACCCGGAGAGAGTCAAGGTTATTTGGACTCGTCGGATTAGAAAAACTATGGGCTAAGGTTGATTTTTGATAAATCAAACTGATTATGTGTCAGTGTCCAAATCATGACCATCACAGACAGACATGCCAAAGTGAATTGGTCTGATTGAGCCTCACGTGACATGCACGTGACCCTCATATTTTTTGTTTTTAATATTGTAATTTCTAATATTTTATTTGTAAATATGATGTTTTAAATTAGAAGTTTGATTTGTCATTAAACATATCATTTGATGATTTTTTTTTGCTATAAAAAATAAAATGAGTAAGAGAATGATACAATGCCAAATTTTGGCAATGATAAATTTGATGGATCAAAGAGCCAAACTAATGAAAAGGGTGGGTGCCAAATGTTGGCTGTAAGTTTGGCAGGTGAACTATAATATCTCTATATATATATATATATATATATATTTTAAATTTTTTATCAATTTAATTCTTACTAAAATTTATAATTCTAAAAATTATTTTAATATCATCAAATCAAACATTGATTGCCAATTTTATTAATTTTTATTATATTATAATGATTCTTAATCAAATATTGATTATTACATTATAATTAGATATGTTCATAAGTCAAATTTGAATTTAAAAAATATTAAAATTTTCAAAAATTCAATATGAAAGCTTAAAATTTTCTTTATTAATTGAGACTTGCAGCATGACGCATAAATATTTCTAATCATAATAGATGGAAAACATGTGCACGTGTTAATATGGAAATTAAATATGGACACATTTAGTTTTATAACTTACAAGTGTGGAGGGCTTCCAAATAAAGTCAAATGAAATTATAAACTTGTAGGGTTTTATAAGTGTGGTTATAACACATATCACATGTCCAAACCCAAAACAGCATCACTTGAAAGAAGTAAAAAATGTCAAAAGAAGCAACCAAAGGCAATGCTGCCGACTTAAATTTGGCTGAACACAGAGCAGAGAAGATGTCTGCAAGTACTATAAGTACATGGTACAATACCACACTTGGGTTGTGCTTTCAAGGAAAAAAGAGCTGCGAATTATTGGATTTGGACGTGGCAGAACTGTTCATACCCATATGCCATAGCATTAGCTTCGTAAAGAACAAAAGATTTACCTGTCCAACACACAATCTAATCTCCTACGAAGGACAATAGGTGGCAAACCAGTCAAGATGGATTACTAATTTGGAGAAGGAAATGATTATGTATTGAGTTAATTCCCAAAGAAATTTAAATTAAGTTGAAATGAATTTGAATTTTATGTTGAGTTTATTTTTTTTTTTTAGTTCATTAATTTTTTAAAAATAATTTTAGGATTTATATATATATTATTAATTTATTTCGAGTCAAATAAATCGAACTTTGAGTTCGATAAGATGTATCAAACAATAAATTCTTCTAGTTGACTCTTAATAAAGGTATGAGATTTTAAATTTGCATTAAAGGTATGAAATTTTGATGTGGGATTTAAATTTAACTTGTATTTATAACCTCAACAATCAAATTTTAAAATGTAATTTTCTCAAAATTCATATCAAATGATATATATAATCATTATTTTTAATCTTGAGTGATTGGTAGGAATTTGGTAAATTATAAACAGTTTGCACTGACATTGCGACTGTAAATTTTTTTTTTTATGATAATTGAGAATTGATTTCAATTTCATATTAAAATTATAAGACTTCAATGTGGAGTTTATATGGATTTGACCAAAACTAATTTTTTGGGTATGGTTCTAACTAACTATTAAGCCTTAGAACAAAATGTTTAAAACAATTCTAATACAGTCCAGTGGGCTTTTCCAACCTAAACAAGGAGCTTGTTTAGTGCATATAGCCCTATAAAATACCTATTTTGTAATATAAAAGATTATAAAATTCTGGTAACTTACCCTCTATAAATATATATGTATATATTATTTGCTCTATTCCAAAAAAAATTGTTCACTATTTATTTTTAAAATATCCCAAAATATTTGTCTACTTTAAAAACATATATAAGCATTTATCGGTTTTATCTTTATTAATTGAAATATATAATATTTATATATTTTCAAAATTAATAAAAAAAATATAGTAATAAATGAATATAAATAAGAGTATAAGTAAGATAATATAATATAATTTATGATTTGCTAAGTAATTAATGATATTTTGTTAAGAAAGTAGGTCGAAAAGGAAATAGATAAACTTTTCGGAACGGAGAGAATATAATATAGCAATCGCGAAAAAAATAAAAAGTATTTATGTGAGGAATTATTTTGCTTTGATAATTGCAGTCAACTTCATTGAGTTAATGAAAATTTTTTTTGGCAGGCTAGTCCAAGGACAAACTAAATTAAAAGTTTAGAGAAAGTAATCAACTTATTTGATAAAAGTCAGATGAAATAATCAAGCAAGTTGTCTCTCTTATTTACTTGAAGGACAGAAAGGAACAGGTGAATATGAAATCTCACTGTCTATTATTTGACTAATTTATCAGCTATGAAGCTTTACTTGCTGGAAAGGATACCATCAAAATTGATTACTTTAAGGACTAAGCATGATTAATATGCAATACCCATTTGATTAGTCAAGTCTAACCATTTAAAAGTTTGTGCCACAAATCATGAAGACATATGCAGATGATTTTATCTTCTACCTTTTTGATGTTGAGATTAAAACTATCCATACATATTTGTTTTAAAGAATTATGTTCAAAAAAGTAAGGTGGAATATTATTTTAAAAATTCTATAATTAGAACATTCTCAATAACAACTTGAAATAGCAATCTGAAATATACCTAATCTTGCAAAAACTGCCCGTATTGAACTGTACTTTTGACTTAGTTCGCAGGCAAGAAAATACCAAAAATCAACCTTCTAAAAATAAGTAGACAAACCAATAAAACAAATAGAAAGTCTACAATTTGAGACCTGATGCCCACCGTCGTAAATAAGCAGAGAAACAAATGTTTAGCATAACTTGGGGGCACAAAGCATCAATAAGCCTATTTCTAAACATCTACATTACACTTCTCTGCCTCACTCAGATATTCACTACTCTAGCCTTTTTTCAACTTTTCCCATCTGCCAAACATCTAATCATCTAAGGTTCCTAGTTCTTATTCCTTCAATGTACAAAAAGAACAACGGACAGAAATTGAAAACTGAAAATAGAGAACCAAACAGCTCCCAACTACAAAGCTACTCTCCTAAATAATAATCAAACAAATAGCTATCAAAATGAATATTCTGGTGCCGTTGGGAGTGATGCCTCCATTGCAGCCATAGTAGTCACTGGTTTCGTCTTCTTTCTCATCTCTATGACCTTCCTATGGGAGTTGGAGTGAATTGATGGAACAAAGGTAGGACTAGCTGCAGGACGGTACTCTGGGAAGAGCCGGCCAGACCTGTAACGAACTCCACAAGCATTGCAAAGGGTTTTTGGCCCCATTGGTCCTTCTCTCCATTGTGGGGTCTTGGTCACCTCACAATGTGTGCATTTTCTGATTTCAACTGGTGGTTGTGATGAGGGTTTCTTCATCTCTACTGTACAAGACAGCAGCATCAGATTTTTTTTCTTCTGTTTTTTCTGGGCAAGGTTCAACATTTTCTCCTCAGAACATGATTCTGATTCTGATTCAGAAGAACCCAAAGGATGATACTGTTTTGGAGCATAGGCAGTGGAGAGGAAAGGGAATGTGCAACGCTGTGGCCGTGGACGCTTGCTTCGAGGACGCTTCACTGGGATGGCAAATTTCGGCCAATGGACTGTTGCATTTTCTGCCGAGGAAGAGCTGCTGCTGCTTTCAAGGACAGAAACTGGACTGGAGGTCCGGAACAGGGGTGAATATCTGGCCTCTGAAGAGTCATAGTTAACACAAATACTTCTGCTAGAGGATGCTTCAGCAGCACTGGGCCACTGTTTTGGTTGAGAAGATTCATCAAGCTGAACATCAAATAACAAGTTGATTAAACTAAACATCTGACACGAGGAGATGAATATGTTACAGTTGTCAAGAGAACACTTCACAAGTGACATTTTCTAATGTGTTCCGCAGAAGAACAAAACAAAAGTAGAGCTTTAACAACTAAAAGCATATTATAATATGAATATCAAAATAATTTTAAGAGCAGTAACCAAACTATATCTGGATATGCATGCTTCCAAAAAGTTTCAATCACTTTCAATGTCATTTCCAAGTCACCATACATGTAGTCAAAAAGAAATTTATCTAAGAGACAACAGATTCTTCAACTGTGATTGAAATATCAACCCAAAATAGCAATTGCATATGTGACAAAATCAATTAATATAAATAATTAGCAGCAGTATCAACAGGAAGCAGGTTACTTCACACAAGATTTTAAGTGTGACTGAATATGATTTACAACAAAAAGCATCTAAACTTCAGTCGAACATTGTTAAGTAACTCTGCACCAGTGTGCATTTCTAAATTGTCCAAATTATTGCACCAAATTTTGTAAAGTTTCAATTCTGCAAAAGGAGCATTTGATCACCTTAGCACCTATTTGCTATAAGTAGTACAGGACCAATTCATGCTTCAATATAGGTATTTCATGTTTATCTAGGGACACAGTGAAAAAGACTGAAATTGCCATCAACGATTCAGAGTCAACACTATCTCTTAGAATAAATGTCTGTTCCTTCTATTAATCTAAAGGTTAAAATGACCGAGAAGATCAACAGTATGAACCTGGATAATGTGATTTCTTGGCAAGTTAAGCACATCATTTCCATCAATATACGTTCAACTACAGGACGAGAAGTGCAGGCTGCATCAAGTTTGGCAGAAGTCCTTGTTATGCTACACATGGCTCAATGCACGAATCTACATGAGGCCATCAGTAGATGGATCTTAAGGAGGCAACTTAAAATACACATAAGACACCCAATCATAGTTTGTATTTTTATTCCTCTAGAACAAACTCAGATGCCTAAATTCCTACTACTTCAAGGCTTCATGGTGATAAGGTTTTTTTAGCTTAACACTATAATCACTGGAAGTCTGACAGAATGATTGCAACAGGATAATACCGACATGCTTTACCAAACATCCTAGTTGATCCTATGTAACTTAATTATCCTATAGTTTTCTTTGTTGTGTCAGGGAACATTACAGCTTATTTTTAAATCATGCAATATGTTCACTATTTCTCAAATTTCATTTAGTTTTGCAGTGGATGCTCATGTGGTTTCTATCTTTTTCCTTGATGGTATCCAAAACTATTTGAAATACAAGCTTACATTCAAGGTTGGCATCTGTCTTAATATTGTTTGCTTGAATAACAAATTATAAGAAATTAAAGATTATACATCAGAAATTCAGGACAATAATGAATGATGAGCAAATAAAATATAATATTTCTAAGTAGCCAAGACAAAATGCAAACGCATTAATGAACACGTGAAAATGAGACAAGAACAATCATATAATTGCATACTGGAAATTTTTTAATGAACCGCGGCAGTTAACACGTGCTACGCAAAATGAGGATCCAGATAGATATATAACACCAGGCGTATCCAGCTATGGAGAACCACAAGAAAAACAGAGTTTATAGAAGGAAGATATATTGTGGAGCAGCACCATCTCCCTCAATATATCACCCTCAATAAGGAATAATGCAAGGATGAGCTTTTTCCACTCCATATACAATCATACACAAAGTCTCAAATAAACATGCATTGGCCTTGTGGAAATAGTCTTCATACTGAAGACTGAACAGATAATCAAATCTCCTATTGCCCATTTGTTGGGCACATAATAGTAATAAAAAAACCCTCCTAAAGGCACAATCCAGATTTTCCAAGGTTGATAAAAGAAGGGCACAATTTCAACTAGCTAATATGTACCCTCTATGCCAAATCTCCTATTGCCCATTTGTTGGCCACATAATATTAATAAAAAAAACTCCTTCTAAAGGCACAATCCACATTTTCCAGGGTTGATAAAAGAAGGGCACAATTTCAACTATCTAATATGTACCCTTTATGCAATAGTGAAGCATTCTTATTCAAGAACAACAGCAAGCATGAAAAATAGAAATTTCTCACTCAAATTTATTATACTCACCAGAATTGACGAGCTTTTCTTAACTTTCACAATGTCATTACTATTTTCACCACAAAGACCAGCTGTTAATCCTGCCAAAACGTTTGATGGTGGTGGCATCAACTGTTGAAATTCAGCCTCCCAATCTTCCCCAACATCATTCAATTCCACATCCTCCAATGGGAAATCAAAATACTTTACAGCATCATCGAAAAAATCATCCGGAACCCCGTTAAAATTTTCATCAAAAAACCAAGAACCATTCATATTATTACCCTGTACATCATAAGGCAAAAAAAAGAACAAAAAAATCAAGAAACTGTTATTCAAACCCATAAACGCAAACTCTCCAAAAAACGGAACGCTTTTATAATACCACACACATAAATGCAGCCCTCTTAGTTTATGTTTTCACATTACTTGCATATACTTGAAAAATCATATCTCAAAAGTCAAAAACTCAAGTAATTCTAGATGTCCAACACAAGTACGTTAATTGTGATATGTGTTTGATGTGGGTACGTTAGGTTCATGTGTCACACTCAAGCATGAGTACGTTATAGAAAAATATATGATATGGGTATGGTTTCAAAAGCCAGACCCTTAATATTTCCATAGATAAAGTTACAATTCCATTAAGATAATTACTAGAATCATTATAAAATGCAAGAAAGAACATATATTTATCTGATAATTACAATACTTTATTTTTTTTTTTTTAATTTTCATGGAAATTTATATGTGCATGATGCTTAAAATTAGAATTATAAATATAAATATGGAAACAAAATCTTCGTGTAATAATAATAATAATAAAGAAATGTAGAATTGGTACGGACTCTTATATATTATCTTAGAAGATGCGTTTATTTATTATTAGTAATAATAATCTTTCCTATTCGAAGTCAAATTATAAAAATTAAAATTAAAAAAAAAAAAGAGGTAAATATGGCTAAACAAAGGAAATCCTTTTCAAAGCAGATACGCGGTCGTTTTCTTCACAGTTATGACTTCAATTTGAACCAATGAAGAAGAAGTAATAAAAATAAGCTATATATTAATTTATAATAATAATAAAAATAATAATAAGTTAATAAAGATAATTCTTAAGGCTTGTTTGTTTACCGAGAAAATGCATGCACAAGGAAAAAAAAAAAATAACGTTCAATTTTGAGTTCCATTTTCCAATTTTTCCTATACAAAACAGACTAATTTCCCTAGTTTTCTCGGAAACCAAGCAGAAAAAAGAAAAAAAAAAAGTTGAAATACAGCTAAATAGAGACAATGCAACTGAAGATTGAAGTAAAAAACCAAAAAAAAAATGAAACGAAGAAATTAAAAACAAAAAATTCATACAAACCTTTAAAGAAGAAACCCTAAATGTGACCAAATAAAGCCATGAATTGAACAAGTTATCAAACCCTAAATAGAGAAAAACACAGCTAGCTGAGCTGGGACCATAATTAGACCTTGAAAACGGCACCGTTTCAGGGACTTAAGATAGACATTGTAAAGAGATGGAGAGAGGGAGAGAAGATGATAATAGTGAAATATGAGATTCCTTTTGAATCTCTCTTTGTCTGAGATTAGGATTTTTAGGTTTCTTAAGAGTGTGAAGAGGCGTGAGGATCTAGTGAAGAGAAGTGCACTGAATTTTGTATGGAATATAGGTTTGATTCCGTCCATCTAACATACTATTTGAAAAGAGTGTGATCTAATGAAAATGTTTTTATAAATGGTTACCATGTGCACATTTAGGAATTCTGAGAATTTTTTTTTTGGTAATAAAGTTTTTGCATTAATTAGTCTAATAACAAGGCTTTGAAACTAGAACCAATAGAATAAGATTATTATTTTTCTTTTTGAGAATTACTCTTTATCCCATTGAAATTGTGTAATCATCTAATTTTTTTTTTTGGCATAGAAATTTTGTAATTATCTTTGAGTGTAAATAAATTTTAAAAAATAATAAAGAAAAAGATAATTGACATACTTCCATCCTTACTCAAATTCAATATAGATTAGGTAAAATTCCACCATCAATAAATATATTTGAAATTTAGTGCAATTTTAGAGCTGATAAAAATAAAAAATCACAAGTCAAAAATTGAATTAAGGTTGATTTGAAATTTTAAATAATATTTATAATATATTTATTATTTATGTTAAAAATATATAAATTCACTGTACGCTTTATACATTATAAACTCTCATTACAAAATATATTAAATTTATGGGAAAATTTTATTAGTGTGTGAATTGATTTTTTAGTTGAACTGATTGAGTTAATATGAATTTTAAAACATAGATAAATATAATGATTTTTTTTTCTCAAATGTTACAATTGAATAAAGTTAAATTCATTATAAAGAAACTGATCTTAATATAGTGCTAAAACAACTACTTTTATAATATACATCAAAATTCAAATCTTACACATATTAAATTAATTTATATATTAAGTCAATAATAAGAAAATAATACGAATATAGTATAAATTAATTTTGTAAATTTTTATAAAATAAATACCAATTATTAAAAAAGTAATCATGTAATGTAATTTGGTCAAGGAAAACAAGAATTGAAATGAACATGTTATATAGCATTTAGCATGTGATTTGATGATATTATTAGGAATTAGGGGACAAGAAAAATCTGAAATAATAATAATAATAAGAGATCAAGTGGCGGTGGGTGAAGAGGTGTATCAAAATATTATGTATGGGCTAAGTATGGCAAGATTTGAGAGAGCACCGACGATTGGGAAAGAGAAAGAGAAGCTGTCATCAATATATTTGCTGTTGAAAATAGGGCCCACCCCAATCCAGCTCTAAGATTTAAGCATTATAATTTTTATTTATTTATTTATTGTTTGTTAAGTAATTTGATCTTTTCTGCCGAAAAGGAAGTACATCCAACCGGAGTGATCATGTGCCTTCACATGCAAAATTCTAACTTCTTAACCTAAATTATATTTATAATAATCATTGTAATTTTTAGCCAACAATTCTTTATTTATTAGAGATATTTTCAAACGAGTTATTCTTTTATTTTAATCCAATTGAAAATTTATTTTTATTTCTCAATTTATATATTTAATAATTAATTTTTTATTTTAATTTAGATAATTAATCTTTATCTTTATCTTTCTCTTTTTTTTTTTCTTCCTTCCAAGGGTCGGTATTCTTTGAACCTTGATTATTTCATATTCAAATCAAAGAGGGCCCACGAGGGAGGAAAAATTTTCCAATAGCAATCTTTATATTTACAATACTCAAATCGAGCCCTTACTGAGGTGATACAAAATAGTTAATCTCTTTTTAATAAAATGAATAGCAAATTCATTTTATCATTAAGTCAATCTTTATGATTTTTTTTTTTTAATCCGCAATGCACTATAACATTTTTATTGGTGATCCTTTACTCTGACAATATTTAGGATTCATCAAACAATGTGATATTTCACATTGAGTATATCTTTAATTATTCGCCCTTTTACGAAGACTATATAATATTTTTATAAATTATGGCCAAGAAATAGTCTCAAGTAAATAATTTCTATGGGGCATAAACCTCTCTAAAGGTAACGGAGGCGTGCAAAAATTTCCTCGAACCGAACATAGATAAAAAAGTAATATTAGATCTACCAATTTCATTTGCACAAGTTAGATCCAAAAAATTCCTTTCATTTATTACCATTTGAATCTAACAACTATGTATAAGACAAATTGGAATTATTATAATTAATTAAATGTTTACTATATATAAATATGCTATAATAGAAGAAAAAAGAAAATATTACTATACAACCCAAGTGTTTTTTTTTTTTTTATTAATTTGGATTCACATGCTTAATCCATAGTCATTCCATTTTTTTATTAATTGAATTGCAGCTACACTTTTGACTTGATAATCAAGTGAAAACTTTTTAATTTATAAGAAATAGTATAGGGCAAATTATTCTACATTAGCCCACAGTCAAACTATTAAAACTGAAGTCATATTCAAAACTGATTGAAATTAAATTTATCAAAATAAAATTATTTTTTAAATATAAAAATTGAACAGTGATTTTCTTGAAATAATTGCCAATGTAAATTATAATTCAACTATTGTGTTTGTACAGTAATTATCTTTTTTATTCTTATAATGACACGTAAATTATATTAAATTTTATAGATATATATTATTTATAAATTTAACTTACGTATCATCCTAAAAAAAAAATAAAATAAAAGAAGATAAAAAAGAGAAAGTATTTAACACTTTCCTAATGAAATTTCAAATTGAAGATATTTCAAAGTTAGGGGTAATATTTCATTTTCAGTGATACAATTTTCGAAGTTAGGCTTTGACAATTATAATAATTCATACCACACCACATTCCGCATTTTTCAATGTCTTTTGTGTGTCCTCTACAGATTGTTACTGTGTCACCATCTGGGGAATTTTAGAAAGCTCCCTATGGTCACATGAAGAAGATTTCTCAACAGACTTTTATTGCTATGGCAAAGTTGCCCATTCACAAAATCTATCAATTTTTTTCAGTTTAAATCGAACAATGCTTACTCTAACCCTCACAGGTCCAAATATTTACGACCTTCTTGACTCTATCTCTTCTGGGATGAAAAAACCAAGCTTCAGGTTCACCTTAACAACCAGAAACTAAAAATAAAGGATTTCACTTGGCAAGTGAACGCCAACCCAAAACTAAAACACTAGAAAGAATACAAAAAGATACAATTTCAATATCAGAAGAATACAGAAACAGACTTGTGTGACTTCAATCTTATCAAGAATGCCATCCCTACCCAAAAAAAAAAAAACTGGTCCATGAATAAACTCAAGCATAGGCATCCACCAAAAATTGGAATCAAACCGATCCCTACTTTCCTATCCACTATATAACTTTTCCCTGCATGTGATACCCTACAACTTGTAAACAACATGCATATCTAACTTTCCCCCCATTTGATAAGAGAGATTCATATCTTAACTTTTGATGTTCTTCTTCTTGCATTTACAATTAGAACAAGGAGTACAAGGAGCAAGACAATAGACATGACCAATGATACTATTTGCCACATCGTGACACCATCTGAATTGTTGAACAGGCCCTCAAATCCTTCCTGCAGTTTTCAACACATTAGAATACAACACCAGAAATACAACACCAGACATAAAAGTGCCGCTTGCATGAAGCCGTCAAGAAGACAAGCCAAAAAGGATAAATTACTTGTGGTCCCTGAGTTTTCAACTTGCAGGAATTTAAACACAACCAGAAATACTATGGAAGCAGAAGTTTCTGAAAGGGAACAGTGACATTGAAGACTGGTTATGACCAAAGATCTTGAACCCATTAGGTGGTGGTATCAATTTTATATGCTTAGAAAATGTTTAAAACAAGAATGGAGAGTTGGAAGCATCGATGGGTTTCATGCAAAGTCTTGTATGTGAAATCTTCTGTTTTCTAACTCGAACAAGTATGTTGTTTTTTCAAAGTCGCAAGTATATGCAATTGAGATTTTTTATAATAATCCTTGAAATCAATACTCATATGCACTTCCAGCTATGGAATGTTTTCACATATTTGGAGCAACTATATGAGAGCATTTTATCATGTATTCAAAACAGAAACTCTAGAACTTTTCCACAATAAAGTAGTAATGCAAGATGAAATACATTTTATTTAGCATCACATCATATAATTTTATTAGTTGATGAAACCACTAGTAGATGAGCCATGGGTGCCAGTGTAAACACACAACAAAATTGCGTACTTGGTAGTTGGTAGATATATACTTACTGTGCTGGCCAATTTTTGCACCGTATGTTTGTGTTGCTTTTCAAAGATGCCTTGAGCATATTTATAAAGCTCCAAGTCAAGATTGTTAAGTGATCTTATCTGCTCAAGAACTACCTCAGGAACATGACGACGATCCTGGTGAAATTTTTACATATTTCCATGTTAGTAATAACAAGTGAAGAAATGGCCCTATTATCCAAATCAGTAAGGGAAATCATAATAACTCCCACAACAGTATAGTAAATTTAATAGGAATTCAACTAGTACAAGGCAAGGGGTTTGTTTAACCACCTGCATTCTAAAATATGTGCATCATAGGTAATTATGTAAAATTAAGGTGCAATGACTGACATAAAACCCAACAAATAAAATAGCACATGTAACTTGGAAGAGGAAGTCAAATATCATTCAAATAATTGAAGAAGACACAAAGGAGACTATAAAGGGCAGCCAATTTCATTTCATTCAACAAGAAGAACAAAGAGAAACATCAACAAATTCTCTTAAAAAAGGCAATGACTAAAGCATTCCCAATACTGTAATGAGTAAATGTAGCCATGAGGCACAAAAAGCTCTGATTTAAAATGTATATGTGTATTGAGATCTTTGAAATTTTGAATGTCTTGGTTGAAGAATACATTAACCATCCCAGTCTCCTTAAACGAATATAAAGAAAAAGTGAGTTTAGAAGCTATATGAATATCAAAATTAAATTCCATTCCGACCATGGGAACTCAATTGTTGACTATTAGGAATCCAGTAACTAACTTGCCCAATTCAGGGTTCATGGTCCACCATTTCAACCATGAGAAACTAAAAATTTGAGTAGTCAAAACCCAATAATTAGTTTAATCCAGGTTCCATGACCCTTTCTTTGAGTTGAGATTTTCCAACGCATTGGACAAGGCAAAATTCCATCCAGTACAAAGCCAGCACATTCTATAAAAGGCACTTTCGAGGGTGCAACCAACCACTAATTAGTAATTACTCTAAATCCCTTCAAAAAGTTCAATGGGTCACACATTTTTCCCTTCACATGACCCAAAAGCATTGCGCTAGACCCAAAAGCATTGCGCTAGAAGTAAAGCATGAGATTGAACAGAATTTCCTGGTGCATTTTGATTTGATCTTGCGTCAGATCAATTTTTAATCATATTATCTGATAATTTGCTTGATTAAAAAATCTCTGAAGAAGCATGGAGAAAAATTCAAAGGTCATAGACACTTTTGGAATCAGATTGGCTGTGTACTCAAAGACACGTTCAAAATGGGAAAATGTAAAGGACAAGAATGATCAAGAAAAATTATTATGGCAGTATACCTCCTTTGAAAAGTTTGCTGGAGCTATTCGCTTCAAAGAAGAGGTACGGCGTCGTGCTTGGGTCTTCCGTAAATTAGAAATGCAATCTTCATAAGCGTCCGTAAGTTTCTTTACAGTCATCTAATGTAAAGGATAATAAAATCCAAGTCAATTCTTTTCCCATTTTATAGCAAATGAATCATCCATTATGTCAATTTAAAAGTTCCTTACATTTTCTTTCTTCCCTTCCAGATTTTCCATAGAATCAATTTCACTTCCCTTTTGGTCTGAGATGCTAGTCTGTTGTCCAAGAAAAGAAGTAGGATCACCAACTACTGTAGTTAGTATCCAAATATCAAGTCTTATACCAAATGCTAGCAAAAGGTTCTCTACCACTCACCTGATGATCCTCATTTTCAGGCTCAGAATCTGAAACCGAGGAGCTCTGCTCTGTACCATAAGTGAAATATGAATTTAACTGGGAATAGAGTAAGTGACTAAATGATATTATTGACAGAGAGAAACAGGTCCTACTGACCTGACTTACTATCAGCTGCCCTCTCCATGCTAGAGTTTGATGCTAATGCCTGGGAAATCACCTGTGCACCAACCACATTCGCAAACATTGTTGCAGATTCTCTGTGGTATTCTGTAAGACCAACATATAACATCTCATCCAACCTCTTCTGCAAGATTTACAAGTATCTAACATGTAAACAACAATGAGGAGAACCAAAAAAAAAAAAAAATCGGAGAAACACTATTACAACAATGTGTTTCATAAATCATGGAAAACCTATTGTGATTACCTTTGCAACTTGCAGTACATATTCGCCAAGCGTCTTATACTTCTGTACACAATGGCGCACTTTATGTGATACCGCAAAATAAGAGTTGTTTGTCAATCCTGCAACCTGTTAATCATTTAGAGTTGGAGAAGAAAGGAATAAAAAAGTGGACACAAGGAAAAACACAAGCACTATATACAGCGGGATTAAACCAGGCATGTACCTGGAATGTTGCTCCATTGTGGACAATATCATGAGCTACAGGATCATTTATATATTCGTGTAATGGCATAACCATCTCTGCCATATTGTATGGATCTTTGCTCTTTACATGATTTGAGCCCCTAAGTTTTCTGGCATCCCTCTGTCCATAAAAGTAAAAGTATGAATATGAACTTGACCACAAGGAAAAAGAAATCCAACCCTTCCATAAGTGAAGTGTCAACTAATTGTAATCTACATACTCTTGGTCCTCTTATATCATCATAAAGAATATGCATATGTAGGTTTACAGAATTGATGAAAGATGACGAAGAGACAAACAGCATAGAGTACATCCTGCAAAATGGCCTAGAAAGATTAAAACATCACAAGGATATCTCTCTAGCTATGTTTTTCCCAAAAGAAACCAATACATGCAGGTTAAGCATTTATGGCAAGAGAACGTGTTGAAATGATTATGAACAGCAAATTAAGAAAGTGATATCGTTTAGCATTACAATCTAAACAAAGGTAAGAAAGACACGAGACATCCAGCAGGAGATTACAAGATTTACATACCCTAGCAAATAGGTCTTCTCTCATCCATGGAACCAAATACTTCCATGGCCATATGTCCAATGTACTAACTCCTCCATTCCTAGGACGCATCCGACCAGCCATTTGTGTGGCAGATGTTAAGTTAGGATGCACCAAAAACCTCGCTGCTACTTCAACTGAAAATTCATAAGTGCTAAAGACACGGTCAACCGGATTCCTAAGTATCGTCACCACTGATGTTTTCTCTTTGGGAAGTTTGGACATCATGCTATAGTCATCATGAGTAACCAACAATCTGCACTTTTGTTTGCTGCACAAAATGCAAAGCTATGCGAATAAAGATGCCATTCAGAAGTAATCGTGGTAGAATGATATGCTAAACAGCATAAAGCAACAGAAGCATTTGCCCAACCCCCTCTGTTTTCTTTCTGGAATTAAAGTATTTTAAGGTACTATTATAAAGGCTCCTATAATTGAGCCTTTGAATTTATTTCCCACTCTAAGTGGTGCTTGGGTAGAATGATACGCATTGTGCCCAGAAAACAAAGAACCTTATACTTGCCAATGTTGTCAATAGAATTCCCTTTATAATAGAGAAAAAGGGATTTCTGGAAGCACTTCAGCCTTCAAAAAGACACTCAATCAAAACCTATCCCATGCATATCCTCCATGAAACACTTAATCTTAAGTTGAATAAAAATTAATAACTGGGAATTTGAAAATAACATCAGTTCAAATAAAGAGAAATTCAGTACTCAATAAATATTAGACAAAAATGAAGATGAGCAGATCAACCAATGATACCTTGGATCAAAACGCAGCTTATCGTATGAACGGGGACATTCCTGCGAGCTAGAGTACAACTTTCTCAAGAAACTGCACGTACAAAATATAGCAGAAACCAGAAGTTAATATGGTTGTAAGAAATGATCAGCTCAATTTTCAGGCAATTGTGATGTGCCATTGGGGAATTACCAGTGGAAATATGTGCGCCCTCCAGTTCTTGGGACATGAAGGAAAAATAACAAATCTTTAAGCATGTGTTTGTCCACGTTAACTTCTTGTTCAAGAGAAGCAAAGGCCCAATTTTTGACAATTTTTTCACAATGGCTCAAACCATTTTTGACAGGAGAGGCACTTGCTAATACAGAAATAAGAAGTATCACAAAAAAAAAAAAAAAAAAGAAAAAAAAAAGAAAAACCTCCACTATCAACCAAAAGTTTCCAATTATATTTCCACATATTAACATGGGAGATAAAAATTAAGCTGAAACTAAAATCTGCAGATACATACCCAATCCAAGAAGCATCAAAAGCATGGCAGACCTGAGAGTAGGATCCATCCAGTTAATTCCTACTTCAACAACTGTCAAAGCAGAAGAAGATATCCAACATGAAATAATGCCATTACAATAAAATAACATGGGAAGTAATTTACATATTGAAAAGCAAACTCAAAACACTTGACTTGACACTGATAAATCCATCAATTCTCTTAAATCTTATTACAGTTCTACAAAAATTTCCACTTTCTACAATAAGGAGCTTAATATTGACATTATATAACGAACCAGAAATGGGGCAAAACAACCAACAACCAAAAACCCTAACCAGAACGAAAAAAAGGGGACTTTGTAGAAAATCTAAGAGACACACACAAATTGAGAAAGGAAAAACTTCATAAATTGAAAAAGAAAAGAAAAAGAACAAGGATTAGTGGGCTGCCAGACCAGTATCGAGTTTAGGGATCTCGTGCTCATAAATTGGTTTCAAGTCAGTGTTGGAACTCTACCAGACAATTCATGCAATCAGTCAGGCCCAACACCCAAAACCAAACCGAATCACAACTTTCCAGATATGGTTACTCGGAATTTTCTCGCCATCCAAACACAAATCAAAAAAAGTACTTTTTTCCCAGGAAAAAATTAGAAAATATTCTCTAGCTTTTGCTTGCTGAAACATCACAACACAGACTGAGAAAATTGGTAGTCAATGCTTAAAGCTTATTTAGTAGTTAATTAAAGTTAATACTTTTTTTGAGTAATTATTTTATCTAAGTAAATAAATTATTGCATAAAATTTTATGGTTAATTGATATAATTATCACATATTGTATTTATATTTATTTCTCTAATTTTATTAAAACCCTACCATCTCTACATGAAATGAAGATTTATACAAAGATTATAACTTTTTTTATAGAATAGATAATTCTCAGTTATGAAAATAAATTATACTATCAACAGTAAATGAAATATTATAAAATTTTATAATTTTAAATGTTATGCAAATATAATTTAATATTTGAAATATTATTATCTATTCTGTAACTTGAAATATATAAATTTTTATTATTTTGCACATCATCGAGGAAAAAGTCTATCTACCAAATTAGAGGTAGACGAAAAAATAAATTATCAACAAATACTAGAACATTGTTGCAAATTCTACCAAATTACATGTAAATTGTAATGTCTGAATGTTTATAGCTTCCTAATTATAATTGATACTAAGAGACTAAATTTTAGCATGATGAAATAATATAAAATTGTTAAGGGAATAAGTAGCAATTTTATGATATAATGTGTGATACTTGTTTAGTATATGATTTTATGATGATTAATCTTATTCTAATGACTTAAGTAAAATTTATATGACAGCTAAAAATGTGAGTAAGAAAGTTAAGAGAGTTAATTTGGAAAATTATAATGAGAAAGAGGAAAAGGAATTGAAAATGGAAGACTTCCAAATGGTAAATGGGCATATAGGCTTGTTAATAGGCCTTAATATAATGGGGGGCCTAAATTGAATATAGGAAGGTCAGCCTATTGGGCTTAAAATTGATACAACATGCAAAATTATGTGAGAAAATGGTGGGCCAAACCAATAGGCCAAAGATGTGTAGAAAATAGATTTATGATGTTTAGCCCCTAGTCACTAAAATTGACTAAGTCAAATTCTAAATAAAATAGAACTCTTCCTTGTTTTTCTTCACATAGGTCAATATCTAATTGGGACACCCCAATCTCTCCTTACAATGACCCTCACTTTTGTAAAGAAAATTCTAACCATCCATATTGATGTCATCTCAACCCTTCACTCAAGTTAAATTCTAGCCATTAGATGTAACTTGATGAGTCTCCACCATCCAATTCAATATATTTTTAACCAAAATTATGTAGAGAAATTTCATTTAACTTTATCTACACCAAAATTCCACACCCAAAAAAAGAGATTTTCTCTATCCCACTCATAAAAAGAATTTTAGCAAGCAAAACTAATCAAGGTGAGAAATCATGCCTATCCTTTCTTTTATGTCCTAGGGTTGTTTGTAGTGGTTAAATTATTTAAAGAATTCTTTTACTTCATACATGAGTGGTTCAGCCAACTTAAGGGATGATGTCTAGAGTGTGTTTTGATTGACCTTAGATGAAGGAAATTAATTTAAAAGGGTTGAATTGAATTTTGGGAACATGATTTGAACTTGGAAAAGTTTTGAGACATAAATATGGCTAAAAGAAGGACTTAGTATTTTAACATGATATTATGATGATTGAGTGAATATATGCATTATGTATTAGCTTAATTTCACATTCTTACACTTAATTTGGAGATTTGATAAAGAATTAAGAGTTTTTCCCAAATTGGTATAGATGGGACAAGTTAGGGTTTATAGAGCAATTGAAAGGTTTTGATACCTATAATTAAAATCCTAAAAGTTGATGGAAAATCTAGTGTAGAATTGATGAGGAATGAGATTAAGTATGTATATAATACAATTAGAGTGTTTCTATTATAAGTTAAAGCAATGCACAAGCAAAATATATAGTTAATAATATCATTAGTTACTAATTGCTGCACAATTGAAATGTGATGTGTAGAACCTCAAGGAAAAGGCAAAGGAATTGTTCAAGTTCGAAAAGAACCTTGAACTAGCCAAGAACAAGTGACCATTAGGAGCATAAGCATTAAGATGAGTACTCAATAATGTAATATAATATCATCATACCTTTGCAACTATTGATTGAAATACCATTATTAATGTATGCCCAAAAAGGGACATTAAAAATGTTGTGCCCTGGAATATGAATCCTTGAATGTCACACTTCTTTTTATACGATAAGTTAAACATAAATGATCTTTTCATGGACATCACTTTGTGCCTAATGATTGACAACCCATTTCTTGCTATTGAATAATCGGTATTATCTTTGTATGTGCCTTCATGAATATCATGAAAAGCATAAACCCCTTTTGGTGTGGGGAAAAATACCAAACCATGTACATTTGATATAAACCTACGAGTAGGGTGAAGTATCCAACTTCTGTTAGGGGAGAACACCTAACTGTGAGATCTGATCAGTCTCGTGTAATATGTTATACATGAGTGAGAAAGGATTAGACCGCCACTCTTCAACTTTTATGTATGGAAAGCCTCTTCCACTTCCAAGATATTTTTGTTTATGCTAAAATACCTCCTAAAGTTCCACATGACCAACTTTAAATTTACATCAATCTATTGCCATTCGGGACCCATCAATCGATAACATCATGCTTCGCTTGTATGTTGCATTATATTATTTTATACTTACTGAATTAAACTCATTTTGTAGTTGTTAAAATTTTTCAAGTTAGGATGATTTAGTAACAAGGTAATCCCGAATCATGCAGCTCCCACATTGGGACTTATTGTAGATATTGTGAAGATACTTCTCGTATCATTTTGAGGGCATATAGTCTAGAGCTCCATGGTGATTGAAGGCATTATGTAAATTTTCTATTTTGGCCAAAAATATCTTGAGTGAATGATAACTTGTATTAAATATATGTATAATTATGACATTGGTTAAAAATGAGTAGAAAATGTTTGTGTATAGTTAAGGATTGATATTATAATTATATGCATGACATAGTTAAGTAATTATTGGAAATTGGCAATGAATGGCATGGTTGCGATATGGGAGAAATGGTTGAACAAGATTTGTAGAATGATAATAGGATCAATGATGTTTTACGATTTTAGGTGACTTTACGTCTTCCTGAACTCTAAGACAATCACAACCCAAAAATGGGGTCGTAACATAAACAAAATAAATTATCAATAAATATTAGGTTGAAAATTTTTAAATAATAATACCTTTAAGTTTTTTTTTTTTTTTGGAAATGTTGTACAATATGCTCTCTTATATTTAATATTTAATAAATTAATAATTCTATTAATTAATAAATTCTCAAGAAATCAACTTCGTTCTTCATTGGATAATTGATAATTTTATTATTCAATAATTGATAAAATTTTAAGAAAATTTTGAATTATTAGAGATAATATTTAGAAGTAAAAATATTATAATATATAATATATTATTTATCCTTAGTATTTGGTAAATTTGTAATTTTATGCTTGAAATGTAAGAATCTACACTAAAAATGAATGAGTACAATAATGATATTTACCAATATTATTCATATTATCATGAATGTGAAGTATTTTTTTTTTTTAATAATAAGTAATGGTTTAGCTGCAAAAGAAAATAAGCAAAATTAGAAAAATCCAAATATGTATTTACATTTATATAGTCAAATATTAATTTTAAGTTTATGTATGTAATTATTTTGAATACATTAATCTCATATTAATTGATAATTTTTGTTTTTTCATAAATTTAATAAGTTAATAGTTCTAATATTTAAAAAAATTTTAATCCACCAAGTATATTAATTATTAGATGATCTATTGTAGATGTAATTATTGCTCAACTATGTTGACGTGTACTTGATACATTTAAGGTTGAAGTTTAAGAAGAATAATAAGTAGATACTAATTTTGATAATACCCATATATTTTTCCAAAATGATATTGTTATATTAAATTTAGTTAAATTTATTATTATTATTATTATTATTGTTGAACACTACTATCTCCGTTCCATTTTCACCACTTTTTTTTTTTTTTTTTTTACCTTTAATACATATTTTGTCATTGGATATTAATTTAATTTTTTTCCATAAAATTTCAAGAAAATAAAATTTAAGTGTATTAAATGTATGGCATAAAAAGAAAAATATCATATAATTTAATGCATTCTTAAACTTTGGAAAAAAAATCTCAAATAAAATATGATAGAGAAGTAATATATTATGAGGAGATGAATGCTAGCAACACTCTCTTAGATAATTGCTATTTTATTCACATCATCTAATTTTTTAACTTAAAAACTTACTATCTAGTCAACAAGTTAAACTAATAAAATTAATTTTAATTTCTTTATTCTTAATTAAGAATATTATGATTTATGAAAAGTCACTCTTTATAAAAACATAAAATTAATAATATTTCTCAATTCATAATTCAATAATGAAAATATATATAAAATATTTTTTATAATTTAACAACAAAAATTTACTCCATTTCAATATAAATAACAAAAAAAAAATTGAGTTATTTCCTTCACAATTTAAGGTAAGATCAACTCTTAAGTAAGCTTCGGACTATTTCCATTTCTCCATTTAGTCCTAAAGTGACTGGCTCACGTGTATCTTTGCAAAAACAATGAAAACTTGAATGCATTGTTTTTTACCAACTTATAGTTATTAGTGCCTTTTGAAGAATTGGACAGTGTGGAATGAGGTGGGCGAGACTTTTGAGTTGTTTTAAGAGTCAAACTCCCACAAGGGGGTGGAGGCCGGCCAACACCACATACCTAAATTGTAAATTCTACTGCCCACCTTTTCAAGTGCGTTAAGAATCAATCATATATTAAAAAATATATTCTTCCTCCTATAAAAATAGTCCACTTTATTTTTAAATACAGATTAATAAAATATTATTTATATAGTTAAATTAGTTGATTTTATATGTATTTTACCAATATACCCTTATATTATCATTAAATAAATTATCACTAATATTATTAAAGTATTTTCTTGAAATTAATCACTATTTAATTAATTTGAAAACAATTAAAGGAGCATTTTTAAAAAAAGAAAAAGAAAGTGAACGGCTTTCTGCTTCCTTACTCATGATGTGAGAAGATGACTATAATGCATATTTTTAGACTCTTTGAATATTCAGTATACTAATACTCTACTAAATAAACATTAATGTTTATTTAGTATTTTAAAAATAATTAAATTATTATATATTTTTAAATAGTTGATGACAAGAAAATAAATAAGGATATAATAGGAACTAAATAGTTTAACACATTCTAAAATGAGAAAGTGAACTTTCTTTGTGGGACAGTAAAAAAAGGAATAGTAGATTATCTTTGTGGAACGGAAGGAGTATAAAAAATATATGGGTATATAACTTGACTATATAAATTGTTAGGTCTAATCTTTTAACAATGTTTAATCCAATCTTATTAAATCTAATTTATTTGTGAGCTTAACCTATACCCATCAAGTCACATCTACCCTTTTAATTTAATTTTTATCATAGTATTTGAGCAGGTCTAGTCCAGTTCAATTTCATTCATCCGGTGTCTGTCTAAATGTCCAGTCACAACGGCTCAGACACTGCATTTAAATTTTAATTTTAGGGAGATAAATTCAATTTCAAGTGGTCAATTGGGTGTCAAAATCAAATCTCAGTTGCCATTTAAGAGAAGTGTTAATAATTAATTTCACATTGAAAAAATAAACTAAAAATACATAGGTATATAGTGAATTAAACTTGACTATTCAATTAGTTATATATAATATTTTACAATGATTAATCCAAACTCATTAAACTCAATTCATTTATGAGGTTAATTTACACCCATCAAGTCACATTTACCATTTCTATCATTAGGGCATCTTTAACATAGCTTTTATTTTAAAAAGTACTATATTTTGTGTAGTATAAAGAGTATTTTAATTGATAATTTAGAGATTTTTTTTTATTTTAAAATAATTAACATTTTAAAATATCAATGAAACATTATGATATTTTTTTACTCTATCCATTTTAAAATATTTGTCATTTAAAATTTTGGCATATTGATTAAAAAATTATTAAATTGTCATAATTTTAAAGTAAAAATAGTAAAATATTCTTTTTTTTTTAATTTTATGTAGAGAAAAACAGCAATTAATGCAAGTATTTACAGATAAAATAAATAAAAGGTATAGTTGAAAAAAATAATAAATATTTTTTTGAAATTATAAAAGGACAAATAAATTGAAACAAAAAAAAAAAATCCAAAATGACAAATATTTTAAAACAAATGAAGTATAATCTTACCTCTATTTATTGTCATGCTAATCTTACCTCTATTTATTATTATGCCTACTAGTTTATAGAGTTTGAGTAGTTCAATAGAAAAGTAATTTAGTCATATATAATAAATTTTTTCTACAATTAAGGCTATTTAATAAGTTTCTTGATTTTTATGCCACTATGTTAAATGTGAACTTATTTTGAAATGGAGGAGGAAGTATTTTTAAAAAACAAACTAATAGAAAAAGATAACATTAATTACAATTAAAATAGAATAAAGAGTAAAGTTTGACTCTATAGATATCTAGAGACAAACTAACTCTTTAATTTATACTCCTTCCATCCAGAAAAGATAGGCAAGTTTCATTTTATATATGTATTAAGAAAAGTTGTTTTTTCTGTTAATAACATTAAATTTAATAATTCTTTACTAAAATACTCTTATTGAACTTTTTAATAATGCATAATAATCTAAATAAGTTGTAAATGGTATTCAAAGAATAATGCATTGAAACTCAAAATAATTATTGTATAGTAATTGACAATCCCAAATAAAGTAAAATTTTTATTATAAGTTGTGATATTTATATTAACAAATGAAGGATATTTTTGACCATTATTTTTAACTAACAACTAAAAAAAGAAACTGAAATATGATTTATAAGGTTAATATTCGCAATTCGTAATATATAATAAATATTTGTACTATGTTTAATATCTCCTAGAAAAAAAGACCATGGCATTGGTGAAAAGAGCTAAATAAATACTACATCCGTTTTAAAATATTACTTATTTAAAATTTCAATAAATAAATTAAGAAAGCTATTATTATAATTTTAAAGTAAAAAGATTAAAATATCATTTTTTCTTTAAATATATATAAATAAAAATAATTAATGTAAATATTTAATAAAATAAATAAAGAGAAATTCGAAAAAAGTATGAATGAGCTCGAGCAAAGAGGTGTACTCAAAATGATATGGAAAAAAGTTTCTATACAGCTCATTCCAATTAACTTGAAATTAAGACTTAATTGTTGTTAAAAGACATCTAAAATTATAGCATCTTTACAAAGATTGTGTATCAACTCTAATGATATTTACAGAGTAACATATTGAAGCCAATGTCAATTTCATTGAATAAAAGAATGAATTTCGTAGTTAATTTCCATGGCAAATGCTTCTTCATCCTCTTAAGGAAGTAAAACATGACAGATAATCATGAATCCAATAAGACTGCTTTGGAGGCATCTAAATGATTGAGGCGGCAGGTTCCAAGAAGATACTCTGGTAGCTCCTCCACCGTATTTGCCTGCAAAAAGCATGATGAGTTTTTGATAGGTATGGAAGATCATAAAGAAGGATGACATTGCAATAACAAAATCAATATTGAGATTAGTTCACGATCAAAATCAGGGATTGAATTTACCAGTTCAAGATTGCTTATTTGTCTCTGTTTGAAAATATAGTTCTTACCTGTATCAAAAATGCCATTTCGATAACCAAATTGCTGAGGTAACCAAGAACAAGACTAACCACGCCCCTTGCTACTGTTGATGACCCAATATCGACTCCAAGCTGAAATGAGAAATTTAGAAAAATAAAAAAATGATAATGATAGCATATGAATTAAGTAATATAGAAATTAAGTAAAGAGGAAAAAAATTATAAAAGAAATTAGAGTAGTAGTAAAAGAAATTGATAGAATATGAATTAATTAAAAAAAAATTAGCCAAATATGTTGTGAATATTATAATTGTTTATGAGAGATTTGAGAGAATGTAGAAATCATTGAGAAAATATAATGAATTATCAAAGAAAAAATAGCAACTATTTATAGAAGAATTAAAAATAA
The DNA here is from genome assembly GCA_947687605.1 of Reutealis trisperma. NCBI lineage: Eukaryota > Viridiplantae > Streptophyta > Magnoliopsida > Malpighiales > Euphorbiaceae > Reutealis > Reutealis trisperma. Next base: position 1,503,046 of record CANTUT010000112.1, read on the forward strand.
AAAAATAAAAAATAAAGAAGAGCCAAATGGTCACTTGACTATTGCTAGGAAGTAAGCACCATTTAGCACTATGCTGCAAATTTCCAAATTCAATTTTTTTTTTCCGGGTTCGTTGATAGGAGGACCCTGAACTGGCCCTACATCAGCATGGTTCAGGCCAGTTCATGGACCCAGGTTTGACCCAGTCTGGTTCACGGTTTGGGCTGGTTCAGCCCTACATTGAATCATTGCACACAGGAACATATATAGTTTATTTGAAACAGCAAGAACATTTTGATAATTCCACCAAAACAAAAGGACAATCTGATATGCATTTCATTTTCAACATCACTGCTTTGATAAATTGTAGAGATGATTATTCTTGCAAACTTACCTCCAGGTAGTTCTTTCCACGAAAATAATTAATTTCCAGTGCTTGGCCGATCAGGCATGCTTTTTTTCCTACGCTCTGCTTAACTATCCATGAACCCTGAGAAAAAAAAAATGTGAATTGACAAGAGCAAAACTACAATGTTGTGTCTTGTGGAAAATACACAGGAAGAATCGAACTGCATGGCATGCCTCAGGTTTAATTATTTTTACAAATAAAATTTGAACAGAAACGATATACCAAATGCACATGCAGGAGGATAGAAAGCTAAACTAACAATTAACCCAAGAGAAAGGAAACTAAAAAGAGTATCAGTGCTCAATTTTCCAAGTAAAAAGGATAAGTGAGATTATTTTTAACCACAAAGTGAACAGGCCATGCACCAAAATCAAAGCAAGGTTACACCCGTACTCCAAATCCATGGAATGAAACAATCTAGCTGTACTAACCTTAGATATGTAAGGTATGAGCTTAAACCTTGAATTTCTATACGCATCATCCCCCTTGACAAATCTCTCAAGCAAGGGTGCCTCTTCCAGAGGTATAGTCATCATATAGTACAGGGCAAGGCTATAAGTAGTTGAACCTGGGACCTGTTTCATAGTCAATAAGTTGAATTTCTAAATAAGCAACAACAAATGTGGAAAGCATCATGTTAATGGCATGGCTGTTTATAACAGAATGCAAAACTTACTTGTATGTTTATAATAAAAAAGAACTCTGGTCCACCCTGTGCGGCATATTTCTGCAAAACAATCCTTGTAAAGTTTCTTTCTGGTTACAAATGTCATGCCACAGATGCAAGAGGACATTGCTGAGCTTATCCACAATGAATGACTAGAAGATCTTCAAAATTAAGAAAAAACACAAGGGATTCAAATATTACCTGAACGATGCTCCCTGGACGCCCTGCAAGATCATCCTCTCGCTTATCAGATCTTAGCCAGTCTGCAGCTACCATTTGCATCAAAGTGCCTTTTGCCTTAAACTGAAAAGAACAATAAGGCATAGCGACTCCATAAGAATCAACACTTAAAAGAAAGCTTGGAGACAATTGGCCAAAACTGAACAGAATTTCACCAAGGCACCCTGGATTGAGAAATTAAAAAGCTGCCATGAAGTATGATCTTAACCAAGTGTCATACTTTTTATGATGTGGAGAAGTAAATATTTAACATTTCCCAGGCCATGAAGCAGGTAACTTAAAAAAAAAACTACAACTGACATGTTACAAAAGCAAGCAAGGAACAGAAGAAAATATAAGAAGCCTTGAATACAGATGAGCAATATCAGAGATAACAGGCACATTCTGCCAATTCAATTAGTAGCCATTATCTTGTGTTTGACATAAAATTCCAGCTTTATGACCAGTGAAGAATAATTGGTACCTTCTTCTGGTCTTCAAGGTAATTCTCTCCTCTGATTAAAAAGCTAGAAGGATCAGCTGCTGTCCAACTGGAAGGCATAGCACATGTTGGGTCTTTTGGAAGAGTAGTTCCATAGCAGCACAAAATACTGTCTTCCCTTGCCATCTCTTGCAAGTCCACATAACCCCTCTTTTGAACTGCATGATACATGAGACTCTAAATGTCATTGAATTACACAAGTAGTAAATCATACAAATCCATCTGATAGAAACAATTAAGATTTTCCCTTAGGTTCTTAATCTCTATGTTGATCAACCAAAACCAACTTTACCTGCAAGATCATGCAATTTCTTCACAAAACCAGCAGCAGTACATAGCTTAGGTTGGCGTATATCCTGTTCTCAAAGTCATAAGCAGAATGAGAATCAACAGAAGCCACATCTGAATTTATTTAATGCAGGGTAATGATATGCAACAAAAAGAACCAAAAACCTTTTTTGCTTTCATTAACTGACATCAACAAATAAAACAGGGAGTTGGAGAAAGGAGAAACCAAACAGTAAAAATTGAGTGTTGTAGGTCAAATGCTGCAATATAAGATGAACAACTAGTGTGAGCTCTGAAAAATTAAATCATCAAGCTACCCTGGCCAGTCCAAACACTGATAGCAGCAGTCCTGCGGAGTCAGACCAGTTGATAAGTCTGGCCAAGATAAATTTCTCAACCAGATATAAGTAAGCATATACACTGCATGGTTACATGAATAAAAACATGCACACTTTAAATATATAGAGAAACAGACTACTAGAGAAAGAAACATGCTGCTTGCCCCCAAAAGCACCACAATTTTCCTTGCAAGCCTTCTCACTATTATTACAACATGATTCAAAACTAGTTGTATGCGCAAGTGCAAACAGAGATCAACTTTGAAATCCCTTAGCTACCAACTCTTGGTGCCCCTTGTATGACAGAAACAAAAATGAAATAATTTGTTATAAATTGTACCTGAGAATATGTTTCATGACCAAAATCATAGCTCCAGACATTTTCTGATTGATCATGTTCTGAGGGTTCTGGAACATCAAAAAACTCATCAGCTGCATCATTCAGGCCTACAAGGCTGGCATGTTCTGAAGGTGTCTTCTCTACTTCTTCACTCATATATTCCTTAGTCTTCCCATCATCAACCATGATATCCTCTTTAATCTGATGCAACTTGCTATTTCTTGCCAACTCTCCTGATGAAAAATCAGAGGAAGGACAATTTCCCAACTTTGCTCTGAATAGCTCTCTTAATGCTGCAAATGCAACACAGCTTTTTTTTATTAATACCAGAGCATCATAATATGGGAAGAACACAAAAACAAACAAAAAGACAGAAATATTTATCAATATTTGAAGATTACCAGCAACTCTTCCAAGCATTCTGACTGTAATAGATCGAGCTGAAGATGTTCGTAGATATGATTTCCAGAATTTCCAGTCAATAGCAAGCATGTGCTTCACCACAGATCGTTTCCCTTGGTTTACAGGAGATATGACATATCCTCCACCTGCAAGAGATTGCAAAATGCTATCATCTAACTGGTTTTCAATTTCAATAAAGATCACTCGCAACTCCTAATTGAATAACCAAGAGGAATAGAGGCGAAAGAAATTGAGGTCCCAGCAATCACTAGCAGATCAGAACAGGTGACATGTGACACAGCAGTAATTTTTTTATTAGCAAGATGATGATGATAGCACCAACAAGGCAACAAAAGAATCAGTGAATCTTGCAGGCTTTGTAACCAATGGAACACTGCAATATATGCCAAACTGCTCCCATAAACAAAGTAGATTAAAGATGACTAAATTTCCAAGTATCACGAGTACAGGAACAACTACTCCCCAATATTAAATTAGACGAACACATTAGAGAGATGAAGATGCTACACATAATTATTGCAAATCTATCCTGCGTTATCGATATATGCAAAAACTTCAAAAGTTCCAGCCAGGAAATCCATTTTCACTTTCAAAATTTAAGCATACATTACTTTTAAGGCAGGCACGAACATAGCCTTTTTGGGGTGGACACTTCTTGTGAAACACAGAATGGTAGAGAATAACTGCAGCAGTACAAAGTAAAACAAATTATTTTAATCCAAACAGCTCTGTTGCAAATATAATTCATGAACATTCACTACACAACATTTTTACCATATGTTCCATCATCTTCCCTTCTCCAGTAACGCCGCAACAAAAAATCTCTTCGTTTCATTCCCCTGAAATTTATGATGAAAGAAAGATGAAGCCTCTTAAACTGTTGAACTAGAATGTCATGGATGGTTTGATATGCTTAAAAGTATTGATCTCACCAAGGCAACCAATCATTATACAGCATCTTATGAATAATATCAGTATGACCGTCAAGGTGCTCCACCACACTACCCTTGTAGAAACAGAAGTCCCATCTACAAGTATATTAACAAAGTGAACTTCAGTACTTCAATGATGAGACTCCGATGTACAGATTTAACAAGTCAAACAGAAAGTATGTATGCATTGGAAAGAAGAAGAGAGAACTAATAATGCCAATTCATTTATCACTTGCATGGCAAACAGTAGCAAACTTGTATATTCCATCGGGTATGAAGGTGTCTCAATGTGCAAAATTACAAGGTTTGAATTAGTTGGATAAGATCTCTGAAAACAAGTGGGTGATTTTTATCGTCTTCATTCACGAACATACAGAAACCGTGAATCTCTTTATTAATATGCACATGTTTTGTACGTCAGTGATCAACCAAAGGTACCAACTAAAAGTTTCCATGTATTGCTTACTCTGATCTTGAAGGACCAAGAGACATAAGAGTTTGAAAAATGGATTCTGAGGTTCCATCAACCACACCCACAGCCATTATTGCAGGATGATCATCCCACTGCCAGGAAAAAAGTAACACTCAAATAATGTAATTATAAGTAAAAACGAATAAAATCTGGAAAGGAAATTTAGGTGCCTACCTTTCCATGAGAATCCCGGTCTTTTGCTTCTTTAAAGAGACGTAAACCTACAAACACCCATGTCAGCAAGCATGGGACCTAGATATCTGAAACAGCAAGTAATAAAATATGTTCTCACCATTCTGACACCCAAAGATTGTCCAAGGTGAAGGTGCAATAACATCCGTCACTGGATCACTGTGCGAGACTGAACAAAGGGTCCAGTCTATTGGTTTGCTGTGACTTATACGACTGGAACCACTCAATCTGTGAAAATAAACATTTATGAAAAACTTGCAAGAAATCACAGGACATGAGTTTGGGAAGTAAAATAAAAGATAACAAGAAAATTATGACTTCTATATCTTTTCCAAACAAAGTCAACTATCTAATTCCAACAAGAAGTCTTAACTGAAAATGTGAACCCAATAATTGTCTAACAAAGGCATGATGTTAGCTAAAGTCAAGAGTTTCAGCAACAGAAAATATGTAAATCAGCAAGACAAAAAGTAAGTAGGTATCAAATAAGAATGCTAGATAATGTCATCATACCTAAAGGACTGCCAGCTGCTCTTTGAACAACCAACAACATTCTGACCACCCTGCACATACATACAGGCATTAGTCCCTCTTTTACATAGCAGTCTGTTGTAAATTAGTGAAATTAAGCAATATGCAACCTTTAAAGCTGCTTCTTGAATGGAATGAATCCACCTCGCTGCTTCTTCAGGACTGCTTGCTCCCAGCTATGATGTTTAGATTTTCATAACTTAAACACTAAAATTTAATATAGAAACAAATATCTTTTAGAGAAGAGTCACCTCACCTTAAGTTGATCATTGTGATTAGACGTATTATAAAGTGTAAATATGAAGAACACCTGCAAGTACATAAGTTATTGTCAATATAGACTTATATTGTTCTGCCAAGGGAGGAAAAGAACACACATATATAAGAAGAAAAATGAAAAACATGGTATTGTTTTTCCATACTTTTCTATTAATACTCTCTCTCCCATTGTCTGTGACCCGAATGCAGGAATCTACAATTGCACTTCTAACAGGATCCTGGAGAATAAATCAGGATAAACCATCAAAATATTATGTAAGACCTGAATGCAGGAATGCATGCCTGATCTTATTGAATTTACAAAACAGAACAAAACTATAAACAAAGTAAAATCATATACAAAAACAAGGCAAGGATCTGTAAACCAAACTGCAAAACCAACTATAAAAGACTATACCATTCAAATGAAATATAAGCTTTAAAATCAATTATCTTTTAAAATTAATAATCTTTTGTTTACTGAGCATATAAATGCTTTATCAAGAACTGAAGATACAAGAGAACTATAGTGTTATGGATACATTTAAAGTGTAATTTAAGCCAATCTCCTTATTCTTACATTACACTGATCAGCCATTTGCCTATTTCATTTCTTCATTTGCACAACAACAGAAATGAGAATTAAATATGTGAAGATTCATACCATTAACATCATCTTCTTGTAGTACATATATTTAGATGATAATTCTTATTTTTGGAATTCACTTCATAGTCATTTGCATGCTTCTGTATCCAACTCAGAAACAGGTCATGCTAAACTTTTGTGTCTTTGGTTTCTTAAATCATCCCTTTATTCAATTATCTGACACATATCTGTAATATGTGTATTAACAATTTAACATATATTGCATGGGTAAAATTATACCAGCATAGAGTAGAAACACTGAATGGTTTAGGCCGGGGATTATTTTTCAAGGTAAGTAAATTGTTTTGCTTTATCTATCCAGTATCCAACCTCAAAAGCATCATCAGTATCCAACAAAGAAAAATTGAAGTCACTATCATGATATTCACCAAATAGCAAGATATACGAACTAAAGAGCCACAGATAATGACCTATGATTCTAAAGCAGAAATATTCCTGACATGGAAAAAAATGTTGCAGAGACTTTAATATATTGTTATTTGCATTGGTTTTTTACAACGGAGTGCCAACAGCCTTGTTCAAATAAAAGCACCTCCAATTTGAGTAAATGGTTTATGAAAAGTGAATGAGATTTAAGGAAAAACGGGGGAAAAGGAAAGCATGGTAAAAGATGTCACCAGGAAACACTTTTACTTTCATTAAGGCTACATCTCAATCAATAAAAATTTTTATTAGATTAAAGTTTGCAGTGGTATGATTGCCACAAGAGGTTAGCTGATATACAACTCAAAAACCTGCTTAACAGACCATTGAAACTAATTCGAATAGTTGACGAGAAAAATTAAGAATAACAATTGCAAGCAAAAATTAAACGAATGGCACTATGAGCTTCACTTACACGAAAGAGAACCCAGAAAACTTCAAAAGGATAATCAACCCAAAAACAAGTAATCTATCTCAAATTTTTTAAACGAAAAGAAAACACATTCTTCATCAAGAAATATACCCTTAAATCGATTAATACTCAATTGGATAATAGAAATTCCGAATTGAACTAGTTCACAATGTAGTACCCGTATATGACTAACGACGAAAAAATAAAAAATTAAAAAGAAACTCCAAAATTTATCATCACCCAAAGAAGACAAAGAAAGAATAACTAGAGAAAAACAAAAGAAAATGAAAACCCAGAAACCCATTGATTTATACATGCTTATAAAGAAAGTCAATCAAAAACCATAATTTGAACAAAAAAAAAAAAAAAAGCACATACAAGTATATAACCAAGTAAAAACACACGATCTATCCAAATGAATAACACATAATGTATACATATATATATATATATATATATATATATATATATATATATATATATATATATATATAAAGAAGAGGGATATAAAAGAAAAAAGAACCTCATCTTTGGAAGCAGCAATAGACTTGAAGCTCTTAAGAACATGGTCTTCAAGAACAAAGTACCGTTTTCTAGAGTACTGCAACCCAATCCGATTAGAACGAATGAGATACAACCACCCTTCCATTATTTCTTTATTTTGAGAAATATCCATCTATTCAATACTAAATCTTCAATTCTCAAAAAACCCAATTCCCAGTTTTCAGTTTTCACCAAGTAAGTGTTAATTAAACGTCTAGTTTATATGGAATCAAGAACTTGCGTGCGAGTATGATCCTCTGCTCTGATCCCCTGTAAAGGGATGGCAGAGGAAAATGAGAGAATCTGAAATGGAAAGAGATCAAAATTCCAATTCCATGGAAGTGAAGTAGGTATTATATATGAATTTAAAATGAGAAATGGATTCAATTTTCTCTTGTTTTTGCTCTCTCTCTCTCTCTCTCTCTCTCTCTTTCTCTGCTTTGTTTTTGGTTCTCTCTCTGTTAAAGTAACTGAAATTGAATTGGTGGTGCGTAGAATAAGACAAAGATTGGCAGTAGCGAATATTATATTGTTTAAATTACTTTTTTGCCCTTCTTTGTTTCTTATGATGTGTATAATAATATAATTCCTTTTATTCTTTTTTTTATTTTTATAGTTTATACCCGTATAATTTAATCCAAGTTTTATTTACATTATTAAAATAATAACTATAATTAATTAGTATATTTTATATTAATTTTTTTAAGTTTTAGGGTTTATATTAGATGGGACCGGGGATAAGGGTAGCTGGGTTGGGTAAGGAGGGAAATGATTCAAAATAGGTTACTATAATTATGCCAATTGGCTTTACGTGCAAGGTTACATTGATACCCTTTTTATTTTTTTTTATTTTTTATTCTACTTCTCCTATCATTTTTATTAAAATAAATACTTAAATTCATTCTCGTTGTTTATTTTTAAGAGTGTAAATAAGCATAGTCATTTTCAGGCAATTTATTATTTGACTCAATAAAAATTTATTTACATTCAGATTATTTTACAAACGAGTCAAGTTTATATTTTTTTTTAAAATTCAATAAATAAATGAGTTGAATTTTAACAAAGTGAAAATCAACTCGATTAAACTCATGAACAAATTTGCAAATAACTCAATCAATAGGCTTATAAACAGCCTTATTATTATTACTAGGATAATGCATATACTTTGCACGGAGCTATTTAATATTTTTAATATATTATTTTATTAAATTAATTATAAATTTTAATTTTAAATATTTCAATTTCATAATTAAAAAAATTATAAATATAAGTAAAATGATCAATAGTCTTATTTAGTAAAGTAAAAAAATTGTATATTTAATTCTAATTAATCCACCCAAATAAAAATAATATTCTAATTTGAAATATGAAATAAACAAAATAAAATATGAGATGAATATTATAATATTATACTGTATAATATAATTTTTTTTATCAATTTCATTAACATATTTAAAAAAATTAAGAAATATTAAAAAGAAAATTTACATAAATATAAAAATAAATAAATATAACAAAATATCAAAATATTTAATTGAAAATTATTATTTTAATGATACATTTTGTAATAATATTTTAATTTTCTTTTAATATAAATACACAATTTACTATTATTATTTTAACATTAGTAAAAGTATAAAATCATTATATATATATATATATATATATATATATATATATATATATATATATATATATATATATATATATATATAAGAAAAATTAATAAAAAATAATTAGATAAAAATTTATGATAAAATATTTAAAAATTAGAAAAAGAAAAACTAATCTCTTTATTATTAAGTTGAATCTTTTATAGGTAAAATCATATATATAAAATCATATATATATATATATATATATATATATATATATATATATATATATATATAATCATTAAATATATGTTTTAAATTGATAATTTATGTAAAATATTCTTTTAAATTATGATAAAATTAAAAATTTTCAATTTTATTTAGGTTACATATCATAATTATATTTATAATATATTTAATTATCATAATGATTTAAGTTACAAATTTCATTAAATAATATTAATTATTTTTAAGGTTTTTTTTATATAGACCAATAAAATATATACACATGACAAATATATGCCACGTCGCTAAAACTAACAAATTCTAAACCTGCTTTATATATATATATATATGATTTTAGTAAAGCGATTTTTTTTTTATTTTCATAGCCTTAAATACATTTATTTTATATTTCATACATTAATTCAATTTATAATAATCATAATTATATTCATTTTAGTTTTAATATTAATTTATCATGATAAAAACTAATTATTAGTAAATTTTAATATTATTAATTAATTCATTCTTGCCACGTGGACCAATAAAAAATAAATATATAGCAAATATATATCACATGTCAAATTTTAAAATATTTTAAGCCTGCTTTATATATATATATATATATATATATATATATATATATATATATATATATATATATATATATATATATATATATATATATATATATATATATATATATATATTAGATTATTATCATCATCATCATTACCTTAATAATTTGGTACTCCAAAAAATATATTTTAATACTTTTATAAATTTTTTACTTATTCAATTCAGTAAAATATATATATTTTTGATTAACATAACTTAATATTTTTATATTATATAAAATATATTTTTTTATTAATTAATATATTTATAATATATGTAATGATCAATTTTATAATTATATTTTTTCACTAATTTGATGTTTTTACTTTTATGTAAGTTTTAAGTATTTTCATTATAGTTATTTTATTAAAAATAAATATTTAGAAAATTGAGTATTTTGATAAGTTATAAATAAATTTCATAATAAGTTGAGTTCGAGTTTAGCTTGATTATAATTTATTAACGAGACAAACTCGAATTTTATGCAAGCCGAGCTTAAATATGATTTTTAAACTCGATCCAAAACTCGAACTTGAACTCGAGTTTAAAAAAAAAAATCAAGCCGAGTTTGAACAAGTTAAAACTCAGCTCGGCTTGACTCGTTTACAACTTTATTTATCTCATATAGCACATCTCTCTCTATGTATATAAAGAGAAAGAGTGTGTATTAAGAGAAAAAGAGAGGAACATATTCACCTATTTTTATAACTCCATGTGTACTTTATAGGTAAACAATGAGGTCAAATTTATTGCGATATACTTTATGAATAAACAATATGGTCAAATTTATACTTTCTCTTTTTGTTATTGTCATACTATAATTTTTGCAGGTTGATGTGTTGAAGTTGTCAATAAAATTTTGATGGATGAATGAGACTTTAATATAATGGCGAGATCAAAATTAAAGTGTTAGAAGGTAAGCATAATTAACTCTTAATTTTTTTTTTCATATCTATATTGAATTATAATATTTAATATGCTTATAATTAATATTAATATTTTATATGGTGCTTCTTAAAAAAATTGAAGTTTTCAGAGTCTATGTGGCTGAACTAAACTTGTTTGCTTAGGTGATGAGTTGATGACATAAGGACAATTTATGGTTAGATTGTTTGGAATTTCTTTGTAATGTTTAGTAGGTTATATTTAGCCAGAGATTTCGCATCTATTCTACCTAAGATTGCAATTGATATTTTGTTTTCCTTTTCTTAAAACTAAAAACTTCTTTTTTCAAAAATGTTTTGACGCCACAAATTAATCTAAGCACTTTATTGCTAAACTTACAACAAGAAATTATCATATGTCGTTAGGTACTTGAATGTAAGAAAATTTTTAGGTATCATATCATCTATTAATTAAATAAATAAAAATATAATATATTAATTAATAATATTAAATCATTATAAATAAACATATAACGAATAGTTTATTTAAAAAGTTTTCTGAATATAAATGATATCATTTACACCCAACTATAATGTTAAATTGGATTTAAGTATTTCTACGTCATGCATAATCAATTTTATATTCTAACATGATGTTTTCATGTTCCATCACGTGTACTAGCATTGCTATTATATTTTAATAAGATCTAACACATATATGAATTTAATTCATATTTTCGTATTTTGTCACACCTGCAATCTCGTATTACTAAAAAAATTAATGTATGCTGATTTGACTGTGTTAGGTGCAAAAAAGAAAAGTTTAACACATATCAAAAGTATGTGTTAGAATTAAAATTTATACTTTCTATTGTCATGTATCATGTGTTAATAAAATATCTAAAATGTGGATTAATGTAATTGTGGCACATGCTAATAGAGAAACTTAGCGCCTATAGAGATAAAAAATTTCACATTGCTTATAGTTATAGCTAGGGGTGCATGGACATGGGTTGGGCAGCCTGTAGTTGACTCGAGCTCTATCAAAAATATCAAAGGTTTGATCCTAATCTTTAGACATAATCTAAAATTTTAGGTTAGATTTAATCAAGAGTCAGACTAGGGCTATATTTATGTATATTATAAACTTTTTCGTTCAACCCAATAATCTTTATTTATCCAACTATTATTGAGCAGTTTTTAAATATTAAATGAATCTTTTCATAAAGTAATTTTAATATGGCCGATTTCTCTTCTTTTTCAATCAATATTTCTGCAATACCTGCAGCTCTAGTTAAATGTGCACTTTTTTCATAGAGTTTAACTAAAATATGACAGTATAATAAGAAAAATAACAATACAAAATGTAATAAGATTATATTTAAAAAGAGTAAATGATACAATTAGCTCAAGTGAAAATTTATAAATAGCGGAGTATAAATTTCAAGCAGGCTAAGAGTGGGACCATAATATTTTTAGATAGGTCAAGTAGCTGAAGAATTCAGGATTTATCAAATTAACAATTGAATTCATATTAGGGTTAGATCTTAGCCATATGACCAAATATTCACCTTTTTTTTTTTTTTTGGCCAAATTCACCCATTCGTTTCTTAAAAAAAAAAAAAAAAAAGTTGATTTTAACCAAACTTTTGGATTGAAAATTTTTAAAAATTTGCCTGTTAAAAAAAAGAGGAGGGGGGGGGGGGGGGCGGCCAATATTCACATTCCTCTTTTAGTTTCTACCACTTTAATAATAAAAAATAAAATTTAATTAAACACTAATATCATACTCAAGTTCAACAATTAAAAAAAAAAAGATAAGAGTGCTAAAAATCAAAAGGAAAGTATCAATATTGCCCCCTCAAAAATTTATTTCAATCATGCAATGAGGGGTATATCGGGCAAATTAGTTGCTCCAAAGGAGTCCTGATTGACTCCGGTTTTCTCAGCGCGGTTTCAGTTGAGAACACGTCAATTTAAGATGCGAAGACACATCGTGGTACCCATTTTATTATCATTATTATTATTATTCTATCATTTTCCTTTTTTTTTTTTTTTATTTTTTGGTGCCTTAGAAATTTATTATTATTCTATTATTAAATTATTTTATTTAATATTTAAATTTCAATACTTAAATTTTTAATACTTAATTTTTAATTTTACCAAATCCCACCTTAATATAAGTTACACTATTTTTTTTTTTTTGGACATAAGACATATATTTTGCCTTTTAATTGAAAATTTGGCTTGGCCATTGTTTAAATGTAATTACTATTTTATAATGTACCTGAGATTCATTCGGTCTCTTTAGTCGGTGAATTAAAAAATATATATATATTATTATTTTATAAAAAAATAATTTTGGCATCGCTTAAAACTATTATTTTGAAATTGATCCTAGAGAGGGTTTAAAAGGTGCAAGACATTTAAGATGGTCCTAAAAAGTGGTGGATATGACGCAAGGAAAGCTATTGACTATTGACAAGACTTTAATTAGCTTTCTTAATTCTTAATTTTGAAGGACACTTCACAATTTTATTTTAATTTTTTTTTATTTTGGGAATTTTTTATGAACCAATATTAGCAGAATAAAGTATAGAGTGACAAAAATAAATTTATTATGATAAAAAAAAATACTATTATTAATTAATTTTTTTTAAATTTATTTAATTACGAATATTATCAATGAAAAATGATAAATTAATCAAAATCTTTATTTTTTTCTTGAACATTTTTGTTTTCCTATCTCAAAAGAGTATGATAAGTAATTTCATTATTAGTATTGTTTTTAATAATAATGTTAAAAAGCTTAACATAAATTGAGTCAAATATCATAAGAAAAAAGAAAGAATACATATTTTCATATGACACATTTGAAAATTATTAAATGCAAAGCTATTATCATAGATAAATAGCTAAGTTATAGGCTGCTTATCTCATTAAACTATTATTTAGTAGTCAAAATTTTAATTTGTAATAAAAAAAATTAAAATTTTAATTATATAACATCCTCTTTTTCTTTAAATAATTTTGATAAATGAAAAAATAGAGACAAATTCATTTATCAAACAAAAATATTAAATTGCACAATTAAATAAGGTTTAATAACACGTGTAAATAGTCTCTCAAAAATATAATAAGTGTAAATATATCTTAATAATAGATTTAGATTCAAATTTTTTAGTGATGCTAAAATAAAATAAAAAGAAAAGAAAAATAAATATATATATAAAAAGTTCAATATTTAAGATAACTATATTTTTCTTAAAATTTGATTTTGTCTCCAAATAGTAAAAGAAAGGCTTAAAATTATATACGTCTTACAAATCATAAAATTATACAAGGAGATAGAATAAAATCAAACCAAATGGATTGTAAAATCCAAAAATAAGGTCCCAAAAAAAAAAAAAAAGAGAGGGTATGTTAATAGTCTAAATGATTGAATTTAGAATTCATAATAGCCTTATTTAGGGCTGTTCAAATGGTCAATTCAGTTTAAAATCAAACCGAATAGAAAAATCGAAAAACTGAAGTTATATTTTATAAAAATCGAACTGAAACTGAATTTTCGGTTTGGTTAATAGATTTAGATATTTTTTATTTTATATATATTTTTTATTTATAGAATAATTATATATACAATATTTATCAATAATATATATATATATATATATATATATATATATATATATATATATATATATATATATATATATATATATATTCAAATTTATTATATTATTATATATATACATAATAATATATAATATATTATTTTATATTATATATAAAATATAAAATATTGTTTATGTATATATAATATTTACATAAATAAATTAAACTTTGGTCGGTTCGGTTCAAACTAAATTTTTTTGGTTAAAACTGAACTAAACCAAAATTTAATTCGATTTTTTATTTTAAAAACTGAACCAAAATCCTTAAAAAATTGAACTAAACCAGTCGATTTGGTTTTTTATTTCAGTTTGGTTATGCTCACCCCTAACCTTGTCCTCAAAATTAGTATTTTTTGATATAAAATGAATCACGCAACTGATCTTGGTAAAAAATTTGACCCATTATTTATTGCTAATAAAAATTTATTATGGCCTCTATTTGATATTATGTTTGAAAAAAACAGTTTTCAATAAGAAATTTCATATTTTTTAAAAAATTATTTTTAAATAGAATCAGTTAATAAATTAATACTTTTTATAGAAATAGATTTAAAAAAGGCAATTTATAAAAAATAATAAGAAAAATTTTAAAAATACTTTTTTAACCTCTAGGAGCAATGTTAAACACATCCTATATAGGTCATTCTTTGAACTTTTACTTACCAAGATGGTCCATGAAATCAAGGCTAACCTACTTTGCATCACACACACATATATATATATATATATATAAAAGCAATGCCCTAAGGAAATAACACTTAAGGAAAATAAAAAAAAAAAAAAAAAGATGTGATTGTGAAGGGAAAATAAACAATATCCATAGGTTCTATGTTCACATAATGAGTTTGTATATTATCATTATTATTATTATTATTATGGATTGTATTTTATTGTTTATTATAAATTATTAATACTCCATCAGTTTTATAATAATTGTAGGAAAAAAAATTTATTTCAAATTAATTATCATTTTAAAATTTTTATGAAACATTTATTACTTTTTTTTTTCAATTTTACTTTTATCTTTAACTCTTTTTTCTCCTCCACTATTTACGCAACATTTACTATATTTAATAATAAAATAGAGGTATATTTGTTTACCTAAATAAAAATTGAAATTATTTAATAATTTCTTTAATATATATATAATATTCTAAAACGATTATTATTATAAAACGAATAGAGTAAATACTAGTAAATAACATACTCCCTTTGTTTTAGAAAAATTATTTGTTATTCTTTTACTGGATGTTACAAAATATTTGTTTATTCAAAAATAGATATGGATATTTATCCATTTTATCATAGGTATAGTACTTATGTATTTTCAAAATTAATAATAAAAATTAATAATAAATGAATATATGCAATGATATAAATGAAAAAATATAATTAAATTTATAAATTGATAAGTAATTAATAATATTTTATTAAATTATTTGAAAAAATAAAGTGGATAAATTTTTATTTTTCTAGAACGGGAAAAATAATAAAATATATTAATTTTTGTGGAGGGGTGAGAACCGAGAACAAAATGAGCTGTTTACTTAAGAAAGAAGCCAACTTTCGGCTGTGAAGAAACCACGTGGTCGGCGTCACTGACAAATCCCTTGTTTTTGCTAACTACCATATGCCCTTTCATACCCTCTCTCATTGTATTGTCCTATGTATTCTTTTTTTTTTTTTTCCTGCTCTTCAATCTAAAGTATTTAACAATTAAAAATACAGTTTTTCATTTCCTTTTTTAAAAACTTCTATTTTGATGTCGATATTATTTTTGCTGTCATTTTATGTTGAGGGTATGATGTGGATGCCGACGTGAAACTCAGCTAAGTGAAAATAGATTCTATTTTTGTTGAATCAGTAGTTCGGTGACTAAAACCAATAAAAAACATCAAAATGAATTTTTTTTTTAAGTTTAAAAATTTATCAAATAAAAAAATTCAGAAACTAAAATATAATTTTTTTAAAAAAGTATAGACATCAATGTTGCATTTAAAAGAAAATTGAAATAAGAAATGTGTTAAAATTACAATATAAAAATATAGTTATTATATATATTATATATAATGGTAAAAAAAAAAATTGTAGTTTCTTTGAGGCCTTTTAATTAGTTAATCCAATTAATAATGACAAGAAATTTCTTTATATAAAAAGCAAAAAGTGAATTAAAAAAAAAAATACTATAAGCAAATAAACTTCAACTCCAATTTTTCAAACATTGTTGTATTATTTCCTTGCAATTGTAATCACTTTGTTAATACCTCTTCCATAAAACAATATCCCTCGTTTTCTCTCAAGAAAGTCACTGCATTTCTTTTTCGTTGAGTCTTTCTGAGGGGCTGCTACAAGTGATTATAGCTGCCGGTAGTATATTTCTTCCCTCTTTTTATTCTCTTTCTTTGTATGTTAGTTTTTGTGCCTTTTAGTATTTTGAGTGCCACTATTAATGATTGATTTTTCGACTTGGTTAGTTTTTTATTCTAGCTCGATTGAGAGTTATTTCGAAGGTGCTGATTTTGGGTATCCTTTCAAGTACTTGAGCTATGATAGTTATCTTTACATCTATACATGATGATTTTTCTCTTTAGTTCAAATTTAGATTTCAGTTGTTGGTGAACAATTATTTGCAAGTCTAACTCTTTACTTATCATTAATAGTTTTCGTAGTCATGATAAATAAGATTTTATGGGAGTTCTAAATGAATAATTATGGATAGTTGCTATATAGTTAATGTGTATTTGAATATTTTGTATTGATAGATATGCATTATCCTTTAAATTAATGATAATTTTTATCATTTCCCTCGAAAAAAAAAAAATCACATGTTAAAAAAAGGCAATTGGTCAATTTTGGAAAATAGAACTCACCCGTGACCCGTCACATCTCAAAGACTCCAATCTTTTTTCTAAAAGAAAAAAAAAAAATTTTTCTTGGAGACAAATCCTTGTTTAAATGTTAATTTAGATGAGAAAACAATTCTTAATTATGACCATTTTCATTTAAAAAAAAATTTTATAATTAACAACTTTAGAAGAGTAAATCATTCAATGAATTATAATGATTGTAATTACATAAAATAATTATACCTCAGTTCATATTTGTACAAATATATATTTTTTATATTTCATATTTTTTTAACCAAAGGTAAATATATATCATATATTTTTTATATATGAAGAAATAAATAATATGTTAAATGAAAAAATTAAAATAATACGATAAAAGCTAATTACAATTAAATATATTTGTAACCAAATATTTAAAGTCAAAGGAATATAAGATCAAATCTCAGCATATCTAAATATAGCGTATGTGAATATATAATTTAAATAATCAATTAAATTATTTAATTATAATTTGATTTATTTTTCCTAAAATATTAACTCCTTTAAAAATTTAAATTTAAAATTTTCTAGTAAAAATTTTTAAGCCTTAATAGTTCGAGCATTTTGATTTTGAAGATAATGGTTACAGTCTTTAAATTGTGTTAATTAGACTTAAAAATAAATAAAAATTCAATGTTGAAATAAGAGTGTGTGCAATTTAATTAAACGAATCACAAAATAATTTTTTTTTTTTAAATCAAATCACTAATATTAGTTAATCATTAATTGATTGAGAAATTATTTTAATAAATTTTTACTTATTCAGTTTATTGGTTAATTAGATTTCTCATTAACGTGCTAAATTTAATATATATTAATGAATTTTAAGTTAAACTTCACCCAAAAATTTTTTTTTGGTAATGATTATTTTTGGAAGATATTTTTTTTAATATTTATAACTATTTTCATAAAGAAAAAATAAAAAAAATATCATGGAAATTTGAAAAATATTGAAGGTATTTTTCTTTTAAAAACAAGTTATATCTCTTTAGGTTTATTTCTAGTAGCATTGTGTATTTGCAAATTTTCAATAGAAATAATTTTAAATTCAAATCTCCATTCCCAACTCCTAAAATATATATTTACATAATATTTTTATGAGTTTTTCATTGGTGTTCTCCTGGATTGCATGGAAATAAAAATGAAAAACAAAAATATAAAAACGACATTTCCTAAAAATATAGAATATGAAACGTGTAAATATAAAAAATATAGATGGTATATTAATAAATATACATGACGATAAAAATATACTCATAATAATACTAATTTTTAAATATATAATAAGAATTATTATTATTATTATGATAAAGAAAAATAAAATTGATGGTGAATATTTTTTAATTTCAAAATTGATATAGACAATCCCTTTTTTTTTTTTAACTTGAAAATTGGAATGGCAAGGAGGCGGATTTTTCATTACCCCTATCCACCCTTCCAATGTTTGTTTATACTAGCCTCGATGGGGTGGGACGGGATGGATAATAAAATAGGGCAGGAACCACGGGTATACCTTTTTTTATTTTGTTTATTTTTATTTTTTCTTTAAAAAATTATTTAATATTAGTTTTTCATATATATATATATATATATATATATATATATATATATATATATATATATATATATATAATATTTGAAAAATTAAAAATATGCATTATATTTATATAATTGGGGCGGTTATAGCATTATTTGCTCCCACTCCAAACTCGATTTGGATTTTTTTAAACTCATCTTGCCCATTTAATAAAAAGGCCATTAAGAGCGGGGTAAAGATGACTAAATTGTCATTCCTACTTGAAAAAAAATTTTCTTTTATAAAAAATGAGTTTCAAACTTTTTAAATTATGGAAACATGCTCGAAATGTTTCAAGTATGTTTTCATGAGTTTTCAGTCATGAAATGTTTTTGAATCGCGAAAATGCAACTTCCCAAAACTTGATAATTTTTTTTTTAGATATTAGAAAGAAAAAATTTAATATTAATGAGATTCAAACTTTGACGTTGATTTAAAGTAACATTACTTTACCACTAACTTAAAATATTAATTTAGAATTGATAATTTTTTTTAAATAATAATAGTAATAATTTAAAATCCATGTGTAATTATTTATCCAGACCAAAGTAAACAAAATTTGACAAGCTTTTAATGGCACTCATCAGAAAAATACTTTGAAGTGAAATGATAATATTGTTTTTGGAGTGCTGCCTAGCGAAGACAAATGAAGAACTTCCATTAATTTGAATAGAACTAAGTTATCTTTTACCAAATGAGAATTAATTAGAGAAGCCCAAATCACTATTTAGAATTTCTTTAAGATGGATTTAAAAAAGAAAATTAAATTAATCAAGTAAATTAATCCAATTAAGAGTATAACCACATAATAAAAAAGGTAACAAGCATGGCAATTAAAGCCAGCCACACACTCTAACACTTCCAAACTACATCATCAATGTAGAAATCTCACCTAAAGCAATATATACTTTATTTTGTTTTGAAATATAATCTTAAATAATATTTTAGTTCATAGCACTTAATTATTTTCAGAATTGAAAGATTATATAAATTTTAATTCTAATTCAATCCAATAAAAAATAAAAGAAAACTATTGCGAAAAGCATATTTTCCTAAAATAATGGTGTCAATTGATAATTCAACCCAACATTTTTTCTTATTTTATTTGAGTCTATTATCTATTTAATGCTAAATAAATAAGATAATCCTAATTTAAAAAAAAAAAAAAGAATGCATTACACCATTAAATTTTTATTGAAGTCTATTATGTTTATGACCTTTTATTTTTTCAATTAACTAACATTTTATATTTTATAATATAATCAACATAAAATTTCCAAATAACAATTTGCATATACACATCATATTTTTCTAGAGGAAATAAATAATTTTCATTTGAGAAAAGTCACACAATATCTATAATAAATAGGAGGCTATAGCCATTCTCGGCTCCCTAACTTCGTCATTACTCACAATTGATTTATTTATTCCGTCACTATACACAACTTATTTATCTTCCAAATATATAAATAAGAGAACAAAACTGTTAAATAATGAGAAATAAATATTTTTACACGGAGAGATAAAATTAACGAAAACAAAAACAAATTTTTCATGGGAAAAAAACTAATAAAAAAGATTAAAACCTTCATTTTATTGAAAGAAAAATTGAGGAAAATATTTACCATAAAATTTTATTTATATTTTTAGATTCTAAAAATGAAAGAAGTTTACTTTTTTGGGATTGTCAAATGAACATGAACTTTAATGTTTCTGTCGACATGTTTTATGTTTTTGAAAAAAATCAAATATTAATTATTACAGCTAATTTTGTAATGGAAGCAAATCATATCAATTATCAAAGCCAATAATATAGTGCGACTTTCCTTTTGGTTCCTAAAGATGTTGTGTGTTAGGAAACAACCTCAAAAGGCATGCCTCTTTAAGTCTTCCAAAGACTCTTACACCCCCATTGCATTGTTATAGAATTATAGAATTTTTGTTTTTTGGAAAAAAAAAAAATGTGGAAACATTTTTTCAAACAATTTTAAAGGCATAATT
The DNA here is from genome assembly GCA_947687605.1 of Reutealis trisperma. Lineage (NCBI taxonomy): Eukaryota > Viridiplantae > Streptophyta > Magnoliopsida > Malpighiales > Euphorbiaceae > Reutealis > Reutealis trisperma. The sequence continues at coordinate 1,524,099 of CANTUT010000112.1, forward strand.
TTAAATTTATTTAAAATTAAAATTTTTAATACTTAATCGTTTTAGTTGTTTGATAATACTTATCTTATACGTTTAAATTAATTTAAAAATTACTAAAAATAATAAATTAAAATTTTTAACTTAAAATTTACACTATATATAATAAATGATTGGATTTTTTAATTTAAAAATTATATTATTTATTTTATTTGGTATTTAAATTTTGAACAGTTAATTTTCAATTTCATTGAATACCGTATTAAATTGTACAATATTTTGAAATTATTAACTGAATGTTGGCTCTAAAAATTAAATTCTAATTAATAAAAAAATAAATTTTTAAAAAAAAGTGATAATAATTATATAAAGCATTGTGCTTATTTATGTAGTCAAAATATTTTAAGGTGTGATATTGACTAATCACACCAACTAATAATGTATTAATGTCCCACATCATATAATAATTAAAAAATTAATCTATAAACTATGTTAATTAATTTCTTAAGCAAAAAGTAATATGCCACAAAGATTAGATAACAATAAAATTTCAGAAAAATGTCATTTTCATAAATATTACCAAAATTTCTAACCTAATTAAGTTGGCTTCTATGGGAATCTCAGTGGCTACAACCTAACAAAAATTCAACAAATCTTTCTAAAAGCAATTCAATAAAAAAAATATTTAATTAAATTATCTTGGAAGCTTACCTTCCCATGAACATTAAAGTCTATACAAATGTTATTAATTAATTAAATCTTGCTAATTACACCTTAATTTTTTTATATATTATATTTTCCGATGTAGAATATTCTATCTGTGATCAACCCCATGCAAATACATAATTATTTTTTTTCCTAAAAAAATATAATTAATAGCTTTATTCATGTTTATATGCATTAATATTTTATGTATCCTAAAATATTTGTATCCTAAAATATAATAATATGCATTAATATTATATATATATATATATATATAATTTTTTTGAAAGTTGGGAGACTAAACTGATAAATTTTGGAAGTTAGTGACATAAAAATGAAAAAAATCCAAAATTATGGACCAAACTAAAAAATATTTTAAAATATAGAGATAAAATTTTAAAAATTATTGGGGTCAAATTAAAAAGTATCTAAAAAATAAAAGTAAAATTTTAAAAATTGGAGGGCGAACTAAAAATTATCTAAAATATATAGATAATAATAAAAATTTTTAAAGTTTGAAGGGGCCAGGGCTCCCTCTCGCCCCTTCCCTCAGTGTCTGAATGTAAAGTCAATTAGACAAGGTCAAATTCATGCTTATATTATATAGATGTATGAATTTTAAATTAATTAAGTTTATTGCCATTTTTAAAGGGTATAACTGCAATATAATTTGTTAAACTTTTCTATAAGACAAATTATAGGTGGCTTTATTCTGTCCTTTGGTAATTGGGAAAGATAGAAAATTCACGTTCTCCAATTCATTCAATCCCTAAAATGTAAGAGAAGGAAAAAGTATTGCTTAGCTTTATGCTTATGCCATCTATGTTCAACTTTTCTGCCATATATGCTTATGCCATATTAACTGTGTTTATTTGTCATTACAAAGATTAATTGTGATATTATTTCATTTCATAATCAGGAATGTAATTAAATATTTATCTCCTAATATTATAAATAGTGTTTCTTTCTTATTCGTTACTAAATCAAAATAATATAATTATTGATTTTAGTTATATCGGAATCGTTTTCAGAGCTGAAATATCTCGAATTTGACTTCTGATTAAGGCTAAATTTTTATAAAAAAATAAAAAAAACTAAAAAATATTGATTGAAATATTATGTCAAGCTTCCACTAACTATTTTTTTGGGAGGTTTTGGTTTAAGTGACATAATTTGATATATTCTAATGAAGTTAATTTATAGGGTTAAAAAATCACAAAGTTAGTTTAATAAATTAATTAAAATTTGGATGAGTGAAAAATCATTTAATTATAGAAGGGGGTCGTGGCCAGAAGGGATGTCAAGTGCCCTAATAGCAATCAAAGAGTTAAACTAGCTGTCCAGTTTATAATGGGCCTCTAGCAAATCTCTTTGGGCTTTTGCAGGTTTGGATTTTAGCTCAGTAATCAAGCGCTGCTCTTTTTAATTTTTTTTTTCTGCATTTCAGATCAATACCCGTTATTTATTTATTTAGCTATATGGTTTTCATATATCATAAGCAAATCATTCATACTTAGATTAAAGGATTTATAAATAAAAAATAACAAATTATTTAATTCATAATCTGATTCCAAAAATTAAATATTAAAATGAAAAATAAACACACTTATAAAATTTCTTTTTATAAAAATATCTTGATAAATTAAAATGATATTAAATATATAGTTTGCTTCTCTTAATTGTTCTTAAAATATTTTTAGAATTATTGAGTAAATTATATTAGAAAAAAATGAATTAGCCAATGATATAGTTTACATTTATTGAAAAAGAAATGGAAAAACCTTTGTATTCTTTATTAATAAAAAAAAAAAAAACTGTATTAAAATATATATATATATATATCAACAAAAGATTTTAAATGAATTCAACAAATAAAGAAATAAGAGTATTTATTAAAAGAATCAAAATCATTTTTTACTTACACCCATCAAAACGTCTTACACCAAACAACACCCTCTCATATATAGACCCTTTAATTAAAAAAAAAAAAAAAGGCCTATTTTACTTAGACAAGAGAGTTCTTTGCTGATTTCTTTGCCTCATGACTTTCTTTTTCTTGCATATTTAAGAGTGGTGTGTTATCCTTCTCCTTCATCTACAACAACACATTTTATTATTAATTAGAAAAGAAAATATAATTATATATATAATAAATAATCTTCTGTGATAAAAAAGGAAAAAAAAAAGAATTATATACTATAAATTTTTTTTTTTTAAATTCTTGGAAAACACAGTGAATTAATTAATTAATAAAAAGTGAGAGAAAAAAAGGTGGTAGGAGAAAGTACCTGAGGTCCCAATGAAAGGTCAACAGATTGTTTTTTCTTGTTCTCTTGGGTACAGAAATAAGAGTACAAGCCCATGCCAAAGATGGCAACGAGTATTCCAATAATATTTCTCATGGTGAAAGGGTCATGCAATAGAGTATAGCCAAAGGCAAGAACAAGGCATGTCTTCAGGTGACCAAGAACTTGATATGTAACTGGTGATGTCTTGCCTATAACCATGAATGTACTGAAGTTCACTGACACTGATATTAGGCATGATAGGATTATAAAAGCCTGCATGCAATATATATCAAATTAATTAGTTATTAATCATAATTATATAAATATAAATGTAATAATTTGAGCAAAATAAAATAAATATATACCAAGACTATAGGAGAATATTTGTAAGCAAAAACATTCTTTTTTGTCAAAAATTGATCAACCAAAGGGCCTGAGACAAATAGAATTGCTGCTTGAAATGGAGCTGATTGATAAAGGAGTTGCGTAGAGGAAACGTTCAGCCTCTTTTGTATTGTATTTGTCAGCTAAATTAGGCATTTAAGTTAAAGAATTATATGAATAAAGTTAGATCATCATAAACTCTTTTTTAAATTTTCCCATAGACTTAAGTATACAAAAGTATAGCCTAGTGGTAAATGCATATTCTTTCAAATAATGATTAAAAATCGATTTTCTCTCTCTAATGCTCAAAAAAAATAATGCATAAAAATTAACTCCTAAATAAAAAAAATACTTGATTAATATGATCTTATTAGAAGAAAAGGATACAATTTGGCCAACACAGGTTGTTGCAATGGCCAGCAGAGAGAGAATTGTCCCAAGAACATTGAGTTGGAGATCAGTCACAGAGGCAATGCCAACTCCAACAAGCAAGAGAACGAGAGATAACTTAATATTCTGGCTGCAATATTTTTTTTTTTAAAAAAAGGAAAATAATTATACTGAGATTTAGAAAATTATTTTTGAATATTGAATTAAAGTAGTTGAGAGGCATTAATATAACCTGAATTGTTTTTTCAGGAAAATAGTTTCCAATAGGACAGTAAATGGTATGATTGCAAGTTTGGTCATCTGCAATAATAAAAAGATTATCATTAGGGTTTAAAGATTTAAAAATATTTATATATTATAAGATAAATACTCGATTATTGAATTATTAGTTTAATAATATTTATATATCAAAGATTTGAAAATAATTAGAGAAATTATATTAAATTAAATTAATTATTAATGTACCTGGTAGAAGCCAATAGAATTGAAACCAAGACTCAAGTTGAGAAGTCCAATAGAAACACCATTAAGAATGCCAAAGAGCATCACAGTCTTCATGTCGATGGGTTTGGACTCAAACAAGTTGAAACGGTGTGCACAATGAAGGGTGCAGAAAGTTACCATGAGGTGCCAACTAGTGAGAGTTGTAGCTAAATACCCAAAACAATAAATAAAGAAAATAATTAAAAATATGTATATTATTATGCAAATTGCCAAGAAAAATAATTTAAAATTATAAGTATATTTTAATCATTACCAAATACAAATAAAATGTGTAAAGAATATTTTTTCATATTGAAAATTTTAAAAAGAAAAAAAGTTCAGATTATTGGCAATTAAATTTTTTGCCAAATACATTAAAAAACAAATTTTTTTTTATTAGAAATTCTTTAAAAAAGATGGATATTATTAGGGTTTTAACCATTAATTTCTTGCACTATGTATAAAATAAGCACTTGATTATTAGACTACTAACTAATGGCTTAAAAGGGAAGCCAAGAATGAAAAAAATAAAAAAACTAATTAATTACCAAAAGGGAAGCCAAGATTGCTCATCAAAGCTTTATTGCATATGACAATGGAGACAGATGATGCCACAGAAAGAAACAGTGCACCAATAACACCCAACTGGAAGCTCGACATTTCTCCCATATCTTCAGCCAAAACTATGCCTGAAAAAAACAGTAAACAAAGAAAAAAAAAAAAACTGAAAATGTTACTTGAAAGTCTAGCTTTATAAAATTGTAAACAAATCTCATTGATAGCATAGTTTAGTACATTGTTTAATGTCTATAATAAAGTAATTAAACAATTGATTAGCTAGATGGTAGATTGTCATGCATAATTATTTATTTATTGGCTGGGACCATGCTAATTAGATGATTTATTACCTAACAAGGAAAACTAATTAATGTTGCTAAATTGTAAAAGCAATTATTATGATGAGTACGTAAAACCAATTATATAATGTTTACTAATAATAAAATATTTTTATTTTTGCACATTAAAATATAATATAATAATAAATACATATACGATTTGAATGATAGATTCAGTTTCGATTTCATTCTCTTTTAAAAAAAAATTCCTATTTAAAAAAACAAAATTTAAATTTTTAAAATCTTAAAATAAATTATAATATTGTGTAATCAAATATATTTATAATATAATACTTACATCATAAAAATATATTTATTTACCTTATATTATATTATTCTATCACCTACTATAATAAGAAACAAGATAAATTTTCGAGATAGACTTAATATTAAACTTTTTCTCCGTTGGCAACACAAGATTATGAGTTGATGTTTGACTTGACATGTGCATTGGATTATGGAATATGGATATCATTCATAACAAATGGCAATACGAAATGTACTTAGAATTGAAGTTACTTGATTTAAAAAAAAAAAAAAATGTTAGGATTTGAAGAACATCCATTTGCATCTTATATGTTTTAAACTTACAAGATAATTTATGAAAAAATTGGTCATGCCAATTAATAATGATGTCTAGCTTGTAAAACCATTTTGAGTAAAATCTTGAAAAATTCATAACTTGAGTTTGTAAAGACAAAGAAATAAAGAACAAGATAAAGAAGTACCTTCAAATTAAGATTTTAACAAAGCAAAGAATTCTTGGAGTTGTAAGGAGCCCTGAAAATTCACAAAAAAAAAAAAAAAAAATCAAATTGAATTTATTTCACACTATCACACATGGAGAACTTGAAAATAGTACATGACATTTATGAACTTTGGTTGAATAATACTGGAGTTGTCTACAGAATTACGATGTTATGAGTTTGAATAGGCTCATTTGCTGTCGGAGTTTAATTAATCAAAAAAATGTTATCAAGATTCACACCATTGGTAACACAAACCTTTGAATATATAGAAATATTTGCTTGTATATGCAAGATACAGGGCTCCTACAACTCCAGAATCCAACCGACAAGCCTGAGGGAGTGGTGGTGGCAGAGAGGCAATGGTGGAGATATAAATGAGTGAGTTTTGAGCTTATTAGTAGTAAGAAAGGGAGAGATCAAGTGATTATTGGCTTGTGTGAGAAAGCAAATTTAGGACTCTTATATTTTTTATGGCACAAGGTTGGGGGGGTTTGGTGCCTAACTCTGATAATATTAGTTATATGTCTGGTTTTGGTTCTCTTCTCTCACATGTGGGTTCGCACACTTCCAGAAGCAAGTTGGTTGAGGTAAGATTACAGTCAAATATGGTAAGAGTTCCATTTCAATGGCTAAAACTATCATTTTCTTCTAAAACCCTTTGTTTTTATCATCTAAAAATTATGCTTACCAAAAATTAATCGAAAGGTCTTAGATAGAGATGCTAATGTGTATTTTGTCATGCTAGAGTCTGTACAAGACTTCTATTTCTTTGACCCTTTCTCAGTTTTTTTGGATAGCTACCATTAGTCTAACATTTCTTCTATCAGGTATAATTTCACTAATATATGTTTATGAAAAATACATGAAATTAGTTAATTAATTCTTTAAGACCTATGATTTTCAAATTTCTATTATTGTATTACTAATTTAGTGGTTAAATATATATTTTATAATATAAAGAATGAAGATTCAAACCCGTTATTTAACTTATATATATATTAAAAAATTTCATGTACCAAAAAATAAAAATAAAGTTTTTAAAGCATCTTTAGCATTTTGCCAATTTGTATAACATGATATTAACCTAATTAAGGTTAGCAAGTAAAGCTATGTAAGGACTTGAGCCTAGTATATTAGAATTTGTTTTGAAACTTTTTCCCTTCAAACTTATAATTTTCCTTTATGAAATGAAAATTGGAGAAGTTACACTTTTTTTTTTTTTGTTGTTGTTTAGTTAATTGTTTTGGTTCTAATAGGTAGTTGCTAATGATTTTAGCTTAAATTAATCCTTTTTTTATTTTTACCATCTTACCTATGTCTCTAAGCACTTAAAGAGAGATCTTTAAAATTAAGTCTTAGCATAGAAGCTAGGAAGGTGAGATTTACATTTCTTAAATGGAGAGTGGTGAGGTATCTGCCAATGCAAGCAAAAAGCTTTGCCACCCTCAAACTCAATTAGTGTTTGGTGATAAAAATACAAACAACTTCAATTTTACTCCAAAAATATGTATCCTTTTTTGGGTCTCCCTTAGAACATCACAATCACCAACCTAGCAAAATTAGGAAAAACCCTTCTCATCACATTAACAATTCCCTTGTTTTTTACTTTAATATTGCACCAAAATTCATTTTGTAATTAGGGTTTATATATATAAACTCTTTCCTTTCATTTTTATCTATCATTTAATTTTTTTTTTTTTAACTTAGGTGTCTCTTTAAAAAAAATAAAGAGACTATTTTTTTTATTATTACATTTTTTATTTCTACTAAATGTTTAATAACTTCACACATCTTTATAAAAAGATAATTTAGTCATATACAAATATTTTTTCTTATAATTGAGAATGTTTAATATTTTTTTTCAATTTTTGCGCAATTAATTTAAACACATATAAAAGAAAAGAGAAGGTATCATTTAGGCAGAATTTAGGTGATTATATATTGTAGTCCATCTGTTTCAAAATAATTAACGTGTAAGGTAGTGACACAAAAATTAACTAAATTACCCTTTTATTGAACTGCTTAAACCCCATTAATGTTAAGCAGTGAGAGTATGACAATGGATAGGAGTAAGATTAAAAAAACATCTCTAATGCTTTATTGGTATTTTAAAACACTAAGAGGGATTTGCTCAATGTGCATTGGATCCTAAGTGATTAATGGAGAACACCCCCTTTTTCTTGCCCTTTTCGAGCAGATTAATAATGTAATTTATTTCAAATAAATTAACAAACTATTTTTGAATACTTAATTAATTTTTATGGTTAACTCATATAATTGATTTTATTAGAAAATTCTCAATTGCTTATTATTAATTTTGCTTAAAATTTCTGGATTAGTTCATTGATTTTTTTTTTCCTGAGCCTATATAATAAAAAATTAGATTTTTAACATTTAATTCATTATATTATATTCTACATCAAATTAATAAAATAATTTAATGAATATAAATGCATAGAGCATTTTCCTTCTTCTAGCTGTTGAGACAATGATGACTTACCTGAAACTTCTTATATTCAGTGATGGAAAGCTAGCTAACTTTTCTTACGGTAAAAATTGGAGTCATCATTTTCATTGGGTTATTAGTCCAATGTTGATAATTCTCTGATGTTTACACTACATAAATAGTAATAGAATTGGCAGTGGAAATTTTTGAAAATCATATACAGAAATGGAGACTATATCATTAAGCTTTGAATTATATATATATATATATATATATATATATATATATATATATATATATATATATATATATATATATATATATATTTGCATATTTTAAACATCATAAAGCCACTATAAAAAAAAAAAAAAAAAAAAAAAAACCAGATGGAAACACATACCAAAAGGGAAAAAAAAAAAAAAAAATCTCCTATTTGACTGTGAATGTCCTACCAATTTCATCATATGAACCTAGAGAGGACAACTTGTATGTTTGATGGGATATACAAGATGGTGTTCAGAAAATAACCCAGGCAGAAGGATGGCAAAAGATGCAAAAATTACTCCTTGTTAATCTGAGAAAGGTATGCCTGGTCAGCGTTAGCTAGGCGATTCTGGAAAATAGTCCACTCATTTCTGCACCTTGCTCTCACCTGTCAATGGAGTAGGAAAAAGGAATACAACGGGGAAAGTAAAATTTATTTTAGACCTTTGTTTAAATTCCATGAAAGTTAGAACAGAAGTGTTGTTTTGTACGTATTTCAAATCCAAAAACTGGAAATTATAGGTCCTAATATGATTGTTGGATACAAGTACATACCCCTTCCCATGCAGCTTTTCCATCTTCTGCCTCCCCCTGAACATTTTGCAGAAGAATTCAAAGTAGTGAGACAATAACCGAGACATAAAGAAGAAAATAAATTGCACAGTGCGAAATGCCTAGTTTGATAAACTTCCAGAAGAAAATAAAAAATGACATATAACCCAATCAGAGATCAACTTCCCAAAAAGAAATTAACCTTCCCATGTCATACATGCTCAGACTTCACCAAGTGAAAACTCGGTTGTATCATTTATGGACTACATTTTGTTCACAAAAAAAATAGACTGCGAAGGTACTACCCTTGTCAATCCGTATCATATAGGCTGCTTTCCATGATCTGCATCTAGTATATCATAAGTGTAAATAGACTAGACTGACAGTATGTTGGAAGTGGATGATTGCTCACCTGGTTCCCAAGAGAAGGAATTACTTGATGAATAATCCACTGGGAATCAACCACTCCAATTTTTTCATGTGCAGGCTATTAAGCAAAACAACAACAACAACAACAATTAAAACTCAACTCAAAATGGAGGTAAGTAGCTAATCAAAGAAAAGGATATGAAGGTGCTCTCACAGTTTATGCAAAGGAAACTTGCTTGGCATGAGCAATTACCAGATGGTGTCATTTTTGAAAAGTTAGAAGCAATCTAATTTCAATGATACATTAACATACTATTTCTCTTACAAAGGACTCAAAAAGCTGTAAGAGAAGACATGCAGATACATGGATTCATGTGCATGATCAAACACACATATAAAAGCAAATAGACGGTGGACTAGGTTATTCTGTATTTGAATCATTTAGCTCTCAACTGCTTTTGAAGAGATGGATTTCCAAAAGCATAAATTATCCAGTGTAGTCTAAAATTTTGACAGACCAGTCATTGGCGTACCTATAGTTAGAATTTCCTATATCAATATTAGAGAACAAAACCCTCGTATAGATTATGTGAATATAAGCATGCAGATTCACAAGAAAGTGATTGAAAAAAATAGTACACCATCAATTACAACAAGGAAAAGGTCATAATAGATGAAAAGCACTGACCTCTACACATCTTCTGAGAGCAAAATCCAGTCCCCATCCATGCACCAAATCATTCTACAAGCACATTATTTAAGCATTATTTTACAGTAGCTTCAAAATGAAAAAAAGGGAAAAGGGATCATAAGTATAGACTGATTATACATGCTCTGCACATGCATCTAATCTCATTTTATCTTCACGTTACCGCTTCACTTATTAAAGCAGATTGAGAATGAAGAACAGCTCTTGGAAAGAAATGAAGCACTTAGCATTGAATTAAAATTTCGAAGCTGTCAAGTAAATCAACTTGCAGATGCATGCAACCGTGTAAACAATAATATAAAATCTAGCCACAGAATTGTAGAATACAACACACCTGTATCATATGCCACACACAACGCCAAGCCTCCCGAGAAAACACAGGGGCCATGATTTCCACAAAGCTGAATGAACACAAGTACAAATCAGAATATATACACATGCATACATGTGAATGTGGATGGACACACATGCACAGAGAAAGAGAGAGAGGGACAGAGCATACGCAGCACATGGAGGTAAATGTGGGTCACTACACCAGCCTCGTTTCTCCTCCGTATCCCTGTCCAATCCAAAGATATGCCTCTTTAAAAGTTGAAGGAAATGACTTTAAAGATACAATGAAATCTGATCCACCTAGTTTATGAGAAAGAGAGTACTTGTGAACTTCACTGTCACCTATCCGCTTTGTCATCTGCCATGTAAGTCCATTATTGGGCTCAAGACCTGGTTGAGAGATCTCCAGATCGTGTTTTTTTATCAACTCAATATACCTAGTAATTCATAAGAAAATTTTAAAATGAAGCATGAATTAGCTGAGCTCATCCAAATATGACAAGTAAGAGCTTACTTTTCTGCGTTAAAATGTTCCACCCCAAGATCTTCATCCCATATGAAAATATATTCATAAGCAGCAACAATGTCAGGATGCAAAAACCTCTTTGCATACCACCTAGAAAACAAAGCAGTGGGAAAATAGCAGAGCAGTGTAGCAAACTATTAAATGCTTATTCTGCATTTAAGGGCTCCTAAGGAACCTTAGAGTAAGAGCTTCAATACTCAACTCTCAACCTAACCAAACCTTAATATATAACTAAATAAACTATGCCGTAAACTTTACCATTTTGTTTGTCTTCTTACACTAATATGGATTGCACTTTTTGACCACTCAAATTCATCCCATTCACTTGTCCGACCATCATAGTGAAAAAGCAAAATTGTGAAATCATCAGAAAACTGCCACAAATACAAGAAAATAAGCTTTAGTATCCATGGGAATAAAAATAATTAGAAAGGGGCATTGAATAGTTCGTACATACAACCTTTTGAACAGCTGCATTGATGTTATTCCTCTGATCATAACCAACTGTAAATGTTACCAAGTACTTTGGCTTCTTCTTCAGATCCTGTGAACACCATGACATCCATTATAAGGCGTGAAAATTGTATTTCTCATCAACAAATGGTGTTCAGCCAAAACCACATGCTTCCAACTTATTAAACTTAGATATAGATTGTTCTTGGTAAGTATGAACATATACAAATATCCAATTCACCTTTTCGTTCTCATCTTTTCCTTTTGATACAACTTATCTGTTGACACATGCATGCAGCATGAGAATAATAAGAGACTACAAGAGAAACAATAAGACTATGTTTTTACCTATATTTATTTTTTGGAAAGCATATGTTCATAAAAATAAGTTTGTCGAATGAAAATCTTAACTTAAAACAATAAACTCTCAAGGACATCAGGACAATGCAACTAGAAACCAAATACACAACTAGAAACCAAATACATACCTACATGTTTCAAAACTTGCACATATCTTATCCATCCAAGTATGTGGTCCTTGTGTCTGAAAACACGTGTAGAATGCATATTCCAGATTGTTGCATTTTAGCCTTAGTTAACTATATTGAAGGGCATGTAATCATATCTATAGACACCCCAGCCAGATTGTTGCATTTTAGCCTTAGTTAAGTATACTGAAGGGCATGTAATCATAACTACAGTCAGCCCAAAAAAATAGAAGAATAATTGCTGCTATAACCTGATATCCAATTCCAAGTGGTTATTCCAGATAATTATAGCCCTTTTCAACATTACTAGCTAGAAAAACTGAGAGACATAAATAGACCTGGATTATTCCAGCTATCTATCATGATGGGTAAGAAACAAGAGTTCAACATAATCTGTTGCATTTTGTTAAAGAATTTGTTAAACATACCTGATCAGGTTCACCCCATAATCTGCGCAAGTAAAAGTCAGATTCGGCCACAACTATTCCTGGAGGTAATGATTCTGCACCGCGAGGATTTGTTGGAACATAAATCTGGAAGTAAATAAGCAATCCATGGGCATATCATGGGCTCAGCTTGGGAAATTAGTTTGTAAATGCATGGACAAAAATATTTGTACAAGAGGGCATTCTAGAATGAGCCCCATACCTGGGGAACAGATTTGCTAAACCTATTTTGATCAGGATAGGGTATATCAAGTGATGATATAAGACTTGAAGGCATGTGAATCTGCAATAGTAAAAAACAAATCAAATGGATGACAGGTTTCTCCTGTGATAAAAGGAAAGTGCTAGTGAAGGTAAACAAACCTTGGTAAGAGAAACTGAAGGAAATGAAATACCAATAAAAAATCCAAATACAACACCCAAAATTGTTGTGAAAATCAACCTGGCAACATCGTTTGATTTCCTAGACTGTCCACTGCAAGTAAGACAAGAAAGCAATCAAGGTAGTTTGTCAAGCTGATCTTAATACCGAATTTAGATTAATTTAGTAATCCTGAGATACAAGATACAGGAGAATGCTAGAACACTATAAACAAAAGCATATCCTCGCTACTTTCCAAAAACAAAATATAATAAAGCAAAACCTGCGGTGTATGGAACCCATCTTGGCATGCATTTTTTTCCTTGACACTCAAGTCAAAAAGATCAGATGCTGAGAAAAAGAAATCACATCCTTGAGCATTTTTGGGGCAAATATGGCATTCTTCAATTTCAAGAAGACAGACAAGATGTTCAACAAAGCATAAGACCTGACATGCATAACCTTTCCAACTTCAGAGTAGGCAACCAAACATATCAAAATTGAAATTGCATGGAAAATAAGAAAACACAGAGATCTATTGAAAAAGTGCCACACAACGTAGTTTATTATCAGAAAGTGAGAAATTACAAGGATTTTTAGCTTAAAGAATTCTTCTACCTTTTAATTTTGTCCTTCCTCAGGCTTTTAGATAAGGCAACATTGAATAGTGACTCATAGAAACAAAACGAACTCTTACAATCTCATTCTTCAGTTATCTTAGGTATGTACTAATCATAACAAGCAAGTAGCCATTGACTGGCCAATTGTTCTTGCTATCCATGTTCAATGACTTCTACATTAAGTGAACTGACGGAAAGCTCTCATGCAATGAAAAATCCTATAAATAATAGTAAAAAACTATGACCATACAAGAACTGTTTCATTTATAAAGGAAAGAGGTAGTAGTTAAGGCAAAAATACCGCCAGAGTTATGTTACTTATATTGAGTTTGTGGCTCATATTTATAAAAGATATGCATGAAAGGAGGGATAATTTCACATAGATGGACAATTTTGTTGGCCTAGGGCATTTTTACTTGTGAGGAATATTTTTACATTTTCTGATTTTCTCCTCTACCTTTAACATGAAGAGAAAGAAGGAAAAAAATTCTCTATACTTTTGTTAGGCATAAATCAAATCTTCCTATTCTTTTTGTACAACTAGATTTCAAATTCCATTAACAAGAAGTGTATCCGCTGCTTCTTGTAACAATTTCTATTGACACATTACCAATTCCCTGTATAGAAATAGATTTCTTTGGAATAATAAGATTGTTCCATACTGTTGTATCTATGTATATGATGCACGAATCTTTCTAACAAAAATTCTAGCATGTCTTTTACCCTACAGGTATGTTTGGCATTCATTAATAAATGTAATATAATATAATCAAATGCATTTTTAGCGTAAATGCATTACATTCCATTACAGCATACCAAGTGTATCCTAAAATTTTGGATTATCCGCCAACCATGGAATTAGGTCTTAGCCACACACTGTGCTTCCATTATTTTCCAGTAAAATCGCCCACCAAGTATGGCTGGTGAAACATACTCTTCCTTACACACAATATAGGTAAAAATATACTCTTTAATATTAGAAAATTAAAAGTAGCATAACTAATCAATACCCAATTGTCCATTATAAACCATTTTTTATTCACTTAAAGCAAAATTGATCTGGGCATTAATTGAAACAAGAAAAAAAAAATTTAAAAAAAACAGAGATATATATGAGAAATGACAATTCAGAACTAAGCAACGAATCACATTTCCTTAAATGCAAATTAAATTTCTTACAACAATCAAAGAACAGATTTAAAAAACTTGAATAACCGATCAAATTAATGAGAAAAAAAAATGAGACGAATTCAAAACCGCAATTGAAATAAAATATTACAGAAATTAGGGTTTTTGAAACTTACTTTGCTTCAATCGATCCAATGTATAGAGATATTCAGAAAGAACACAAAAAGCGCGAGAAAGGAGAGAGCTTTGAATACGCCTGTTTTCTACAGAAACTATAAAATAAATAAATAAATAATTTTGAATTTCCTTTGAAAAATGACAATTACATCGTCGTTCTCTAACTCTTTTGACTGCCAACTACTGTGCGCCACGTGTGAAATTAATTGTTATTTTTTTCTATTTCTAGTTTTTCTATTCATTTTTGTTTCTCATTATATTGTTACTTATTAGGTCATTGGAATTTAAAGTTGTTAACTTAATTAGAATTAAAAAAATGTAATTAAAGATTGAATATATAAATAAATATTTGCTTAATTTTTAGAAATGTATTTATATACAGGAACACAGAAAAGACATATATATTTTAAAATTATGATAATTTTAAAGAGACATACTAATTATTATATTTTACACACATTTTACTATACTGATGTGGAAGGGCGAACTTCATATATTTGCTTAATTAAGTAGATAAAGAAAATAATTCATGTTATGATATATTATAAGATTTGATTGATATCTTTCCATATACATGAATATTCTAATTTCCATATTAGTATTGATTGTATTTTCCTTATTGGAAAAACTTCCTATTTCTTGTATTTTTCTGATTGAAAAAACTTCCTATTTCTTTCTCTTCTGTACTCTATATAAAGAGCTTAATACTATTGAATGGAACAACTAGAAAAACTATTATCTTCTCTATATTTTTTGTTCATGTTCTTCTCTATTTTATTTATAACACGTTATCAGTACGAATTGTTCTATAATATTGTTCATAATTTTGGATAGCTTGTGGTTTGCTACAACCCAGCTAAGGCAAAAAATTTAAAGAAATAAAATTCAAGATTTATGGTAAACAATTTTTGTCTAATTAATTACTATTATTATTAATATTTATGTATCAAATACATTTTTTTTAAGAAAAAAAACTAAATCATTTTTTTAAGAAATTGTTTGAAAATTGGGCTAATTAATTTGAAAAAATCATTTTTTTCTTCTCTCGTACAATCATTTATCTCAAATCGTTTTTTTTTTAGATTTATAAAGATTTGATATACTATTTAATGATTAATCAATTAAATTCTAGCTCCTGAAAAACTAGCATTATATTTTAAATACTAGTTCCTGAAGAACTAGTATTATTTATAGTTCCTAAAGAACTAATTAAATAAATAACTAAACTATGAGTTTCTAGAGAATTAGTATTATATTTTAAATTATAGTTCCTGAAAAACTAATATTATTTATAATTCCTGAAAAACTAATTATAAATAACTAAGCTATGAGTTTCTGAAGAACTAATAATAATTACAGTTCCTGAAAAACTGGTATTCCCTATAGTTCTTGAAGAATTAGTATTCTCTACAGTTTTTGAAAAACTGATATTCTCTACAGTTTCTGAAGAACTGATATTCTATATAGTTCCTGAAAAACTAATCAAAGTAAACAAATTCATTAAAGAATCATTAAATGTTCCTGAAAAACTAAATGCATTATCTACAAGTCTTTAAAAGACTGATTTTATTATGATTTTATATTAGACAATGTTAATTGATGGGCCTCGACATCATGAGTAAGAATTATTTATACTAGTGTCACTCCTTCGGATAATCAAATAAATAAAATAAACATCCTTGAAAAATTAATATTTTATGTTCCTGAATAACTAATAAATTTGATTTAAGCTACACGCATTGAATAAATTGGATATCAATAAAGTACTTGCGTATGGCCATAATATTAAGGTAAACCCTTTTGCTTTGATTTTTCTGTTTTGGATGTTTCATTGTTGTTTATATGTATTGGAATGATGGGTATGGCCTATTTGATTTACCAACCAAATTGCAACTTTTAATTGGTTATCAATTATAACAGCACATTTTATGTATAGTTTTAAAGTCATGGCTTATAATTTTTTTTGGCATAAAATCCGACCCTAAATTATTCATTTATTGATTGATTGACTTGCTTTATAGGAAAATGGTGATCTTGCGTTCATATTAATAGGTTTACTTGATTCATTAAATTGAGATTGATTCTACTAGTGTATATATTATTACATATCCTTCGGTCTTAGCATCTCAACTCAAAATTTATTTTATGGACAATACATGTCTCATACATATATATATATATATATTTGTTAGTTGAATAGCCTACAAGAAAGTTGTGTGTGTTATATATGTTTTGAATTTACTTCTGTCAATGTGTATTAGATGTGAAAACAATTAGAGATTTAAATGTGAGATGAGATTAATATAAATTATATAAGTAACATGATTTTGTTAATTTGTGAATTGATGAATTTATTTCCGGATTGCATACATTGTTGGATTTATGTTGGTATAGAGAAGCATAATTAGTACTTACCTTTCCTTGGTATGATAAATTATGAATTTAATGTTTGTTAAAATTAATATTAATTTATTTTCTGATTGGTCTATTTATATATATTTTAAATATATGCAAATTAAGTTATTTAAATAAAGTGAAGTATACTGAATTAAAGTTTGGTTGATAATTTTTATATGCTCTTGAATTCAATGGAAATAATTTTTGACGTGAGTTGTTGATAATGAAATGTATTTAGATGCTAGCAAAAACAAAAGCTATTATCTACTTAAATCTCATTTAAGTGAGGATTTAAAGGTTGAATATCTTACTATTAATGATTTTTATATTTTCTAGAAGAGTTTTAAAGATAGATATAATCACTTGAAACATGTGGTACTACCATAAACTCAATATGATTGGTTAAACCTACACCTACAAGACTTAAAGTCTATTTGAGAATATAATTTAACCATGTTTAAAATTACTTCACAGCTGAAATTGTGCGGTAATAAAGTTACGTGCTCCTGTAGTAGCAGTATAAAAAGTGAAAATTTACAAATATTATTTTTCTAGTAGTTGCAAAGAATAATTGTTAATAAAAAATATCAAACAATACCCACTAGTACAACTGTATTCCCTGAAGTGAATACTATAAATCATTTGGTAGATAATGAGAATTCTGAAAGAATAATTGCTAACGAGAAATCATCAAATAATGCCCACTAGTATAACTGTATTCCCTGAAATGAATACTATAAATCATTTGGTAAATCATGAAATTCTGAAAGAGAAACCGCCCATATAGAGGACACAACTCAATTCAATATTGATGATTTTATGTAAACTCCTTGAATGAGTAATTTGTAAGGATTTTATAAGTTGTATATTATAATGAGTTATTTAATTACTGTTTTATCCCTAGTATACATGCACAATATATTGCGTTGAACCTGCAGTTCAAGCATTGAACTTATAGTTCAACAATTAAAAGTTTAGCATGAATGTCATTATGTACATCATATATACTCTCCCTTGAAACTTATATAAGGACATGAGTCATAAATTTTTTCTGTGCCATGAATATATTAAATCTATATCAATGTGTGGTAATGGATCCACAAAAGAGACTATGAATTTATTTTGATGAGGCATATTTTTCGACATTAGGGGGAGGAAAAACACTTACAGTACTAAAGAATGTCGAGAAATTTATTAGAAGGAAAACCCTTTAAATAATTTTGGTCCATGTACAAGTTAGAGTGAACCAGAAGTTCACAAAATAATACAGTTGCAACAAATTGCAACTTAACTACCAAATGCATTTATAGATGCTAAAAGAGTGACAAAGTCTCATATTATAGCTACTAATACCCTAGCAAGGGTTGTGATTCCAATTGCAAATAGAAAATCAATCAATCCCACTACACGCCAGAAGCGTGGATAGTAAATTGGAACTAAAGACAAAAATCCGCAGAAAAGAAAACGCTACTCATAAAATCTCCTGAAGAGAAATCTCCTGAAGAGGAAGATCTCAGTCAAAGAGCTATAGCTAATCATGAGACACAGACTGAGACAACGGAACAATTAGATCCTCCAAATATGGCTTCTGGAGTTGATGATCATATAAATGAAAACTATGAGATTTCAATTATTTTGTGATATAAGAAAGAGTTGATAGAAATTTAATTATCGTCGACGATAAATTTGCCTCAACAATAGCTTTTGCTGTTACAAGAGAAAATATGGATCCATAATTTATAAGTATAACTGAATATTAGCATAAACATGATTGATCATCATGGAATGAGGCAATTAAAGTAGAGCTAGACTCGTTCTATCATTGATTATGAGAAAAATAATTCTCTTATTATGGAAATGATCATGTTTCGATACTTAATTAATATGGCAGTTAATGAAAGGCTTATTGTACGCCCTATGAAAGTAATAAGAGTCCCAAAAGGACTAAGTATATCATAAATGAATACACATTAAACATCTGACATATATTTCATCAAATTGCAAAAATCTATATATGGATTAAAGCAATATGAACATGTGGTATGATTGTTTTGAGTAAATTCTTATTGAAAGAAAGATATGTGAATAATACACTATGTCCATTTGTATTCATAAAAGACCATAGAATGGTATATGTTATTATTGCAGTATAAGTTGATTTAAATATCAATGTGACTCCTAATGAACTCAAATAAGTATGTACCTGTTTGAAAAGTGAGTTTGAGATGAAAAATTTAAAGGAAATGAAATTTTGTATCGGCCTGCAGACCGATTATTAAAGAGTCATAATACACCAGTATACTTATGTGGAAAAGATATTTAAGCAATTTTTGCATAGATAAATCTTCTCCCTCAACCACACCAATAGGTGGTCCGCTCACTAGAAGTGAAGAGAGACCCTTTTAGACCTAAAAAAAAGATAATAAAGAGTTATTTGGTCTTGAAGTACCATATATAAGTGCTATAGGGCACTCTTATGTCTTGCAAATTGCATCAGGCCTGATATTGCATTTGCAAGAAAAATTCATAGCTAGGTATAGCTTTGCACCTGCAAAGAGATATTAAAATGGTGTAAAAAGTTATCTTCAATATACTATTAATATTATAATTCATATTTGAAATTGGCCTATATGCAAATATTGGTTATTTGCTTAGTCTCTATGATGGTAGATTCTAGACTGGCTATATTTTCACTTATAGTGGTACTGCAATTTTATAAAGATTTCTATGGTCCTGAAGTACCTCACTAAAAGATACTCCCATTGTATTTTGAGAATAATACAATTTGTATTGCACAAATTAAAGGTGGTTATATTAAGGATAACGAAATAGATATAAACTTCACCCAAATTCTCGTATATACATAAGCTCCAGAAGAGATATCCACCAAATTCGCTTGAGTGACAATTTAATAGACTTATGTACTAAGTTTTTACCTAATGTGGTATTTAAACAGCATCATTTCATCAATTAGTATATGCCGTGTTAAAATCTGTCATCATCAGGGGGAGCGAATTAGTATATGATTGTATTCTTTTTCCTTAGTCAAGTTTTTATCCTATAGGATTTTCTTGGACAAAAATTTTAATGAGGCAATCTGTGTAATGAAAAAAATAGCGCATGAAATATACTCTTTTCCTTAGATATGTTTTTTCCCATTGGGTTTTCTAATAAGGTTTTTAACGAGTTATATTCATAGCACAAGTAATATCATAAGGGAGTACTACAAATAAATTATTATATGTGGATATTACTTAAATATCATTAAATATACAATTTGACAACTTGGCAGATTTGTTTACGAAGGCACTCCTTACAATCACATTTGAAAAGTTAGTCAACAAAATTAGCATGCGTCAGCTAAGAGATATTTGATAGAAATCATATTTTCATGAGGGGGAGATTTTAATGCACTATACTCTTTTTTTCTTAGCCTAGGTTTTATCCCATTGGGTTTTCCTAGCAAGGTTTTTAACGAGGCAGTGTTATGGCACAAATCCCTACAAAAATAATGTACTCTTTTTCCTTCACTAAGATTTTTTTCCCACAGGGTTTTTTCTTAGTAAGGTTTTAACGAGACATATTCTTTGTAAAATACATCAAGGGAGAGTGTTATGATATATTATAAGATTTGATTGATATCTTTCCATATACATGAATATTCTAGTTTCCATATTAGTATTGATTGTATTTTCCTTATTGGAAAAACTTCCTATTTCTTGTATTTTCCTGATTGGAAAAGTTTCCTATTTCTTTTTCTTCTGTACTCTATATAAAGAGGTTAATACTATTGAATGGAACAACTAGAAAAACTATTCTCTTCTCTATATTCTTTGTTCATGTTCTTCTCCATTTTATTTATAACAATTCATAATTTTGCAAATGTTTGATTTATTTCCTACTTGGGTTGTCCAAATAAAGACTATTTTTTTTTTGGATAGGCAAATAAAGACTATTAATTATTAACAATGTTCACCAAACCTTTTTTTTTTTTTTTTCAAACATAAGATTTGTTGCTTTGATTTACAAATCACATAAGATTTTATTGTTGCAAATTAAATTATGAAATTACTAATTTAGTAATTCGGTATTTATTTGATATTGCTATTTGGAAGCTTCTTGCTATTGCTCCGAAAATTTATTGAGAAAAAAAAATTAAATGCTTATTATTATTTATTAAGAAAAAAAATCATTTTTAATTGATAAATTATTTGAATAAAAATAATAAATTACTAGTCACGGAAAAATTTAAATATCATCTCATGATAATTTTAAATATTAATATAAATACACCTGAGCTAATTAAAAATGATAAAAAAAAATACTATATTGTTAATGCTAATATAATAAATATATAGATTTAATTTGATGTTAATGTACAGTTCTCTTTGCTCTCTTTTTATTAAATTTATTATTATTTATTTACCAATAATACAAAATTATTACTATTTAATATTCTTTTTGCCTTTTTTTTTTTAAATAAAATTATTTTAATTAGCTATCTTAAATAATTATAAGTTCTTATTTTTAGTTTATATATATATATATATAGAGAGAGAGAGAGAGAGAGCGAGAGAGAGAGAGAGGGAAACTGTTTTTGTAGTTCTTGGTACATAGGCCCATTCATATATAGGTGACAAGTCTACTTGTTTATAAAAGAATATTTGCCTTCTTTTGAATCCAAGGGGAAATTTTTGCCTATAATATATAGTTGAATTTAGATTATGGTTAATTGTAATTATCATTTGGTTTGTCTTAATTTTAAAAAATATATATTTATATTATGATTTAGATTTATATATAAAAATCACTTATCTTTAAAAGAAATAATTTATTTTTTTAAAATGTATAAAAATAACAAAATTAATAATATTAACTCTAGCAATTTTTGAAGAGGTATGACAACCTTTATATCACATATACACACTATATTATCGATATAGGGGGCCAAAATTCTGACCACTTTCTATTAATTTATCTACGAGAGAATGGACTCCTATAAATGAACAACACAGGTACCATATATATTATACACATATATACTTTTTTTTTTCACAAGTAATACATATAAATATAGAAACAATTTATTAGTTAATATTATTCATCTTTCTGAAATATTAATATTAATATATAATATAAAATACAAAAATATGAATTTTGAAAAATAAAATAAGATATCAATCCTCTTGTCACACAATTTTTTTTTATTTGATTTCATTTCTATCAAGGAAAAATAGGATTACAAAACTTGTCACATTGACCAGGATTTTAGGTGGATAGATGGGTCATTAATTACCCAATTAATCCACATCCACCCAAGCCCAAAACTTATTTGCTTAACAATTGAGTTGGATTATGATTACAAGTTGATCACCATTTTAACCAATTCAAATATTCAACAATTTCATTTGACAAAAAGAAATCAATAATTTTAAATAAATATTTATCCAAATCAATCATATGAGATGAAATTTAAATTTTAATGCATACTCTAATTTAATATTATTATGATTTTTTCTTAAATTTAATTTCAATTACCACTCGTCCTCAAAACTTTTTAGCTAAAATCAATACTAACATATCTTATAAAACTATCCCAAAAAAATAAATTTTTAAGTTTCAAAATTTTAAATTATAGAATTATTTAAAAATTCATTATTATTGTTAAAATTTTACTTGAATTAAGCTCAATTTAGGCACACTGAGATATAGCTTGGTAGTAAGTGCGTGTGTATTCACTTGAGTAATAAATTTAAAATCGATTCACTTCTCTCCAATGCTCAAAAAAAAAAAAAAAAAAAGGGCTCATTTTAATTTTGAATAATTAATTTGCTTCTTAATGCAATTAATAAACTCATATGATCAATGATATTTGAATCATTAGTTCTTTCAAGTACAAGTGAAAAGCCTAAAATATGGCTTTATTTAAGGGATGCCAAATGCTTAATTTTATTTTATTCTGAAACAAAATTCAATTGAATGAATTGATCTTTTTTTTTTTTTTTTAGCAGATACAGATAATTTGTGTATAATTTCAGGAATTTGACAAAAGCAGAAAAAAAAATAAGAAAAAAAGAAAATTTTGTTTCATTTTCTTGATCTGGAGCCAATCAAGAAAAAGCCACTTTTGGCTTTATACAATGACACAATCCCATATCTTCTTCTCCAAGAATTCTTGTTCCCCTTACAATTAAGCCAAGGAAGAAACAGAACTCCACCTTTTGTATCCCACTGTTAACTGTTTCCTCCACTTATTTGCTCCAGTAATCATGTATCAACAAAATAAAGCTGAAGAAAAACATTACAAGTAACATATCTTATCAGAAGATACAAAGAATAATCAAATCTTAGCAGTTTTTCAGCTGCACTTATCAGATTTTCACGCAGCGTATTGGTAGACCTGTTTCATGATCAACAGACACAATTTCTGTCACATTATCACATCTAAGTACATCTTGCCCCAACTTAGCTCCTGCTGCTTTAAGACCCTTGAGCGAAACTGGTTGGTTAAACAGGTTTAATGATGGCAATTTTGATGCTGGAGGCAACTTATTATTAGGCAGAAAGATTCTGAAATCTTCCTTCAATAATGGAACCTCAAAATCTGCCTTGTCATGCCTAACGACATTGTCCTTTGCACTAATGTGAGCTCCTGGTTCCATATGGTTAGTTGAAAAGCTTGCCTGGTTTGGAAAGTTTGGATAGAGACTAACATAGCCTCTAAGGTACATCATATCAATAAGGAACTTTTTCCATGAAGCTTGCCATCCATTTGTTCTGGATTTTGGAATTTGAACTGGGTTTTCCTTGGCGTCTTCTGTGAATCTCATGTTCATGTAAACGTAGAATTCTCTCCATTGTTTAGGGAAAAACACTGCACCCCAACTGCAGGGTAATTGGTGGAGATAGGGCGTGTTCGGATGGATTCTCTTGAAAAACTCTGTTGCATTCCATTTAGGCCTTTCTTTAACAACCTCAACCAATTTAGGTGTGTATAAGGAAATGGAGGAGAGTTCAGGAAATGAAATTTGAGGATCATAATGGTATGCTAAGAGAGCATATTTAATCCACAGATAGTAGTATGGAGAGACTTCAATATCATCTTCAAGTAGGAGGCCAAAATCATCATTAGATGCAGGATACCAACTCTCACTAACTGCTCTGATTAGGCCTCCTTGGATGATTCTTCTTCTAAGAGTTTTAGGACCATGAGTCCAATTGAATGAATTTACAAGTCTTATAGTTGCTGCATCCACTTTACTGTCCATGTTGAAGCTGATAGGGATTTCATCTCCAAGATAGTATGCATTGCTGAGGGAGTTGAGAAGCCTTGTTAAAGAGTCAGCTCGGTTTTGGGTAATTATGTTAACAGAAATTCGCATTTTATTCCAATCTGCACAGGCAAGTTAATCATATGGTTAGCCTTTATATAAACAGATAACATAAAAAGAAAGGTTCCAGAATTTGTTATTAAATGAAGTAAGGTTTGAGTCAGTTTTAAGTTAATGAAGAAATTTAAGAAGAATGCTTGTTTCATTAGCACTCATTAAATGCTTTCCATTCATCCATTAAAAAAATATGACCAGGATCCATGGACACTACTTTCTGGGATTTGCAGAATCTCACACCTCATAATAGTGTCAAATTCCAACAAACTTTACCCTCAAACCTTTTGAATTTGCAAATTTGAAATAAGGGCACAAAATCATAATTTTTAAATCTTGTTGGAAGGAAAAAAAAAAAAACTTCAATTAGAATCTTAGAAATTCTTGTCTCACTGAGTTTGAAAATTATAGCAGATTTATCGGAACTAATTTAATACTTGTTTATTGGTTAGGACTAATTAATATGCTTGTTTGAGTATAGCTTTTCAGTTATAAATGAAATTAACTTTTTTTTGTGGAAAAATTAGTATAAATTCTTACTTGGCAAAGCAGTTGATCTTAGGTCGGCCATCCAAAGAACCTTTGATATAGAAGGCCTTGGCAAGAGAATCATTGTGCTAGCATTAGTACTAGTCTCTGTTGCCATTTTCAAAGCTTTCTTTACATTAGGATCAATGTCAGACACTGTGATCACCACACTGGGATTGTGAATTTTGATCAGTCCTTTCATGCTAGAGTACACTGCTTGCAGCACTGGCACTTCAGAGTTAGATATTCCTGACAGCTTCCCTACATCCAAATCGAATATCTTAAATCTTCGCTCCTTGCAAACTAACTTTGGCCAGTTTAGAGCAGTTGCAGCATCTTCACAGGAGCAAAAATTGCCTCCAGAAACAGCAATATAGGCCTTTTTCCCAACAGTAGACCTGAACTTTTCAAGAAGTGGTGCAAGTGCCTTAACTTCATCAATGGAGTGAGCATAAAAGAGTGCATCTATTTTCTGAGGGTTCATTGCAGCCCATTGAGTCACATAACCAGTGGAAAATGCTTTCCACCATTGGTCGTCTCGGACCTGAACAATGTCTTTGAAAATTACTGTGGTTTCAGAAACGTAAGCAAGTCTGTGCTCACTATCACCCCACGTTTCCTTGTCGTTCGGGTCTACTGGAAGTACGAATGAGCCTGCATTTCTGTACTTCTGAAGCTGATAGCTGCACATGTTCAATAAAAATTGTAACATAAGAAGCTCAATCAGGAATCTGATACTATTTACTGCAATAACTTATCAGTAAAATTTTTTATCATGCAAATTAACTTCTGCTTAGTTTCTTTGGTCAACTAAAAAACTTGAAACTTGATTCAATTATGGCATTAGCATGGTACATTTAGTACTATTTTAGCTATCATTTCCTTATCTTAATAATGGTCATCAACAATAACAATTACAACTTCACCAAGGAACTTGTGTTATTATTTTAATTGGTTTCTTATCTTAATTTAGTTATATAAACTAAGAACAAAAGGAAAAAGTCATGAACAATAAATACAATCTTCAGGATTATTTCTAAATGGCCTTTGAGTGGTTGGTGTTATCCTAAATGCATAAATACTAATTAATATCACTTAATGGAGCACTTGCAATTGAAGATATATACTTAAAACTCTCTTCTGGTCCTAACCAAGCTAGTGCTGATAATGTGTAGATAGTGCAACAGGAATATTATCAGAAAGGAAGTGCCTTCCAACTAAGTTTTTTGCTTTATACAGGAAATTAAGCATGTATATTGTGTGCAGTAGTAGAAAATTTAGAGCAGACAAATTAGTGGATGCAAAAATCTTTGCAGGGGAAACAGAATGCAGACTGCCCATCTTGAAATGGGAAATATTATATTAACATTATTAATCACTTTGCCTCGAAAAGTTGACCATATTTTTTTTTAAAAAACAGGTCAGACTAAGAAGATTCCTATATTAAAAATTCATTGCATCAAATGGAAACTCATTTCAGTACAATATTAATTAGCACTTCAAATGCTTGCCAAGTCGATTTTCAACTTAGCTTAAATCTGCATTTAAGAATAAGTCAGCTGCCTGCCCTTTTTCTATTAAACTGAACCATTAATCTAATATAATTCTATATTTAATCAAAGTAATATTGGAGATTGACATGGATTGGTTTTCATAATTTCTGCTTTAATATTATGATTAACTTGTTTATATATATTATTGAACAGGTTACCAACCCAATAAAAATTCAATTATTGTCACAATCAGACCCATGTAATGCAATCTCAAATAGTCCTCTTCCAAGACTTTGCATAATTTGTATAAAATAAAATACTTAAAATTACTAACTAGTATAGGTGCCTCCTAGAGATTATCATCAAGGTAAATGGAAACTAAGACAAAGCATACTAAATACCATTTTAATTTATTAACTCTTTTACTAGTGCTAGCAGAAGGAAGTAAATTGTACATACCTGAGATGCAGATCTTCTCCGGTCATAAAGGTCATTGGGGCCTCTATGAAAAGTGTTTTAACAAGCTCTGCAGACAGAAACCAAGAACTGGAAAGGAAATCTACCTGCACAATTTTATTTATTGTTATATCATAAGCAGGGTCAGGCAAGTATAGACCTGCCTCCTTTGATCGAAATTTTCGATAGCTTGGGAATGTGAAGTCCTTTTGCCTAAAAGGCAAAATCCTCCCTATGCTACCCAAAACTGAGTTCTGATACTTCTCAGTGCCTGCTACATGAGATAAAATCTGTAGCATTTTCTTGCCAGGAATCATATCATCATCAACAATGTATACAAGATCTGCTTCAGTTTGTAGAGCCATTTGAAATCTTCCATAGTACTTGAAATCATAGCTTGAACTAATGAAGCTGATTCTTGAATCATTGTAACTATCTACAATTCTCTTAAGTAAAAACTCATTTGGACTACCAAATGAAAGCACCCAAACATGATGGAAAGGAAGAGTCTGTTGAAGTAAAGAATCAAGCTGTGCACAAAGTGTTTTTCTCTTGAAATGATTTAAGATGACTGTGATCTTTGGTCTATTAGGACCACGCAAATCCCACTTAGATTTCATTGCCATTAGCTCGGAAAGAGTTTCTGAACCAATAGACTTACTCTGAAAATTTAATATCTCATTGTAAAGTTCTGTCTTCAACTTGATCATTTGAACATCATTAGACTTCTTCTGCTGAAAATCAATCTTTTCATTTTCACAAACTTCTGATGGAGTAATGGGTAGAATTTCTGCTCTAACAAGAGAATTAGCATCTTGATATCTACCAAGGACATGGGTTGGAACTATAAATTGTTTCCAATGTTGTGCAATTCTTGTAGCCCATGTAAAGTCAGGTTTTGTTCTTAAATCAATAGCAGGACTCATATAATACAATAAGAAAGTAGCATAAACAGCAAAAGTAAGTTGCAGACAAGTAAGAGCAGTAACAAGCCTAGTTGATACACCTCTGTTAGCCTTCAACTTAGCTTTGCCACCAACATATTCATTAAGCATCCCTTCCAAGTAATCCCCATTTTTCAGATTAGAATTTCTGATTAAACCCATTTCTTGAAATCAAAAACAAAGAATGTTACACCTGCAAAAAAACCAAAAACATATTATATGCAACTCCAAAAAAACAAAGAAGCTTAAAAATATTAATTAAGATACTCTAATTAAGCCTGTCACTGACCAATTATAATCTAAATAGTTGTTTAGTATCACAATCTTTGTTTAACCATGAAGAATCAGCTTATAGTAAGGAAAGATTCAAAGAATTCCAGCCCAAAATGAGAGAAAACAGTTCAAGAAAGAAAGAAAGAAAGTAATAAACTGGGGAGGTTTGCGAGGTTTTTGTTAAAAGTTTGAGGAGCAATGGATCTTGTGCCTATGTATTTATATATAAAACAAAAGGGTTAGTGTAAAAAATTAAAAAAAAAAAAAAAATTAAGAGAGGCATCCCCATGAAAAATGCACCATAGCTTCACATGGGCTTAAAAACGTTTTAGTATTAATAAAGTTATCCTTATATTATAAAGTATGATTTTTCCTCTTTTTTTTATATTTTTGGAGTTCATTAAACGTGTTGTGTTCACTACTTCATCCTAAGAATTTCTCCTCCTCTGCCTCTTAAAGACTCCATTTTAAAGCCGGTTTTGATGCCGAAGAAAAGGGCCGCCCCTGCGTTTTTGGCACTGTTACTTAGATAATTAAACCACAAATTATCAACCAATGAAAAAAGAAAAATAGTACTACTTCAAAAGACACTGAAATTCAAGTTTTTGTTCCATAATCTTATTTTTTTAATGTAGAAGAAATCACAGCTCATTGAAAACCCAAATCCCAATACATGTAATTAATTAGCTAGACAAATGAAAAACATTTACAATCCCAAATGCCAAACTCTTTAATTCAGAAGTATCCTAGGTTCAAATTCGGCGGGAAACAGGAATTCTTTAGATTTATTGTCTATCCATTATGGGTTGTAGTTGATAACAATTTGTCTGATAATACGTACCTTGATGTTTGATTTGTATAAAAATATTTTCTTTTGATAGTAGTGATAGGCTTGTGGCACTAACCCTGTTAGCAAGAAATTGAGGCAAAGATGGTACTTAATTAAAAGAAACTTTTCTTCTTGAGTAAATGATGCAAAAGGGCTTAAAGAAAACCTCAAATTCACACCAAAACTCTATTTGAATGGCTTATAAGAAGCCAGCGGGGCGAAAAACATGAGAAGAAAGCAAGCACAGGCGTTCAAGATTTTTTGAGTACAATAGAAAATATTAGTTAGAAATATATAAATATATATATATGTATGTTTACGGGTACATAAGGGTGTATTGGCAAGGGAAGGTTGACTTTGCATATAGATACGTTGATGAAGATTGCAGCAAAGTTCGTTAATGGGGTATTGCCAAACTTGCGCAAGTTGAAGAAATGCAAAAGAATCTGTCTTGGACTGAATTTGCTTCTAAAAGGGGGAAAATTTGTTAATCAAACGCGTTAATGTAAAAAAGCAAAAAAGAAAAGAAAAAGATTGGAAATGTGAATTAGTTTCTATATATATATGTCAAATTAATTTTATTCTTTCTCAATTTCTTTATAGTCAATAGTCTATTGTTATTCAGGTGAGTTGCCATTAGAGTTTCAGAGGATGATATAGTACGACAATTAAGAAACCAATTTCATAGAATCATGAAATTTTAACTAATTTTTAATAAATATATATATGTATAATTACAATTATTATTAATTTTAATTAATTAATTTATTTTTTGAATTTATAATGAGAGAAGGGGATTTAAACTTGAAAGCCATTTCATGTTGACACTCCAATGCTAAACTTGGGGGCTAGGTAGCATGAAAATGAGAAATGCGTAAACGAAAAATAGGGAAACGATATTTTTAAAAAATATAGAAAATGAAATATGGGGAAAACAAGTAAATATAAAAAATATGGAGGTATATATATATATATATATATATATATATATATATATATATATATATATATATATATATATATATATATATATATATATATATATATGTCTCGGGACCATAGTGCATCATGGTTCTGGGATTATGTGAATTATAATCTATGTAGCTAAAAATACAAAAATGGTTAAAAGCATCAAAAGAATTTAAGTGTGTCTGGGTTTGAATCCCAAGCATAAGTATTATTTGTATTTTTTCTTTTTTTAGTTAATTTTTTTATTCTTTTTTCAGTTAATCTTTTTTTTTTCAGTTCCTTTTTTTCTTTTTTTCAATTATTCTTTGTTTCTTTTCTTTGTTTGGCTCTTTTTTTTATTTGTTTGTAATATTTAAAATTAAAATTATATTTATTTTATTTTATTTCTTTAAAAAAAATATATTAATGTTTGAATTTTTTTATTTATTTAATTTTTCTAATTAAATTTATATTAATTTTTATAAGAAAAATATTATATTAATGGTTGGATTTTGTATTTGATTCTTATAATCATAATTAATTTTAATATCATTAATTTTTCAATGTAATTTTTATTTATAAATTTTAACATTTTTATGGGTAATTTTTTAAATGGTTTTTAAGGATAATTTAATAAAAAATAAATATCATATTTATTTTTTTTATGACACTGAATTTTTAAAAATCAAATCTTTTTTTAAATAATAATAAATTTATTGAAAGTTTATAGTCAAATATAATTTATATAATAATTATATTCATCACTTATAAACAATATGTTTATTAAGTATTACTTATAAATTTATCAAACATATAGTGTAGATTCATCATTTGTAGATTGTATATTCATATTAAATTTTAAATTATTAGATTTAAAATTTAGATTCGTCATGTATAACTATCAAATTTATTAGATATAACGTTTAGATTCATCATATATCACATGCAGATTTATTATTTTTAACTATCAGATTCATGATTTAATTATTATATAATTTAATTTTATTCATTCCTCATATTTATAATTTTATTTTTTAATATTTCACATATAATTATGAGGTTTATTATATTTAAAATTTAGATTCATCATATATAACTATCAGGTTCATTAGACATAATGTTTAAGTTTATCATATATAATTATCAGGTTTATTAGATATATCACATGTAGATTCATTATTTTTTACTGTCAGATTCATAATTTAATTATTCTATAATTTAATTTTATTCATTCCTCATATTTCTAATTTTCATTTTTTAATATTTCACATATAATTATAAGGTTTATTATATTTAAAATTTAGGTTTACACATTAGGTTCATTAGATATAATGTTTAGATTCATCATATATAACTATCAGGTTCATTAAATATATCACACGCAGATTCATTATTTTTTACTGTCAGATTCATAATTTAATTATTTTATAATATAATTTTATTCATTCTCATATTTATAATTTTTATTCTTTAATATTTCACATATAATCATGAGATTTATTATATTTAAAGTTTAGATTCATCATATATAATTATCAAATTTATTAAATATAACGTTTAGATTCATTATATATAATACATAGATTCATTATTGTTTACTGTCAGATCCATTATTATAAATCAATACTAAATTATCTATTTTTTTTTATTAATCAATAACTAACTTTTTTATCTCGATTGAGTATAATTCAAAACAATATAAGCAACATGTTCATTAAGTAATATTTATAAATTCATCAAATTTATGATGTAGGTTCATCATTTATAAATTATAGATTCATCAGTTATACTCGTAAAAAAATAAAATATATTCTTTAAAAGTGATGAATTTATGTTTTATATTTTATGAACTTATATTTTATAACTGATGAACTTATTATTTATGATTTATGAATTTTGATAGATTAGTTTATAATCATAAAAAATTTTAGATATTATTTTAATAATACAAATATTACAACAAAATTTTAATAACATAAAAAATAAAAATATTATTTTATAATTAATTTAAATAAATAATAATATATATATTATTAATTTTATATAAATTTACAGAAAGTAAATTTTATTTGATGCATTAAATAATTTACCTAAATAAATATAAAATAATATTTTATAACTATATTAGTTTTTTCAAATTCAATATAAATAAAAAATCAAACTGATAATTTTATAAAAATAAATAAATAAATATTTATAAAAAATTCAACCGTTAATATAATTTTTATTTGTAAAAATAAATACAAATCTAATTAGAATAATTAAATAAATAAAAAAATCTAACTATTAATATAATTTTAATTGCAAATATTATAAATAAAAAGGAAAAAGAAGAATAATTAAAAAAGGGAAAAAAATAAAAAATATCTAAAAAATATAAAAAAAATAAATTTTTTTTTGGGATTTGAACCCACAACATCAAAGGAAGAAAATGAATTTTACCTGTTAATAAGCTCCACCAATTAATATTATTATTTATTTTTTTACGTATATAATAATTAAAGTTTTAGATTCAGGCACGTGATGCAAAGTAGACCTGAGTGTATTATTATTTATTTTATTACATATATAATAATTAAAGTTTTAGATACAGGTACGTGATGTAAAGTGAACCTGAGTCTATATTATGACAACTCATATATATATATATATATATATATATATATAAGAAAAAATTAAGTCGATAGTGAATATTTTTATTTAAAAGTTAACCTAGGCAAAATGATTTTTTTTTTTTAAACCTTGGAAACTGATTTTCATTTATGAAAATGAGTTTCTAATTTTTCAAATGACAGAAACGTATTTAAAACATTTTAATCAAATTTTTGTAAATTTTTAGACATAAAATATTTTTGAAATGTGACCTTTTGAGAATTTCTATGCAACATAGCTCACGAGTGCTGCACTAATCATGGCTTGTGGGTGCTGCACTAATCATTATTAACACGTTGAAACTAGGAAGTGTTTAAAAATTTAAGGAGGAAAATATACCTATTTTATGATCTAATCGTCTAGAGCATCGAATATTAATATTATAGAAGTAAAACCACAAGACGATAACTCTTGTAAGAGATGGAATTAGAAAATTTTATTTTAGGGGCTAAAATTAATAGGAGAATAAAGAAAAATAAAAGGTTAATTATTTTCTAAACTTTCTAATAATTTGTGTTTTAAAAAAATAATAATTAATTATATTTTATACAAAAATCCATTTTAATTAAATATATTTTCATTGATATGGGGTTATAATTAATTAAATAATTTTAATATTTACAATTATTTATAAAAATTTATTTTTGAGAAGACAAATTAAAAATTTAGAAGGATTAATTAAAAAATTAGGCTAATTATATAGAAATAATATATAATCTCCATCCAGTGAATATATATATATATATGATGGCATGCAGGCGGAATGGTGTCCTCAATTTATGCTTTCAGAAATTATGATTCTAAAAATTAAACTTTCATCTCAAAAATAAAAAATTAAACTTTAATTAATAAAAAAATAGCAAATTCTTTTGTCAATCGAGAAAAATTAATTAGTGAAACTGAAAAAATTGCTCTTCTGCCATTTTTTTTTATTTTTACATATTCTTCATATATAGAAAAATTATTGTCTGTGAAGCTATACAGCAAGCAGGGTCCTCCATAAATTTTCAAAAAATTACCCTTCTATCATTTAATAAAATATTTTTATTAAACAAATTATCTCGTTTTTCTGTCAAATAATCTATTGAAATTTTATTTTTATTTTTTAATATGAAAAAGAAGAATTTAATTTAGATCTATTGCTTCATTAGACTATGTCTCGGCAAACGACTATTGATATTAAGGATTCAACATCCTGAAATTTCTATAAAACTCAGTATAATTAGCACTTAAAACCCTATTAATTTTAAATTCAGCAAAAAATATTTATTAATTGTAATTCAATAAGACTTGTTAGCAAATCAAACAATATATGCTTCCGAATAGTTTATTCTTTAATATTAAAATTATTAATTATTGCCTAGAAAAGAATTCATGCATCTCCGTGCCATAATGGATAATTAATGGGTTGATGTTGTAACATCATTTTCAAAAGAAAAAAAAAATAACGGAAAAAGAAAGAAATAATAATGTTTGACTTTCTGCGTGTATATATATTTATATATTTATTATTTGAAAAATTTTTTATAATTAAGACTAATGTTTTGGCTTAATAATAAAATAGAAATTAATAATACATTTAATAGACCATAATAAAATATAATATAAAGTAATCAAATGAATTTCTAATATAAATTTATATTATATTAAAAATTTATTTAATTATATTATATTATATCTTATTATAATCTATCAAATTCACTCTAAAAATATTAATCTCAGTGTTCAAATTGAATATCTTTTAATAATATATAATTAATCGCGGGTTCGAGCTTCGTCCAAATTTTGGTCATTTTTTTTATTTAACTTATGTTTTCTTAAGATATTTTAAAACATATATAAACTGTTATTATTATTATTATTTGTTAAATTTAAATATTACTTTTTCATTATTTTGAATATTTATACAAAGAAAATTTATGGGCCAATTAAAAATAATAAAAAGATATTATATATATATTAATTCGTATAAATTTTTAATTAATACTGACAAAAATACAATGTTGTGAAAGAAAAATAATAGAGTGATTTCATATAAACTTAATTCTTAATGAAATGGTCATCTATAAATTTAAATTTTGAGAAAGTTACATCGCAAAAAATTTTCTAAATAACTATTGATGACTCAGTTTTTATATATGGGTATAGATTCTCCTTTTCAAGTGCTTAAAAATAGGAATAAAAATATTCTATAAAATGTAATAATATAAAAAATAAGGATGGTAGCGGGCAAGCATGAGACGAGTTTTCTATAGTTTGTATCCATTTTGTTAACATTATTTTTACACCCGCCCCACGTTGGGCAGAGAGTCTTCTCTATTATATCCATTTTTATTTATTTTTTCTTTAAAAGATTATTTACTGTTAATTTTTATATAATATTTATACAATATAATTTATTTTTTACATAAAAAAGTTATAAATTAAAAATGATATATATATATATATATATATATATATATATATATATATATATATATATATATATATATATATATTATAAAATATATATATATAGTATATATAATTAGGTTGGGTTCAAGCCAGATTATATCATTACCTGTTTTGAACTCGACTCGAGTTTTAAATTTTAAATCTACACTACCTCTTTAGTAAATAGTTAAAGATAGGATGGACAAATTAAATTATCATCTCTAATAAAAAAGGTCCACTTATAGCTCAAATTCTAAATCAATCCATTAATAGGGGAAAAAAAGGTCTTTGCTCCTTTTTTCTTTTTCTTTTTCTTATATGTTATGTCAATTTTTCTCGTAAGATTATGGATAATTTGACCCCAAATTAGTTTAAATAAAATATTTTTTTAGCTAAAAGCCTATGATTACAATTTACAGTTGCATCATTTCTGCTTCACGTGACATATCACGTGCCAATCAAAGCATGTGGGTTATCATTAATAGAATGATTAAACTCATGATTAGAAGATTGAATTCTCACTAAAAGAAATTAAAAAAAAAAAAAATCAAATCTAATGCCAAAACCCTAACGAAAATATATAAACCCTAAAGAAAAAGTCAACCTTTAGTACAAGTAGAAAGATAATTTCAACATCAGACGCACTAATAAATAGTTTGACTCAAGCCAGGAGGCCATCTTTGACAGGAAAATTTAGGTAATGTTGACCCATTAAGGCTGAAAATAAAATGAAAATGGATCTAGTGGAAGCCACATAAGATTGTTTTATCTATGCAAAATTTAGTGTTAATTTTGTATGACCTAACTAATTAATTAAGAAAATGATGCCTTATTAAGAGCCTTTAAAGGGTCTCCATGTGCATTTCTTTTATGCCTTACTAAAACAAAGACATGTTTTCTTTGCAATTAACTTGGTCAATGAATATTTGGCAAAACAAAAACTTGGTCAATGAATGAAAGTAATTAATTAAGTCTTGATAAGTGTGCTTTATATTGTGTATTTTTTTTTCCAATTTGCTTTATATTGTGTATAAGTGGGTTGATACCTAATAAATCTTTTCAAAGGCTTCTCACATGGTTTTATGTAAGACTCTTTTGAAGAGAAGATTCAAAGATTTTAAACGCATTTGTGACTTTCCTTATTCTTTTTTATATAAATATATATAAAGAGAATTTTGTTGAGCTTCCTCTTGTCTAATGTTAAATGAGTTTGGATATAACTCATTCCTAAAAACTAACTCAAAGGAAAATGGTATTTAATCCACATTATATACACTATATCAAGCCACTAAGTTAGTAATGTGGGATAATTTTAACACCACCTTTTGATACATGCTAGGATTGACTAGCATGTGATACAAATTGAATATTGAGCTAGTATCAGAAAGTACATGTGAAATTTAAAATTTGAGAATGGATGATCTACACAACGGACACAAAAGAATATAAGTGCATAATAGGGATATGGTTTGAATTCTGATACTATGTTAAATAGATTTGGGTAGAACTCATTTCTAAAAACTGGCTCAAATGAAGATGGTACTTAATCCACATTATATATACTATAATAAGACACTAAGTTATCGATATTGGACAATTCTAATATCTAAGATCAAATCCTTAGATATGGTGATAATGGTTGAATTTAATATAAATCAACTGATTTTTATTATTCGTATATATTATAAATGTCCAATGTCATAAAAAAAAAATTCAATTCTAGTAGTTCAATGGATGAATATATGTCTTATACTATAGGAAATTAAGGATTTGAATCTTGATAATTCTCTTTTTCTTTAATAAATTTCTGATATATACAAAAAAAAAAAAAATCATAAACTTTCACAAAAATTATAATTTTTGCTTTGCATGGACTTTTAATTTTGACAAATTAGATCAGAAATTTTCAATTTTTAGCAAATTTTGCATCAACAAGACTCTAGTCCAAATTTCTGATATTTGACGCAGCATAAGCAAAAAGGATAAATCCAATTTAAGGTTTCAAAATATAACTGAATTATTGATTTCTCAAACAGACCAAAATAAGAGTCTAAAAAGAGGGCCCAAAACTCTAGGTACAAAACTGCCATAAATGACGAGATTACAATATTACCATAAATAAAACTAGGAAACTAAATAAGATAAACACCACAAACTACCTTCAAAACAGAGCTAAATATCAAAACTTATGACAGAAATAAAAAGTTTTCATAAATGGATTAACTGCTATTTTAAGGGCCCAAAAGAAGGAATTTGACCGAAAAACGACGTTGCTCATCGTCAAAGGGAATGACTTTGAACCGGTGGCCTGTTTCTTTTTGAATCGCATATTTATAGGGCCCTAAATGCCAGCTGGCCCGAGCTAGTATTTTTTATACTTGGACTGCTGCTTGTCCCAACGGCTCAGGAATCTATCTGAAATAGCCTCCACGTCAATATTCAAAAATGATGTGGCAATTTTTTTATTAATAATATTGCCATCTTATATTCTAACTGGGAATTTTAAAAAAAATGAAAAATAAAAAAAATAAATTGCCAAAAATTGAAACCAAGTCATTTTTTAAAGGAAAAAAAAAAGAAAAGAAAATACAAACTAGCATCAAAAGGGTCTCAATCGAAAGTGTGTTATTATGGTCTCAATACAGTTCATTTTTAGATACATTTCTCTTTAAATAAAATTCAAAAATTGTTAAAAATGAAAAAGAATCAAATGAAAAATTTGATGTGTAGATAAATTTCACATTGATTAAATATAATATGTAGAATGAACTTATATATAATTGGATTCTCCAACTTCAATAGTTAGCTTTTGAGGTTGGCACTCCTATGATTATATAAACTCTTAATATTTATACATGGTATCAGAGTAGGTTCGATTCAAGAAAATCGAATTAAAAAAACTATGATTAGAAAAAGGATTAATGAAGAATAAATGAAATGTTGTGAGCTATCTTTTCAGGTATTCGGGTAGTGACATTTGGGAGGAGAGTGTTAAGAATAAAAAGAATCAAATGAAAAATTTAATGTAGAGATAAATATCACATTGATTAAGTATAATATGCAGAGTGAACTTATATATAATTGGGTTTTCCAATCTTGATAGCTACAAATCGGAATAACCAGTAAGGTAATTAGTTATTTGGTACTTGATTTACTTAGATATTTGATTGAATATGATACTTTGTTACTTGGTACTTGATTAAATGAGATATAATTGATTAAATATGATCATCTCGCTTTGATACTATTTTAAATTTTTATATTAAAGTCCATAAACCTGTACATATATGGACTTATAAGTGAGCAAGTATTGGAACTCACTTGTATAAAATTAATTGGTTTGTACTAGGTCCAATACCCATTTACTTATAAGTCATTTATATATTTTGTTATTATTCGATGTATGATTTATTTCTCAATGCACCCCCCTCAAGTGTAACTGGGTTTAGCCCATTGCCAATATTAATAGGCCGGTTGATACTTGCTTACAAATGAACTGGCTGACATCTTTTTTTTAATTTCAATCCGGACTCGCATCAATATCAGTCCAATAATAAAGGCTTGAATATAGATCTCAGGATCCAACCTTTTTGGACATGAAGCTCTTATACTATGTTAAATTTTTAATATAAATTTGGGATAATCAATTTTAAAAGCTAATTTATTAATATTAGAGTGTCCATTCTATATTAAGATTTAACATTTTTATATTCAATTAATGTGGTATATTCTAATAATATTTCCACAAAAACCCTAAACAAACCCCAGATTTTTGTTTTTTTATATTTTTATTATTAATTTTGTTTTGGTTTTAAGCTCATTAGAGCTCTATGTTCTTTGTATTTTGTCGAAGGAAATGATTATTTTAAAGTTTGGATTTTTTGATTGTGTAGAGAAATGGAGAGTAGAAAGGAAAAAAACGTCATAAAAAGATTTGAGGTCTCATGAAGTTGTTGTCTAATCGTCAGCGTATTAAATATTGATTAATAATAGCTTGGTAATTGCATTTTTCTCACTTTGTTTTATTATTAGGATTGAAGAACCCACATAATTAGGAGATCTTTATAATGGGTCTTGATGAGAAATATACTTATAAACTTGATACCACATTCTAATACAAAATATTAAGATATTGGATTTATGGATTATTCTTATTTATATGTCTCTCTTTAATTTTATATCTTTTTAATGTGAGATTCCACACACTTGAAATTATAACAATCTTCCTCTCAAGTGTAAACTTTCACATATTGGGTTTGGGCTTTTTCTTGAGCAGAAGCCTCGAGTATTTACAATAAATAGCCTTAATGCTCTACCGGTAATGGCGGACTGGAAGTCACCATGCTCTTCCATATGGAGAGTGCAATCCATGGGACCTGAACACCGGACAATACTCGTTCTTGTTGAGCCATCGGCTTTGATACCACTTGTTAGGATTAGAGAGCCCACATAATTAGTGTTGCAGAATTGATATCAGATTAAAACAAAACTGCAGCTAATAATTTGAGAAGATAATTTTGACACACAAATTTTACATAGAAAACTCTCAAACAAATTAGAGTAAAAAATCACGGGTAAGGATAGAAGAATTTTAATATGAGAAATAATAGGAGTTACAACATTCTCTCTAAATCACAAAAAGATAATAATAATAATCTCTCTTGAAAATAGGAGAAATACACACTAAATAATCTAACTTTCTAATTTTCTATATGAATACTTGAGATTTTGGATACAAAATGAGTTTGAACCTCCTGCTATTTATAGGCAAAAGAAAAGAAGCAAAAACTTATTTTACTACTATTATTGATAGCACATTTCGATATTCAATTGTCAAATATTAACAATTGTTGCATTTATTATCAACAATTGTGGGCACCGCCATTAATTATTCAACAATTGGGAGATCTTTATAATAGGTTGGTGAGAAACATACTCATAAGCTTGATACTACAAATATATGATTTTTTCTAATCCTCCTCAACATCTTCACCATAGTAGGCGTTGTGTCTGGCTGTTCCATCATCACTATTGGGTTCATTGAATGCTATGCGACTCACATGGTGGCTACTTCACTAACTGCAATATTTTAAGACTGTTTTAGTCCTAATTTTCACACAAAATGGAGAATTTTTTTAGGGTATTTGAAATCTTATGTTAGAGAAGAAGATGGAACAGTGATATTGAAATTGGTTGGTGTGCTTTGTGTTTTGATTATTTGCTTGTTGTGGGTTGTTTTGACTTTGACCTTTTTGCTAAGATACTATGCTTTTGTGGAAGGAAATATA
The DNA here is from genome assembly GCA_947687605.1 of Reutealis trisperma. Lineage (NCBI taxonomy): Eukaryota > Viridiplantae > Streptophyta > Magnoliopsida > Malpighiales > Euphorbiaceae > Reutealis > Reutealis trisperma. The sequence continues at coordinate 1,564,468 of CANTUT010000112.1, forward strand.
CTATTGGTAATGGCAAAGGTGGAGAGAAGGAGACGAAGAATTGGCCTTGGCCTTGGCCTTTACAAGTTTAGAATTTATCTCCAATGAGTTTGATATAATCATAATCTTTTATTATTATTATTATTATTATTATTCAAGTAACTAAGTATCACATTATTGTCCGGCTATCAGAAATTCGGCTGGTGCAAAATTTGCTAATAATTAAAAGTTAATAATCTAATTTGCTAAAATTGAAAATTTATACAAAAATTGCAAGTTTCGTGAAAGTTTATATATATATATATTTTTATAATGAACTAAAAAATCAATTAGCTTCATATAACATTTTTTAATATCTGTAAAATAAGTTCTGAAACTAATTTTCTATTCTAGATCTCAAAGTTCTGTTTTATTAAGTGAGACTGGTCCTTCTTAAATGTATTATATTAGTTTTTCATAATTCTTCTTTGAAATCAGAGTTGTCTAAATAAATACAACCAATAGCAGGTCATGAATAAAAAAAATAAAAAAAAAAAACTCAAGTCAACATAAAATATAAAATAAAAAAATATTTTTGTATCATAAAAAATAAAAAATATTAATTGTATTAAAAAGTAAAAACATTAAAAAGAAAGAGAAATTGAGAGGCAAAATTTGTCAATTCATTACTAACAAAATTTTGGTTAGATTCAGAATGTTTAATGTCTTAAAAATATGTGACATGATGGTGATGATATGTAATGTTTTAAGGGATAAGTACAAAAAACACTTATGGTTCCTTTGTGTAACAATAATTTGAGGCTTGGATTTGGATTTAAACTAAGAGGGGTGTATTGGATTATGATTTTTAAAGATTTTAATAGATTTGAAAAGCTAAATGGTATTCAATAAAAATTTTTAAAAACTTTATGAAAGTGAGGGGATATTCAATAATAACTTTTAAATATTTTAAAAAAGTTTTCAAAATTTAGCAGGTATTCAATTATAACTTTGATAGAGTTTATAAAAATGAAGTGGTATTCAAAAATCATAGATTTTTATAGACAATGGATTTTTGAATACTTTCAATAACTTTTTGAGTAATAGTATACATACAAAATCTCTAATATTTTTTTTCACTCCATCTCAAGAATTTAACATACTTTCTTTCATAGGTATTGAAACGTCAATCGCAAAGGAAAAAAAAAAAAAAAGACGAAGAAGAAAGCAACCTTAAATCTTGAAGAGTTATGACTGGTATTTGTCCAACCTAATATTATCTTCTTGATTAGTCTTTCTTATAGCAATAAATATATGGTGTTCTAAGTTTTCTATTGTTGAATTTTATAATTTTTTTTTTTTTACATATTGTGATACCCGATGATTAAATTTACTTAAAAATAGAACTATGTGTCGCCAATGCTTTGAGAAAAATCATTATACACAAAGCAAAAAAAAAAAACAAATGATTTCATATCCACTGTATAGTATTTAATGTTGGTAGTATTTCTAAATACCACGTAAGGTCAATCTCTGTTGCATATTTAATGAATATCAATGTTACTTTTACATATAATGGAGAAATTAATTATTTTAAAAATTAATTTTATCATATGAGAAATATAAATTTATTATATCAACATATGTATTTATTAATTAAATTAAAATTAATAAAAGTTCATAAATATTTGTAAAAGTCTTTTAAAATAAAATTTATAAAAGTCATTAACAAATTCATAAACTCTATAAAAATCATTAAAGTTTTTAAACTCTGCAAAAGTCATTTACTTTAAAAAAAAAGTCTATAAATATTTTTAAAAATCCTAATTGAAAACAGCCCCGTAAATCTATTGTTTTGGTTATTAAGACTAAGTGGATTTGAATTTGATTCAAATACTTAATGAAACCTAACAGTTTAAAAAATTAATATTTCAAATATTTTTTTTAACTTAGTTATTTTAAATCTACTCTATTCATTTTTAACCTAAAATTTTTATTTTTTTTTCAAATTTAAAATCTAAAATTTCAAATTTTTATTCTCTCCAAGGGATTTATAAATTTCAAATCATAAATTTGAAATATGAGATTTGAAATCCAAATTTCAAATTCAAATCTATGAATCCAAACATATCCTTATAGATTTGTAATTTTTTTATAAAGAGAAAGTTGTACTTCACGCCAATTAGTATTAAGGGATTCATAATTTTAATACGATCATTACTTATTGAGATAATATATAGTGATGTGTTATATGTGAATCTCATTTTTTATTTTTTTTATTGTACATGACAGGTGGATTAATAAGTGTTGTATGGCATTCATTAATCCACATGGATTAATGAATAATAATAATGATAATTTCTTTCATGGGCCAAATTGGGTTTTAGAGAAAATCAAAAGCCATTGGCTGTTTTGTTTATTCATTTCATGGCTTTAATCGTCTGCTCATCCTTGATAACATCAAAATTATACATGGCCATCAGAAGAAAAAAAAGGAAAATTTTTAAATTTCACTTTTTAGATTCTTATTAAACAAACAAATTATTCAAAATTGATGCTAAAATAATGACAAATACGAATGCATGATACAATTTGAATTCCGAATTCTAATATTTAATTTAATTTAATTTCCTTGTCTACAATGGCTTTTGACAAAATGGGATCTGAATAAGGGGATTTGATTTTCAGAATCTTTGTTTGTGTGAGAGAAGAAGATGCAGAGATTGGAGATGAAGGCGGCTAAGGTATTTCTTTCTTTCTCTCTCTAGTTTGTTGATGAAAATGTCTACTCAAGGACGGATTTAGAATTTATTTTGAGAGGGACAAACATTAAATATTAAATAAAATAGATAAATAATTAATATAAGTTCAAAATATTATTCTCACTATATTAAGATTAAAATTATTAAATATTAATAAATTGTTGGTAGACTAAAAGAAAATTCAAATTCATATTTAATATAGTCATAATTATTCTAAATTATTACAATTATTCTTTTCAAGTACTTGTATTTTGATATCGTTTGTATTTTAAAAATTATTTTACTATTTACTATGTAGAAATGCTTATTTAAAATTTAAAGATTATTTTGTGAATGCAGATCGCAACTATACAAATTACAAGTTTAGATTATTATAGTCTCAGGTAATTACAACAAAAAATAATACTATAAATTTATTAAATTACTAAACATTAAAGAATATGCTTTCGATTTAACAATTTTCAATTTAATAATAACATAAAAGTTAATCAATTTTCATAACTGACATAATTAAACAAATTAGAAAAAAAAAAAAGATTGAAATTTGATAGCTAACCTTAGTAATGAGAAAAGAGGGTTTTTATATTTCTCTATATAAATTTTGTTCTTTGTAGTCTTTCTCTATGTACATACATATAAGTGGGGGCAAGCTATACTAATATTTAAAAAAAAAAAAAAAAAGAGACATAAGGGGTATATTGAAAATTTGTAGGGATAGTATGGGCAAGTGCTCTCATTGCCCGCACCCTACATTTGTCCCTGTGTCTACTAATCTTGAATTACATCAAAATTTGCCAATAATTCAACTTTCTTCAATCAAGATTCAAATCCAACTATTGTGAAAGAGTTATCACTAAGAATCAAAAAGGTATGTTTCACACTCACCACACCAAATGATATACTTGAATTGAAGTTCGATATCAAATATACGAATTAGACGATATGTCTGGGGGATCACTCCAATACTTAAATAAGTAAGAGATAATTAGTTAGAAGAACTGATATCTTTAGAAAGAAATTATCATTATTATTAGAAAGTAGTTTGTTAAGATTGACGAGTCCATTTCTATATTAATCACTTAATATTTTTGTATTTAATCAATATGAGATATTCTAACACTTTTCCTCAAGTGACAACAGAAGATTCAAAGTTGTCATTTGAAATGATTAGAACCGGACTAACCAGTGGGATAATTAGATAATCAGGTAAACCGGACAAATCGGTAAGATAATTGATAAATATGATCAATCTGCTTTAATACTATGTTGAGGAATTTATTTATGTATTAATCATTTAATATTTAATATTTAATAGATATAGAAACCAATTAATTAATTTCTCAAAAAATAAGGACTAATTGGTTGATTAAATCAAACACATTCATTAAGGTATTTTGTGATCTCATCAAATGTGGGAAGTTCAATTGAATATTGTCTCATCAAGTAAGAAAGCAAGGATTGCAATATATAATTTTTTATAACAAAATGCTTCTCTTGTAAATAAAATAAAAAGACATTATATTATACAAAAACTAAATAAAAAATGGCTAATACCTTAGAAGAATACAATTTCAAAAGGCATGTATCCTAGAGATTTTTTTTTTTTGTTACTTATAAATTTTCTCATTAATATTTTCTCCATTTTCTTTTTCTGGCAATGGAAATAGTGCAATAAAACACCAAATTTCTCATTGAAGAAAATAGTCAAGCTTCCAAATTTTGAGGTCAATTTAGTCTAGTTCACATAAAAAAAAATAAAAATGAAAATGAAAAAAAGTAGGGAGAAAAAAAAAATCCTACTTTGGGAACATTTTGGTCATCTAAAATTAGTCCATTTCATTGCCAAAGTGCCCATTCTGAAAATCTCTTCACCTTGAGATTTCACATTTTGAAGAGTACCCTAATTGTTCAATCTCCCAACTGAGCTTTGAGGCAACTATTTCATGCCTTGGAAAATATTCCTAAGACAAAAATAAATAAAAGTAATAATAATTATTTATTTTTCTATACATTTAAAAATTATAAAGGGTCATTAAATAAAATGAAAATTTGTTATCAAACTCTAATTTTTTTTAATTTTTTATATTGCAAGATAGACAGTCGATATAATTATTTAATTATATTAAGATTTATAAGCCTTTACCTCCATTTTCTTCACTAACTCTTTTGGAGTAGGGGCAGACACTATGATATGGCGTGCACTTGGATTAATGAAGCCTTCTTCTACTGCTTTGTCAATAAATGATAATAAGGAATTGTAATATCCATCCACATTCAGCAATCCCACCTATAAATACAACAAATTTTTATAAATCTAATCATAAACCATTGAATTCTAATTCTTTAAGAATAAAAATATTTATACAAATAAAATTAGATGTTTCTGCATAGGGAGAATCTTTTTTATTCGGGGCAGCCGCAAGTTATAATCAATAGTAGGGTGGCAAAATTTGATTCGCTCTGATTGAAAATTTGGCTTCATTTCGAATTTGACGGGAATTTTCGTCTTTTCTATGGTAATGAGATGAGAATGGAATTGAGTATTTCTGCCGTGCCCCGATTGCATAAAATTTATATATGTATATATATACAAAATTTATATGTTTTATTTAAAATTATATCATTGAATATTTAATTATATTATTTTTTAAATATTAATCAATAATATATAAAACTTAAAATAAATATGTGTAATATTTTATCAAAATATATAAATTATAAAATTTTAACATTAATAAAATTATAAAAAATATAAATTGTGATCTCTTTCCCTACTTAGAATCCGATTTACTCCGTCCACCTTTGCTTTGACCATTCCTAAGGTGGAAATACAAATTTCAAAACTTGCTCAATCTATTGCCATTTTTAATTAATAGATCATGTGAACATACTGAAAATTTAAAAAAAAATCCTATTAATTTATATAAATTTTAGGTAGTGACTTCACTAACTTTTAGATTTATAATTTTACTTAGATTGGAGTACTAGGCATATTTCATCTTGAATTCGATCTGAATTATATATTATATATATAGTACATTTTGATTTTTTAATATTATATATGTAATTTTAATTTTATTTTTTAAAAGATAAAAGATATTTACCGGTTTGTCATGAATTCCAAGTTGGGCCCAAGTTATAACTTCGAGTAGCTCCTCAAGTGTCCCATAGCCACCTTCAATAAAAAATTAATATTTTGAAGTTTAGAAGTAAGAACATATATCTTTAAATACTTAAATTTGAAAAATAATAGAAATAAAAATGAATGCTCCTTTAAAAAATAAAGTAGAAATTTTAAAGAAAATTATCTTAAATTTAAGTAATTCAACTATCAAAATATCTTAAAATGAATTGAATTCTTCATATAATGAACAAGAAAATAAAATCTTAATCAAGAATTGTTTCATGAGTAGAGGAATAATTTAACCCACATCAATTATTTACTTTATTTTTAATTTGAATTTTCAGAATCTATTGAGAATAAACGAAAATAAAAAAAAATATACAATAAAAGAAATAAAAATATACTCACAATTTACCCTTTGCTAATTTAATTATATCACCAGCAAAACTTAAATTGCATCTATTAAATACCAATTAAGAGGCCAGGAATTCTCAGTTCTTGATTTTCTACCATTATTTTGTTTCCAACAATGTTTTAAAAATCAAACTGATGATCAAACTACTTAGTCTATGTTTGTAGTCCAATCGATTGGATCAGTTGAATCAGTGGTTCAACCGATTAGATAAAATCTTTTTTTTTTTTTTCATTTTATAAAAGATTTCATCTGACTGGTTAAAATTGACTAAAAAACTAGTTAAAACTAATTAAAAATTGGTCAAAGGATTGTTTAACGAAAATTTAATTTTTCATTAAATCAAATTGCACTTGCCTCAGTTCAGCCAATTGAATCGATCAGTCCAATCCAGTTTTTAAAACATTGATTTCCATTCATATCCTCTACGTTTATTTTTAATGTGTAAATAAATTGTTTTATATAATAAATAAGTAAATGGGAGATTATTGTTGATTTGGGTTATATATATATATATATATATATATATATATATATATATATATATATATATATATATATATAATAAAAGTGTCATAAATGAGTAACATATTCTATTCATTTAGACCCAATCTATATCCACCATAGTCTTGTTATTTTATTAGGCAACTGTAAATTCATGGGCCAGCCCAACTTTATATTATAGTTGGATTTGCCTCTTTAGATTAAACATGAACTATAAAAGGACCTTCAAGGGTATATTTTTTTTTTATAAAAATTATATTAAAAAAAAAGGCAGAAAATAGGCATTTATTATATAATGGAGACCTATAATAATTTTCTAACTTTTTCCTTATTTGGTGAATTGGGATTTGGGTAAGGTACATAAGCTTATGAAACCATGCCATTGCATATTAAAGACACAAACTGTGAAAAGGCTCAAACAAAAAGCCTAATTTTTAGTGTCAGAAGCTCAATAATGGAGTTATAGAGTTCGCAAGTTTCAGTCTCTATTCATCGCTCAATCCTTCAGGTTATATTGGGATTAAATTTGTATCTATTTTCAAAAATTCTGTCATATATATATAGAAACTAAAATTAATATTATTCGTTAAAATCGACCAATATAATACTCTAAACAAATCTCAGAAAATTCTTAAAAATTTTGAAGTAATTGAAATTAAGAATAAATGTTGAGGTCTTAATTAAACCAACCAGGTAAAGCAATGAACGCATCAGAATGTCTAGCCATTTCTGCCTTCCTTTGATGCATATCAGCAACTGCCTTCACTTCCCCTACTGTTTCTCCAGTTATCTAAAAAAATAAAAAATAAATTTTTAAAAAAATTATGATTCCCAGCCAATATAAAACGTGCAAGTCTTATTTATATTAAATATATATACTAATTTAACAAGATAAAAATATATAAAATAAAAAAAATTATTTTTTTTACTGAATAAAAAATAAATAAAAGACTCGTATACTGCAACATATCATCACTCAATAGTTTTGTTTATGAGATGAATCTCTATATATATTTGGCGTAGAAAACAATTTTTCATATAAAACAAGTGAGATAAAAACTCAATTTCTTTTTTTAGTTTTGTTTAATAAATTAGAGAGAGAGAGAGAGAGAGAGAGAGAGAGAGTTATCCACATAAGCAATGATGGCATACCAGAGGTGGTGGGCTCAAATCAAAGTCATAAAGCCTAAAGGGAAAAGGAAAATACAAGAATATATATATATATAGAGAGAGAGAGACACCGTATAATAAGCTTGATTAATATATATAAATATTATGCATTTTGGAAATAAAAAAAAAAATAAAGAAGAAAATGAATGTATTAGAGAGGGGACAAAATGTAGAAGTAGCAAGTGGATTGATGAACAAGTTCATCAAGAACCTATATTAATGTGAAAGCCTAGAAAGAAAATCTTATGAAACTTGCTTCTTGAACTTCATATGGGACAAGTATGAAATCTCATTTTTAAAGATAACAAAGGAGAGGTAGAAATTCTTGTAAAGTAGACACCACATAAGATTTTTTTTAAAAAAAAAAAAAAATTAGAATAGAATAAAAATTCTCTCTCTCTCTCTATATATAAAGAACTCTCTCTCTCTATCTTGATTTTTATTTTTATAATGTTGCAAGAAAAGGCATTTAGAAACATTATAGTAAGATCAGATAAATACCTCTCTAGGCATGAGTGTCTTGGGGATAACTCTGCAGACAATAATATGACAAAAAAATAAATAAATATATATATATATATGTTAAAAAGAAATTTAATTGATTATATAAATGAAAAATTTTGAAAAATAAAAATCAAGAAAAAAAAAAGAAAAAGTAAATTAATTTTTCTTTACCCAATTACATGGCGACCACCATCATAAACAGCTTGAGAAATCAAACCCATTAAACCAACACTACCTCCACCATAAACTAGATCAATATTTCTTGCTACCTGTAAAACAAAAATGGAAAAAAAAAATCTTCATTTATAGAAGTACTTATTCAATTACATTTTTATTTTTAATATCAATTCAACAAAAAGTAATTTAAATATGGATTAATTAATTATCTAAAATTGGACTGTTGTATAGAATGTAGCTCCAAGAAAGAGATAGAAGATGTGTTGGAAACTAGGTAAGGTACAAGAAATATAAAGCAGACAAAATGGTTGAACAGAATAATACCATAATAGAAAAATTGATGACAATTTTTTTTTTTTGGGAATATGCCCATCAAACACCACTTAAAATTCTTAAAAACCCATTAAGAAAATGTAAAGAAAATTACAGAAAATTTTACTTTTTTATTTATTTTCCAATCAAGAATTGAAAAGGTAAGGAAAGAAAAGTACAAAAAAAAACAGAGCAAGAAGAGGGGAAACAAACCAGAGTAAGGAAATCAAAACAACAAAACCAGTTATATAAACAGTGATTTCAAAAACAAAATCAATGGTCAATAAAGCAAATAAAAAAAAAGGGTTAATAAACTGTGAAAAGAAAATAAAATTGAAAAAATGAATCCATTTTGGTGTTTTGGGGTTTTAAATACAGAGTAAAAACAGAGAAGAGAAGAGAAGAGAAGCATTTGTTTTTTTGTTTTACCAATTCTCTTCCAAGCTCAATAGCAGCATCTTTGTAGCTACTCTTCTTGCCAGGACTACTACCACAAAAAACACAAATTCTCTTGAATTTTGATTGCCTCATGTCCTTCTCTATCTCCATAAGAAAACTCTCTGTTTCTCTCAAGAAAACGAGAGAAAGAAAGAAGAGGAGAGAAGAGAAGTGGTAAGGTACGCAAGAATCCTGTGTATTTAAGTGACCCACCAGAGAACAGAACAGAGCACAGGGCTTGGCTGAGGTTAGAAGACTGGGTTCATTCATATATATATAACGGTAGCACAGGGCAGAGTACATTAGCACGCGTATAATTCCATACTCTATAGTCCATTCCTTTGAGAGAGAGAATATGTTGTGTTACTTTATGGTCGTTTTTGTTAGCTCACAGTCCAATCAAATCTGCCTCCATTTTACCTTGTTTTATTCTATGTCAAATTGGGTCAATCCGTTAATTCAGTGTTGGAGTACTTATCTTTCTCTAATTATAAAATGTTAAAAATTCAAATCCCCACATAATTTCATTAGAATAAACAAGTTAACATCAATTTTTTTTTTTTTTTTTAAGAAGAAAAGTCAAAATTAGAGTTAGGTTTTTCTATAGTTAACATCAATTTTTTAAAGAAGAAAAGTCAAAATTTATATTTGGGTTTTTCTTTTTAATATATTTAGAGCTCTATTAAACCCTTTATATGTGTATCTGAAATTATTAATGAATTCATAATTATATTTGTAATTATATTTGAATGTATCTTATATAATTCTTAACTTATTATTATTATTATTATTATTGCTGAATTCAAATTTAATAGATGCTGTTTAAAAGTTTTAACTTTTTTTCAATGCTTAAAGAAAAGAAATAAAGATATTCTTTTAGATGGAAGATGGAATTTTTATTCATAAAAAAAATTATTAATAAATAAAATATAAAATTTTACAAACTATAAATCATTTTTTTTTAATCCAACTTGAATTATAATAAGTTTCATATGAGTAATTGACTTGGTATAACAGTAGTAAATACATTTTACTCATTGACTATATCATGCCACAATTACTTAACTTTTATATTTTCAAACAAGTCTGATCATACAATACAAATATTTGATTCGTAACTTCCATTGAAATCCTCAATATCAATCCATATAAAAATAACAACTCCAAAAATTGGAGAATAAATAATTTCATAGAAGAAAAAAAACAACTCCTATTAAAGAGAAAAAAAATAAAAATAAACACAGACGAACAATATTATCAAAATATTGATTTATATTTATTAAAATAAATAAAAATAAAGAATAAAATGAAATAATGGTGCTGCGGCCATATTTTTTTTGTTTAATAACATCAATTCAAAACATAAAAATAAAAAAGGATAAATTACGATTTAGCCCCTAAGGCTTAACTAAATTAATATATTGATCTCTATAGTTTGAAAAATATGCTATATAGTCCTTAAGGTTTATTTCCGTTACATAATTAGGTCTTTCTGTCAGTTTTTTCATCAATTTTTTGTTAGTGAACAAGAGAAAATATTTTTAAATATAAAAAGTACAAAATTGATACCAAAAATGCCCTCCAACAACAAAGGATAAGAGTGTGAACCCTAGGAAGTTTTGGCTCACTTTTTTCCCTCTTTTTTTTCCCACGCCATTGTTTCTCTCTTAGTCTCTTACCTAGCTAAGTAATTTCTTATTCATCTTGTAATATCAGTTGTGGGTTTTTAGTTTTGTAAGTGAAATTTTCCTATGGTAAGTTGTTTTTAGATGTAAGAAATTAGGGAAAAAAACTTACATAATAGTGGTTGCAAAAATTTTTGCAGGTGCAAAGGATGTCATGCTTAAGCAGTACCGACAGTGGTTGGGAAGGGAGACACCTCAATGCATACTGCAAGTGCGGGAAGCGAGCTGGCATTCAAATATCTGAGTCGGAAGAGAACAAACACAAGCTATATTACTATTGCCAGTAAAATGTGTGCGGGACATTCCTCGGGTGGTGCAAAGCAGCTAATACCTTCAGATCGGCTTCCACTAGGGACACAATTGATTCCAAGCCATATTATAGAGCTCGATTAGGGGATATTAATGGTTTAAGAGATGAAGTACTGTGTCTGCAAATTGAAAATTGCAATGTGTATGGGAAAATTGAAGAACTAGATTCCACCCTCTCTTTTTTCAAAATGTTGATTGCTTTGTGTTTGATCTGTACTCCGTTTCTTATCATCTTAATGGTAATGTTAATAGGAAAGTCGGGATGAGTGGGAATGGGTTTTTATTTTGGTATTTTGCTGACGGTTCTTTTTGTATTTATGGGTTACATTTTGTAGGAACTAGAAATTATACAAAATGGCAAAGATGCAAGGGAAAGGGCAAAAGTGAGGTCTATGTCTTGGTTTGGCTAGTTTGGTTGTATTCCTTTCCCACAAATCCCATATGTAACTAATGATCAATGTGAATGCTAATGACAGAATGGTAGTTGATTCATTATTTATTGTGTTCATGATTTATTGCTTTTGATAAGTAAAGGAATTTAGTAATACAATTCAGTATGGTAGTTGGATGATTTAATTGGTTTGTGTAATTAAAAACCAAGAAATCTTGAAAAAAGTTTTGTAATAGGTGGACAAGTAAGGACCAAAAAGTAATAATTTTTTATAAGAAAGGGATGAAAGAGCATTGATTTTTATAATGTGAATGACTAAATAGTAGTGTTATTTATTAACTAAGGGATGAATTAGTTTTATATTTTGAAAGATCAGGGACTAAATATTATTGTATTTTATATTAATAGGGACTAAATATGCAGTATAGATAAGTCAAGGTCATTATTCAATTGATCATTTTCCATTCAACCTATAAATAATATGGAGCATCCACTTACATCAATACCTAAAATCAGAATCATATGAAAAGAAAGTCATACTATCTTGCATAATTTTATATAGAAACTTGAATATTACAATGGATTCCCAACTTTGAAATTCATTACAAAATTCAAGTCTTTCAAAATCAAAAACAAAATGCTGTCTATCCTATACCCCATATCTATTCCCATTGTACCATATTTTCACCATATCTAAAATATAGAAACAATGGATCAAAAATTCCAAAAAATACCATATAAGTGATCCCCAAATAACCTCTACTAAACTGTACTACCTCCCTGCACTTTGTATTTGCATGTTAATGGGAAACAAATCTAAGTTTATATACCAAAATCTAACCTATATTTTTACCAAATATACCAACTGCAAATATATTATAAAAAATATTTATATTTGTAGGTCCTTAAGCTATTTGATATGTTGGTTCATTGTCCAGCTTTGCTAAACATCCATTGTCTGCCCTTACCATTGACTGCCTTTGCCTATTAGTTATGAACCTTAACTCCCTTGTGTGTCAGTTGCCATACCCCTACCTCTGCCCTTGGTTGTGAAGTTTGGCTTCCCAATGTTTTAGTTGCCCTACCCATGCCTCTACCCCTTGACTGTGAGCTTTGACTTCCCATTGCATTAGTTGGCCTACCCCTACCCTTGCCCCTACCCCTCTGAGAACTAGTGGAATTGTTGGCTTACATAAGAACAATTTATATGTTTAGATTTATTAGACATTATCATAACACAACCTCAATACTTGATTTGTGGAAACCTTACCCTGTTGATAGGAGCCCTTTCACATGCTCTTTTATGATGTCCAAGGCCCCTGTAGTTTGAGCATCTCACAGTATTTGATCTACTTCTTGACCTACTTGCTTCCTCTTCTCTATCCTGTCTTTTCCTCCTTACTTGTTGTCTGCCTACACTTTTTTTTAATAGAGGTGGCAGTATTTTCAGTGTCTCCTCATCTGGTTCATAATTGCCTAATGGCATGTGATGCAAGATACCACTATATGTCTTCCTATATGACTTAATAAAGAAGTACTCATAACAAAAATTTTCAGGTTTTGTTCTTTTGTACGCAATGCATATAATTGCATACTTTCAAGGAAGACTAGAAATGTCCCACCAATCACATATACAAGTTTTATTATTCAAATTCACACCAAAGGTCAAAGGTCCATCCATCACCTCAAACTCATCATTCCTACTAGGCATGAGTTTACATACTCTAGACATTTTAATCAAGAAATTCAAAGTCTTTCTAGTCCTTGGACATACTTTCTCCTCCTAACTACATCCTTTTCATATCTTTTATGCAACCTAACTATGCATTTTTGCCTCAAACTGTCCATCAACTTTACAATTGGGTAGAATCTTAACTTACCTTCCCAATTATTGAAGGGTTCTGTCATATTGTTTGTGGTATGTTCACTCTTCTCCTCACTCCAATAAGCATGCCTTGGCCATTGAGACAAAGATATCTTTAATAACCACTCATATGGTTCTCCTCTCTTTTTAGGCTTCATATTATTCATTACAATCCAGAATTCTTTATTATAAGTGGCTCTAACTGCTTGCCAGAAATCATTCTTCAGACTCAATCTAAGGAAAAGTTTCTTGAAATTCATGAACAGGTGTCTTGTACACAAAATCTATGAGATGCTGAAGGGAATTTGTTTCTCACAGTCTCAATTAGACCTTAAAAAAAATAACAAATAATAGTGTGAGTAAGCCTACTCACTATGTAGTATGGAATAAACCAAGTGCAAATTCTATATTAAAATGTACTTACCTTTTGTTTGTCTATCATAAATGTAAGGGGTTTATCATCACTACCTCCACCAATACATTAATATAGATAGTCCAAAAAGAAATCCTAAATTTCAATGCGTTCTGACTCAACCATAGTAAAATCTAATGGTAATATACCTTATTACCATCCAGGGAATTTGCAGACAAAAAGCATCCACCAAATGGCCCCTTCAACTAACACCTATCTACCCCTATGAAAGGTTTGCAACCTAACAAAAAACATGTCTTCATTGCACTGAAACATATAAATACTTTGCTGAATACGAAGTCAACATCTTCATTTTCTCTTGGTTTAGGTTGAAGCTTGACAAACGTATCTGGATTAAACCTTTTAAGTTGCTCAATGTACTTGGCCAATTGAGCATAACTATCCCTGTGCAGGCCTTTATTGTCCTCTTTTACCTTATGTTTAGCCCTATTCAGTTGCCATATGGGGGGACTGATTCCCCAATTCTTAGTCAACACATGAGATATTAAGTTAAAACTCATTGATGGATCTGCCCTTAATTGATAAGCTAACTTAGTCTTAATCCAATTGATGTTTGAATTTTTGTTTTTATTCTCAACAACCCTCTCACAGGCATGTTCACCTTGAAGTGTCTTCACCATAAAGGTTATCTCATCTAGTACAACTGATGCATACAACCTCCACTTACATTCTTCACCCTCATAATGTGCAGTCAACCTTAGCTTATCATTCTTCTTTTTGACAATCTTATAACCACCCTTAATAGCATAGTCTCTAAGAGCTAATCTTAGAGTCTCAACATCTTCAAATACTTGACCCACCTTAAATTTTGCTACATCAGGGGCTTGTGGCTCAACAGGTTAATATTGATTTAAATACATCCCATGGAAAAGATCTTTTTTCCTCCTTTTAAAAGTTCCTTCATCCCAACTGTTATAAACTTCATCTAAATTGTTAGAAGGGACATTATTAAGCACATCATCATCATTGTATACTTCAGGATCTATATCCACTTCAAAATCCTTATTAACACCACCATCGACTTCCTCTTGTGGCTTTACATTATCTTCATAATGTAATATGTCTGGTTCATGATCCATTTCTTCTTCATCTTCATCATTAGTTTCAGGGTTTGTCTCACTGCTGTATAATTCCTTATTATGATCTTCTAATAACCAATCCTCATCATCTGAATTAGAGAATTGGAAGTCCTCCCTAATTGCATCAGCCAGTACTTCATTATCTTCAATTATATTATCTGCCCCTTTGACAAAGGTAGTTGACCTTTTCCTTGTTGAAGACGGATTGACTCTGCTAGATGTAGCATGTCTACTGCCTCTGTCTGTTATTACATTTCTCACCCCTCTACTAACTCTACTGCCCCTGCCCCCTTTATCTATCATATCATCCACAGGAGTTTGCATATTAATAGTAACATAACTATCCCAAATTAATGCACTTGATATGGCCCAACCTTTATTTTACCTACTTGACCTTACACCAACTTCAGCATTGCCTTGTATGCTTGCAATGTCTTGACCATCCCTTCCTATAGGTGCCTTAATCCCCCTTGCTCCAGCAATTTCAGAATTGCCTTCCCTTCCTTCATTCACTTTCCCATTCAGTCCTTCATTGACTACCCATCCATTCCTTCATTAACTTCCCCATCCCTTCCTATAGGTGCCTCAACCCCATCCCTTCTTATTTGTACCCCTTGCACATCGTCCAACCTAGTATTAATACCCAATGGACCACCTACCTGATTCAGAACATCATGAATAGCAATTGAACCACATACATTTTGGCATGCCCCATCCATTATCCTTCAATTTAGTACTATCACATATCATAATCATTGGTTCTTCTCTTGCCACTCCTAATTCAAAATCTAGTAAGCCTCCTGACTCTCTCAATTCAGTATCTCCTAACCCCCTACTTCAGTGTCTTGACAACCCTCTACACTTAAATACTCATGCTTCTCATATATATGTAGATGAATCTCACATGTGTCCTTGAACATCTTAAACATGAAAAGTAGATCATCTTCACATCCAACAGTGATGTTGACACCACAAACGAATTCAACAAATTGTGATGTGATATGAGGAAATAACTTGAATGCATCCTCTACCAAAGAAATATAAATGTACTTATCTAGATCTACATTATGAATGTTGCCTTCCTCCTGACCATATTTGAAATGTAGGGTATAGTTGTCAGATAACTGATACCTACAAACATTTATGCAAGTTACAGTTAGTTAGATTTACACAAATGCCCAAAATAATAACAACCAATCAAAAATTTATGGGAATCAATAAATTCAAAATGAATGACATTCAAATGAAAATGCATGATCAGGAAAACACAAACAAAACTCAATTTTCCAAAATTATAACTTACTGTAAGTTTATACATCATTTCCCCCAACAGACATTTTCACAAACACCATATGTACATAATTGGCAACTTACATCTATTCATGAAACATTTGTTTTTTTATACAATAATAAAAAACAAAACATACCTATAAACATACCAATAACAAATGATATTAATAAAAGTTTCTAATTGAAAACCCATAAAAAATGTGAAACCTAGATTACAAAGAAAACAACGAAACAAACAAAATAAAATCCCTAAATAAACATGTTGAATGAAACCACTCACACATATCCCATTTCAATTCCAACGAAACAATTTCAAAAAATTTAGAATATACTGTAAACTAACCTTAAGAATGGATCCATTTGAAAACGTCTGTATTTTTAGTGAATAACCCGCCACATTAAACATAATTTTATGAAACCTAACCCAAAAATTCAGATTTTGCAAATGGTATTATGAAGACAGAATGGGAGAGAAGAAGTTTTAAGTTAGAATGAATACAAGGAAAGAGGGAGAGAAGGAAATGACTTCCTGAATTTTTAATTAGGGCTATTAAAGTGTATTTTAGATATTTCATATGCATTTAATGGAAAATTGAGGAAAAAACTAACAGAATGACCTAATTATGCAATGGAAGTAAATCTCAGGGATTATATAGCATATTTTTCAAACTGTAGAAATCAATTTATTAATTAAACCTCATGGACTAAATCATAATTCACCCAATAAAAAAAGAAAAATTTTGAGAGAGAAAAAATGAGAGAAGGCGGAGAAGAAATTGAGAAATTAATTGAATATTAAGTAATGAAATTATATACATGTTAAAGAAAGGTGACTCAACAGTTCATTTGAAGTTGACATTAAAGTAAATATTTGTTTTACTATTTGTCCTTTAAGACTTTTGCTTAACTTATTTGCGTAACAATAGCAAATACTACTTAAACAATAAGGCTATTCCATGCATGTGAACCCTAGCCAACAATTATCGTATTCAAAAATTGTTTTCAAACGACTCAAGGTTGTATTTTCATTTTCCTTTGATTTTTTTTTTTTTATAAAAACAATTTAGTTCTCATTCTCAATTTTCTAAAAAAACTGCAATTATATTGATAAATAATTAAAATAATTAACAGTTTTTATACAGTACTACTAAAATTTTCTCCAAAACTAAAATATTATGAATATTGAAGATAACTCAATATTCAAATATTAAAAGGAATAAAGTCATCCATTAAATTAATTTTTTTTAAAACAATATATATATATATATATATATATATATATATATATATATATATATATATATATATATATATATATATATATATATATATATATATATATATATATATACGAGTTAAGAATAAAACACAATCATTTACAAAATTATGAAGATTTTGTAAAAGTGTGTTAATTTATATAACACGCATTTTTCACTTCTGCGAGAAAAGACTGTCACATCACACACAAGTTAACATCATTTATTTAATTTTTTTTTTGAAATGATATATATCCACAAATACAAATTAGGGATAGAACATATTTATTCACAAAACTATGATAATTTTATAAAGACATGTTGATTTATACAATTTACACAAATTCTTTTTACAAGTGACGTCGAATCCCAAAACACTAATTAAATTAAAGTTAATTAGCATTTTAAGCATTTTTGACAAAAGAGATCAGTGATGTAAGCACATCAAAAGTATATTAAAAAGATGTTTTTTTTTTTTTTCTTTGCCAAATTTTACCAGAGCATTCAAAAAAGTTTTCTTGCTGAAAGTAATATGAAAAGGAACCCCAATATGCCTAAATGTCGAAGAAGAGGCAGCTGTGGATCCTCTAACTAGAAGAGATTCCCGTATGTAAATATTCTTTTCAGTACCTTTATATTCCACAACTTGACATTTTGAGCACAAAACTTTACTAATTCTTTCCATAGGTCTCTCAAATTCAGTTTATACAGCAACACAATGAATCTTATTGTAACATGGCGGTGGCAAAGGTATGCAATTCTTTCTCTTTCTTTTAGCTTTTTGTCTTCGAATAAATTACCATATTCCTTTTTTTAGTAAATTAAAAAAATGATAAATTACCACATTAATTAATATTTATATTTCTTTTCTATCGATTTTTAATATAATTCATAATTGGGACAAAAATTATTTTTTTTTTCTATCAATATTTATTTCTCAAAACAAATTATCATATTCTTTTCTTAGTACATCATAAAATATTGAATTATCATATTAATGCTCATTGTTGATATATATATTCTATCAATATTTATAATATTAATTCATTGGCGTATTTTTTATGTTACTATATAAATTTAGCTCATTGGTGAAATCATAAATCATAATAATTTTTATAATTTTTTTATATTCAAAATATAAAATATAAAAATTGATTGATAAGTAATACTCTCTTTATTTCAAAATATTTATAACTTTAGAAAAAAAAATTTGTTTCAATTTATTTATCAATTTGAATTCTAGGAAATTATTTTTTTTTCAATTTAACCCTCTATTTATTTGTTTACTAAATATTTGCATTAATTATTTTCATTTTTTTACATTAAAATTATAAAAAGGATATTTTAGCTTTTTTATTTTAAAATTTTGATAATTTAATAAAATTTTTAATTATATACTAAAATTTTAAACGATTAGTATTTTGAAATGTAAGTAATATTAAGTAGATAAGATTTTGCTTGTATACATAAAAAATACATAAAATAAACCAAAAGTTGATTAGGGTTTTTACTTTCATTTTTCTTCCATTTCTAAAAAATGATTGAAGGATCGAATTCATATATAATTTCATCCATCGAAATAAAATAAATTATTGTTTAATTTATGTAAAAGTCTTACAGAATCAAGAGCCTTCTGACATGAGCTTCTTTCAAAAAAAAAAAAAAAAAAACCAAAATAAAATAATATAAAAAAAAGAAGCTAATTCCTTGCATTTTGGGTAATAAATTTGTCCTTCTCCTTCTATTGAACTAAAAAGCAATATAATAAATAAAATAAAAATAAAAAGTATTTAAAATATTGTAGGGATATATGAGATTCACATGAGGGAGCTGTTTTGCCTCATGACCCATCTTGGTTGTATTCTCGACCACCTTCCCTGACTAGACGTACTTGTTCCATGCATAGGAGACATTTTATTTTAGAGTACGATTGTTCTAAGATATCTCTAATAGCATATTAATGCATAATTTAATAATAAATGTATAAATATGAATAATAAATTTATGATCGATTTCTTTCTTTTTTATTTAAAAAAAATATCTCTAATAAATCAAAAGCATACAATTTTTAAATAATTAATATAATCTACTGATTAAATTTATTTGTGACTTAGACGAGTAATGACAAAAAAAAATTTAAAAATCAAGACATAATTAATTTTCATCCATTAGTTAATTTCAATTTTTATATTAATTATTATAATTGTTATATATTTATTGATTTTAATTAATGCAGCAGCAATTACTGCTGTCACGTGGTTTTTTTTTTTACTTAACAAACCAAATAGACGTCTACCATTTTGTATTAATATAGCAATTTACCATATGATTTTGTAGAAATTCTACTTTATTACATATTAATTATTATTTGGATTATTAATATTTTCTTGTAATATTTAATTTTTTCAATATTTTTTGTTGAATGATTCTTAAAATTATAATATATTCTAAAAAAGTTTAAATAAATATTTATAAAAATTAAGAAATTAAAAATTAAATAAATTGAGCAAGTAAAAATTAATTGCAAAGAGAAAATAAAGCAAAAATTTTATGAAAAAATATTATTTCTTGCTTGGTCAATAAAGCTTGAAACTGTTGGTGGCGAATGGACTTGAAGAAAAAGAGTCAACAGTTTAAAGCATTAGATTTACATTTCGACCATATTTACTGAAATAGCTGTGGCTTTTTTATTTTTGTTGGTGAGAACAAATTGACAATAGTTTAATGCATTTATTCAGATTGTGGAAACAATATATTTTCAATATATATACCAAAATTTATAAATTTTGAAAAAAAAAAAATCTGTAAGCTTGAATTATTTTTTTTTTAATTTTTATAAAATTTTCAAAAGGAAAATTTTGATTTTGTTTCTTTTAAATAAAAATTGAATTTTGATATATAACTTAATTCATTATAATAAAAAATAATAACACTCCCAAGTCAATTTTATTCTCATTATATTTTTTTTCTCTTTTAAAATTGGTTTTACATCCCACTAATTTTCTATATATATATATATATATATATATGTTTTTATCCTAATTCATATGTTCTACTTTAGATTCATGAATGTAATCATTAAAAGGAACATAAGCATTATTATCAAAGTCAAATCTTATAATTTCCAATCCTTCCATAAAAACAAAAGGTTCTAAATTCCATTTGTTCAAACTACCAAAGGTAATGTCCTGAGTTTGAAATGAGAAAAAAAAGAAAAATCAGTAACTTTCTTTAATTTGTTGAGACATGACTCAAATTTTAGTGACTCGCAGAGAATTTATTTTCTTAATTACATGGGAAAATATTACTTAATTAAATAAGTTATTTATTTATTTATTTTTTTTAAATTTGGTGTAGGACTCTTGTTATAAGATTATTTACTAATTAGACAAAATTTAATTCTTATCAATCTATAATAATTAATATCAAACATAATTTTATAAATAAGAACATTCTACCGAAAGGCATTTTTAAGTCAAGATTTGGTGGCTTTTTAGCACATGGTGATGGGAAGGGGGTTTGTACTTATTTATTTATTTGTTCGTTGCACCTGAGTGGACATGGAATGGGAGCAGGTTCGAGTATTTACTTCCAGACTATGCATGTATGATTCATGAAAATTGCAGCAGTTGTGCCTCCTTCAACAAATGCTGACCAAGATAAGGTTATATGGAATTTCACTAAAAGTGGTAGATTCACCTAAAAATCTGCTTTAGAGTTCTTGTGCCATGATGATTATAACCCCAGGGATACCATATGGGAGCTTGTGTGGAAGTGGAGGGGTCCTCAGCTTATTAGGACATTCTTGTGGACTGCTATGCACAATAGACTATTAAGAATAAAATTTTACATTAATTAATTATAAACATATTAAGTGATTAATATATAAATAGACTCCACAATTTTAATAGCTAGCTTTTAAGGTTGGTTCTTCTAAATCTATATTAAAAATTTAATATGGTATCAAAATTTAATCGATTCTTGTATCACCTCATACTCTATCATAATTCGAACTGAGATTTCAATTTCTTACTCGTAGAGGATTTCTTTCAATTTCTTATGCATGGAGGGTTTCTTTCAATTTCTTACCCGTGAAGAATTTTTTTTAAATTTCTTATCCATGGAGAGTTTTTTATTTTATCCGTGGAGGATTTCTTTAAATTGTCTTACCTGTAGAGAGTTTCTTTTAATTTCTTATCCTTAGAGGGTTTCTTCAATTGTCTTACTCATGGAGGATTCCTTTCAAACAACCAAGTTTGTATCATAAATTGCAAGTATCAATTCGGTTTAATAAAAATTTATCTTCTTCTAGTTGCCACTTGAGTGGATTATTAATAATATAATTTCATATTGATTAATTATAAATATATTAAGTGATTAATATAGAAATAGACTCCCATCTTAATAACTAGCTTTTAAGATTGGTTCTCTAAAATCTATATTAAAATTTTAATGTAGACTTCCCACTATAAACAGCTATGTTTTCGAAAACAGATTGTGCCTAATGTCATTTGTCCAATATATGAAGTAGAAGAGGAAACCACAAGTCATGTCTTAAGAGACTGTGAGTTTGCAAAGACAATCTGAAAACAATTAGTTCAAAGGGAGAGCTAGAATCATTTTTTTTTCCTACGATATGATGGGTTGAGTTCATGATAATCTCGTTAATGCAAGTGTGGGCAGGTTTGATATAGATTGGAAGATATTATTTGGTATAACAGTTTTGTTGGGAAATGAATCCCACATCAAATAAAAATAAAATATATAAAGGACTTATAAATGAGTGGTTGTTGGACCTAGTACAAGCCAATTGGTTTTGTATAAGTGGATCAACACTTGCCCACTTACAAGCCCACAGATGTACAGGCCCATAGACTTTAATATGATATCAAAGTTTTATGTCCAAACAGGATTGGATTTTGAGACCCATATTTAAGCCCCCTATTGTTGGACTGATGATGATTCTAGTCTGGACTGAAATTGAAAAAAATATGCCAGCGGATCTATTTATAAGTGTCAATTGGCTTATTGGTGTTGGCTATAGGACAAGCCCGGTCGCACCTGAGGGATATGTTGAGAAATGAATCCCACATCTAATAAAAACAAAATATATAAGAGATTCATAAATAAGTGGGTGTTGGACCTGGTACAAGTTAATTGGTTTTGTACAAGTAGGTTCCAACATTTGCCCACTTATAAACCTATGTATGTACGAGCCCATGAACTTTAACAAGCTTAGCAGATTTGGAATTGGCGAAATATCTTCATCTTCAATGATTCTCCCTAAGAGAACATAAAAGAGAACATGGGACCTCTAGAAATCCTTTTATGCAAGGCGCAGGAAATGGAGCAGTGTTTGATGGTTGCTTAGAGGATCCAAAGTAAAGAAACTAGTGCAACACATGAGTGGCAGCCTCTTCCTTATGGTTGGTTGAAGTTGAACGTTGATGGTTCTTGTGTTTTGAGAAATGGCATGAATCAAGTTGGGGCAGGTGGGATCATTAGAGATGAGAATGGTTTCTGGGTTATGAGCTTCTCCCAACATATAGGAGATTGCAACGAAACTAGCGCATAACTTTGGGCACTCTTTACTAGTATCAAATTGGCATAGAGGCTGGGACATAAGAAGTAGCTAATAGTAGAAATAGATTCAACGGCAACATTATACTCAATTATCTTTAGTCAAGTCGAGTCAATGAGTTTAAATGAAAAATAGAATTTTATCTTGATATGAGGATGGACGAACTAGTTGGTGTTTAACCCTTAAAAAAAGGAGGATGAGTTTCGATGATGAGCATGAAGACGAGTCCTGAGAGCGAGATAATGCCTTGCTATATGAATCCAAAGTTTGAGAGAGTTGATTCGTTAACTTGATACATATTTCAAATCCATAAGTGAGTGATTTCTTAGATAGGCTTACCATGTTTAAGCCTAATAAGATTAAATATTTTCATTCTTTATCATAGGCCCCCTTGTTTCATTGAGGTGAAGCCATATTTGGCCTCAGTTGAAACACTTCTTTCTGGTTTTAGTTTATTTTGAATTGACCACCTTGTCAATTTTCAAGATATTTTCCTTTATCCAAATAGCTTTGAGCCTTCAATTATGAAGAGTTTCAAGTCTTTGATGCCATAATATGTGAACTTATAGATTCCTAATATTTAAAGTCTTTGATGCTACAACATGTAAACTTATAGATTATAATAGCTTTAGGATTATCCTTCCTTAGATGTCTTCAAATAATATGTCTGAGAGGGCTTAAATAATAATATACCTCACAAAACACTTTATAAATTCACCTCACCTAGAAGTATTTATATAATATACCTCACTGAGGGAGTTCTTTAATGATAATGATGTGCCTTGCTAATAGAGGTCTTTATGACAATGATATGCCCACTAATAAATATTTTATATGATAATATGCCTCGCTAATAGAGGACTTGAGAAAACCAACCTAATGTAAAGGACTTAAATAATAATAATGTGCCTCATTTAGTAAGGACTTATATAATGATAATGTGCCTAGCTAATATAGGTCTTATATGATAATGTGCCTCATTGATAGATAGACCTGTTCATCGGCCGAATTTGGGTTCAGAAAATGTTAAATTTTTCAAAAGCCCAGCAGGCTAACCCATAATTTTCTTCACTAAATGAGATTCACGGTCCAACCCATGAATAAGTCTATTGATAGAGGACTTGATAAAATATGCCTCACATAGAGGATTTAAATAATAGTAATGTGTCTCATTGATAGAGGACTTAAGAAAACATCCCTCAAGTAGAGGATTTAGATAATAATAATGTGCCTCGCTGAGAAAGGACTTAGATAACAATATGCCTTGCTAATATAGGACTTTGATAATAATATATGCCTTGTTATTCCTTACTGGTAAAACACTTTAAAAATTCATCTTGCATAGAGGTCTTTAGAAAAGATATCATATCAATAAAGGATTTTAGAAATCTGCCTTACATATAGGTCTTTAGATAATATGCCTTATTGGTAAAGAACTTTAAAAATTTGCCTCATAAATAGGGATCTTCAGATAATATGCCTCATTGGTAGAAGGCTTTAGATGATAACAATATGCCTCGTGGTCTTTTGCCTAAAATTTACTATGTCTTTAGGTGCCTCATGAACTTTTTTCTAGATTTCACTAGGTCTTTTAGTGCCTTGCGAACTTTCAGTTAAAGTTCACTAAGTCTTTAGGTGCCTTATAGAATTTCACCTAGAGTTCATTAGGTTTCTCTCCCTCGTGCAAAGAGTTGCCTCACTGTATTTCGCCTAGAGTTCACTAGGTCTTTAGGTATTTTGTAAACTTTTACCTAGAGTTCACTATGTCTTTGGTATCTTGCAAACTTTTGCCTAGCTGAACTAGGTCTTTGGTTTTTCTAGAGTTTTAAATATTCTTCAGTAGAGTAAAAAAGGCTTTTTTTCATTTTCCTTTTCATTAATAGTACATTTTGAGGTGTTGGACATTCTAAGTATGAGGAATTTCAACACTATCCATAGTTACAAGCTTATAGGTAGTAGCGAACTTTCTTCTAGTCCCTAGTAAGTCATTAGATCTCCTCATATGACCCATTATTGATAGCCTATTTGCCTTTATCTTTACTTAACTTAGCTTCTGCCTGCTCATTTTTCACAAGTTTCCTAAATACACTTGGAATAGCAAGAAAGATAGCATTTTGCAAACTTTAGACATTTTGGGGTAAAGTTGTGTTATTCTCAGGGGACAATCTCTCTTGTATTTGGTTTAAAGTTGAAAGATCTTCTTGATGACTATAAGTCATTTTGCTAAGAAGATGGAAAGAAATATAAAGTGGGATATGGTTTTATTTATTTAGTGAAATAAGAAATCAAATGCAGGCTAGAAAATATATTTCTTGCAGTTCAAGAAAATAAGAAATTGGTATATAAATGAAGAAAAGATTGCAAGTGTTACAGTCCTTAAAAGAAAAAAGTGAAAAAATGAATCTAAGGAAGAGTCAAGAGAAGCTCCCTACAAAGGATGCCATTTTGATCAGAGTTTGATCAAGTTCTTCTTAAAATAGATTTGTACATATAAGATGAACAAACAACATTAAAGGGACTAATTTTAGTTTGTTAAGGACTCTTTAATACTTAAGTTAGAAGCTATGGAGATTGGAATCCTTAAAGGAGAAGATTGAGTTTCTCCTTGGCTCTAAAGAGAGGTTTTAGTGATAGAAAAGGATGAGAAATTATAGAGTTCATCTATCTTTGAATTGTAATCAATATCTTCTTTTATACTCATTTGGTTCTATCGTTAGATTAAGGTAGGTATTCACATGGCAGTAACTCAAGGAGAGGATCGAGCAGCCTAGCTTGATAGGATAGGCAACCTCTTTAGTAAGGGCTTCTTTGGTACCCTGCATATATTTGGCTACTGTTAGCGAGAGGCAGCCCCTAGGCACTGCCATGGGCATGTTTAATCCTGACATTTCTCATCTTACATATTGATAGATGACAGCTCTTACAATAGTCTACTCAATGACCTTTAGTTAATCGAGTTAATGAGCTTAGTTCAGAAGTAGAATCTTATCTTCATACACCTGCTCTTTTTCCACCTTGTATGACCAAGTTGGTGTTTAAACCTTTCAATGATGAGACAAGCTTCTATGACGAGGATGGAGATGTGTCTCAAAGTCGAGTTAATGCCTTTCCAGATGAATCCAAGGCTCGAGAGAGTCGGTTCAGTAACTAGATGCATATTTCAATCCCATAAGTGAGTAGTTTTTTAGATGGACTTACCCTATCTTAGACTCAATAAAATTAAATGTTTTCATCTCTTATCAGGAAGCAAGAGAATGT
Source organism: Reutealis trisperma (assembly GCA_947687605.1). Classification (NCBI taxonomy): domain Eukaryota; kingdom Viridiplantae; phylum Streptophyta; class Magnoliopsida; order Malpighiales; family Euphorbiaceae; genus Reutealis; species Reutealis trisperma. The sequence continues at coordinate 1,590,975 of CANTUT010000112.1, forward strand.
TCTTGATTTTAAGAGAATTTTCCTCTAATAAATAGTTTAGTTGTATTTAGAGAAGAATAAAAGAAATAAACTATTATATTTTCTTGTTGTATCATATGTATATAAGTATTTAGGTGTTTTTCTTAAAGAGAGAAAGATTATGATAAATAATTGCCTAAGAGTTAGCTTAAGTAAAACATAACTCTGATAAAATTGTTTCTTAATTTTTTTTTTTTGATAAGCAATTAATTGTTGCATTATATATCCAATAAGCTTAAGAAGCATTACAAAAAAGAAAAGTAGCTTATAATTCTACACTTGAAAGTTACAACAATGGTTAAGAAAGTTTAAGTCCTACGTAGAATGAAGAGAGTAGAGGCTTTTAAAATCGAGGTGGAAATAAGAGACTATAGATTGAAAAGCACTTGATTGGTAACAAATTTCATAAGAGTTATGATTAAATGATGGCTATAAAATCAACTAATCTAGTAACTGCACTTTTTTCCAAATGATCTGCAAACTCATTTGCAGCTGGAATGAGAGAAAATTTAACTGATGAGAGGCCTTTGTTTAAGGAATCTATGTGTACAAGAGTTTCTATGCTTCGAGGGACGATTAAGGGGAGATGACACCTAAGCAATATAATTATTATAACCAATGATAGTAGCTCTATACTTACCCAATGAAGACCAAATGACATTCGATTTCAGAAAGTTAGGAAGAGGAGGGCACTAAGAAATTGCAAGCATATAGAGAGCTTTACCTGAGATTGTAAGAAGAACTCTAGGAAAAAAAATCCATCAATTGATACCTTTGCAATAAACTTTTCATGCATTAGAATAGAACAATAAACTGTGAGTGGTAGATCTAATATAGAGATGGCAAAAAGGCAAAGACTTGTTTAAAACTATAAGATTCTTTGCTCTAAAGTGTTTTTTTAGTAACAAAAAGGATACGAGATGTTGCAAAGTCAAGCTATCTGAAAATGGTGGTATGCCTCCTCTTTTATATATACTCACTTGAGTTCGTTGTTGGGTAAGAGCAAGCTTGCTTGCGATAGCATCCTAAAGTCAATGATGAAGTTATCTGACTTGATAGGACATGTGTTCATCCTAATTTCAATGTTTCTAGCACCATGCGTATATTTGGTCACTGTCAGGATGGTAACATTACTTGTTGCAGGATAAGGGATGTCGCTCTAAGTAGGTTTTATTTTGATATGCGTCATCTTATATATCAATAGGTGACAACTACTACAATTTCCTAATCAATGATCTTTAGACGATTGAGTCAATAAGTTTAGAAGAAAAGTAGGGCTTTAATCTGATACAAAAGTAAGCAAGTTGATTGCTACTCAGACTTGACCAGGATGATCTTCAAGGACAAGGATGAAGCAAGCTTGTGCCTCGTTGAGATGAGTCGTGAGCCTTTAGGATGAAGATGAATGTCCTAGGGAAAGCTAACTTGTCAACTAGATTAATACTCCAAGCCTATAAGTGATAGTCTCTTAGATGGATTTCTATTTCTCATGTCCAATTATAATTTAGCTAGTTTTAACCCGCATCAGAAATATGTTATACTAACTTATATATATATATATATATATATATATATATATATATATATATATATATATATATATATATATATATATATATATATATATATATATATATATATATATATATATATATATATATATATATATATATATATATATCTTGATTTTAGATATCAAATCTCTTCTCAAATATTAAAAAAAATGATAATAATTATTTAAATTTGAATGAAGGAAAAAAAAATCAATGTCTTCTTTGCAAAGAAAATCAGTGATTTCTTGTCTTTTTTTTTTTTTTTTTTTTTTTTTTTTGAGAGGGTTTGGCATATTACTTAAATTATGCATAGAATGGAAATTTATTGAATCAGGTAGAATTGATCTGAAAAAGGAAATGATGAACTTGGTATAGGTGTTCCTATGAGTAGGGACAAGAAGCGATGTCAAGGGTTAGTAGATGTTGTCTAAGTGGAAAAGGGCAATAATCAAGGACACGCCCACAATACAAAGCTAAGGATAGTGGAGTTGGAAGAATTGTGGTTCAGTTATAGATGAGTAGGAATTCCACCAATTCAAAGTGGAATTCAATTTTTTGTTTATTAGTACAAATAATAATGTGACCAATTTCATTGGAACTCCACGGGCTAGAGGTAAGATATATATATACACACACACGCATGTTTGGCTTATATTGAACATATTGAATGTATAAATGTATATTCAGTTTTCATATACTAAGTCAATGATTATGAAAAATTTGAAAAAACTTTTCACTTGAAATTATATTTTTTTTAATAAAAAGATATTTATACTCAAATTTATCCTATTTATTTTTATTATATTAACTAGATTTATAAATTCAGTGCAGACAAGTATTTTCCTATACTTCTAAAAACTTTTAAATAAAAAGATAGAATTCACATGTATTAAGCAAATCAATCCAACTAATTTCCTTTTTTTTTTTTTTTTTTTTTTTTTTTTTTTTTTTTGTTTCGGTTATTTGGTGGGCTTCACTAATTATTTTATGCAACAATATTCTTTTAGAATGCAATTAATCTTTAGTTGAGAAGCTTATTTTTATTATCTTTAAACCTCATAATTCATCATCTTGCATGTGTGTATCATTTCAGGCATTTATGTCATGTGAGCATATAGGATTGGAATAGCATAGAAGAAAAAGAAAAGTTTAAATATAATATTGGTCAATTTTTTCCCACACCTTAAATTGTTTAGCCCACAATCAGGTTCAAATTAAGCTGGAGAAAACAATACTGGTAAATTAATGAAAAAAAATTCTTATCTCAACTGGATCTACATAAACATCTTTTTCATGAAATGAAATCTTATCATACATAAGATTATTTTCATACGAGATAGGATCTTTCTCTATTTTGTTTTATGCATGCATGGGAGGATGATTTGATTTATCACATATGAAAAATAATATATAGACAACTATAATACTTGTAATGATATATGGGCATAAAAAGAAATGATCATTCATGATACAAGTGATTAGTCTAATCTTGCCCAGTAGGTAAGGAACTGCTACAAACAAGCATAAGTCGGAGGGCCTAGTTTTCAATCAGATTGGAAGCCTCCAACGATCAAGTTGGTATCTTTAGGCTCAATTATAATATTTAGGTAAAAAAAGAGATGTAAAAATAATAATGATATGTATAGGGCCATTGAAGGTCTTGAGAGTTTGGCCTAATGGGATAGGTATGCCTCCAGAATCACAGAGGGTGCCAAATTCTCTATGCTATGTGACATCACTAAGATATATGGTTGCATACCGCAACTTTTTCATGCTTATTCAGGTGAAATGCATCCAAAGTCATTAAATTTTAAATTATTTTTTAATTTAATCATTAAACTTTAATTTTTTACAATTTAATTAAATTTTAATTTTTTCACATACAAATCATTAAGTCAATCATATGAAGAATTCACCGGAAAACTGGCGTGATATTTCACATCACTTGCAAACTGACTAAGATGGACAGCTTGCCACTCAAAGTATTAAAATTTGCATGCAAAATCACTAAATTTCGTACAGTTTTGTAACTTAGTTATTAACTTTTAATTTCTTATAATTTGATCACTAAATTTTAAATTTTTTCATATGTGGTCATGAAGACAAATCTAATATATCCAAGGACGATTTCTGTCATTTTCGGCCATGTTTATGAGAGTTCGTAGTATTATTCAATTCTTCATATTCAAAATTTTATTTCAGTACCTATTTCATCGCTTGAGGTTAAATGGAGATGAATATCAGAAAATGAGACCATTGAAGATTTTGGTTGTTTTTTGGCGAAAAAGTGTAGAGTGAGAACGAGTTACTTACATTTTTGTATTCCTAACATCGAGATGAGCTATTTGAAGTGAATCTCAGTGAGTTATTTACCGGATTTATATTCGTGATCTGCCTATGAAAAAATTAAAACTTAGTAATCAAATTATAAAAAATTGAAAGTTAGTAATCAAATTAGAAATTAGAAAATAGTACTTTTTCTCTTATAGCCGCATTACCCGTCACTTGCCATAGGCAATGCTTAGCCTAATATCCCATGTCTTGTACAAAATTTAGTGACTTTACATATATTTTAATACTCTGATGTGGCAAGTTGATGTATCTAGCTTAACTAGCATTTGCATATATCAAGAAATGCCATGTCAGTTTTTTAGTGAATTTTTTTTATCTAAAATGGTTTACTGATCAGTTGATGAAAAAATTAAAATTTAATGATTAAATTATAAAAAAATTAAAATTAGCGATCAAATTAGAATATAGTCTAAAATTTAGTGACGATAAATGCATTTTACTCGTGTGAACTCCCATGAGCCTTTTAACAAGGGTCAAATATTTCATGAAATAGGAGAGTTCACGATTTAGAACCTGTTTAATATTGAAACTAAAATTATTTAAAAATATATTTTAAATATCATTAAGAAAAATAATCTTGAGAGGTTTAACAGTTAAAAAATTTTCATGATTAGAAGATACAAAATTCATTAAAAAAAAAAAGGAAAAGAAATTGCTACACAGACTTTTTAGCCTTGCCAAACTACAAGGACCTACCAAGATGAAATGTCTTATTGGGGCCGAACATTATTTCTTTTGGTCTCGTTGACTTTCCTGCCACATGGCATTATTCTATAAGGTCTTGAATTTTATAGATAGATACCATATAATATTTGGTTGATTAAATTCTTCCTAGAAGGAAAAAAAAATAATTAATACTTTCATACAACAATTAATATAAGATTATTTGAAATGAGCGTCACAATTAAATATAACCGATAATATTTTTTTTCTATCTATTTAATTAAAAGGAGAAATTTTGCGAACTAAATTAAGTATAGTTTAATATTAAGTATATATATATAATTTAGATAATAAATTTATATTCGAATTTTTTCGTGTCTTTTGAAAAAAATAAAATGGAAAAATTTTTTTATTAAAAAAAAAAAGAAGGAGAAGAAGAGAGCAGGGGACAACTATATATCAAATTAAATCAAATGTACTTCCCATTAAATAGAAGATAATCACAATAAACCAAGACACAACTAACCAATACTATCAAGCATATGTGCTGAGAGAAAGGTAAGGATTATATTCCTAAATGCTTGTATCAACCACCAACATAGTAAGTAGGAGCAATAGCTTTGTTGGCTGTCAAATTTGGAGGGGCAAAACTGCACGAGTGCTTTCTACTTGGTATTATTGTCAATCTTTCAAATAATTGTCCCTAAAAAAATTCCTTTGCAATGGGAAAGAGATTGTGGGGTAGACCTATTATTTCTAAATTTGGAGAAGCCCATTTGGCTAGGTTTTTAAGTTGTCACTTTATGATTGGCCATCTACGGGAAAAATGTGCCTTCTAGCTACCATTGACATATAATCACCAAAAGCTTGTACATAAATAACTCAAACGTACTTTTCTAGTTGGTTTGATTTTTACATTAAATTCGATTCGATTCAATTTAATAAAATATTAATTTTAATTTTTCAGCTTGGTTTGATTTTAAACTGAGTACGTGATTGAATACTCCTGCTTACAAATGATATATCATATGGTTTTGAAGCAGGTTCACGTGTGACCCAAGGAGGGGTATCATTATGTTGAACCTCACCCATCTCATTTCACAAGCCCCATCAATTATAATATTGTCGTAATTGGTCAACTCATAAAGAAAATTGATTATATTTATATAAAATTATATTTTAGTGATAATAACATTATTAAAATAAAATTAGAGAAAATTTATATATATAATACAAATTATGAATGACAAATTTTAAATTAACCATTAAATTTATTCTAACTCATCCCTATGAATTTCACCTACATGATTTTTTTAAATTAACGTCAAATTCAAAATTATCTAAAACTTTAAAAAATTAAGAAGAAAGTATAAAAAAAAAAATCATGTGATTTGATATTTTTATATTTATAGGTTTATGGATTTTTTTTTTTTTACAAAAAGAGATTTATAATTTGATTTATTAACATTTTAGGAACCACAAACTTACTACCGTTAGTCAACGTTTATGTGGTATAATCAACGCTAATATGGCACTGACTTGGCACTTATAAGTTTTACTTCTTTATTTTTTTTATAGCCATGTGAATAAAAAAAGTGAAACCCACAAGTGTTATGTTAGCGCCATATTAACATTGACTATGCCACATCAATATTAACTAACGGTGTTAATAGCATAAACCTCAAACTGCTAACGGAATAAATTACATATTTATTTTTGTCAAAAAAATTTCACAGACTCATAAGTGCAAAAAAAACAAATATACAAAATGATTAAACTAAATCTGCACTCTCATTTCACCACCCTAATATAAGATGAAATTTGAAAATCATTTGGAATTTTTTTTAATAAAAATTTAATTACTGTAAGAGAAATAAATTTAACATAGAAAGATGAAGAGCTAAACTTGTTTCATCAGGAAAAAAAATAAAAGATTTCAATAGTTAAAGGACACGTACACATAAGAATCTTCATTAGAAAAGAGGTAAAAAGAACTTTTAGATGATGCGCTCTCTCTTTCTCTCTCAAAACCTCTCTATTTATACTTTGGACTAGCTCACTAACTTTACCTATTTATAAAGAAAAATGAAGACCCCTATATATATGTGTCTTTTAATTATTAGAGGCTATTTTTTTGTCCAGATCAAAAAATCATGGCATTTCTAAATAATCAATGCATTTCTAAGAAATCCACTTTTTCTTCAAATTCAGTTCAATTCATTGAACCTAAACCTCTGCAGTCAATCTAGTAGGTGTGAAATCATTTATCTTTTCCTCAATTAGTCTTAACATTTTTAATTCATTACTTCAAACCAAATTTGACCAATTACCTTGGATTGTAGACACTAGTGCTATTGATCATATTGCATGTTCTCTACAATCATTTTCTTCATATAAACTAGTTTATAATTGTTTTGTTTAGTTACCAAATGGTATCAAAGCTTAAGCAACTCATATAGGAAGTGTGTCTCTTGGTTCCATTTAGCTTAGTGATGTTCTGATGATTCCATCTTTTACTCTCAATCTTATTTCAGTCAGTAAACTCACACTTAATACTCAATTGTGTCTCATTATTCTTCCACATCTTTGTTTCATCCAGGACCTTCCATCATGGATGACGATTGGATTGGTTGAAACAAGAGATGGTCAATATTTTTTTCAACAAAACTTTTCTTCTCAACCTTTTAAATAGTCAAGCTCTTCATCTACTACTACAGGCAAAACAGATTCTTCTCAAGTTCTCAATAATGTACATATTTATTGTGTTGTTAATGCCAATATTTGCATCATAGATTAGGGCATATTGATATTAATTCATTGTTGCTTTATCTTCCTTAGTTTTAGAAAAGACAGATAAAAATTGTGATCATTGTCTCACATGTCCTAGAGCAAAGCAAAAATGTTTATCCTTTCTTATTCTTGATAATAAAAGTGAGAATCCTTTTGATCTTATCCACATGGATGTATAGGGACCATATTCCCTACTTGATGTTCATAGGAATCATTATTTTTTTTTTTTTATCTATTGTGGATGATTATACTAGAGCTGTGTGGGTGTTCATGGGTGTTCTTGATGAAACGAAAATCAGAGGTCTTACAATTACTTGTTTATTTTCATCAGTATATTCTCACTCACTTTCAAAAATCTATTAAAATAACAAGAATAAATAATGACTCAGAATTTTCTTATTCTACTTTATTTAACCCCAATTGAATCATTCATCAAAAGACTTATGCTTATACACCATACCAGAATGGTGTCATTGGAAGAAAACATCAACACTTGTTGAATGTTGCTAAAGCACTTTTATTTCATTCATCATTACCTTTAAAATTCTAGGGCCAAACTATTCTCATAGCCACATATCTGATACATAGAACACCTGCACCTTTGTTACAAAATCAAACACCTTTTAAACAACTTTTTCATAAAACACCTAATTACACACATCTTAGGTCCTTTGGTTGGTTAGCTTTTGCTGTGAATCTTACATCTCATAGGAAGAAATTTGATACTAGATCCAGACTTTGTGTTTTTGTTAACTATCTAGTAGGTGTCAAGGGATATACTCTTTATGATATAAAAACTCATCAAGTGTTTGTTCAAGAGATGTTACATTCCATTAAAGTACATTTCCATTTCATTCTTCAAATTCTATTTCTCATTTGACATCTCAATATATAGATTCTAGTTCAATTCCTTCTTTAATTTTGCCTTCATTTCCTAATTCTTTACCTAATGTTGATTTTCCTAATTCTAATCTTGCAATTGTTCAGTCTCCTTTAGAAAATGAGTTAGTTGACACTGCACCTACATTCGTATCTCCTTCTTTTCTTTCACCTATAACTTTTGAACCTTTACTTGAACTTTTTGGTTCTTATGTTCCACCTGAAACCTGCACTTATATTAGATCTCCACTTAGACATTATAACAAAGTTAGAAATCCACCTTCTTATCTTTAAGACTATCACACAACATTACTTACCTTTCCCAATTATAGCATTCTTCAAGTACATTTCATCCTTTACAAAGTTACCCCTTTTATAATCATCTTTCTCCTTCACTCACAAATTCATTTGTTCAATATCATATTTTTTAACCTTCCACTTATAACCAAGTTGTGGAATATGATCATTGGAAACATGCCATGAGAGAAGAATTAGATGCCTTAAAATTGAATAACACTTGCTCTATTGTTTCTCTTCTTGCATCTCATCAAGTAGTGGGTTGTAAGTTGGTATATAAAGTTAAGTTCATATCTGATGGCACAATTGAAAGGTACAAGGCAAGATTAGTAGCTAAGAGCTACACTCAAAAAGAGAGTTTTGATTACCAATAGGCTTTTAATCTAGTAGCCAACTATGTCATAGTCAGAATTTTATAACCTTAACTACAATTCATGGTTGGCATTTGTCTCAACTTTATATTAACAATGCCTTCTTGAATGGTGAGTTGAATAAAGAAGTTTATATGAAATTACCACCTGGATACCAGCTTTAGAGGGAGTTAACAAGTGCATAAGAATTTGGTATCAAGCTGGTTTACAAATTACCAAAATCCTTATATTGATTGAAGTAGGCTTCCGGACAATGGAATGCCAAATTCACTGAATGCTTGATATCTCATGGTTTTACCAGTCAAAATCAGATTATTCCTTATTTATAAAAAGAGAAAAATCTAGATTTATTGTCCTACTAGTGTATCTGGATGATATTATTATAAAAAGTGATCATATAAGTTTGACTAACCAGCTTAAACAAATCCTGAGCTCTCATTTGAAATTAAAAGATCATGGTGTTTTGAAATATTTCTTGGGACTTGAGATTGCAAGATCACATTTTGGGATATCAATTTGTCATAGGAAATATGTTTTGAAACTTCTAGAGGAATATGGTCATCTTGGTGCTAGGTCCTCTACTATTCCTATAGAAGTTAATCACAAACTTGTCCATACAGATGACAATTTATTAAATGATCCTACTGAAAAGAGACAACTTGTTGGGAAGTTGATGTACTTAATTATAACAAGGCTTGATATAAGTTATTTTCTTCATATGCTGACATAGTATATGGACAAGCTTGCTAACATTCATTTGCAAGCTGCTTTGAAAGTGTTGAGGTATCTAAAGGCATCACCTGGTCGAGGCATTTTTTTGTGTCTGCAAACTCAAGGATGGAATTGAGAAGTTACACTGATAGTGACTAGGCAGTTTGTTCGAAGTAGGAGGCCTTTGTCTAGCTTTTGCATCTTTCTTGTAGATTCATTAGTAAGCTAGAAATCCAAGAAACATACTATAATTGCAAGAGGTTCAGCTGAAGCTGAATATCATGCTACAATAATGATAACCTATTAAGTTATACGGCTGCTCTATTTGCTTGAAGATTTTGATATAAAACATCAAAGGCCAATGCAATTGTTTTGTGATGGTGTATCAGCCTTACACATTTCTAAGAACCCAATCTTCCATCATAGGACCAAGTACATAGAAATAGACTGTCATTTCCTAAGAGAAAAGGTGTTGCTAGGATTGATCAAGCCACAATACTTACACACTAAAGAGTTAATAAATGTCTTTACTAAAACTCTCCATCCAAACAGATTTAAAGAATTATTAAGCAATATGAGCATACATAATATCTATGCCCATCTTGAGAGGGAGTGTGAGAGTGGAAAGTAGTTTCTAAAATGTTGATTCATCTTCAGTATGCTGAGTTATCTAGTTCTATTAGTTAGTTTTGTCAATTTTTTTTTCTTTCTTTTCTCTTTGTAGTGTATATAAATGTTGCTTGAGTTCTCTTCAATGAATGAGGTTCATTTTCACATTTTGTTTCTCTACCTAGTTTTGTGATATACTTGCAACTAAAATTGTGCAACGTGCATGTCGGACTCATTCGAAAACATAAAAAATTGAATTACTTCAATACAGCCAATAAAAAAAATTAAATTTTTTAGGAAAAATATTTTTTATTAATTTATTTCAAATTAAAAGAATTATATTAAAATTGAATAAATGAATCACACATTTAAATTAAATCAATAAACTACACAGATTGCTCAAGGGATTCAAATCATTTAATACATATTTGAACGAACTGAGTAAAAGAACTCATGTAATACAATATTTGAATGTGTTAAATTTTTTTTTTTTTTTTTATATATATAATGATTCAAATATAGATATATTAGATCACCTTGATATTGCACTAAACAAAAGTAGAAAACAAAATAAGATAGATAAGGTTGGTGGGCGAGTACTACACATGTGAAGCGATGATATGTTGTTCAGTACAATAATGAAATCCGTAAGCACGTGACCATGTATAATTGATATCGATCAAAGGACGGTTTATATATCTGTCAAAACGGTAATTGGATTTGGACTCTCACTTTTAAGTGCTTAGAGTATTTCAATGATGCTCTTAATCATATTTTTTATTATAATATAAATGATTCAATTTTTTATTTTAATTTATTTTAAAAATTATATTCACTTAAATAAGATTTTCTATTTTATTTTTTATATAATTTTTTTTATTAATAAAGCTATTTATAAAAATAATGAGGAGAGATGAGAGAGAAATAAATAAAAAAAGAGAGAAATAATAAAAAATGCTTTAAGAATCATTTTCTCTCTCCTTAAATTTAAGGAGAGAGATTATGATTCTTACAAAATTTTATAGAAAGAAGAATTTTGAGGATACTCTTAGAGATATAATGAAACAACTCAAATTTTCAATTATTTTATAAAATTCTATTTTCGTACGGAAACATATTATTTTATCATTTTCCTTATTAAAGTAAGAATTGGAATTATATTTTATTAAATTATAAATATTCATATTATTTGAATATGCATTATTAATGACAATTTTGATATAATATTACAATATTATATTATTATGATAATGTTAATGTGGATTTTTGGAGAATTGTATTTTGGACTATATTTTGATATTTGAGTATTGATAAAGGTATTAATTATATTATAAGTGTGATTATAGTATTTTATCGGAAGTTTGAAATTTCCGTTATAATTACTATAATTATCGTTAATAATGTTATTGATATATATATTCATGAGTATATGTTGTAAATTATTATTAATATGTAAATTATGAATTATTATTATTATTATTATTATTATTATTATTATTATTATTACTATCATTTGCATTATTATGATTATTGGTGGTATTATTATTATTATTATTATTATTATTATTATTATTATTGATACTATTATTATTATTATTATTGTTATTATTTTGTATATATATAGGATATATATATAGTATTATATGTATATATTATACGGTTTGGAGTATATATATATATATAAGCATAATCAGTTTTAAGTAAAAAGAAGAAGAAATGGAAGGCTGGGATTGGTTGGCCAAAGAAGCCAAACGGTGCGTTTTGAGAAGAGAAAAACGGGCATAACACAAGCAGGAGAGAGGAGAGAGAAAGGGAGAGGCCGTGAGAGAGAGAGAGAGTGTTGACGGTGTTCCGGTGGGCGGTGGCAAGCACCGCCACCACCGCTGGGTAGAGGGAGGACTGGCGACCTCGAGGGAGGTGGCAGCTTGACGATCGGCGGCGGCGCGGCGGCGTACGTGAGGAGAGAAGGACCGCTGGCCACCGTGACTTTAACTCCATTTTTCGGCCAATTCCGGCAGCGAAATCCGGCGATCTTGGTGTCGTTTTACTCCTTGAGATGAGAGCTTCATTTTGGTACTTGCCTCGCCCCCTGAGGACCACCGGAGGAGGAGATCGAAAAATACCAAACCGTGACTTTGGAGGCATTTTCTGGTGGCTGGAGGGCGAGTGCCAGCGAGTGGTGACTGTTTTTGTGCTCCTGGGGTTGAGGTGAATCTGCTGGTGTGGAGTTTCCCCAGATCCGCCACCACCGGCGGTGGCGCGTGGTGCCGGCACCTGAAGAGGTCCAGTGGTTCTGTTTCGACGTTCTGGCACGATCCTCGACGTCTGTATATTCGAAATTTGTGAAGGTTAATCCGAAACCCTTGTATTTCTATTAGTATATGAGTTAATCTATGTTTAGTGGTTTTTAAAGTATTTGTTAGGTTATCGAGTCTGTTCTGGGGTTGAGTGTAAATCCTTATCATGTTCATGTTCTCTGTTGCGAGGTGTCGGTGTCTGGCGTCTTCCTGGTTCCAAGGCTACTCTTCTGAGGGAAGCCGGTCGGAAGCGTCGACAGTTAGGTGAGTGATACTCACTGATATATTATCCTGTTTTCATTTCATATGCATTGCTGTGTGTATATATATACGTATATTATGCATTACTATTGCATTTATAAGCATGTGACATTTGACTGTGAGTGATGAATTGATATTCTGTATTCTATGCCATGTTATGGTTGTGATTGATGGATTGAGGTCGGGAGGATACAGTACCACTTAGGATTATGGATTTGTTATGGTTATGATTTGGATTATGATGAGATTCAGAAGATGAGTTATGACTAATGGATGCCGGCCGGGCCTGCTCATCGCCAGGGCTGCTGTCAGTCGGGTCAGGGCTACGTGGTACAGACCAGTGACGGCCGGACCCCTTGGATATAAGAGACAGATTATTTGGATTCAGAGAGCCAGAGTAGGGGGATCGGCTCCCCATATTGAGTACTGAGTATCAGTGTGGTACTGTGGACCATACCCCATCCTTGCTTGATTGGATGATTTGTCTATCTCTATGACACGGTGCATATCATGTGCATTAGATTCTATCTGTGGGATACCATTTTAATATATTAGCTGGTATCATTCACTGAGTCGAACGCTCATTCCTGTTCATCTCGTTGCTTTCAGGTCAGGGAATGAGCCGGTGAAGGGAATTGTAATTGAGTAGACTGCCAACTTCTCTTCGGCAGTGATTTGTATTATTGGGATATTAAGAACACATGTAATAGATGTACATTTGTAATTGTAACTCTAGAACTCCACAATGTTACACTTTGTAATTGAGCTTTTTGTATTATTTTCAGTTATGTAATCTTTGGGGTTAAGCAGAACCTTTCTGTAATTTATGATTTTCTGGCAATTATGGAATAAATGATGTTGGGCCAATTTAATATTGTGTTATGTTGTGATTTCATTTGGTTCTGCTTACCTTGTTTGGGCCCATAGCCCTTCCCAATTGGGCTTTTCAGTTGTGTGATGTGGGTTTATTGTCTTGTGGTTTGGGTTAGGCTTACTACGGGCACTGGTAGCCACGTGCATGTCCCGTGTCCTAGTGCCAGTCACGTGCCCTCGGGTTCGGAGCGTGACATATAATAATTAGACATACTCTTTAAAATATAGGAGGACTTACTTAAGAAGTTGTTGAGCATGCTCTAACAATCACATAACTATTTCATGAATGCATATATTGAGCATTGGGACAGAGCTCGGTTTGGTCCAATTCGAAAATTTGAATATCTCGAGGATTAGACTAAATTTCATGAATTTTGATTTATAGAGAAGCGGAATCAAAATTGAAGTAAAAATCTCTATATTATATTGTTTTAAAAATTTAGGGACAATATAATTCAAGAATCAGATATTTCGATTTCAGTTTAATCAAATCCAATACAATCTAGAAATTTAGAGATATAATCTTGAAAAATGCATAAAAAATTTTCTTCTCTTTTGAATTTTCTATGTTTATATAATGATAATAATAATAATTTGTAAATAATTGGCAAAAGGATTTGAATTAGAAATTGATGAAAATCTATAAGTAAGAAATGAATGAAAACCTACAAGTAGTAAAATAATTAGAAATATAGCAACTAAAAAATAAAAAATTTACAAAAATAAAAATTATAATAAAATCTATAAATCTAGTTTTGTATATCTGACTCAACTTATGACTAAAAAACTATCAAGATTCAGAAATCACCAAAAGGAAAAGAAGAAAAAGGAAAAGAAATCATAAAAACGGAAAAAATTAAACATGTAAAACAAAAAAGAAAAAGAAAAAAAAATAGAAACTTAGCTTTGAAGCTGAATCTCCACCATGTGTGAAGCCACGCAAGTTTCAACTATGCTACTCAGGTTTGCGACTTTAGTGACCATCCTTACAAGCTCCTCACCAACATGTGTGCCACACCCAAAGATCCTCGCAAGCCCCTCACCAGTCGTCCAGCACATAGCATCATCGCCTGTTGCCAATAAGCCTCGCCAGCTGTGCTAGTGCATAGCGCATGTCGCAACCCAGCAACAAAAGGATGAGTCTATTAATTATTAAGTGTATTTAAATAGTTAGATCAAAAGAATGAATCTATCAATCATTAAGAAAAATGACATATTATTATTATTAATTTTAAATTTACAATCCACATAGAAAACTCTTAAGAGAAAAATGAATATTTAAAATTAACATTATAATTTTTAGTAATATATAAATCAATTAATAATATATTCTTATTTTATTTTATTTTATTAAATTTTAAATTTCATTTGCTATGTGAAAAGTCAGTATTAATTAAAAGCGCATGATTAGATATTTTAAATTAAATTATTCTTTCATTAGTGTTTAAAATTATTACTTGTTTACCAAATTCTATGTATATTTACGAGTAGATTTTATGTAAAAGTGTGCAAAAGTAATAATAGTTATAAGGGTGGTTTTTGTGATAAAATTTATTTCATCACAAGAAATTTTATCTAATATTGTTTATTTCTCATAGTGTTAATAATTTTTAATAATGTTGTAAATAAAAGATATGAATATATATTTAAAATATATTTAGTTTTTACAAAATAATTTTAATTTTTTTTTTTACAATTGATTAATCCTTAATTTTATTTTGTAAGTAGGGATAATAAAATAGTGTTGGTTAAATCAAATTCAAGATTTAAAATTATAGGTAATAATTTTTAATAATATTATAGATAAAAGATATGAATGTATATTTAAAGTGAATCAATCTCTAAAGTAAATATGAATATGAATTTTAGGAAATTATGAATTACATTGGTCATCTATCATAATATATGTTGTTTGATAATAACATTAGATTCATGCATGTGAAGTTATTAGTTTATCAATATAAATTAAATAATTTAATAATATTTATTAATTTCTTATAAATAAAATGAATTTGTAAAATTATTCTAGCTTGTGCGCAAGTTTTTATTATGTTTTTGTTTTTATATACTAATATATCATACCTTCTTACTATTACTTATTAATTGATCATAACATATATAACTCAACTAAACCTTGATTCCAAAATTAATTGGAGTGGGTTATATGAATTCTTTATCTCCACTCTAAATGATTTTGGACAATATCTTTTAATAATTGACCATTACATATATTACAATTTTTTTTAAAAACATATATGTAATCAATTTAAAATATTTTATTATAATATGTGATTATATCATAATATTATTAAAACTTAATTTATATTATCACTAATTTTTCATCAATACAAATTTAATAAACCTAATATTTAACTAAATTGTATAGATATGAATGATTACATTCAATTGGGGTATATACATTATAATTATAGATTTATAATTCACCTATTTTTCTTATAATATAATCTTGATATTACTTGATAATTAGTATAATGTCATATATAATCTTATAATTTTTGGTATTTATATATTATTCAATTAGAATTACTTATATGTTATAAACAAAAAAAAATTAAAAAACTTCGGTTATTTTGGTCAAATTCAATTCTAGATATTTTCAGTCAAATTATTCAGTTTAATTCAAAATTTTTAATATTCATACTCGGTCATATCCATCATAGGCAAGACTAGTTTAATTGAACCATTAGTTTTAATTTAAAACCTATGGTTTTTATTTAGTAAAATATTCAAACTGAAATTATAATCAATTTTTATGATTTTGATTTTGGTTTGGAATTGACCGGTTTCGATTTTGATTTTAATTTGAAACTGATTTTTTTTTATTATAGTTTAAAACTAGTTTCAAACCAATTATTTTATTACATTAATTTTGATTAAAAAATTAGTATAACATAATAGCATAATTTAAAATAAAATTTTAATAAATATTGAAATTTATTAAAATACAATTGTATATTAAAAAAGGCTTGCACTTAATTTTTTACTTTAATTTATTAAAATACAATTATATAACCAATTTAACCGAACTGTCATTTTCATTTGAAACTGGCGGTTTTGATTTTTTATCCAATTTTTAATAGAAATAAAAACGAAAACAAAACTCATCATGGTTTCAGTTACAAATCAAATCATAACTGTTGCGCGATTTCTGCAAGTGCACAGATCGTTTACAAGTAATAAAGTGATGAGTGAGTATCGTTCCCACGAGGAAGGGTTTGTCAAGTACCAATTTTTAATATTACTCTATTATTTAGAAAATCAATTATGAGATTTATATGTTAAGCTAAAAAATAATTGAAGTAAATAAATAATGATAAATATGAAAATAAGATCAAAGGTCTAGGATTTAGAATTCATCAATTGATTACATATGATTTCTTTATAATTTTTAGATGGATTATTTTTGCTGGAATTAATGATTAGATTTCCCTAAATTATATGATGTTCTCTCTCAAGATACAACATGTGTGTTCATATTAACCTTACGTCTACTCTCGTGATCATAAGCAATTAACACAAACCCATTAAGTTTTATGGAAATCCTTTTAAAAATCACAAAGGAGTATTATTATCTCTAAGCAATACATTCCCTAGGTCAGTTATCCTAATGAACTAATATTGTGCTTCCACTCTCGCTACTTCACACAATATCTTAAATCATGCAATTAATGGCCAGTTAATTACAAGCATTTAGTTCTAAGATAAAAGATTAATTCCAACAATCAACCCAATCAATTAAATATAAATGATCATATGCAAATCAAAATATTACATCTAAATCCTAGAAAAATAAATTTAGCTATTCATAATTAAAAGAGAAAAAATAATTAAATTAACAATAAAAATAATAAACATAATAATAACTTATAATTAAATTCAAGAATAGAGTTTAGAGAGAACTTGTTTTGGGATACAATTTTTGATGAACTCAAGCTTCCAAAAACTCCTCTTCTTGATCAAAATAAAAAATAAAACTAATCTACTCTAAGAAAACATGTGAAAATCTCTCTACATATTTTTTTTTATGGATTTTCTTTTGATGCTATTTCCCTTTGCCAAGCATGGTATTTATAGACATGTTTGGTGGAAGAATTCAAGTTCCATTAAAACTCTTACATCAAAAATTCAACATTGATGGTTAGGTTGGCCACCAACTATTGAATTTCTTCATCAATATTCAAAAATAGTTAGGTTGGCTACCAACTATTGAATTTTGGCCACCAACCATTGAATTCCTTTATCAATATTCAAAAATGGTTAGGTTGGCCACCAACCATTGAATTTTGGCCACCAACCATTGAATTTATTTCTCATGGATTGAAAACTTGAATCATTGCTTGCATCTTTATTTTTACTGTATCATTTTGATATGCAAAAATAAAATAAAAATACTTAAAATATGTTATAATTTATTTATAAATTGTAGAACTATTTATTTCTAAAAATAAGTAATAATATTATTGCATTCTTGAGAATTAGGCTAAAATTTAAGTTTAAACAATTAAAATAACTCTAAAAATATAGAGTTATCACACCCCCAAACTTAAGTTTTTGCTTGTCCTCAAGCAAAGGAAAATTCAAAACCTAAACTAGTCCACTTTCGTAGGAAATTACGATTGCATTTAGCGTATGCAACAAGCCTTTAAACCCCTAGGTGTCCCGTAGAGGACGAGTTATAGTCTCGTGAGGGCTTCCAGTGGTGATACCCACAAACACCTTTAAAACTCTAAATTTTCAACTATTTATTTCAAAAAGAAAATTTAATCTTCTCATGCTTAGTTTGAATAATTTTTCAAAAGTCTCAAGAAATTAATATTCACAAACAACATATCAATAGTATTGCAAATCAAGTTTCTATCTCAGGTTCAAAATAATCCTCATCTTAATCATGCCCTGAATAACCATGCATTAAATCAATCGCAAAGAAATTGTTGCACTTCAGATAGGCATATACACACTGATATCTTTAAATGCCTCTATCAAAAGATATAAAATAGATGTGCAAATCTCATAAGCATGTTAATGCAAACAATCTCCACTAATGGAATTCACAAATCAAGAGAGATCAATAGGTCTTAACTAGCCTTGTAATGGGGCTAACACGAGGTCTTTTGGCTTAACAAAGAAAATGCTAAATGAACAAAAGTAAGATAATTATACCAAGTTTACAAAAGAAAATCAATAGCTCAAATAAAGGAATTATATTAATGAAGGATCTTTTTTTCATCTTAAGCACTATTCTTTTTCAATGTTTTCTTCTTTTAAGCCCACCTCTTCTTCTTCTTCTTCTTCTTCTTTTTTTTTTTTCAACAACATTATTCTAAAGACAAGCAAGAATTATTAACTTTTATTTATTCAATTTTCTTGCTTTCTCCCAAACTTATTTTAAGCAGAAGGTGGTCTTTTACAATGAATAATACTTTCAGTTGTTAGAGATTCTTATTTTCTTTAAAAACTTCAATAACTCCCTTTTCTTCATTAGAATGTAAACTTGACAAAATTATCTCACAAACAGGGTGAAAGATAACAATTAAGGTTTAATTAACAAAGAAACGAAAGCTAAAATTATCAAGGCACAAAGGGGTAAACTAAGGAAAAAATTAAAATAAGGGTAGATACAAGTAACAGGCTAAACAAACAATGCCTAAATCATATCTCTCTTTCAAAATGAATTCAAAATTTCGCCTCAAAAGTTTGCAAAAACATGTTCTAAGATAGGTGAGGCAAATGAAGATAAAAATGTGTAGAAGCCCTCTCTAAGTAAGCATACACAAATTCAATGCAATCAATATAATGCAAAGCAAAGCAAAACATAATATTAATAAAAGTTAATTTCTTACCCAAAATAGTTGCTCAACCTGAAATACTTTAATAAATTGTCCATAAATATCAATTATAATCTATCATTGGCCTTTTATCAAATTATTTAACACAAACATATTTTATCAATAAAATAGTAAAAAATTTTAAATTTATTCATCAAAACACAAAAGAAATGACTGAAAACAAAAAAAACAAACTAAACCTCCCCCAAACTTGCAATGGACATTGTCCTCAATGTCAAAGAAACAAACCAAAAGAAAGAAAATACTCCCTCTTGTAGAAAAGTGGATTCCAAATTATAAGCAGGATGTGCATTTAACTTCCTTGCTTCCTGTAAAACATCTTGAAACAACACTAAAAGCAAGCATGAGAAATTAATCACACAAAAAGAAAATATCAATTTTTTTATTTTTTTTTATTTTTATTTTTTTTAATTTTTTATTTTGGAAACTAAAAAAAAGAAAGAAGAAAAAAAATACAGATGCGTATCAAGAACACAAAAAGTACTCTTTACTCAGCCATCTTGTATGAATAACTCTTGAGTTAGTTAGTTAGTTAGCTAGTTAGTTAGTTTTTTTTTTTTTTTGAAAAGGAAAATCACATGAATTTAAGATGCGTATCAAGAGTACAAAAGTAACTCTTTACTCAGCCATCTTACATTTAGTGAATTGAACCTAAAATTTCGCTTGATCAAGTGCAAAAAAAAAAAAAAAAAAAAACACACACACACAAAACAAAAAAAAATGCGATAAAAAAAAACTACAAGAGTTAGGGAAGTTATAATCGGAGATTAAGATCTAGTCCTCGCTTTTTACTGCTACTAGCCCTGGGGTGCCAAACTACCTGCGCCATTAATGGATCAGGTTCGGATTTAAAGTTTTGCAGTTGATCAATCAATTGATCAATAGTTGAAGCAGAGACTAAGATGCGTCGACTCGCCGGTGTCATAAAACCCTGTTCCACAGCATGATCAAGAAAAGATAACAAACCATTATAAAAACCATCAACATTAAGTAATCCCAATGGCTTTTGAAGAACAGTTAATTGGGTCCAAGATGCAATGGTGAAAATATCTTCAAATGTTTCTAAACCACCAGGTAATGCGATAAAAGCATCAGCATTAAGATTCATGTATGCCATTCGTTCGTACATGCTATTGACCTGTAACTCATTACCTATAGTTCCACCAGTGATTTGTTTATTTCGAGCCAAAGCCTTTAGAACTACTCCTAAGACTTTACTACCTCTAATATATGCAGAACTTGCGACACAACCCCTTAACCCTAAACTACCTCCCTCAAACACCAAATCAATTTTTCGTTCAGCTAAAATCCTACCAAGTTCATTAGCTGCTGTCAAGTACTCTCTTTTCTTGCCAGAGTTTGGACTACAAAAGACACAAATAGTTTTGAATTTGCGTGTTGAGGATTCTGCCATTTTCTCTCACAGATCTCTCGAAAGGATTGTGTGCATATTAACAATAATGAATGTGCATATAAAGAAACTAGAAGAGTAAAAGAATAGTTCAATGGGATAAAATAATTATTGACAGAAAAAGTATAAAAACAAAAATGATAATGAAAACAAAAATAATCAATGTTGTGCGTACAAATGTCAAAAGAAATATTTGAAAAACTAAAAAGAAACAAACATTGAAAGACAAAAAAGCTAACAAAAGTAGAAAAATCTGCAACATGTGTACAAAAGTCCAAAAAAAAAATATTGAAAAGCTAAAAGTAGACATTGAAAGACTAAAAAGTTGTCGACAGTAGAAAAATCTGCAGGAAAATAAAATCTAGATGCTAAAAAGTCAAAAAGTACTGCAGGATGTAGAAAAAAATAATGCATTGAAAAAAATAAAAGAGTTAGTGATACACCTGATTATAAACAGTAGTTGTGATTTTAGCTCACATCTTCCTCTGGTTTTACGTCCAGTAACGGCTTACACGCCTTCTATGAGTCCAAGATAGGCTTCCCATCCAGTTTTCTTATTAACTGGCAAACAGGGTCTTTTATCGTCAGATTCCCTAGACTGTAACGCTGCTTCTCTTCTTTGAATAGTTCCCATAAATCTAAAAGAGTGCGTTGAACTTGTCCACAAGGATGCGTCTCAAGAGTCTGTAAGATATTATCCATAGACTCCTTACTCAGTCCATCCTTTATGAATTTAATTTTGTCTTCTCGATTTATGGATGCAAATCCAATATTTCTACAGCGTGTGTTGCAATTCCATCTTGTACACTTGTAGCAGACCCCCATTCTTTTAGCTCTCCTCTTCTTTGAGTAAGAACTTCTCCCCGTACCTGGCAAACATTTAATAAATGAGTCATCAATCTCACCTGTCAATCGTACTTTGGCTTCTATGATCCAGCGAATATCCTCAGGAAGATTCAGACGCCTAAATGCCTTCATTCTTTCTAGTATGCGTTCATCAATTTTCCTGAGTACATCTTGGGGAAGAGTTGGAAACCTGTTTTTTAGTGCTGCAAGAGATGCTTCCATATCTTATTAACTTAGTTAAGAAAATGAAAGAGAAAACTTACAACGAAATAACTAAACAGAAATAAAAGAAACCTAATAAAGAGAAAACTCAGATTTCCTCCTAATAAGCTATTTAATAACAACACTAAAGTAAAATTAAAATAGAACGAAACAAACAAAAGAACAAAAGAAATTAAAAAGAAGTAAAAAAGTTAGAAATTTGAGTTGCCTCCCAAAAGCGCTTTATTTATAGTCTTTAGCTTGACTATAGCTAGATCTTCATCATGGAGGATAATACACAAAGTATATCATCTCGATAATTGTGGAAAGATGGACTTTTGCCAATTTTAATGAGTCAAGCCAACTTGATTTGAACCTGTATGGAAAAAGGTTAAGACAGAAATTATTTAATATTTTATAATTAGGCACATAATTTCCAAAAGCTTTCAAACGAGCTCTTTTTCTTGCTCTGAATTTTCTCAAGAAATTGAGATAAGAAGGTAGTGGTGTTGAATCAAGAGTTGGTGAGTGCTCAGTTGATGGTGGTGAATGTTTCTTCTTTTCCTTCAAGTCATCAAATTGATATTTTTTATGATCTAGCATATTTGGTGTTGTTTTCACCAAACAAACTGAAAGAGTTTTCTTTGAGTTCTCTTTTTCAGATACCTCTTTAATTTCCCTAGTAATTTCAACTACTCCGCTGATATCATCCATAAGAGAAGAATATTTATTGGGCAAATTAATCTCAACTTCTTCCTTTTTTTCTTGCTTGCTTGAAGTATCTGCTTTATCAATCATTTCATCATCACTCAAAGAAATTGCCAAACATTGATTTGTAGAATATTCTTCAATTTGACTTGTTAGGTTACCATGGCCTTGAGCATCTAATGGACTAGTAAATTGTTCCATTTGTATATCAAAATTTGTATTGCGGCTAGTCCATTGACTCATCCTATCTTCCAATCTTTCACATCGTTCATGAGTAGCATTTATGAATCTTTCCAATGCTGCTTCATAAGATGGTCTGTGCTCTTCAAATGGTGCATGATCTTGAAAATCATATTGATAAGGATACCATGAATTGTTACCTTGATCGTATTGATTTTCCCATGAAAAACTCGAATAGTCACTCCATCCTGAGTTGTTTATGTTAGAATATGGATAATGCTCATGCCTATTATAATTTGGAAAAAATTGTATCTGCTCTACATATTGGCATTCAAAATTTAAGTGATTACCTCCACATAGATTACAACTCAAACATGAATTAAATAAACTATATGCATCAAGTTTATCAATTAAATTAACCAATGTAT
Source organism: Reutealis trisperma (assembly GCA_947687605.1). NCBI lineage: Eukaryota > Viridiplantae > Streptophyta > Magnoliopsida > Malpighiales > Euphorbiaceae > Reutealis > Reutealis trisperma. The sequence goes on from CANTUT010000112.1 coordinate 1,614,290, forward strand.
CGATTTTAGCATTTAACTTACTAAAACTATCCTCACCATACATGTTTGTTGCTCTATTTAGTATCATTCCTCCATCACACCATTAAAAGTTGTGGAAAACCTTCTCTCCTTTTTTTTTTTTTTTTTTATTTTTTTTTATAAAAGTCCTGCAAAATAATAAAAAAAAATAGAAAAGCAAAACAAAATCTAAAGTAATAGAGTATATCAATCTATTGATATTGTCAAAAATTGCCTTCCCCGGCAACGGCGCCAAAAACTTGTTGCGCAATTTCTGCAAGTGCACAGATCGTTTACAAGTAATAAAGTGATGAGTGAGTATCGTTCCCACGAGGAAGGGTTTGTCAAGTACCAATTTTTAATATTACTCTATTATTTAGAAAATCAATTATGAGATTTATATGTTAAGCTAAAAAATAATTGAAGTAAATAAATAATGATAAATATGAAAATAAGATCAAAGGTCTAGGATTTAGAATTCATCAATTGATTACATATGATTTCTTTATAATTTTTAGATGGATTATTTTTGCTGGAATTAATGATTAGATTTCCCTAAATTATATGATGTTCTCTCTCAAGATACAACATGTGTGTTCATATTAACCTTATGTCTACTCTCGTGATCATAAGCAATTAACACAAACCCATTAAGTTTTATGGAAATCCTTTTAAAAATCACAAAGGAGTATTATTATCTCTAAGCAATACATTCCCTAGGTCAGTTATCCTAATGAACTAATATTGTGCTTCCACTCTCGCTACTTCACATAATATCTTAAATCATGCAATTAATGGCCAGTTAATTACAAGCATTTAGTTCTAAGATAAAAGATTAATTCCAACAATCAACCCAATCAATTAAATATAAATGATCATATGCAAATCAAAATATTACATCTAAATCCTAGAAAAATAAATTTAGCTATTCATAATTAAAAGAGAAAAAATAATTAAATTAACAATAAAAATAATAAACATAATAATAACTTATAATTAAATTCAAGAATAGAGTTTAGAGAGAACTTGTTTTGGAATACAATCTTTGATAAACTCAAGCTTCCAAAAACTCCTCTTCTTGATCAAAATAAAAAATAAAACTAATCTACTCTAAGAAAACATGTGAAAATCTCTCTACATATTTTTTTTTATGGATTTTCTTTTGATGCTATTTCCCTTTGCCAAGCATGGTATTTATAGACATGTTCGGTGGAAGAATTCAAGTTTCATTAAAACTCTTACATCAAAAATTCAACATTGATGGTTAGGTTGGCCACCAACTATTGAATTTCTTCATCAATATTCAAAAATAGTTAGGTTGGCTACCAACCATTGAATTTTGGCCACCAACCATTGAATTCCTTTATCAATATTCAAAAATGGTTAGGTTGGCCACCAACCATTGAATTTTGGCCACCAACCATTGAATTTATTTCTCATGGATTGAAAACTTGAATCATTGCTTGCATCTTTATTTTTACTGTATCATTTTGATCTGCAAAAATAAAATAAAAATACTTAAAATATGTTATAATTTATTTATAAATTGTAGAACTATTTATTTCTAAAAATAAGTAATAATATTATTGCATTCTTGAGAATTAGGCTAAAATTTAAGTTTAAACAATTAAAATAACTCTAAAAATATAGAGTTATCAATAACCAAAAAATGGTTTTGATTTTAATTTTATTTAGCCAATTTCGATCCGGGTCAACAGTTCTAGTATGATTTTGGTCACCCTAATCGAGCATATCAAGGAACTGTATTTTTAAAATTGGTTAAGTCTTACTTATACTGACTACGTACAATAATTCAATGAAATAAAATATATAGAGAAAAAATAACAATATCTTTTTATTACAACAATAATATTAATTAAAATATCTTATCATTTATTAATTTGTTACATGTGATAAATCTATAATATCATATTTTGAAATTGTTTATATTTTTTTATATTTGTTTTGTCATGCATGAATTTTTCCTAAAAAATGTGAAGGTTAATTTATGCATGTACGTTAGTTTAGACTCCGATAAAAAATAGTTTATATATATTAACATGACTATGAATTTATTTATATCTTAAAGAAAGAAAACAATATATATAAATATATAGAAAAATAAAGAGTTGTGTATATATATAGTATGGTCAATCAACTTCCATTTGTATTGATGAGATTTGTTTATTTTAATTTTGATTAGATCATTATATATATTGACTAAAGTCTCTTAATTTTTTTTAATAAATTAAAAAATATTAAAAACAAAACAATTATCAAAATTTTTAAATTTTTTATTAGGTTTTATGACGTAAATACTTTTTTTCTAAGCCAAAGGCTCACAAAACATTTAACTTTAATTATATGGAAAAAAAAATTAGCATTGGAGCATCAAGAAATCGAATTCAAATTCGAATTTATTGCTTAAATTCAATTTTCTTTTTTTCCTTCTAAAAAAAATATACTAGTAGTACATTAAATTCAAACCTAATATTTTAAATCAATAATTTCGAATTGATATGTCCTCAAAATATAATCAAATATTTAAAATTTTCAAATTATCTTTGGAGATAATAGATTGAAGATCACAATAAGAATATCCTATGATAAAAAAAATGTGGTCTATAGTTAGCACATACGAAGCTTATTTTCATCCTTACAAAAGGACACTCCAAGGTCCCAAGTGCTAGCATGAGGTGATAAGGTACACTTCCCTTTCACAATTTATGACTCGACAGACTTTGCTTATCCGATCATTTTATGCAGCCTTTATACTACTCTTGTAAATAGAACTTGCGACATTTAACCAAAAAAAAAAAAAGACATTGAAATTAAATCTTTAATGTTCTAAAGACTTCATTGATATTAATCAGTACTTTTGGAGGAAGAATCTTTGACTTCTTCTACATGGGGACCCTTTTGTTTCAAATGTAATTATTATTCATCAATATTCAAATAAATTTCATGATTTTAATATGAATATTTTTTTTGTTAAATTAAAATTTTTTTTAAAAGAGATGATAATTATTAAGGTTTAATTTTTTGAATTTTTATATTATAAGATAGACAATTGATTTTTATGTGATTAACTAATAATATATGAATGATTTATTATAATAAATTTAAAGAATAAGAAAAAAAGAAAACAGCTTTTTGTCCTTGACTACCACTATGCATGTACGTTCGATTGGTAGGATATTCCTGCCGGCAACGCTTTATTGATACGAAATTTGTCAATTGGTGGTGAAATGTTGATTAGTCCAGGGCTACATTAATTTTTGCAGAAAGTATAAAAAAGTGGCTATTAAAGACCAATGGAATTATTTTAATGATATGAATTCTGCGATATCCATTTAAGGAACAAAAAATTAATGCCCTGAAATGGGTGTTGACGAGCCCATAACATTAATAATATTAATTTTTATATATTTGTGTTATCCACTATACTTAAAATTAAAATTAAGAAAATTAAAAAAAATGTTAAGATAAAGCTTACTGAGAATATTATGGAAGATTGATGGGATGATTTGGAATTGTATCTGGAAGTGAGATGGTCCTGAGCATATTCGGATGTTTTTATAGTTGCCTTTTGAGCAACGGATTCTTACCAATGTAGAGAGGCACAGAAGGCATTCGACTCAAGATTGTAGCCATCAAATTTGCGGTGAGTCTATGGAAGATGCGTCATGAGATATATTTATTTAAACTGATCATCTTATAAGAGTTAAGAGTCAGTTTAAAGAGTCCTTATCCTATTAAATTATTATCAAAAGAAGTCATATTCTCCGATTATAATGTAACCATAGAGAATCCATTTTCTAAAAAATATACTCATCAATACATTTCTATAAATATCATTCTTTTCCCCATAAAATATGTAATAAATTCTAGGTATTCTAAACATTCTAATTCCCAAAAATCATAATCTTATTGATTTAAACATTAAATTGATCCTCCAGATACATTGTTTAGACTATCTAATTTTCTATTTTGCAGGTGTTGAAGATTGCCTAACAATATGCTGGAAATTGAAATTCCTTTTGAGCACATCACTAAAACTGTTGTGTCTAATAGTTGGTGAAAATAAGATCATATAAAAAGCAATGGCCAAAAGTTTGCCTCCTAATTATTTTTGCTTTAACTTTTAAGTATCCAACTCCATATTAGATTCTATCTCCTACATATTATAATGCATTTATATGCAAATTGACACATGTTATATATATCAACTAAACTATTAAGAATATAATTTCACATTGATTAATTACAAACATATTAAGTGATTAATAAAGAAATGACTCCCCAACCTTAATAGCTAGCTTTTAAGGTTGATTTTTCAAAATCTATATTAAAAATTTAATATCCCACATTGATTAATTACAAACATATTAAGTTATTAATATAAAAATAGACTCCCCAACATATAGAAATGGACTCCCCAACTTTAATAGCTAGTTTTTAAGATTAGTTTTCCTAAATCTATATTAAAAAATTAATATGGTATCAGAGCTTAATCAATTCTTATATCATCTCATGTTCTATCATAATTCATATTGAGATTTCAATTTCTTACCCGTGGAGGATTTTTTTCAATTTCTTACCCGTGGAGGATTTTTTTCAATTTCTTATCCATTAAGATTTTCTTTCAAATATTTTACCCTATGAGGGTTTCTTTTAAATTTATAGATAACTTCCTCTAGATAAGAAATAACCCCATATAAAATTTTAGCCAAATCCAAGTCCATATGTGAGAGTTATAGGGTACTCTCCTCCTCACATCTAGGGGTTTCTCCTCCCTGCACAGCCCTCTTTTTACATTTTGCATATATAGGGGAGGCCTATACCTCGATGGAACGTGACATTCTCCCCCACCTATAAAGGCATTGTCCTTGATGGCATGGCCACCCTATAAGCTCGGTTAGCATCTTGGATGTGTTGTTGGTCCCCAATTAGCCTACAACTTACATTGGCCTGCTCGTCTAGTCCACTGTCTATGCAAGTTGTGCTGTTTGCCCTAATTTATTGTGCCATCAGCTACCAATACCTTTTGCTTGTTCCCCAATTGCTAATGCACGTCCTAGGTTAGTTTTCTCATTTGCCCACGACTTGAAATTGACTTGCCCACCATGTTGGGCGTTGGTTGGCCAATGTGCCATATCTTGTCGCTGTTGATACCTGTTGGTAGGCCAACCTGGTAGGCCTATTTTGCTACCTTCTTGGCAATGGGAGATCGCCCCTTAGGCCTCAAAATTTCTCCCCATTGTTGGTCTTAGGCTTACAGTGGCTAGTTATGCCTCACCAACACATCATCCCACGATTGAAGCCTCATGGCCTGCCACTTGGCACTTGCTTGCCTTTTGAGCTTAAGGGCTGCCTTTCTTAAACTTGAGCACACTGTAGGCCTACTATTCCCCCTATAGGCCATGGTGGCAGCACTTGTTGTGCGTTGTTGCTCCCCCGTCATCCCAACAGATGTTTTATCGCTAGCGTTGGCAAGTTCTCCCACTTGTGCATTGCCTTGGCAATTTTCACCCATTAGTTTAGTGTGCTGGCTAGTGATAGAATGGCCAATTTCTTTATTGCTTGCGCAATGAATCACCCATTGCCGTGCATGGGCTTGGCCTTCTTGCTTGGACATCCCTTGTCCTTGCGTCCATCATTACTTGCAGCTTTATGGCCAGGGCATTAGAATCCTTTAAAGAATGACTTGGCCTATTGTCTCTCCTTGACAATAACTGTAGCCCACTCCAGCCTTACATGCCCTATTGAAAGCTAGTTGCTTGGGAACCCATACCAACCTACACTCTTTTGTAGGTGGTTCCCCAACATGGATGGCTTCAACCCCTGCACCATCCTTTTGCTGCTTCGAAAATGACTTGGGCACCTTAGTCCCTATTGGCGCCTTGTCCTCCATAGACTATTGTAAGGATGATAGGGTTAATACTCCCACATACCTATGATCGCCCTCAATTTCACGTTTGAGGAGCACCATAATTGGCACTCCATCCTTTTGCATGAAGCACATGGTGTTAGCATGTGGAATCATGACAGCCTTTAACATGCCTAGGAAATCTATGCCCAAATATAATTTATGCTTATCTAATGGGGCAATGGTTATATCCATCATATCTTGCCATTGGCCAATCTTGACGCTCATCCCATGCGCTCTACCCACAATTGGAACTTTTTTTGCATTAACCCCTTTCATAGAGCCCCGTTCTTTGGAGTACTTAAGCCCAATCTCCTCAATAAGTTCTTATGCCATGTATACGGTATCCACTCCCGTATCCACTATGGTCAGCACGACTTTGCCCCTAATTTTGGTCTCCACATACATACGACCTTGGGGCTGCCTATCCTTTTCCCCTTGGATGGCATTAATGAATTGTAGAGAAGCAAGCCTTCTCTCATCCTGTCTTTCTTCTTCATACATTAAGGCAACAAGTTTCCCCCTCTTTGGGCACTCCATAGCCCAATGCGATCCCTCGCATAGGAAGCATGAGATCTTTCTAAAAGAATCCCCCTTCTCCTCCACCTCGTCCTTGCCCTTGCCCTTGTTCTTCCACTTGGATAACTAGCGATCTTCGGAAGACTTCCCCTTATCTCCCCAACCATTGATACTATTGGGTTTGTTCTCCTTAGAATTGGTGGGATCTCCTAATTGGAACTCCACCAATGATTCAGCTACCGCCATCATACTGGAAAGGTCTTACAAGCCTCATCGTTGTAGCTCTAGCTTGGTCCAATCTTGTAGGCCATTAAGGAAGCAAAAGAGATCATCCTTGTCCCCCATATCTAGTATCTCCAACATTAACTACAAATTCCTTTACATACTCTTGAATTTGGCCCTTTTGGTGTTAGAGGCGACGAAGCTTGGTCCGTGCTTCATGCTTAGCATTATCGGGGTAAAACTACCTCTTAAGCTCCTTAACAAACACGTCCCATGTGTTTATATGGCCAGACCATTCCACACGTCGTCACACCTATGATGCCACCACACAGTAGCCATATCAGAGAGACACAAAGGAACTGTACATAATTTTCCTTCATCCCCATTAATGCTTACTGCATCAAAGTATCTCTCCATCTTGTAAACAAAATTATCTATCTCCCTAGCATTCCTTGCCCTATTGTACGCTTTGGGCTTGGGAACATCTACTTTGGGAGCAATTGAGAATGAAGAGAAGGATGAGCTATGACTTACCAAAGCTTGCTTGACCCATTTAAGCTTCTTATCTACATTCTCAAATGTCTCACAGAGGGCCTTGAATGCAATCTCAAGGGTAGAATCTTTCTTGGACAAATCCTCCACCACTACATTGAGGGCTCTTTCCATCTCCTCACGTAGCTCCTCAACGTGCCCCTTGGACTCATCCACCTTAGACTGGAGCTTGTCGATGCATTAGTCCATGTCCTCACACTTGCCCAACAAGTTGGACATGGAGGCCTCCAACCTTGCCAGCCTATCTTCCCACGCAGCGTACTTGTCCTTTGATTTCTCCCTTGGTGGCCTTCCACCAATTTGGCCCAATGTACCTATAACTTGTTCTCCCAGCCCAGTGCTTGACATTGTTTCTTGCAATAGTGTTATGCACTTCCCTAATGCTCAAGAAAATTGCCCAATGCAACGAACGAATGCAGCTCTAATACCATTTGTCATGGGCTTATTGTTTTTCTCCCAAACACACACACCCGTGCAGCATCAGTATCGCTTCCCTTAAGCTTACTAGTAAGCCTTCCCACAACTTGCCTAGTTTCTTAGACAATTGACAATGGAAATAAACCGATAAGTAAGCAAAGATAGCATGAAGGAATGCTAAGAAAGAAAGCCCTTATTGATACACAAAAGAATTACAAAGGTATGCACAAGTATACAAGTAGTGGCCTAAGTTCCTAACTTGGAAGGATTCTAGCATATGAAGGATGTATGTTTATGATGATACAAATGAGGGAGGATGAGCCTATTTATAAGCAACTTCCACCTCCTTACTATTCCCACCTCCTTAAATAAACAGCTGGGATTAACTCAATCCAACAGTGAGAAATGCTTGGCCTTGAAACTTCATGGAGGTTTCCTTATGCTAGGCCTTTCTACCAATTTCTAGAGAATTTTACACCATTCCAGCGTGGTCCACCAACCTAAGGCCTCCTTTAAGTGTTTTCCCACCAAAGTTAAACTCCTTTGACATGTTGGCTGGTTGCCCATGCCACTTGTGCTAGTACAAGCAGAATTGGCTCGTTGCCCTGTGCTACGAGGCCAGTTGAGGGGCTGTCTAGCTAATTCTCTCAATTCCTCGTGTGTTTGGCCTGAAACTTTGCAAATAGCGTCTTTTAGATGATAAATGATCCCATATAAAATTTCAGCTCAATCCGAGTTCATATGTGAGAGTTATGGAGTACTCTCCTCCTCACACTTAGATATTTCTCCTCTTTACACAACCCTTTTTTTATATTTTGCATATATAGGGGAGAGCTATATCTCAGCGGAACATAACACTAGGCTCTAGCCCACTTTATTTTTTTTTTTTTTTAAATATTAATATTTATAAAATAATATTATAATATTAAAAATTATAATTATAATATTTATACTTTTATAGTTCCACTACATGTAAAAAATAAATTTTAATTAAAATTTTTTCTTAATTTTTAATTTTATAATATTACACATAAATATTAATATATTTTTTAACTTTTCTCATTTATTTTAATTTTAAGTGTATTGGGATCGAGAAAAATATAAATGTAAATATTATAATATTATGGATCTGCTACGTCAAGACGACTATGGTAACTAGTTAACGTTGTTAATATTTTGTCCCTCTTGAACTAATAGAAAATACCGCATGACTTATTTTATTTAAAAAAAAAAATCATAAACAACTAATAATAAAATGTAAAAAATACATAATAATTTTTTGTATTTTTCCCTTAAATTTTTTTCATAAAAGTTCTGACCTTTTTTTTTTTCTGCACCGGCAATTCGAAAATATCATACAGGAATCTTTTATCAGTAATTCTTTCACATAGGTTTTCTTCCACAGCTAGTCATATATATTCTAGTAATTAATGGTCCAAAATGCAAATGCCTTTCAATAAAATTAAGAAACATTTAGCTAATGCAAAGGAAATTTATCTCACCAATTATTGCAGTCAATTTTGATAAATTGTTTTTGGATTAATTTTCATTTATTTCTTTTTATGACGGCTATGCAAGTAAAATAATATATTTAAAACATATCTTATCAGTTAGTATTTGAATATGCAATTAACTTGTGATCGAATCTTTTTTCCATTGCCAAAAGGTAAATATGCTTTTCATACATATTAAATCTTGATTAATATTAAAAATTAAATTAATCATAAATTAAGTAAAACATAATTTTTAATTATAATATAATTCTAGAAGATAAATTTGTAATTATATGTTGAGTTTGATTTATTATTTTTGACAATATATTCATATTTATGAATGTAAAAAATTGAAATTTAATATATTTTTCTAGTCCTACTTAAAATAAAAAAAAAAAGTATATGATGATGTATTAAATTCAACATATATTTCTTTTTTTCATAAAAAAATCAATAAATATCCAAAGTTGCGAGTGTCAAATTATCAACTAATTATGAATCACCCGTTGCTCTCAAAAAAAAAAAAAGAAAAAAGAAAAAACAATAAGATTATTATATAATCAATTAGCAGTTAATTATTTTGTTAGAAAAACAATTTTTTTTTTTTAAGAATGAATAAATGAAAATTAAGTGGTCTACAATAATCCATTTTCAAGGTGATATATGTATAAAAGAGAAAAGTCAACGAAAAATATTAAATTCATTATTTGCAAGGAAGAAATGCTTGTAAGTTCTAATAATGATGAATCCTCCTCATCATTGTATTTTATATCCAATGATTAAATTTTTTCATTGGTGAATTATGTCAAGAAGTAGTGAAGCTCTTCACAGTCAAGTATTAATTCTAAAATCGCCATGATTTTGTAAAAAAAAATATATTTTATTTTTAACTCGTTTGTGTACTTATCTTGCTTCAAAAAAATATTAATTTTGAAAAATTAATATTTAGATTTTTTTATCATTTTTGAAATTTTTAAAAATAAATTAAATTGGGAAGAATTCACTTCAATTAATTTCTATTTCATTAATATTATTTTGAAAGTAATTTAATTTAATTTAATTTTAAATTTAAAAATAAGTAAATTTTAAAGAAATTAAATCATTAAAAAAAAGTAAAAAAAAATTCTATTCATTTAATGAAATTTATTACAAGATATCCCTTTATGAATATATATATATATATTCTTAAATAAGCATAAAATATTAACACAATGAAGTATTTATTTTAATTTTTAATAATTTCAATTTTCAAATTATAAAATTTAAATTAAATAGATCAATTTAAAGTTTATTCTAAAGAGATAAATTTTATTATTAATTGACATCTCTTATATGATTTGTTTCAAATAAAGCCTTAATAATTTCAATTTATGCACTATGGATTGTAATGATAATTTGCAGTCCCAATCAGAAATATGGGTCACAAAACAAGTGATCTACTACCTTCCATTTATTAGTCCATTATCTTGCCAGATTTTTTTTTTTCTTTTTCCTATTCCAACTCTAATATGATTTTTTTTGAGATTTAACTTGAACTTCTCCTCTCATTTATAAATCTACCTTTTCTTTGCCCATCACATTCAAATTTTTTCTCTTTGCCTATCATGTATTAATTGCATTTCTTTTTAAAATTACAAAATTAATTTAATTACATCAAATTTTATTTATGAAAATTTAAAATAAATTGACTATTAATCTATATTTAAATTGACAACTATATAATTTAATCTAAATTTATGTATTAGATTTTTCATAAATTTATATAGTATCATTTGTTTTGTATAAAACTTAAATTCATATTTTTAAAATTAAATACTTTTAGATTTCCGTTTTACTTGAGATTTCAAAAAAAAAATCACAAAATAAGTAAAATTAATAAATATAATATTTTGAATAATTTATTGCATTTCAAACTAGTAACAAACATAAATTCTATAATACCAAATTTCAAACAAAAACCGTTAACCGACAATTTATTATTATTTTGGGACACAACTCCCTCAACAATAAAACATGTATCACTTATGTTTGAAATTTCAATTACATAACGATATAATATACAAAAATTTCATGATGTAATTAAAAGATAAAGAATATATGCATAAAATGAATGGAATTTGAACAGTCAAGAATTGCTCAAAGGAAAGGAAGTATGGCATCAAAGTTAAGGCAATGGTCTAGTGGTTTTCAAACTTTTTGACAAACTGAGTTCTTTTTGATCTTAGAATTAAAGTGACCACCGACCTCCAAATTGTCCATCAACAGGAATGAATGTCACGTTATTTTCTTACGGCTAATGGCTTGTCACTTTCTTCCATTCTCAACATCACTACAAAGCTTCCAACTATCTTAGTCAAAGTTAACGAAAACAACAAATTCATCGCATTAAATACTGATGGAGAACCCAAACTTACACACGTAACTGGAAAATACCATTGCTTTTTATCTTTTTCATGTTATACCATATATATATAAATAAAACTGTGCATTTGAATCCTTATTGGAACCCAAAGGAGACTCCATTTTCACCTTCATCCAATAAATTTATATAGAATCTGATACAAATTTTAATGCTAATTTATCATTGTAATTCCTTCTTTTTTTTTTTTCTTCTCTTGTTTTTCTTTGTTCTCTCTCTTTTCCTCTACTCATATGCTTTTCTTTATTTTTTTTTTCTACTTGAGAATTCAAGAAAGAAAGGCAAGTTTAAGTTCACACTTAATTTATAAATATTAAATTATGTGATTTTCTTTTTTTTTTTTTAATTTATCACAGTGTGAAAATTGAATATAAAATTGTAAAAAAAATAGTTTTTTTTTTTTTTTTTTGAGGGAAAGTATTTCTTTGCATTTAAAGATTGAATAATCTTCCAAATCAACATCAACCAGAGAAAAGCTCGGCGATCATTTTGGATTAGAAGAGGAGAGACATTAATCTAGAACATGGCATGCTCTCCCAAAAACATGCAAAGACTTTGTCTCCTCCTGCATATATATTTATATATATATATATATATATCTTTTTAAGAGTTTAGTTAACTAAATAATTGGATCTTGCATTGATTGAAGCTAAGGATTTATCTTCTCTTGACTAAAATGTTCAAAAATCTCAGTCCAAAACAATGATACCCCAGCAAGAATCTTTGCCATCATTATCAATAATCTCAATGAATATTATACAACTTCACCACCCTCCATGTGAAAGAAAATGAAGTCTCCTTCCTTATTTTCATATTTCACATGCCTTGTGCTATTTTCTTGCTTGAACCAAAATTATATAAATTGTACATATTATCTTCCATAATTGTGATGGTTGAATATTTCATTAATTATTGATTAAGTAATTGAATATCTATCTAATAATACAAATAATTAAAATTTTCAAATTTTTTAACATTTCTCTACTATCACCCTCGTCCTCTTCACTCTTTTATTGACATATCTAAAATATTTTAAAGAAATATTTCTTTCATTTTGTTTTAAACAATGAAAATAAATGAAATATTAAAATTAAAAATTTTAATTTTTAACTGTGAAATCATATACTCGACTATTTAACCATTATTACAACACCAAATACCTTCCCTTCAAAAATTATACATGTATACACAAAAAAAAAAAAATTACAAATTATGATGTGTACTTCTAGTTAGTTTTAATATTCATTTGTTGGTATCTCAATTGAACTCGCATAAAAAAAAATTACATAAATCGAATAGTAGCCATTATTTACCATTAAGTATAATCTAATATTTTAAATTTTGATCGTTGCTATTATAATATTCATATTCTTAGTTAATTCTAATGCTTATTTTGAGAAATTATATATATTATTGTAAAATTTTATTATTTTTATATTGTTCTCTGTTTCAATCGATGTTTATAAAAAAAAAATAAAAAATTATACATATATAAAAACATTAAAATTAAGAAATTTGTTACACATTAGTAATAGACAATAATGGTTATTATTCGAATGATCTGTTTCAAATGAGAGTGAGACAATACACACACCAATATTCAATTGTTTACAAAAACTATTAAAACTTTAATTAACCTGCCTAAACCAATTATTATTGCCTTCAAATGATTACATTTGACATCTGAATACAAAGGGTGTTTAATTAGGGTACCAAGAGGAAGTTGTGAGAGGTGAATATATATATATATATATATATATATATATATATATATATATATAATGAAAAGTATATAGAAGAATGCTTTAGAAAGTCATGGGAAAAGAAAAAGAAAAGAATATAAAAGAAAGGGAAAGTTCTTTAACAAAAATATTATATAAAGCAAAACATATTGACCACTTTTCAGATCATTCAAACTCATTATATATATATTTTATAAATTGTACCCTAATCTTAATAAGTAGTCAAGATTCTATTAGAATCATATTTCCTAAAGTTATTGTCTCAGCTTTTTGCTGTAGAAAAAATGATAGACTTTTAGGATATATAATACATAAAGTTTATTTACCTTGTATCATGTTTTTATTGATGATATACTAATTAAATTATAAATTTTAAGTGGTTTCAAAATTTATTCAAGACTTCCTTAATCATTTAATTTAAAATCTTGTCAATTTTTTTTTATAAAATGTTATTTTGTTGGTAGATAATTTCTTAATATTATAATCAGTGACAAAGTCAAAAAAAAAAATTTAAGGAGAGCCAAAGTTTTATATCATAATTTATATTAACATAATATATATATATATATATATATATATATATATATATATATATATATATATATATATATATATATATTAACTTTTATATATTTAAAAAAAATTCGTCAAACATAAAATGGAAAAAAATAATATATGACTAAATTTTAATAATTTAACATTAAAAAAAATTATATTTTGGAGGTTAGGAGGGCCATGGGCTCTCCTGATCCCCTTATCTCCACCAGTGATTATAATTAAACATTTCATTTCTATATTTTAATTTATTAACATGTAACTTATATAAATGAGCATCAAAATATAGTTTAATTCTAGGTGTATATATCTGAACAATAGATGTAGATTCGAATCTTTCGCTGAAATGCCAAAAAAAAAATTGTATAAAATGATTGATTATTATTTGAACATTTTTTAGAATAAGTATTAAATTTAAAGCTCAATGTTTGTAATCTCAAATTCATAACGTAGCAACAACAAGTACTAGCTGTTTATAACAATTGAACACATAAATTTTTGTTTAGAAAATATTTCATATGCAAAATTAATTTTACAAGGACATGTGAGCAAGAATTTAAATGAAAAAAGAATATTCAATGTGGGATTTCAATTGTAATGATTAGTATATTAATTTAAACTCATATATCCCAATATATATATCATGGATAAAGTGTACTTAATTAATTTATCCTAAATTTTCTACCTTTGAACTCATAAATGAGTCAATTCACCAAACAATCCGTATGATTTTTACCCTTAGTGCTGGACTTTGGTAAACTCATCACATGGTAGCAAATGAGAATTCAAAGTGTGGGGGATTATGCTATAATTGGAAAGAAATTAGGAGCCTTTTATTTATTTATTTATTTATTTTAGGTATTTTTCTGTTGTGTATATATTTCCAAAAAAAAAAAATGTTGCAAGTATTAATTGGTAGTTTTATTTTTAAGAAAAATGAAACAAGCTCAACACATGTTAGTATGACTACTCTTACCATACATACTTATTTTATTTTATTTTTTATCCTTTTAATCCAATTCAATGATAATTTTACGATGGTTTGTATTCCAAATAAATATATTTAAATTTTAAAATTAATATTTCTTATATGTAAATATTAAATATATGTTTACATATTTAAATTTATATATACTAGTTCAAACCTGCACAAATGCGCAATTATATTTTATTTTATAAGTTTAATAATATTTTATTTTTTAATTATTATGTCTAAAAAATATATATAATTTTGGAATTTTGTGTACTATATATTATATATGTGTGTGTATATATATAATGGCGTATATATATAATGGCGAGAAAAAAAAAAGATATTTTTAGATATATATTATTAAGTTAAAATATTATTAAAAATTATTAAATAGAAATATACATACTTTTTAAATATTTTATAGTAAGAAAATATTAAAACGATTGTGTGCTTACAAAATTATTTTAAATTATTATTAAAAAAACTAGTTGGACATATATTATCAAGCTAAATTCTAAAAAATTTGATAGGCACTGTATATGTATAATTTTTAAATATTACATAATTAATAGTTTATGATTGTGGATATCCTAATTTATTTTTAACTTAACTTATTTTATTTAGTGAATTATTTGTAAAAATTAAAATGAATATAAAGATTAGATAACTAGTAAAACTTAATACTTTCAAGACACGTGTTGGAGATTTCATGTTATTAAAAAATAAAAATTATAAATAACTTATAAGTGCTAAGATCCACAACTAATTAATTAATTAGTGCTAATCATTTTAATATTGATTGAATCCAAGCTAAATTTTATAAGTGTATTCTATATTTTATTCATTCGCTTCACTTTTTTTTTATCAATTCAATTTGTAAAAAATTAAATGCATAATATTTATATAAAAAAAATTATATGATTTGAAATTTAACGGTAAAAGAGTATATGACATAAATTTCTAATAAATTAAATAAAAAATTAACAAATAAGAATTTTAGATTTTTAAATTTTTGTTTGGTTGATAAAATTGAATTCAATTCAATTTTAATCAATTGTAATGAGATTAACAAATTTATTTAAGTGATAAAAATATATATCAAAACACTCTAAAAGTATATGTAAATAAAAGGGGAGACTTTAATTTTATATGTATTTGATGGTACTGTTAACTATTAAAAACAATTACATGTAGCAATATAAATAAAAGAAAGAGATAATTAATTGGTCTCTAACCTATAGTTGTTGCACAATCAAATCATGTCTTGATGCTTGGAATAACTACCACATCAATCTGACTTAGTACAAGTAGTCATTAATTGTAATCATCCCCTTTTGCATGATGAGCAGGACCCAACTTGATTGCCTCTTTGACTCTGGCGCTAAAGATTTAAAAGAAAACTAATATGGTGGCAAAAGAAAATTAATATGGTGGCAAAAATTTTGTATGATCATCCATTGGTGACTAATCTTAGCATTTAAAGTGTAGTGATCCTATAGGACATTGCAATTTATTTATTTAAATAAGTAGTTGGTAAGTCATCATGTGTGGAATCCATATATAACCATTTGTGAAAGCTAATGGTAGCATGATAGTTATGTGTTGAGGCAGAACTAGAAAATTTAGCAAGAGCGATAAAAATTATTACTAAATGTAATTGAGGATTGAAAATTTAAGAATTGCTAATATTCAGAGTTTGCTCAAAATTATTAATTTCCATTGTTATTAAATCAAAGACAAATAAAAAATGCTAATTAATTTCATTCAAATAAAAGAAAAATTAAAACCCATTTAAAGAAATTTTTTTGGACAGATCCATTATTTTTAGGATTGATGGGACAATTTCTCATTTTTGAGGGGCTAATACATAGAAAATACATATGGTATAAGCAAAGTTTTTTTAAGGGGCAGCTCAACGTGTAGTTCCGTCCCTAGTTATATATATATTTGAGTCAGAATCCCATGAAGCTCATCTATATTAGTTGATGAGTACAAAAATCTTTATGGATTTTTGCCACTTGGGTGAGGTGTGTTTGATTGTCACTTTGACAAAGAAATAGAACAAATTATTGGGAATTTGTGATTGCCTATCAATTGTCATTCTTTGTTGGTGGATGAGTTGCTTACATTAATCTTCTAACTTGTAATATTTAAGTGTAACCTGTCCGAGATACAATAAAATCTCTAATGTGCTGAAATTTTACATTATATTACTATAGTTCTACCACCAATTTAAAAAGTTTTTAGTGCATATTTGTGTTAAAATTCTCAAAAATTTCATTTATTTGATTGATTTGTGATTTTAGTGTGTTTTCATGATTTTGCAGGTTTTGAATCTTAATTGAAGTGGAAAAATAGAGGAAAGGAATTGAAAAAAAGATCAAAACTAAATTTTGAGCTGAAATTTGCCAACCCATAGTATACAACTTGAAATGCACAGGTTTCATACGCCTACTGCAGATATTGTTGCGATTTTTATTAAAATAAATGGAGCTGATGTGGATAAAATTTTAGCCAATTGTCTTTTAAATTACTGAGTTCCACCCTATCAAATAAGAAAAAGGAAAAGAGGTGTTTTAAAGAGGGAAGAACGTGAAATTGGAGGGAGTTATCGTGCTTGAAAGATTTTTGAGAGATTTGCATTTTCAACACAAAGAGAACAAAAGGACAGCAGTTTAGGGTTGAAGGGAAGAGAAGCAAAACCTAGAATTTTTGAAGGAGATTAGCAGCCATTGAAGGGATTTTTGTCTACATGAATTCAAGTTTCAAGATTGCAACCTCACCCTTCAAGATTCAAGAATTTTCATCCATTAGAAGTTTTCTAAACCCTAATTTTGTTATTCCTTTATTTTTACTATATTCGTGGATTGTTATTTGAATTATTCAATTTGTTCTTTTATTGGATTAATTATGAGTAGCTAAATAAATTTTTCTAGGGTTTAGATGGATTTTGGTTAATTGTTATTGAATTCATATAAACTTATCATTTATTCATTTTTATTGAGTTAAATTATTTTTCTTGAACTTTAAGTGCGTGCTTTTATAATACCTGAATGTTTTGTAGCTCTCTCTAATTGCAAACGATACTAAAAGACTAGATCTTTAAATAATAGTATGGTATGGGAATGATAAGGAAATGGGTAGTAATCTTATGACATAATGTGTGAGTTTGTTTAGTACATGATTTTATTATGATTAACTATGCTCTAATGATTTAGATAGAATTCATATGATAGTTAAGAATGTAAGCAAAGAAGTTAGAACATGTAAGTTGGAAAGTTATAATGAAAGGTTAGGGAAAGAATTTAAAAGGAAAACTTCCAAGCTAATTAATGAGCTTATAGACTTATTAATGGATCTTGATGTAATAGGGGCCCAAACATAACATGGAAAGATCGGACCATTGGGCCTAAGAATGATACAACATCCAAAACTTGTGAATACAAGTGGTTGGCCCAAGACAATAGACAAAGGAGGTTGTAGAGAATGAGTTATAGATATTTAGCTACTTAGTCACCAAAAATTGACTAAATCAAAATCTTAAACCAAATAAAACTCTTGCTTTTTCTACACAAGAGTCAAGATTCAATTAGGACACCCCAAAATCTCATGATAACCCCCACCATTGTAGAGAGAATCCTAGCCATCTATCTTGACACAATATTAACCATTCATTAAGATTAACTCCTAACCATTAGATATAGCTTGATAAATCCTCACTATCTAATCCATTACATATATAAGCAAGAGTATGTTGAGAAATTTCATTTAACTTCTCTCTACACCAAAATTTTACACCAAAGAAAGAAACTCTCTCCATCCCACTTACAACAAGAGTCTTAGCAAAGCAAAGCCAACTAAGGTGAGGAGTTATGCCTATCCTCTCTTGTAATTATGCTTTAAGGTTGATTGTAGTGACTAAGTTATTTAAAAAATTTCTTTTGCAACATATATGCAGTTTGGCCAACTTAGCATAGTCATGCATAGGACATGTTTTTGATTGATCTTAGATGAAGAAAAATGATTCAAAAGGAATAAAACGAGTTTTGGGAACATGATTCAAGCTTTGGGAAGCTTTGCAGTATAAACATGGTTAGAAGAAGAACTTGATGTTCTAATACTATATTGTGATGATTGAGTGATCATATATGTTATATGTTATATCAATTCCTTATTTTCACAATTAATTTAGAGATTTGAGGAGGAATTGAGAGTTTTCCCTAATTTTGACATAAATGGGACAAATTAGAGTTTATACAGATAAGGTTAAATTAACTTAAATTAATTGGTGAGAATTGATTTGATTAGGTGTTAATTTGATAAATCTCTAGTCATTTTGGGATTTGAAAGTGAAATTAATAATTTTTCCTAAATTCTAGGGTTTATGGAGCAATTTGGAAATTTTGAGACCTAGACTTGAAATTGTGAAATTGAAAGAGAGAGCTAGCTTGGAATTGATTAAGAATAAGAATGAGTATATATGTGATACAATTGATACATTTCTATCATATGTTAAAGCAATGAGTAAGTAAAAGGTATAATTAATAACACCATTAATTACTAATTATTATGTGACTGAAATGTGATGAATGTAAAACTACAAGGAAAGGGCAAAAAGATTGCTTGAGATCATGAGAAACTTTGAACTAGCCAAGAACAAATAGTTATTAGGAGAAAAGGCATTAAGGTGAGTATTTAATAATATAATATAATTATGCCTCATTGTATGTAACCGTTATTTGAATTACCATTCATTGACATATACGTGACATGATATGTGATTATGGTTGCCTATCTTTTGTTGAACTTTCAGAAATCGATATCTTCCTTATATGATATTGACCATGATGAGCCTATTGCTTTGGTCCTGTGTATTGCTTAATTATGAGAATAATCAAAATGCTAAACTATCTTCCATTAAATCCTTATGGTGGACTTTGAATAAATCCTTTTCATGACTACCTACAATTAAGCAGAAACCCTCTTTGGTGTGGGAAAAGACACCAGACCTTGTACACTTGGTACAAGCCTGCGAGTAGGGTGAGAGTACCCAACTTCTGTTAGGGGAGGACGCCTAATCGTAAGACCTGATTAGTCCTACATAATGTGATGTATGTGAGTGAGTAAGGCTTAGGCCGTTACTCTTTAACATTTATGTGTGAGAAGTTTTCCGCTTCTAAAACATTATCATTTCTGCAAGAAGGGCATGAAAACTTAAAATGACCAATTCTAAGTAAAATTACTTTATTGCTACCTTGAATCAATCCAAGTGATGACTTTTACATTACCTTTATATTATGTTATATTATCATGTACTCACTAAGCTAGTCTCATTTTGTAGTGGTTTATAATTTTCCAAGTCAGGGTGAATCATTAGCAAGGTAAACCCCGAGTCATGCTTCTCTGCTTGGAACTTGCTAAAGATGTTGTGAAGATATTTCTTGTATTATTTTGAGGGCATGCGATCTAAAGCTCCATGGTGACTAAAGGCGTAGTGTTAATGTGTGTTACGTCTAAGAATAATATAAGTAACTAATAACATGTATTATATATGTGTATACTTATGATAATAGTTAAGAATGTATGGATAATATTTGTGTATAATTAAGAATGATATTCTGTTCATAATCATGGAATGGCACTAAAGTTATTGAGTATAATGAAATGGTTAAAGTAATTATTGGGAATTAGCAATGAATAATATGGTTTCAATTTTGGGAGAAATGGTCAAATAAAATAGGGAAGATGATAATAAGATCAATGGTACTCTATGAATTTAGGTGACCTTATGTCTTACAGAATTCTAGGACAGTCACGGCCTAGAAGTTAGGTCGTGATAAATTGATTGGCCACTTTTTACACAATCTAAGGTATTATATGAAATAGCGAAAATGAAAATACAACATTAGTTTATGGGAAAAGCAAACTTAAGATTAATGCTTCGTAGACATATGGGTATTACCTAGGCAGTGAATTGTTTAGTTTTCCATTGCACTTAATAATGAGTTTAATTTAATTTTTTGCAACCGCGACAGTAGATGAAAGATTAGAATTAGATATTAATAATCTACCTTAAAAAATGATTTTATTGAATTAAGAAAAAATCACCATTAATTTCAATTTGTTGGAATAATTGCATAAGTATGTATGAATCATAAGTATGAAAACCAAATAATATCTAAACCCTAGGTTTTCCTTTTATTGAATTAAATCTTAGTTTAATTTGCTTGATTTATTTTTGTTAGTTTTGTTTTTAATCAATTTTATTAGTTAATTAACATTCATTTATTCCATCATTCTTGTTCTTAGATTAAATATTATAAAATTTAGATAACTTTAGTAGCCAATTTATTTCTCTGTGGGATTGACAACTCTTTACTCATTAAAACTATTAGCTACAATAGACTCGTATACTTACAGTGCAAAAAGTGCGAACAATCTCCTTATAATCATACTATTGAAATCAAATTAATTTTATTATTATACGAGATTATAATTTAATAAAAGTGTAGTCATAAAATTCTTGTTTTAACTTAATTAAAAAATATAGGTGTAAACAATATAATAAAATTAATTAATAAAGCATATTTTGATACATTAAATAGAGATAAATATAATTTTTAAAAAACTATTACACTTATCTACATAATGTTGGAAATATGCAAAGTCAATATTAAAAATTTAAAAATATATAATTTTCTGTAAATATTTTATTTCATCTTAGACTTTTCATATAATATACCATATATTTTTTGAAATATAACTGAATAATTATTACTATGTCAAAGCAAATTTTCTTAAGATGAAACCTAAAAAATTATAAGTTATAACAATATAAAATTTATTCTTAATTATAACTAGCTCAAATTGGAGTAAAAAAAATTATTATTACATGGAAGTCATTCATATATAGAGTATAATTTTAAAGAAGTTTTACTGTACTAGATTTGAAAAACTCCAATTGTTAATTACATTTTATGTTTGTCTATATTTATTACTTTCACGTTTGCTATATGATACAAAGTTGAAAATGTGATTAATAAAATATTTTAATTATTCTTTCTTTTTCAAAAAAAAGAAACCTTATTATATCAATCACATATCTTAATAAAATTTGTAACAAAAATCATTATGAAAGTTTATAATATTAAATTATTTATTTTAATATTTTAATTAATTTAATGTGACTCTTTTAGTGTTCAATAAAATTAATTTAAAAATTTTCAAAATAAAGTCTTCATATATAGTTTAATTTTATTATTTTTTTTTACGTATTAATGATACTGAAATTTTTTAATTAAATATTTTAAAATTAATCACAAATTCCTATAATTTTCATGTTAAAAATCTATAAAGTTAAAATTAGAAACTATTGATCATTTGAAATCACATGGAGTGAGAAGTTTCCTTTCTTAGAGGACATACAAGAGTTTGAACTAATTGCCAACATAATGATAATACCACTTTGTACTACTAATGACAAACTTGAAATTAATGAAGCATTTTTCACAGGTAAATCAACAAAAGTCTTCTTATAATCTTGGATTATTAGCAAAGATTTAACAACTTTTTCCCTTATTAAGAGGGTGATTAATTAGGTCATTACTCATCAATACTAACCTTTTTTGTTTTCTTTTTGAAGTCCTTCCCTCTTTTGTTGGGCAAGTAAATTGTCAATGGTCAAGCACATATGACATAATTGCGGTGCATGAGAGAGATTTGTTCCAATGACTGTGGCTTTATTAACCCAAAACCCACTTGTCTTATCTATGCCCTAATTTATATATTAATTACTTTAGGAACAACAAACTGACCCAGAAGTTAGTATATACCATGAGTACCTTCTTTAGCATCATTATTTTCAACTTTGTTTTATTTGAATTGATTAAGTTCTAAATGGAAAATTTCAATAAAAGTTTTTATTTTATTCATTTTCTTTGATGTGAAACCATATCTAATTAATTGATGGACCATTTTTTTTTCATTGTATTTGATCTATTTCTTTTTTATTTTATTTTATTTTTTAAAAAGTGATTTCTAAAATGAAATATATTAATAGATATACTTTTCTTTTCACTATTTTTTAATTTTTACATGAACAATTTTTTTACTGGACTAAGAAGATAAATTTAATAAAATTTATTATAATTTTATTATCAGTCGAGTTGGTTCAGAGTTGTACTCAAATCAAACTGGTAGAAATCAAGTTTAGATTTGGGTTGGATTGTGGGACTTTAACCCTTCTTTAAATTCGGATATAAATCCAAATAAATTAAATGAAAAAATTAACTAGTAAAGAATTTTAAATTTTATTGAATCCGATGAAAAGTGATCTAAAAAAGTGTATATCCGAATGTTTTAAGTCTATTGATTCTGACTTGAACTTGATCTGATTTTATTCGATCAAACCTAATATGATTTAATTAAAGGACTAATTTATTATGCATAATATTGCCCATGTATAATGATGATGATGATAATAGTGATGATGATGGTGATACTTGATTTTTTTATAATTAATTATAAAATACTAGGTAAATTATTATTTAATCTTTGAAATTTGACTTAATTAATTAACTAGTTTCTATTTTTTTTTATAAACTAGCTAACTTGTCTTTTAATTTTAGTTCTGTCAAACTATTTAGTCATTTCGTTTAAATTTTATACTTTTTGTTATTAAATTTATGAAAAATGACTAAAATGTTCTTATATATAATAAATATAATTTTAATTTTATTATTTAAAAATAAAAATAAAAAAATCAAATTAATAAAAGCAAATAATATTTAAATAATTATATAATAACTATATTTAATATTATCAAGTATAAAATTATTTATTATTATATAATTACATAATAATTACATATAATAAAAATATTTATATTAATAAAATTAAATAATTATTATATAATTATCATTTAATTTTAATAATTTGAGTTTTGTATTTTTAAATAATAAAATTAAAAATTATATTTATTATATATATAAAAGAGCATTTTAGTTATATATTATTTTTCATAAATTTAATATAAAAGTATAAAAACTGAACGAAATGACTAAATAGTCTAATAGAACTAAAATTAAAAGAATAATTAATTAATTTTTCAAAAAAATCAAATTAATTAATTAATTTAAATATCAAAAATTAAATAGTAATTTGTCCTAAAATATTTATCTAAACCCATTTTACAAATATAAATAATCCAGGCCAGTAGTCAAAGTGGGTCCATCATCTAATGACTAAGCCCACAGCGAAAAGTAATGGATGGGTTAGGGTGTGACAAAGGGCAAGGGGTCCATAAAATGTCCCTTAAAAAGGAATGTGAGTTTGCAGAAGAATGTATGAGGTGGAACTCTGACTAAGTTTTTGGGACCCACTTGTTTATCACTTTCACTAATGTTGTCCCTCCTTTAGAGGTAAATTTGTGCTTCACACTGTCAATTTTGTCTATCATACTCTCTAACTATGATCTATAATGCCTTAACAAACATCCTCTTTCCCTAAGGATCAAACTCAATAATCCCTCTCCTATATCTTTATTGCTTTTCTTTGTCCATTCCTATAATCTGGAAGAAGATTCCACCTTTTTAAATTGTCCTACTAATTTGTCTTTTATTTTATTTTATTTTATTTTGAGCCTCCACGTTAATAATTATGCGTGATAACCCACAAAAACTTTATTATAAAGAGTATAATGCTTTCTCAAAGCTTAATAACGGAAATTCAAATTCTTGATAACATTATAAATAATAATTTTTTATTTATTTATGAATATCTTAATCTCGATCTAGATGACCATAAAAGTAAATTTAATATAACATACAAAAAAATAATATAATTACAGTCTTCTTTTATTTTCATAATCCATTTAACTCTTGTGGCCTTATGAATGGATCTCACTACATTTGGAACCGTCTCTAGCTGGTCCTAGTTCAAGGTCGGTTCTCTGCCCATCGATTGAGGTTCAATTTAAGGATTCAGTCAGATTTTAGTTCGAACCGCTTTGAAATTTTTTTTAAATAAGGTAACCCAAATGTAAAAAAAAAAAATTATATACTACAAAACTACAAATTAAAGTGTCTTAAGGGCAAAACTTGTAATTAATTAAAATTCATTTTATTTATTGGTTATTTGATGACAATTTTTTTTTATTTTAAACAAATACTTTATATTTGCTATATTATTTTTCTTTTTAATTAGATGATTGATTAAAAAGACTATTTCAATTAAAATAAATATGTTTTATTGATTATTTTTCTATTTAATTATTTTTTCGGTTTTAAACTAGACTAAAATCATCGGCTACAGTTTGATTCATTGAAAAGGAAACCCTTAACGACCCTTCATCAATACGGTTTAGGCTAATTCACAAACTGGCTCTCTTTAGTCGGTTTGGGCCTAGATTTAACTCAATTCTATTCATTCATGGTTTGGACCACTCGAAACTAGTCCTTAGTTAGAATTACTTGTTGGTATGATTGACAAAGGAAAGTTATAAATTTTGTATCTATTGAACAATTTTGTTCAACATTTATCAATTGTTTTAGTTTTATTGTTATAATTATTTTTTTAGTAAATTCACATTTTTTTTAGTATTGAAAGATGAGATTTAAATATGAGTTTGTTATTCATATAACAAGTCTATTGCTCAATGCAAAAATTTAGCTTTTTTTTTTTTTTTAAAGTTTGAGATATTTTAAAGTCAATTTATATGTTTATTGAGTCTAAATTCTATCTTTAAACAAGTTTAATAGAGCATTATTTACATTTTATTTATATATTTAAAAATTATTTTACCTCAAAAATTAAACTCTATTTTTTTTTTAAATTAAGTTCAAATTAGTAAGGTGAGAAATAAACTCATTTTGTCAACTAATTAAGTTAATGTTTATTGACCTTCTTAATTCTTAAATTATATAAAACGAAAAAAAAGTTCAAAATAATTCAAAATTCAATTGAATTTTCCTAATACATATATACTCCCTAAAATAAAAAAGAAACATTGTCTAACTTGGACTTTGATTGTGCTCATAATGGCCTTCATAAGGAGCCAATGATGAAAACATTACCTCACAATATTTTGTCACATTAGTACTCAACATAAAGATAAGGATAATTATTTTATGTTTATTTGGCAAAAAAAAAAGTATTTTATGTTTGACATTGTATTTTTCTTTTTATTTTCAATTTCCATCAATTTGAAATAACTCATCAAGGTAGAAATACAAACTTCCATTTGATTTCAAGCATTACCAATAATCATCATGTTGCAACATAATTACTCTTTACCTATATTAAGTTTATATTTCAATTTCTCTTTTCAAACTTTTGATACATTTAAAATATTAAAAAAAATGAGAAGTGCTATTAAAATTGAAATTTTTGTTTTTCTATATTACTAGACAAACAATCGAGCATTTAACTATTGCATATATTCGTCAATTTAATATGATTTGGTTGGTTTTCTTATCTCTTTTAAAAAAATAAAAAGTGAAAGATTTTAAATTCGAGTATCTTAAATCACAAATAATTATACTAATTTATTGTGAGATATTAAAAAGAAAAATTGTCCCCTATTATATAGGCCACTATATTTTTATAGAGTGATATTTAAAAACATTTTACCAAAAATGAGCCAATAAGAATAACCAATCCCTACTATTCTTAGTTGTGAACACTAAGAACCCATTTTGTTAGAATTCTTCATGCCTCTTGTCCCTTCAAAGTTGAAGGATAAGCAAGGAACTAATAATTCTTAGTTGTGAACACCAGGAATCCATTTTCTTGAAATTCTATATGCTTTTCTTTAACACCGTTTGCTTTGAAAGAAAATTGCTGCCTTCAAAGTTGAAATGTAAGCAAAGGCAATGATAAAATTCCCAATGTAACAAAAGTATTAACAACATTGATGGCACTAATTTAATAAGATGTGATTTAATTGGTCTTTTATTTCTTCTTTAAGATACGTAGTAGTAGAAAATGTCATATTTAAATATCCCAGATTATAAATAATTATCACAAATTTAGTTAAAAATATTAAAAGATTATTGTATAATATAATGTATTTCTATTGAGTATTTATCCCCTTTGATATAAAAAATATTGATGGTGCTAATTAAAAAAATTATTATTATTATTATTTTTTGGAACATATTGAAAGACAGTCAAAAATTATGGGCTTCAAAGTTAGCCAAGAATTATTAAGCCCACTTATTATCATTATTATTATTATTATTTTAAATTAATTTTTTATCTTGATTTATTATCTAAATAACTTTTCCAAGTTCATATGTTCCACTAAAGATGTTTTTTAAACCTTGAATGGGAAGCATAGCTTTTATTAAAGTTATAAACTTTTATGCTTCTATTTCATTCAGCACCGTTTTCGGCTAAAGATTTTCATGTTCTTATATTTCGTACATTTACTTTGGATATGTCGGATTTCATAGGTTTAGGATTTGACTTAATTAAGCTTAAAAACTTCATTTCAAATCAATTGATCATTACCCATTGAATTCAAATTTAACAAGCTTGCTTTGTTTGCAAAATTTCATTTCTATAAAATTGAATTGAATTTTTGCATAAAAATTATTCGAAACATTATATAAATAAATTATGAATTTATTTTATTTTATTTTCTCTATAATTTTTATTCATTTAAAAATAATTAATATTATTGAATAGAGGTTTCAATAAACCGTCCAACCTGCCCAATCGAACCAATTAGCAATCAAACTATGGTTTAACAAGTGTATTAAATTGGGTCGGTTTATATTTTTTTCAAATCGTATTTTGTGGATTGGATTAAATTTTTTATTTTTTAATCAGCAAAACGACCCACAATATATATATATATATATATATATATATATATATATATATATATATATATATATATATATATATATATATATATATATATATATGATCCTATCATTTTTAATTCTTGTTATTTTAGCCTTAGTCTATCAATTTTAGCTAGAGAATATAGTAATAAAGATAAGACAATGTACAATGCTTAATTGCTTATTATGTTAATTAATAATTCATATATTTTGTAATCTACAATTTTCTTATTTTTTTTGTGTTGTAGGGAACTTATAATGCTGTTTTTTGCTAGAATTCCTTATTAGTAGTTTTAGAGTTTTTTTTTTTTTTTTTTTGGCTTGTAATGTGGTTTTACGGATTAATTTCCTTATTTAATTTGTTTACTACATAAATTACTTTATTATAATTTAAAAGCAAGTTAAATTTGTTATTATGTTTTTTATTTTTTTAATATTAAAAGAAATAACATATAAATAAATTCACATAATCCGATTCGCATTTGTGAATTGAATTGGAATGGTTTTTTATTTTCATGGGTTGGGTTAGATTGATAAATTTTCAATCCGCAAAATGTGAGTTACATTGAATATCATATTAAAATTACATAAAACCGATATGCAAACACCTCTACTATTGAAACTCTAAAAGATTAAGATATATATATTTATGTAATATGACTATAAATTAAG
Source organism: Reutealis trisperma (assembly GCA_947687605.1). NCBI lineage: Eukaryota > Viridiplantae > Streptophyta > Magnoliopsida > Malpighiales > Euphorbiaceae > Reutealis > Reutealis trisperma. The sequence goes on from CANTUT010000112.1 coordinate 1,642,628, forward strand.
TTTTAATTATATTGAATTTTTATAAAATGGTGTAATTTCCATATATATATATATATATATATATATATATATATATATATATATATATATATATATATATATATATATATAATTTTATAAATTATATTACTCCAATTAAAAAATTAATAAATTAAAATTTACTTGAATTAAATTTTTGCAAATTTTGAGTTTGCAAATGGAAGGAAAATAAAATTTTAATTTGGGACTCAATTCAATTTCCAAAAATATAAATAAGAAATTTTTTTGGCCAAAATATAAATAAGAAATGTTTGAATGGCAGCATTTCTTTATTCTCATTGATGGGCTTCGTCCATGGTTCTGCGGTCCAACACCTAGGCACAGCCTGGGCCATGCTCGTGCCCAGATTTAGAGAATTTGGGCTCTGGGTTCACCTGTAAAAGCCACATGAAAATTATTTTGTTTATTTATTTTATTTTTCTTTTTTACTTTACATTGAAAATAAATATGTTTTCTAAATTCTGCTGTTATTAATAATAAATTGTAATTTAAATGACTGATATTTCAGAGCTTGATTCGATTCCAAATGACTATCATATCTTATAAAGTAACGGTGATTATCCTATTTTTCATATTAGAAGGCAAGTTAATATGTTCACTCATTGGTTAGCAAAAACGGCATGTTATTTACCTTGCCCATTTGTGTCATTTTCTTTACCGGATTTTTTACAGGAGCCCTATATGTTTGATTTGAATAATTTTATTTAATTAAGCTTGCTGTTGTTTCAAAAAAAATAATAATAAATTGTAATTTAAAAAAAAAATATAAGAGTACGAGAAAAATTGCCCTTACAATATAGCATGTGTTAGAAATTACAAATCAAAGTTCTCATTGAAGTGTTTGACCAAAAAAAAAAATTTCTCATTGAAGTAAATGATTATGATAAAACAAGGTCAGTTTTGTACTTTCACAACAGAAAAAATCAGTAATATACTAAGAACATCCTCAATGAGAGGAGGTTAACTAAGGATTATTGAGTGTATAATCATTAACCCTATGTTTGGAAGCAGGTGAAAGTAAGGGCGGAGAAAATGGTGGGACAGAAAGTGGGGGTACTGGTAATTTTCCTTTGTTTGGAAAAATAAGAGAAAGAGAAGAGAAATTTAAATTGTGGAAAAATGATACTTGGGCCCACAAATAAATAATCACTTGGATTTGGAGAGAAAGGGAGAAGAATTTGCTTATGGTTATTGAGCTTCTAAGCCGATTTGCATATTTACTCTCATAAGATAATTTTTTTTTACCCATAAATTTTGTATATAAATGAACATAATTAGAATTTTAAGTAATTAAATTTTACTTTTATTAGAATTTACTTTTTTAAATATAATGAAATTTTATTCTCTTTAATTTTTCTCTCACTTAATTTTCACTCGTTTCAAAACATAAGGAGTGAAAATTAATTTTCTTCTCTCTCACTTTTTCTTTCTTAATTTTTTCTCTTTTCACTTTCTCTCCCCGCTCACTTTTTTCCCAAACAAAAGGTAACCTCATATATATATATATATATATATATATATATATATATATATATATATATATATATATATATTAATGGGTAGATATACATCAATAAATTGATGACTTTATTTTATAAGAGAAAAAGAGAAAAATTTTGCTAAATGACCATAATCTAACTTGTTACAATGGCAAATTTGTAATTTTTTTATGTATAAATGGATTACAACTATTTTATTAATTAAAATATTCTTTTTAAGATTAGTGAAAAATCTGAAATATTTTTACTCTCTCACTAAAATTTTGAAATTTGAATTTCAAATTTCATTCTCTCACCTTATTTAATATAACTATAATTTTTAAGAAAAAATAATATGAAATTAAAATTAGAGAAACGATTGCATTCTCTCACTGTATCATTTGCGTATCATCACCTAAAAATTTTAAGAACCTATTTGGGATTGAATTTCTCAAAAATATTTTTCACTAAAATTTTTTTATACTTTTTATAAAATTACTTTTAACTAAAAGTAAGTAAATTGATATTTTTTCTATAGATATGTTTGAAAAAACAGTTTATAAAAAATAATAAAAATCAATTAATTAAATCAAAAAAATTTTAAAAGCGTTTTTTAATCCTAACAATAATTTTAAATGCACCCTAAAATTAGAAAATCAATGTATAAGACAATACACTAGTTTAACGTCTAACCCTTAATTTTGAAAAATTAATAAATGCTAATTATCCAATTAACCATCCAATAACAAATGTACCAATAGTACATATAAAGAGATTTTAATAATAAAAATTTCTTTTAGTATGATTTATTTTTTTTAGAATAACTTTTCTTTATCTAATTAATTATCCATGAATACAATCTAACGACTTTGCTTTATTGGCTTTAAATCTGTTTCTATATTGTTTTTCTTTTTTTAAACATGTATCAATAGTATAAATTTTTTTTAGAATAAATTTTTTAGAAGATTTCTAAGGTGTCCCAGAGATAATTTATCCTAATTAATTTGAAACCATTAGATCACATAAATTTAATTCTAGCCATTAGATCTAGTGACTGGTTACTTGTTTAAGCTATATATATATATATATATATATATATATATATATATATATATATATATATATATATATATATATATATATATATATATATATATATATATATATATATATATATATATTTTATTTATTTATTTTTTATTTTTTATTTTTTCAATAAAATAATAATTTATTTTTTCAATAAAAAACTCAATTTTCTATAATAATTATAATAGAGCATTTAAACTATTAATCGTGATTATATCATCATTCACTAAGTATTCTAGTCATTGATCCACTAATCAATATTATAAAAATAAATCATATATAATTGTTATTATCTATACACAAATTCAATTTTTAAAATTAACACAAAAATACTAATTTAAAAAATTAATAAAAATGGAACCCCAATATTTTATTAAATTAAAATAAAAATTAAATGAAAACAGAAAATATAAGTTATTGTTATAATTGTTACATTGTCAGTAATATAACACATATATAACTATTAAGAGTGACTATATCATCCTTCACTAAATATATTAGTCCTTGATGAACTAATTCTACTAATCAATGTTGTAAAAACAAATCATATATAATTCTTATTATATATACGCAAATTTAATTTTTAAAATTAACACATGAATGCTAATTTTAAAATAATAATAAAAACGGAAATTTAATATTTAAATTAAAATAAAAAACAAGTGAAAAGGAATATAAAATAAAAAAGCTATCATTATAAATCCTACATTATAATACCACCAGTAATATATATATATACCTATTAAAGGTGATTTGTCATCCTTACTAAATATACTAGTACCTAGCGAACTAATTCAACTAATCAATATTATGAAAACAAATTATGTATTATTGTTATCATCTATATGTAAATTCAATTTTTAAAATTAACACACAAATACTATTTTAAAAAATTAATAAAGATGGAATCGTAATATTTAAAATAATGTAAAAATCAAGTGAAAAAGCAAATAAAAAAAAAATAAAAAGGCCTCTTTCATAATTAACAAATTCGAACTATAGTCTTATGGTTGGATGAAATGACTCTTACCAATTAATTAACTACTCATTCCGTCCCAAAAAAGTTGTTCATTATTTTTTTTTAAAATATCTTAAAATATTTGTTCACTTTAAAAATAATCATAGGTATTTATCTATTTTATCCTTATTAATTGAAATGTGTATATTCTCAAAATTAATAATAAATGTAATAATAAATGAGTATATGTAATGATATAAATGAAAAAATATAATAAAATTTATGAGTTGGCAAGTAATTAATAATATTTTTTTAAACTGTGTGAAAAAAAAAGCTGATAACTTTTTTACAACGGAAGGAATATTAATTATTGATAATCACTTCTTCATATATATAATGTAGTTCTATAATATACAAAATATTAGAAATGAAGACTTTTATAGTCTCGTTAGATAATACACACACAACCCAAGTTAATTGGGTAATAGAAAGTTTTTTCCGTTTTCTTCATTGAATATCTATATTTTTATACTATATATGATCGTAAAACCAATAAAGATAAATGGTCACACGTCAAAAGTTTAACTAGAATCAAACTATAGTTAAATTTAATATATAAAAAATATTAAATAATTAATATATTACCTATTAAAAATTTATCAAAATAAAATAAATAAATTAGGAAAATATTAATTAATAAATTTATTAAATAATATTTGAAATAAAATTTCAAATCACACTATTTATATAATAAGAATTATGTTTTTTTGGTGTTATATATATATATATATATATATATATATATATATATATATATATATATATATATATATATATAATTTTTTATGTTATTAATTTAATAGTTTTGGGGTATATAAATTTAATAGATATAATTTTTTTTTTTAAATTAATAAATATAAATATAACACGTCTCCTGGCAAGTGCCACTCCCTTTTGTGGGTAAATTATACCATGAACTCATATCCATATTGCAACATTGACCAGGTCCATAGTACATTTGCAAGAGATCAAATAGAAATAAAGGAGCGCAATTTTTTCCAATTTTGTTACCGTATTTTGCTCTTTTTTTTTTATCAATTTTTTTTTATTTGATTTTTTAAGATATCTAACATTCAAAAAAATATAAAGGGATCACAAAATTTTTTAAATTAAGTGCTAATTTTTTTTATTTGTTTCAATACTTAGAATTAAAAATATAATAATTATTTTTATTTCTCCCATCTAATAATTATTATAATTATTATCATTAATATTATAATTAAAAATATATTTTATCATTAACTGACAATTCAAAAGTAATGTACATGTAGTTCAATACTAATGTACATATAGTTCAATACTAATGTACATTTAATACAGAATCAACATTGATATTGAATATTATGTATATTTATTTTTAAATCTATATGCATTAGTGTTGAAAAATAGAACTAATATATATGCAATTAAAAACTACTGTATCTGAATTCTAACTAACAATTCAATATTGTACCTAGAGTTTATGATCAATATACATACAGTTCAATACTAATGTACATACAGTTCAATATTAATATATATATAGTTCAATACTAATACATATGTAATACATAACCAACATTGATATTGAACATTATATACATTTGTTTTTAATCTATATGCATTGTCGTTAAAAAAGAGGATTAATGTACCTACAATTAAAAATTACTGTTTTTGAATTCTATCAAATATCATTCCTAAAATTCATGACTAATGTATATACAGTTCAATACTAATATATATGCAGTTCAATACTAATGTATATGTATTTAAGTAATAATATACATGTAGTTGGAGAGTTATATACATGCAGTTAAATTATAATATATCTCTAGTACAAGATTAATGTACATAAACTAATTGTTATCAGAATATTTTTATTATTAATATTATAATTGAAGATATATTTCATTATTAATTGACAGTTCAAAAGTAATATACATCTAATTAAACACCAATATATATGCATTTTAAGTAATAATGTACACGTAATTGAAGAGTTATGTACATGCAATTAAATTACAATGTATCTATAGTATAAAACTAATGTATATAGACTAATTGTTATTAGAATATTTTTTTAACATTTATATTATAATTGAAAATATATTTTATCATTAACTGATAATTTAAAAATAATATACATATAATTCAACATCAATCTAATTGCATTTTGAGCAACAATATACTTATTAATTTAAAAAAAATATAATAACTCAATTTATATATTTAATTATAAATTATAAATTTTATATTTATTAGAATTATAATAATTATTAGATGGAAGGAACAAAAATAATTTAATTATAATAATTCAATTTCAAGTATTGAAATAAATAAAAAAAATTAGCATTTTAAATTAAGAAAAAAAGAAAAGAAAAAACGGTAAAAAACAAAAAAAAAAAAAAGCAAAAAAAAGGGGAATGGAGTATTGAAAAAATCCCTTGTTTCTATAATATTGAAAAATCTCTTATTTCTATCTTTTAATAGATATCTTGCACGTGTATTATGAACCCAGTCCATGATATATCATGGACACGGGTCCATGATATACCAATTCCCTTTTGTGGCTGAATTTTTTTTTTTTTTTTTTGTTTCATTTGTTTGTTTGTTTGTTTTGTTTTTTTTTTTTTGATTGTTGAACAATTATAAATAGCTATATTTTTAATTTGTTGTTTCATTGATATTTTTTTTTTCAACAATTTTATTTTTAATTTTTCAAAATTTGGTCAATAAAATTTTACCCAATTTCATTCACCCTACTCAATTTTTTTTTTTTTAATCTTCTCAACCTCTCAAAATTCTCTAAACTTTCAATATTTTCTCCAATTTCAAAAAAATAAAAAAAAAGCCTCTCATTTCTATCCTTTAAACTTTCAATATTTTCTCCAATTAATGTTGAAAACTCTTCTTTTAGACAAACTCCAAAAATTAATAGTTATTTTTTGGAAAATAAAAAACATATTATTTTCAAAAAATAACTTTTTTCCAGAAAAGAAATTATTTTTCAAAAATTAATTAATTATTTTTCAAAAATAATAAAATGATTTTTAAGAAATGAATATATTTAATATGGAATGTGTAATATAAATAATTAAAATAATATGAGTTTTAATTATGGATCCATGCTTTTATATTCTTTAGAATATAATTCATTATGTGAAAGAGTAATGAAGTGACGATATGTTATGAGTTATTATGAATTGTTGTATCCTGGTTCTGTATCCACAATGCATAGTAGACCAGCATACTAGGACTACGTGCGTACGTCCGGCATTTTTTTTATTTAATTTATTTTTTTTTAAATTATTTAATTTATTATTTATTATCTAAAATAAATATGATTCAATTAAAAATATTTATTTATTTATTGCTATGAAATTATTAATTTAATTCTTTATTTTTATTGAATTTAACAAATTGACAAAACTAATAGAATTATTAAATATTATTTTATATTTATTTAGATAAATTATTTAATGCATTAAATAGAGTTCACTCTCTAAAAATTTATATAAATTAAATAATATATATAATCAATTATTTAAATTAATTATAAAATAAAATTTTTAATTTTTATGATGTAGAAATTTTGTTACATGTAAATAATATCATTTATTTTTTTATTATTATAACTGATAAATTTATCAGATATATTTGATGAACCTATATATAACACCTAATTAATATGTTGCTTATAAGTGGTAAACATGATTATTATACAAATTATATTGGACAATGAATTTTCAATGAACTTACACTTTACTACTGATAAACTTACAGTTTTTATTTTATGAACTTACAACTTATAATATATGAATCTATGTGACAGTGAATCACAATACCGGTATAATTAATGAATCTATATTTTACAAATAATAAATTTACACCGTATATTTAATGAATTTATAAGTAATATTTAATGAATTTGTTGTTTATAAGTGGTGAACCTAATTATTATACAAACTATATTTGACGATAAATTTTCAATAAACTTATACTCTATTACTGATGAATCGACAGTTTCTATTTAATGACCATAAAACTTATCATATATGAATATGTATAATAGTGAATTACAACAGGGGTCTAACTGATAAACATACAGTTTATAAATGATGAACCTATACCATATAATTGATGAACTTATAAGTAATACCTAACGAACTTTTTATTTGTAAATAGTAAACATAATTGTTATATAAATTATATTTGACGGTGAATTTTCAATGAATTTACACCATATTATTGATTATTTAATTTAGCATTTACAGATACAAAAATATAATTTATAAACTAAAAAAAATAATATTGTGAAAGTTAATTATATAATCAAGTTAATAATTTTTTCAAGGGCTCAATAATAATAATAATTATTATTATTATTTAAAAAAGATTTGATTTTAAAAAATTAAGAAATAGTTGATTTTAAAAAAAAGAAACAAATAATTAAAAAAAAAAAAAAAAAACACATGTTTAAAGTTTTGGGGAAAGGGAGGGAGAGGGTGATTTTCATGTGATTGGTGGACTGGTTCACAATACTATGTGGACTCAGATCTACCAAATAATTTGCGGTTATTATACTCTAAAAATGTAAGACGGTAATATTACATGATGACGTGTCGATCCCCTAAAATCTCCCTTTATATTCGGGCAAAAGGGAAAATCTCCTTTTATATTCAAAGGATTTGCCGTCAACTAAAAAATGGCTGAACCCATTAATTTGGTCGCTCAAGAGCAACTGAACCCATATATTCTTTACAATAAAAAGACTACTGCTTTTTAAATTGTTGGCCGAAGCTATTTTTCCATCCTTTTCCTGTTAGAAGTTGATTATTTTTTTTTATATGAGAAAGGGAGTACACGTTAGGTTATACAATAAAAGTAGCATTTCTCATTAAAATCTCTTATTAAATTATTAATAATTATTTGTAATTTGAAATATCTGAATATAAGATTTTTCACTTTTTATTCTTTTAAAAGAAATTATAAGAGTTAGAAGTTGATTATTATTATCGTTTATAAATGTGACGTGATTGTTAGTTACTTGTTTGTTGACATTATTATCATAATTGATCATTCGTATTTTTTATAGAATTTGATTTTGAGTTTAAAATTTTCAATTTAAATCCATCAAATTAAAGTAGGGACACTAAACTCTATAGATTGACCCTATTAAATGGTTAATATTTAGTCTTCAATTACTCTGAATTTGATTTGTATTTACTTAATTAGATAAATAAAGATTGATATGTAATTATCTATTAAATTTGTTCTATTTTTTTTGTTAATTTGAATACTTTTTTTAAAGAATTAGTCCGCATAATATTTTAATATTACTTTTTTTAATTAATATTTCATATCATTCTCCTTTAATTAAAATATTATCTTTATTAGTGAGAAATAATATTGCTTACGTTAAAAAAATTTAGTATGCTTTTTATGTGTGAAAATAATTTTCGTATCTATTTATTTATATGAGAAATTTTGTATCTATAATTTTTGTATGAAACGTTAATTACAACATATACATATAATTTATATATATATATATAGTTATTATTTATCATAGAAGATTTTTTTTTTTCCTATTTATATAAGTAGTTTGCCCTGGCTAACTTCAAATCCAACTCCAACTCCAACGCCAATGCCAACGCCAACTCCAACTTGTATAAGGATTGGTGTACCACATATAAAAACTCTTTACCTTTGTACAGTTTTAATTCACATTCTGTTCTCTAGAGAAGAAACAATGAGTGGCAGTGATCTCCCAAAAGAGTATTTGGTGTTAGTTGGAATTCTTGTAAACTTGCCAGTTAAATCTCTACTTGGATTCAACAGCGTATGCAAGGATTGGAGAGCTCTAATTGAAGACGTAAACTTTGTCATGGATGTACGTGATCCTCCTGCAACAAGGAGATGCAAAAACATCTTCTTACACAAGGAAACAAAAGCTACAGCAAGAAGGAGATGCAAAGACCTCTTCTTACACAAGGAAACAAGGGCTACTGCAAGAAGGAGATACTCTTCTTGCACACATAAAATATGAAGATCAAAAAATGTTGTTTGGGTTTCATTCTATCTTGTCCAATTCCATTTTAACTATCATTATAATTGAGCAAGCTAGTTGGATTTGTGTATATTCAGTTCATTTGTGCTGAATATTCTTAGATGATGATTTTTCTCATATAAACAAATGTTATGTGATTGTTCAAAATTACTTGCTAGGTGAGAAAATTTTATGAAATTTATTTATATCATACAGAAATATATACTACATATATGCAAACAAGTTCATTCTGTTTCCTTCTATGGTTCTGCAAAACTGAAAGTAAATCTCCATTGATCTGTCCTAACTATCTCCTTATAATGAAACTAATTAATAGGACTATAACAGTCCTTATTGTTGCTCAACAATTCAAAATAATAAATTAATGTATATAACCAACTAATTTGTACATTCAATCTTGAAGCTGAATTCAGAAGTCCTGCAATTCAATCATCATCTACTGAAAAATCTGGTTCTGCTGGCTTTTGCAATGAGCTCACGATACTTGAATCAGATGCGGAATGCTTCATCATACTCCTTCTAGTGCTTGATGTTAGCCGTGCAGCATACATAGTTAAGCCTAAGCTTGCTGAATTAGGTTCACGTTCAGCTTCTGTGGGGTTTTCTCTGTCTCTGAGCTCAGTTGCTTCCTTTCGTTTCTTATACCGACGCCATGCTGCTTGTATGAAACATGCAGACCATGTTCTCCATTGATGTGAGTAGAACCGGAACTTTTGTCTTAATTGTTTGCTGTGTAATCTTCTAAACTGTGATGCTACAAATTTCAAGTCTTCTGCTCTTAGTGCAAATGCCTCAACTTCTGAAATTGCCTTAACCGTGCGAGTGGAGGATGGGAGGATTACACTTGGCCGTGGATCTAATGCCCATGTTAGCAATTCCTCTCCACAAAAATCACCAGGACCAATACGGCATGAATTGAAAAATCCGGTACGACCACCATTGGTGGTGTACGAATCAAGATGGCCTCGGATTATGAAAAGCATCTCATTTACAAGGTCACCTTCACGGACGAGGAATGTACCTTCTGTAGACAATGCAGGTTTCAGCCTCTCACATATAGCGTCCAGCATTCTTTCATCCATTTGATCAAATAATGGAACCTATTTATTTCAAAGAAAGAATGCAAATTAATTACATATATAAAGATTTCAATTATGAACTTTCTCTTGATTCATGTCATACTTAAAATGAACTTCCATCAAGAATCACCTCTTTTTACTGAAGTTTTAACACTTCTGTGGCCTGCCTGCTCTGGGCAGCCTAAATGAAGTCTTAACTAACTGCAGTTTTTTAAACTAAACAAATTAATCGTTCGTAATCTTTGCTTCAGTATGATCTGTTGATCTTGTTTTTCTTAATCTCCATTTCATCAGATAATAAACATTCTTCTTTCATGTAATGGAAATGACATGAATATCAAATACGTTATGAACTTATATCAAGTGTCAATGTGCATAAAAATGGAGGATCCAGTGACTTACTCGTCGAACTAAATCGAGGCAAAGATGGCGCTTGATGTCTCTTCGAAGATCCATAGGAAGACCTTTGAGAAGAGTTTCTTCATCAACTCCTCTGGTGGCCACCCACTTGTATTGATCATATTTCCTAACAGACTGTCTTAGCTCTGGTGGCAGCTGCCTATGACGCATCCATTGTTCTGTATCAGTTCTCCTTATTCTCCACTCTTCTAAACGTACTGTTGTTGATTGCAGATATCTCTGCCAGTGAAAATTTTGGTTAGAAATAGGATACATCTTTTAAAAAATTCGAACCATGGAAATTGAAAGATTTATGGGAATTCTATGAAGCAACTGATTTAAGAAATATTGATATGTAATATACTACTTGTCTCTTGCTTATGTAAGGAATATTAAGAATGAAACGTTAAGTTGGATTTACAGTGGTATTTCTTTTTATTATATTAGGAATAAACTAGCCAGAAGGCCATAATTTCAATAAGATGAAAAGGCAACTATAAGCACAGAGATATTATTATCTGAAGGCTTACTTGCATATTCCCAATGAGCAATGCAAAGAGGACCAGACCTAACGTTGCCACAATGATGGCAAAAGCTATTTCACCCACATAAGTACTTGTGGAAAGATTTTGCCCCAGTGAACTGCACAAATGTATGAAAAAGAGCATTAAACTTGATTTAATTCCTATATGAGTAATAAATTCAGAAGACATGGGAACATCCAAAATAGACTAGGATAGTTAAAAAGGCACATTACCTCAAATTCTTTAAGCCCCACCAAAGACAGTAGAAGTATTTGTTGAAAAATGTTGAAATTGTTACACCAAATGTCAAAGCATCGCCAAATATACCAAACTGATAGTAACCAACATCTGGATTACATAGATTTGTGACATTGCTTGATTTGAACCAGGATTCTCTGAGAGGATTATGCATCTGGTGGCAGTCAAAATATTCGTATCTACAAGAAGACCTCTCCAGATTACAAACACTTCTCCAGCATGCCTCTTGTCGTTCAATTGATAGAAGATACCAGCAAGCTCCTAAAACCTTTTCACCAAGAAAGAAATGAACAGATTGAGCATTACAATCCTATCAAGACATTATTAAATCCTAGTTTCCATCTGAAGTTTGCTACGACAAAGGGTTCCTTCACACTTACATGGCTTGCCAGCATGTACAGCATCAGATTATATGCTGCTCCTGCCCATGCTGTTTCTGTCACAACACCATTGGCCTTAATAATTCTTGATGAAAGTGGAAAGATGAGAAAAAGTCTTGGAAGGTACTGGAAAATGATGATGAATCTAAGGACATTTTTTGTATTTGTCATGGTTGAACCACCAAGACTGGGTATAACAAACCAAATTAACACCTGAAATGTAAACAAAAGCAAAAAAAAAAAAAAAAAAAAAAAAAAAAAAAAAAAAAAGCAAGGATTTTAATCCATGAATGCATTTAAAAAGACATGGAAGGACTAACTAAGCAAAATTTAAACTGAAATACCTGAGGAAGAGGCAGGGCAGCAACAAGATCAATCCAAAAGTGTGTTTGCAGGTACTTTACTCCAATCTTTTTAGAATCTATGACAAGCTCTCCTCTCCCAAAAACACGAGAAGAAGGCGCAACATAAGCAGTTCGAAAACGAATGTAAATCTGAATCATGTAAAAGATATCAGCTATTGTTCTAAAAATTGTAAGGACAATTTCTAGGGGGATTCCAATATTTATGCACGCCTGATTGGAGACCACCGGCAAGTAAAAGAACAGTGGATCAACGAACAAAGAAACCAAGCAAGTTACTAGAAAAATCTTAGTCCATCTGTGAATTATTGGTCCTCGAGGGTCTAATATCTTCTTCTTCACTCTCTCATAATCCTCAGAGAAAACTCTTGATAGTACCTTAGCTTTCAATGACTTTCCCTTCTTTCCACTCATAGGCACTTCCATCTCAGACGTCATAGAACTAGATTCTGATATTTGTGTTCCATCAATGTTGTATGTAAACTTAATTACACCATCTCCATTGACTTTTGGGAGCTCGGCTAATTCAAGATCATCTTTAAACCTGAAATTTTATATGCAAGTCTCAAATTCAGCAACTAATTGATACCACTTATTGAATTGGACAATGAAAAGGATCATAAACATGAAACTAGTACATGTAGACTAATGTATGAATCAACACTAAACAGAAATTAAAGAAACAAAAAGGTGCATACCTTACAGATCTTGAATTATCATAACCCATTGTGTTCTAGTGAAAGTAGAACTATGGCTTTAATTACGGGATTTTATCTGTGAAACAAGAAGCAGTTAGAGATGTGAAAATATCAGGCCTAAAATCAACTATTTGTAGGAATAAAGAACCATATCAACTGAAATTGACAAGGCATAAGCTCAAAACCACAAGGGAGAAAAAGACCATTGTTAGTTTCTTTAACCAGGTATCATGTGAACAAAAGATATAAAAATCAGAATCAACTTGTACATGAAAGCTGGCTCCAAAAGGGCTATCCCTCCTTTTTAGGGGAAAGTAGAAGTCAAACATGTGACCATATTTCTTTTAATACTAAGTACTAACCTTATGTCTGCAAACAGTTATGGACATTTCTTTAAAGAAATGAATAGTTAAATTTTCCTTAAATTCAATGTCAGTTTCTTGCCAAAGAAACTCTGAAATTCATTAAAAGGAAATAGAATGAATCATAATACAGTAATTCTTGCAGCTCAAGAGGCTGTGCAGAGACCCCATAACAGAAGACAAAAATTTGTTTAATACATGATCAGCTATCCAATACACAGGTTTATTGGCTGTTCTCTTTATCCAAACAAAGCGGACTTCTTCAAAACAAGATTTCAATTCTTGAATTAAGGAAATGCTTGCTCTTATCTCTTATCAACCACGGACATCATGACAAGATTTTCTTCTCGTTATTATTGTCTTTAACATGGTGGATTACGTACTTACAGTCGGAATATATACATATACTGTTAGAAACTATAGTATAAGAATCAAGAAAGATTGAAAGAATAGTGGGAAAGTGACGGAGAAATTAAGCTAAAATGGAAAGAAACAGTGAATATTCGTACAGTTCCTTTGATTATGAAATTTTGGAGCTAATCATGGAGAGCCAGAGAGGGCAAAGAGACAACAACATAAGAGTGAGTCCAAAACAAAGATAAAAATTCTTAATTTTTTATTTTTTATTTTTTATTTAGGACCAGAGAAGTTGACTCCGATAGATACGCTAACCAATCGCATATTGACACGTGTTGTTCCAGTGCTATACAGTCTGAAATGTGGAAAGCTTATAGTAGTATTTTTTTTATTAAACTGATAAATGTTTTTTAGGATTTTTTTTTTATCGAGCAATATTCTTTTTAGAAATATAGTTCTATAAGTACATATGAGCAAAAAAAAAATTTAGTTGGAATGAACATGTCATTATTATTATATTATTGAAAAAATAATTTTTTTTGGATAAAAATTAATTTTTTAATATATTGATTTGAAATAATTAAAAATTATTTTAAAGTGAATTTGATATATCATAACCATGAAATTTCAAAATAATTAAATCACACCTTTAAAATTAATTTTTTTAATTATATTTAAGAATATATATTTGGGTAATGTTTGATAAAATCATTCAATATTTAAAATTAAAATATTTAGCACTTAATTCTTTTAAATTATTTAATAATATATGTTTTAAAAGTCTCAATTAAATTAAAAATTATTTAAAATGATAAGTCACAAATTTTTAATTTAAAATATAAATTAACATAAAGGTGACAATATCAAACACGACACAAACCCAACACGAAATTAGTGGGTTTGGATTAGGGGTTATCTTTTTCGTATCAATTTCGTGGCAACCTAATTGTGATATGAAAATAATCGTGTTGTGTCGCGGATTAATCTGTTAACTCGAAAATGATATGTTTAACTCATTAATATATTCAACCTAATATATTTTATGACTTTTAAAATATAATTATATATAAATTTATAAAGAAGATTAAAAATAATATATATATTATTTTTAATCTTCTTTATAAATTTATATATAATTATATTTTATGTAATAATATAAATTAATAGGGGTTAATTTAATAAATTTAATATTTTTTAAATATTAAAACAAAAAATTAACTAATTTAAAATTTTAAACATGTTATTCATGTTTGTCATATTATCTATTAACCAAATGAATTGTGTTTGTATTTATATTTTTTAAATAATAAACTAATTATGTTCTATTCATATTGACTTAACGTGTCATGAGTGCAAGTCAATATGATCTGAATACAAATTATTAGTCCTAATTGAATGTAATAAGTGATTAACCTTTTAAATATTTTTTTATAATTTAAAAATTATATCATTTATCTTATTCAAGTATTTAATTTTTAGTTTATTAAATACTATTAGTTAAAATGAATTCAATATAAAATTCATCATAGACTATAAAATGTAAATCATAAAATAAAATAATAATTTTTGGAATTAATAAATAACTTATATTTTTGACGGATTATTGTTAAAAAAAAGTAGAAATTAAATCCAAAACTCAAAGCTAATTTAATTTTTGAATGGTGACTCGGGCACTTGTCGGTGATGCCAAATTTGACCTTTTTTATTTATTAGAATTTGGGTTCAAATTGGAATTTATCAATCTTTTTTTTTTTTTTTTAAATTAAATAGAAAGTGGAATATATCAATCATTGGATAAAGAAAAGCTGGCTCTTAACACGTGCGCATGGCCTTTTTTTTTTTTTTTTTTTTTTCCTTTTGATGTCCATAATTAAGTACAGTTTCCATTGGGAATTTTTTTTTAATGTAGGGCCAAAAAACAAATCGCCAATTTTTTTTTAACAAATTTTTCATCAAACCACCCAAAAAGCACTTCTTTTTCATATACAATCATTGAGTACTTGAGGTTGATGATATGAATTCCATTTAAGATCTTCTCTACAGTTCAAAAATAATTATATTGAATAATTTATATATTATAAAATGTAATTTAAATGAGTTTTAATGGTTGTGATATAAACAAAGTGGATAAAAGTCAGAAGTAAACCAAAATTAAATTATCATGATATGTGCTTAAGCTTAATTAAGTTTTGGTTCTTAATTATATGAAAGTTATTAAACCAACATGAGCAGGAATTATACCGAGTACTCATTAAGTTTTAGGATCTTGATTTTGATCTTATCATTAAGCCAAACTCTTATCTTCCATGTTATTGCATTTTTCCTTTTTTTTTTTTTTTTTTTTGGAGCATTGGAGAAAGAGAGATTCATATATAGATCAATTGTTTAGCTGATACATGCACTTATCATATCGTTGAATCATGTCTCAATGTGCATATTGTTGCATTTAAAATATATAAAAACTATGTATCATATAACTTAAAATATAAGTAAAAGTAAATCTTGTAATAACAAAGTATATGAACTAATTACTTTTTTAAAAATTATTGGAATTTCAATTTTCTACGCTCTCTTCAGAAAACACAATTTAACGGGATAATGTCTCAAATATGACTTTGACTAAAACCTCTAGAAAGAGAGAGAACGCTCACTCATAAATAAAAAGTCCTCTAAAAAGAGAAGAGAAATATGGAGATGAGTCCTCTAAGGAGAGAAGAAAAGTTGCGGTGGAGGAAATTTGATGAAGAGAATATACTCTTGAACATTGAAGAGTGAGAAGCTCCATAGGAAGAATGAGACTTTTAGTTGTACGGCTTATATATTAGTTTTTGATGGGTTTTTCTTATATAAAATCTATGTATATGTACTCTTCATATTATAATAAATTATTTATTCATCTTGGCCTATGGATGTAGCTATAGAGAAGGTTATGATTATTGGGATAATCTAGTTAGAAAAAAACTCATATTTAATAGAGAATTTCTATTAAGTTTTGACTTGATATATAAATTTAAATTCTCTGTAAATAGGAGCTAAATTTAAGGAATTAGATGGTTTTGACCCAAATCTTCATGAAGAGAGGGGACACACGCTCATAAATAAAGGGCCCTTTAAAAAGAAAGAAAAAATATGAAGAGATATCCTCCAAAAAAAAGAAGAAAAATTATGCATGGTGGAGCACATATTGACAAGAGAAGGTGTAATCAAGAGTGAGAAGTTCTATGGAGATAATATACTATTGAATATTGAAGATAGATAAGCTCTAAGCGGAAAAATGAGACTTTTTATATTTGATCTTTTATAGTCTAAATATGGTGTATAGTTTATATATTAGTTTTTAATGGGTATTTAATGCATAAAATCTATGTATATATGCTCGCTACATCATAATGAATTATTTTTTTAGTGTTAACCTGTAGATGTAGCCCTAAAAAAAATTAACCATATAAATTCTTGCCATATTTATTTTATTTTTTCTACGTAATTTTTCACGATTTTTAATGCCCAAACACAATTGACAATGCAATATAAATAGTTGACCGGATATAACCAATATACCATTATGCAATTAGATGTTATTATTAAGAAATTAATGTTATTAATTATACTCGGAGAGCAAATAAAAATTTGTCTGAAATAATGTTAATAAAACTATAAATGATCTAATTAATATTATATTCCAAAAAATGACATTGCAAATAAATATGCAAAGAGAGTTCTATGTTGAAGGGACAAGTACATATATAATTAATTATAATATCCCTACATGTATGTATATATATCCACATCCACCATGTCGAATTGAATGAATTAGAGAGGAAACAAATGGTCGCCATTGAAGTCACAAGGTATGTAAAGACTCTGGCCAGTGGGTGTTTTAATTATAGGGACCTGGCCATGTCTTCATGGCCCTGACGGTGGTTGAATGGATAGATTCGATATTCATTTATAGTAAAATATCTATAAATTAATACTCAATAAATTAATAATTTTTATTAAATAATAATTTTTTGAATCATCGATTTAGGCTAATAAGTTAAATTAATAATTTCAATGAAATAATAAGATAATAACTTTTTAAAAATCTTACATAATTCACTTGGTTGCGTTCATATCATAAATTAATAATTTACTAAAATTACATATTATATTTTTTAAAAATATGAGTCTATTTTTTCTAAAATTTGGAGTTAAATCATCATATAACAATAAGAAATTATAAATAATTATTGATGTTTTGAATACTTTCTTCCACATAATAAGTTTCAAAGCTATTATATCATTTTCAGCTTTATCATCAATAGAATTTTCAATAATACTAGTAATAATTTCTCTGAAACTTCGTACTTCTGAACATGTATCATTTTCACCAAAATAATCCAATAAGTAATTTACATTAATTTCATTTCGATAGCTTAAATCTCTAACTATCATTTTAAGTTCATTAATATCTTTTTTATGTAAATGATCATTTAAGTTCTCTTATGTCATTTCTTCTATAAAATGAATTTTACAATATCGAAAACAATTTCCTATTGTCTTTGCATGAATATTTATTATAAGTACACTTGATAAATTAATAAATTATTAATTTATCAATTAATTAATATCAATTTAAATTAATAGAATTTTTATAGTCCCAAAATTATTAATTTATAGAAATTTTACTGTATAATATATATAATTTTTTAAAATAAAATATATTCTTTTTAGGTGTTTGATGTTCTTAATTAGTGATATATATTGAACAGATTGATGGTAATATAATGTATATGCAAGGTTAATTAGCTTGACAGTTTCTTATGGCCAATAACCTTTTTTTTTTATATATATACATTTAATTAATAATTGGTTAAATTGTAATTAGCAACTAAAAACAATTGATATTTATTTACATGATTATGGATAGTATGTATGAAGATACATAGATGGATTTATTTTATTTTATTTTTTAATTTAGACTTAAATCATCAAAAGATATTAAATAATATTTTGTAAACTGTAATAAAATATAATATAATATAATTAAATTTATTTCTAAAAAAATATTTATATTAAGAAACACATTTCATTATGTTCTATTTCATTTCGTTCTTAATATCTAAAAAAACGTGAATCATAATTCATCTTCTTCGTAGCTATTGTATTGCATTTATTATTTCTTTTATTTAACGAGTAGTGTGTATTTTGCTTATTTAAAAATAAAAGAAATATAGGCAAGAATATTATAATTTAAATTTTAAATCTTTTACATTATTTGACAACATATTTAATTATAGGTCAATTCTAAAATGTCCTAGGGATAATTTATTCCACTTCTTTTAACCTATTATAGTAGGTCATTAACAGGTAAAATATAACATGTTATTCAAGTTGTAGCTATTAATTCCATTTTATGAACACTTGAATTCTATATATATTTTAATCAAATTAAAATTAAAGAAAAAATATAAAAACACTTGAAAAAAATATTTAAAATACACTTAAAAATTAGTTTTGTACTGAAATTTTTTTAATAAAATATATAATTTTATAATATAAATATGTAATTTTATATAAAATTACATGTTATTTTACATATTACTTTTACTTTTGATATTTTTCTAATTGACGCTAATCAACTATAATTTAAACAAAATAAATTAATAAATTTTTTTCTTAAATTTTATGACTGTGTTAGTCCTTATCATTAATAAAACTATAATTATTAATCTTAATCATAAATGAAATATTCTGAATTTCCATTTATTTTATAAAATTCTATTTTTGTACGGAAACGTATTATTTTATTATTTTCCTTATTAAAGTAAGAATTGAAGATATATTTTACTAAATTATAAATATTCATACTATTTAAATATGTATTATTAATGGTAATTTTATTTAAATATTATATATGTATATATAATTGAAGAAAGTAATATGTATATTGTTATGAAAATGTTAATGTGAGTTTTTGGAGAAATTGTATTTTGATATTGAGTATTAATAAATGTATTAATTAATATTATAAGTTTAATTATAGTATTTTTATCGGAAGTTTGGATTTCCATTATAATTACTATTATTATGAATAAATTTTATTAATTAAACTATTATTATCGTTAATAATATTATTGATATATATATATATATATATATATATATATATATATATATATATATATATATATATATATGAGTATATGTTGTAAATTATTATTATTATTATTATTATTATTATTATTATTATTGTTATGATTATTATTAGTATATATATATATATATGGGTGTTAAGAAAGGAGAAGAAAGAAGGGAAAAGAAAAGAAAAAGGAAAAGGAAATGGTGAATGGTGTGGCCACGTGACAAAAATGAAGAAGGAACAAAAAAGGAAAGAAGAAACAGCAGAGAAGGAGCGGGGGAGAGAGGGAGAGAGAGAGGAAAGGGAGCAGCTGGTGGTTTTTAGGCTATAACTTCGTCACCTGACCTCCGATTGATGCACTGCCGGTTGAGTTGGAAAGCTAATATCCAGACGAAGCCAACGGGACTAAAATCACTCTGATTAGACACCGAACATTGTCAGGCACGCATTCCAAACTTGACTACTGTGAATTCTGGTGAACTCCGATGACTAAAAATTCAAACGGCCATATCTCTCTCATCCGAGCTCCGATTCAAGAAATTCAAGATGCGTTGGAATCCTCTCTTCACCAGCTTCAATTTGATACAAGTTTGCCAATTTTTGTTAACCAGAGAAGGAGATCGGAGGATGTGATGCCAAAACTTTGAAGCTCAATTTCCGGCGATTGACGACAAATAAAGGAGAGTGAAGAGTATGTTTGTGCTTCTGATGTCGTGATGAGTGGTTTGGTATAATTTTCGACATCTAAGACCACCGTCCACGGTGGCGCGTGGCCAGATGAGGGTGGCACCAACGGGGTTCCGGCAACGCTTCGGTAATCTCAACTCAGCAGCTCCATCTCATCATTTCAGTGTGATCCTCGACATTCGTACAATTGAATTTTGCAAGAGTAAACCCGGATCCCTTGAATTTCAATTATTCTTGTGTTATATTTGTTAGATTTTAGTTAATATTTAATGAATTGATAAGTTGTGATGATGATTGTGAGTCGGGAGGATTAGGAGGGATCTCTGGAGTGTATTAGGTTGTGCGGACTATTGAAGTTATTTTAGAAGTGTTATGTTTTTGTTGATTTTGAGTAATATTCTAGTTAAGTGAGATGTTAATGTAATTTCAGCAAGGATCTCAATAGTCTGTCACCTGTGTCTTGATAAGTGAGTCGTTCTTGTTCTAATGATATCGTTTGTTATTCAGAGTCAATGTCTCTGGCTTCTGTCATTAAAGGTTGCACTTTCGAGAGAAGTTAGTCGGACGTGTTATCAACTAGGTGAGTGATACTCCCTAATGTATTATCCTATTTTCATATATATCTGCATTTCTGTGTGTATATATATATATATATTATGCACTACTATTGCATATAAGCATGTAATATTTGATTGTGAATGATGAATCAATATTCTGTATTCTGTGTTGTATTGTGGTTATGATTTGACGGATGGAGGTCGAGAGGATGCAGTACCACCTAGGACTTTGGATATGATATGATTACGATGAGATTATGATGAGTTTGAGAAAATGAGCTATGACTGGTGGATGCTAGCCGAGCCTACTCATCGTCAGGGCCGCTATCAGTCGGGTCAGGGCTGAATGGTACAGACTAGTGACGGCCGAGCTCCTTGGATATAAGAGATAGATTATTAGATTCAGAGAGTCAGGATAAGGGGATCGGCTCCCCATATTGAGATTAAAGTGGTACTGTGGACCGTATCTCGTCCTTACTTGATAATATGAATTGTCTGTCTCTATGACATAGTACATAGCATGTGCATTAGAAATTTATCTGTAGGATACTAGTTTAATATATTAGCTGGTATCATTCACTGAGTAGAACGTTCATTCCTGTTCATTTTGTTATTTTCAGGTTAGGGAATGAGCCTGTGAAGGAGTTGTAATTGAGTAAACTGCGAATTTTCTTTTGGTAGTAGTTTGTAATACTGAGTATTAAGAGTTGAAAGTAATATATGTGTAATTGGAAATATAGCTCTAGAACTCCGCAATGTTATACTTTGTACTTGTACATTGTTAATATTCAGTTATGTACTTAAAGAGTTGTAATCTGTTGTTAAGCATAATTCTTATGTAATTTATTTCATTTATGAGATAAACCAGTGGTTAGCCCAACGAGTTTTTATTTTATATTGATATTTTTTTGGATCTGCTTAACTCAATTGGGCCCATAGCCCTTTTCAGTTTTGGGTTTTATGTTGTGTGTTTTGATTAGGTATACTATGAGCACTAGTAGCCACGTGCATTTCCCGTGTCCTAGTGCCGGTCACGTGCCCTCGGGTTTGGGGTGTGACAATAAAATTTTATAAAAAATATTTACGAAACAAATAGTGTAATTAAAAAGTTATTAAAATTATTTATTGCACTTTCAACCTTTTATATATATAATAAAAAAAGTTTTTTAAATTATAAATAACAAAATTAGTGAGAGTAATTTAGTAATATCATTATTTAAAGTAGGGGTAATACAATAACATCATATTTTTGATAATTACAATTTAATCCAGATAACATAGTGTTTGCACAATTTTTTACCACTTTACCGATTTAAAAATTTTAGAATTAACTTTTAATCATATTGGAGTGCAATTAATTATAAATTTATTGAAAAAATCAATTAATAATGATAAGTTTAATAAAAATAATAATAATTTTTTTATTAACATACTAATAAATATATATATTTAATTATAATTCATAATATATCATAAAAAGATATATATATATATATATATATATATATATATATATATATATATATATATATATACACACACACACACATAAATATCAAAATAATGATAGTAAAAATTAACAAATCAAAATTTAATTTACATATTAAAAATAAATAAGGTTGGTTAGAAAAATAAAAGAATTTATTTATTAGAAAAAATAACCTGTTAAGAAAGTTGCTGGTGAAATCCTCATAATTAAAATATAGCTTAAACAAGTAACTAGTCACTAGATCCAATGGTTATAATTCAATTTACATGATATAATCTTTTCAAATTAACTGAGATAAATTATTTCTGAGACACCCTATAAACTCTCTTAATTATATATTGAATTATTGATTGACATGAGAAAACAACCATAATAACATAAAACCAGATAAAAAAAATGCAAAGTACAAAATAACATAAAAATTGACAAAAGGTCATATTAAATTTTAATTTTTTATAATTTAATTTTAATAAAAATTTGAATTTGAGACCTCTTGATATTAGAAAAGAGAAAATTCTTAACTACTCTTTGGTGTATGTATCAAATTAATCACTCATTGGTATTTTAAAATTTTATTACTAATGTATCCATTATTTTACCAAGTTTAAATATATCAATATCTTTTTTATACTAGGTGTATATGCCACTTATTAAACTAAATGGAAAAGCCTTTAGCACTACATAAACTAAAAGCTCATTGGTACTATTAAATTTTTATTTTATTTTTTGTTCTTACTTGTCCGGAAGTTTATGCTTCAACTGAAATTAAATTACCCTCGCACCTTTGCATTCAAAAATTATTTCCTGAATCTTGGGCCTAAAAATTAAACTCTAATTAATACTTCATCCGTTCCATTTTATTTAGAATATATTTTTTTCACAAAATTTATGAATGCATTAAATAATATGCTACTTTTTCTTTTATGCTCTTTATTAAATACAATTAAATTTTATTTTCTTAAAATTTTATGGTAAAAAGTTGAATTAATATCTAAAAACAAAATAGATATAAAAAATAAAAAGAATATTAAAAATAGAAATGATATATACTTTTTTAAATATTTCAAAAAGGTAAATACTCCAAATAAAATAAGACGAAATAAGTAAAAAAATGAATCAACTCCTTTACCAATCAAAACCAATGAGTGAACTCCTTTACCAATCAAACCAAACTAACCCTCAAGGTTTATTAAATTTTATGAAAATCAATTTAAGTTCTCATAACATATTGGTAAATATTATACTAATTAATTAAGAGGCCAAGTGAATTCAAAATATTTCAATTTATAATCTCTTTGAGTTTTACATTCAAATAATTAATTTGTAATTTAAAATTATTTTAATTTTAATTTTTTTCTTTACAAAATTCGAAAAAAAAGGATCATGTACGTACTTATAATTATTTAATGGTAAAAGGTACAAACAAAAAAACTAAACTTTCACAAAAAATAAAAATAAAAAACACTACTCAACTATTTCTGTTTTATTCGTAAAAAAAAAAGAAAGAAAATTGTATTTTTAATAGTTTATTTAAACCCTAAACATATTAAAAAATAGCTGGATAAGACTTATAAATTAATAATATTTTTAATGAAATTTTTTATTTTAAATAATATATTTTATTTAATAAATAATATCTTATTTAATAAAAAGTAAAAAAAAATTTATTGAACTTTAATATATTATTTATATTTTACTCTTTATTTTATTTTATTTTATAAGTATTAACAATATGTTTAGTATGTCATAATCAGATATAAATATTTAATTTTTTTTAATTTTTATTTTTTTTAACTTTATTGTTTATATAATATATTAATATTTTATTAATATATATAATATATTAATATTTTATTCGTGGGTCATAAGTTTAATAAAAAAAAAATAATGGCACTAGTTCATAGACCTCCTCGAGCTATTTTGAATAGGTTTGAAGTTTGAATGAATCATAAAATATAGAAAAAAGTTGAATTTAATTTTTTTTTTGACCTTTTTCCTTATTTATTTATTTATTTTTTTGGCCAACTTCCCTTATTTAATTTATTCTTTCATTATTTTATTATACGAATATAGGAAAACGATTGGACAGCCCCTGTGCCTGCATTAATTACGAATTGGTTAATGCTTCAAATCCACCATTTGATTAATCACAGGTAGCTTCAAGGATCAAATTATGGGTCCAGGGATATAGTCAAGGGCCCTCTTTCTCCACGTGCCCATTCATGTATCCTTCTTGTATTTACCATTTTCTCCACGTGCCAACTGACACCTCCTGCACACTAACCCATTGTCTACTGAGTCACTTTCGTCTTTTCACTTAGAGAGCAAAACTAGCCAATCCCACATCGAACAAAAAATTTGCGAATGAAGACTTTATATAAGAACAAAACACGAAAAGGGGCCACGACCTTACTTGAACAGGATCTGTTCTATAGGATCGTACCTCTGTATCCTTTAACACAAAGGAGACAGGAACTCAAGTCTGGTAGATGAACCATGACCGTGTGATCAGAGCGTGATTAACGGTAGGATGGTTCCCTGGAATCTTTCGTGACTGTAGAGGATCGTTCCTAGCCAGCTTTGACTAACTGGGATGGTCACACGGTTGTCTGACAGACTCGTAAACATTCTTTTTCAAATTTAATAATATTATTCTATAAAGTAAATTTTTTTTTCTAGAGAAGTTTGTATTTTTCTAATATAATTAAAAAAAGTATCACTTACTCTAAGATTGAGAAATTAAATAATAAAATTAATTATCAATAACTTAATTATTCTATAGTTATCTTTTTTTTGGATCTATTAAGTGTTTTTTTTTATAGAAAAGTTAGTATTATTAAGGCAGACTATTGTAATATAAATTATTAACAAATAACTAATTTAATGTAATATAAGTTAATTTAAGGTACTGACATTTTTTCTAGAAAAAGAAAATTGGGAATAAAGTTATCATTTTTTAGCAATATAATTAGATTATATTTTCATGAATCTTACATTCTCTCATCAGAAAGAAAAAAAAAAAAAAAAAAAAAAAGGTAATCCATATTTTAGTTGGTGTTTTTTGCTATTGATTTGAGTGTTATTATGCTCATTATTTGTTTTTAAAACAATCAAAAATTTTAGGTAAGAGACTTGAATTCCAACATCAACATCTTTCATGGCACCAAATATGTTAGTTGAGGTGAAATCACCAAAAAGCACATTTCATTATATTCTATCTCATTACACTCTTAATATCTAAAAAAACTTAAATCATAACTTATTTTCTTCGTAATTATTGTATTGCATTTATTATTTCTTTTTATTTAACGAGTAGTGTGTATTTTGCTTATTTAATATAGACAAGAATATTATAATTTAAATTTTAAATCTTTTACACTATTTGACAACATATTTAACTCTAGGCTAATTCTAGAATATTCCAGAAATAATTTATCCCACTATTTTTAACCTACTATAGTAGGTTATTAACAGGTAAAATATAATATATTGTTCAAGTTATAGCTATTAATTCCACTTTATGAACACTTTAATTCTATATAGATTTTAATCAAGTTAAAATTAAAAAATATATATAAAAACACCTGCAAAAAATATTTAAAATGCACTTAAAAATTAGTTTTATACTTAAATTTTTTTAATAAAATATATAATTTTATAATATAAATATGTAATTTCAAATAAAATTACATGTTATTTTACATATTACTTTTATTTTTGATATTTTTCTAATTGACGCTAATCAATTATAATTTGAATAAAATAGATTAATAAATTTTTTTCTTAAATTTTATAACTGTATTAGTCCTTATCATTAATAAAACTATAATTATTAATCTTAATTATAAAATTTTATAAAAAATATTTACGAAACAAATAGTATAATTAAAAAGTGATTAAAATTATTTATTGCACTTCCAACTTTTTATATATATATAAAAAAAATTTAAATTATAAATAACAAAATTAGTGAGAGTAATTTAGTAATATCATTATTTAAAGTAGAAGTAATACAATAATATCATATTTTTAGTAATTGCAATTTAATCCAGATAAGAGATTGTTTGCATAATTTTTTGCCACTTTACCAATTTAAAATTTTTAGAATTAACTTTTAATCATATTGGAGTGTAATTAATCAAAAACTCATTGAAAACCAATTAATAATAATAAGTTTAATAAAAATAATAATAATTTTTTTTATTAACATACTAATAAATATATATATTTAATTATAATTTCTAATATATCATAAAAAGTGATATATATATATATATATATATATATATATATATATATATATATATATATATATATATATATATATATATATATATATATATATATATATAATTTCACATAAATATCAAAATAATGATAGTAAAAATTAACAAATTAAAATTTAATTTACATATTAAAAATAAATAAGGTTGGTTAGAAAAACAAATGAATTTATTTATTAGAGATAATAACCTGTTAAGAAAGTTGCAGGTGAAATCTTCATAATTAAAATACAGTTTAAACAAGTAACTAATTACTAGATCTAATAGTTATAATTAGATTTATACGATCTAATAGTTTCAAATTAACTGAAATAAATTATTTCTGGGACATTATAGAAACCCTCTTAACTATATATTGAGTTATTGATTGACACTCTAAAACGACCATAATAACATAAAACCAGATAAAAAAAAAAAGAATTGCAAAGTACAAAATAAAATAAAAATTGACAAAAGGTAATATTCAATTTTATTTTTTTATAATTTAATTTTAATAAAAATTTAAATTTGAGAACTCTCAATATTATAAAAGAGAAAATTCTTAACTACTCTTTGGTGTACGTATCAAATCAATCACTCGTTGATATTTTAAAATTTTATTACTAATATATTCATTATTTTACCAAGTGTAAATATATCAATTCCTTTTTTACACTAGGTGTATATGCCTTTAGCACTACATAAACTAAAAGCTCACTGGTATTATTAAAATTTTATTTTATTTTTTGTTCTTACTTGGCCGGAAGTTTATGCGTCAACCGAAATTAAATTACTCACACTTTTGCATTCAAAAATTATTTCTTGAATCTTGGCCCTAAAAATAAAATTTTAATTGATACTTCCTCCGTCCCATTTTATTTGGGATATATTTTTTTCACAAAATTTATGAATGCATTAAATAATATGCTACTTTTTCTTTTATGCTCTTTATTAAATGCAATTAAATTTTTTTTCTTGAAACTTTATGGTAAAAAGTTGAATTAATATTTAAGAACAAAATAGATATAAAAAGTAAAAAAAATATTAAAAATAGAAATGATATATGCTTTTTTAAACATTTAAAAAAGGTAAATATCCCAAATAAAAAAAGATGAATGAAGTAAAAAAATGAGTGAACTCCTTTACCAATCAAACCAAACTAACTCTCAAGGTTTATTAAATTTTATGAAAATCAATTTGAGTTCTCATAACATATTAGTAAATATTATACTAATTAATTAAGAGGCCAAGTGAATTCAAAATATTTCAATTTATAATCTCTTTGAGTTTTACATTCAAATAATTAATTTGCAATTAAAAATGATTTTGATTTTAATTTTAATTTTTTTCTCTACAAAATTCGAAAAAAATAGATCATGTACGTACTTAAAATTATTTAATGGTAAAAGATACAAACAAAAAAACTCAACTTTCACAAAAACCGCTACTCAACTCTTTCTGTTTTATTTGGGAAAAAAAGAAAAAAAAATTCTATTTTTAATAGTTTATTCAAACCCTAAACATATTCAAAAATGGCTTGATAGAACTCGTAAGCTAAAAATATTTTTAATAGTATTTTTTATTTTAAATAATATATTTTGTTTAATAAATAACATCTTACTTAATAAAGAGAAAAAAAATTTTATTTAACTTTAATATACTATCCATATTTTATTTTATATTGTAATTATTAAGAGTGTGTTTAGTAAGTAGGTTATAATGAGATATAAATATTTAATTTTTTTATATTTTTATATTTTCTTTTTGACTTTATTTTATATATAATATATTAATATTTTATTCGTGGGTCATAAGATTAATAAAAAAATATATATATATAATGGCATTTCTTCATAGACCTCCTCGAGCCATTTTGAATAGGTTTGAAGTTTAAATGATTCATAAAAAATAGAAAAAGTTGAATTTAATTTTTTTTTTTTTTACGTTTTTCCTTATTTATTTATTTTTTTGGCCAACTTCCCTTATTTAATTTATTCATTCATTATTTTATTATATGAATATAGGAAAACGATTAGACAGCCCCTGTGCTTGCATTAATTACGAATTGGTTAATGCTTCAAATCCACCACTTGATTACTCACAGGTTGTATTTGATAGCTTCAAGGATCAAATTATGGGTCCAGGGCTATAATCGAAGGCCCTCTTCGTCCACGTGCCCATTCATATATCCTTCTCGTATTTACCATTTTCTCCATGTGCCAACTGACACCTCCTGCATACTAACCCATTGTGTACTGAGTCACTCTCGTCTTTTCAATTAGAGAGCAAAATTAGCCAATCCCACATCGAACAAAAAATTTGCGAATGAAGACTTTATATAAGAACAAAAGAGGAAAACTGGCCACGACCTTACTTGAACAGGATCTGTTCTATAGGATCGTACCTCTGTATCCTTTAGCACAAAGGAGACAGGAACTCAAGTCTGGTGGATGAACTATGACTGTGTGATCAGAGCGTGATTAACGGTGGGATGGTTCTTCGGGACCTGTCCAGACTGTAGAGGATCGTTCTCAGCCAGCTTAGACTGACTGGGGTGGTCTCACGGTTGTCTGACAGACTCGTAAACATTTTTTTCAAATTTAATAATATTATTCTATTAAGTAAATTTTTTTTTCTAGAGAAGTTTGTATTTTTCTAATATAATTAAAAAAAGTATCACTTATTCTAAGATTGAGAAATTAAATAATAAAATTAATTATCAATAACTCAATTATTCTATAGTTATCTTTTTTTTGGGATCTATTAAGTAATTTTTTTTATAGAAAAGTTAGTATTATTAAGGCAGACTATTGTAATATAAATTATTAACTAATAACTAATTTAATGTAATATAAGTTAATTTAAGGTACTGACATTTTTTCTAGAAAAAGAAAATTGGGAATAAAGTTATCATTTTTTAGCAATATAATTAGATTATATTTTCATGAATCTTACATTCTCTCATCAGAAAGAAAAAAAAAAAAAGTAATCAATATTTTAGTTGGTGTTTTTTGCTATTGATTTGAGCGTTATTATGCTCATTATTTGTTTTTAAAACAATAAAAAATTTTAGGTAAGAGACTTGAATTCCAACATCAACATCTTTCATGGCAACAAATGTGTTAGTTGAGGTGAAATCACCAAAAAATTATAAAAAGCGACTCTGCACACCAACTCTCAAAGAAAGTCTGAAACAAAAGCAGATTGATTAGCACTCCAAGAAACTATAACCATTTTACAGCGTCTGCCATTTAAGCAACAAGAAGATGCTGCTACATAATTTCCCTACATAAACATTAAAGAGAAATGCAAAATGGAAATTCTGAACTCAAATTCATTAACAAATGCAGAACAATTAACTTCAAAGAACAAATAGGCTGGAAAAATACATATAGATAGCAGGGCGTAAGGCGGGGAAAATTTGGTGATGGCTAAGTGAAATTTGGGCAAATTCCAATCAGTAAAATCTCGCAAAACTGTATAAATTATTTTTAGAGGGAAGAAAAAAGGGCGTGAAAAACAAGGAATGATAAGCGGCAAAAAAGGGGGGTGACCTATAATATATTGGCAAAAATTGCCCTCATTGTTTCTTTCTAATCCTGTGAACCTGAAGCAGCCTCCTTCAAACATGACCTCATTATTGTTGCAAGCTTCGAACAAGCATCGAGGCAAAGCTGCATTGCCTGTTTGTAAAACCAAAAATTAGTAAAGCTAAAGAACAAAATACTGCATACAACTTATGTCGCTTAAGTATTTATAAAGGGGCAGAGATACTCCATAATTTGTCAATGCAAAGATACTGGCAATTCAAGTGATATATACCTCGTTCATTTTTGCAGCAGACCATTGCCCAGTAACAGTGAGCTGAGTGACCTCATAACGAGAAGGCATACAAGTAATCATTAGGCTTCCATCCTGACAGCTTTCCTCTTCCAAAATTGGATCAATGACAAGGTTTGTACCAAGACAAGACTAGGCACCAAAAGAAGTTAATTGCCAGCACATGTGAAAATTGGACAAAATGAACAAAACAAAACCTTAGTGCAAGAGATTAAACCAGCTAGATTTTTCTCTTTTTTTCTTTTTTTTTTTTTTTTTAAAAAAAAAAAGGCTGAAGGCATTTTAACGATATTTCTAGCTTATTGAACCACTCCTGTTCTAGGATGTTTTTGACTACAAAATCCTTCACTGAAAAAGCTTCAAAAGAATTATTTCTGCAGAGTGGAAGATCTTCACAATACTAGATGCAAAACAGATCTTCCAATGAGGCAACAAATGTTAAATAGCCACTCAATATATTCTCTATCATCTTGTTGAATCAATAAACAAAGGCCAGAAATTAGAAAGGAAATTGAGAACTTCACTTGTTGGGGGAGATGGCCCCCCTTTGGTCTTTATGTGGCTCTACCACTGTGTATTCTCCAAGCAAACTCTAAAGCTAGGAGGTTACTTCAAATCCAGTGAAAAATTACTACATGAAGTCACTTATTATTTGTTACAACGAACTGGTATCAAATTGCTTGCACCAGCAACATGAACAATCTAGCCATGACTCTGTCCCTTCTTGGCTATGATCCCCAAAATGGGGTCAGCTAATTTATGAAAGATAATGAATAACAACATACGCATAAAGCATTGGAATAACGAGGGAGGATTTTCAGGTCCCAAGGCTTTCGTTCTTTCACTAATGAGGATCATGAGTTGGTGGCACAAAATTAATAAAGAATTATTGTCACTAACTACATAAGCATTATTGTTTGGAAGCACTGAAAGTTTTAGTTCCCTAATAGATTATCAGAATTCTTTTAATAATTTGGCATCAGTTAATAAGCAAACATACTAACTAGACGAACATTAAAGATATTTGACCAAATGCAATGAATAAGCGTGCAGAATTATAGCATGCACACTTCATGCTTAATCACAAACGTATAGTGAGAGAACCAGAAGTCTGTACAAGATGCATACCACTGAAACTCCAGCAACAAGGTCATACATCATAATCCCTGCATCGGCCAAGGCAAGGCTTGCACAAGATATTACAACAGGAATATCACCTACAAATGAAAAAGATGACATTCTTTAAAGAATTCAAAGCTAAAAGTAACTTTCTCAGTACCTTATGTTTTACAAATTGTGCCAAGCAAAACAAGAAAGAAAATGATGCACAAGACAGGAATTTGTGATATCCTGCATCTTCACCTATCATTCCTTTCTGGAGGAACATCTACAGTGAAGATCATTTTAAATTTTCCTAATCTTCCTTCTTTTCAAACTTGACCCTTTTATTTTTCCAGAACTTAAAATAGGCCCATATTTAAAGGTTAATGTGAAGCTGTAACTTACTGCCACCAGATTCCAACACCAACGCAAAAACATCTACAGTTGTTTTGGGGAAAGTTTCCAACATTATTGCGCCTTCCAGAGCTTTATGAAGCATCGAGGAAAATTCTCTATGGTCTGATCCCTAAAACCAAAAAAAAAAAAAAAAACTCTCACATGTTAGATACAATAACTCACAAAAGAAAAACAGAAATGTAAAACAAGAGTACCAAAAACTTTGGATGACTTTATCTCATCTACCTGTCCACGAAGTGGGGTAGCGAAAGTTGCATAGCTCACATTGCAATTCAGCCGTCCTACATCACTATACATCATTGCTTTCTTGCTTTCCCTAGGCCCAAACCTGAAACAAAAAAGACCAGCAAAATGTAAAACATGTTTTTATTGCATAGCACTGCCATAATGAATAACAGCAATACAGATCTCACAAAACTTGCCAATAAATTTAAATAGCTAAAAGAAATTACAAATAGAAAACACTAGAGAACAAGGAGACGATGATGTTAATAAGGGAAAGATAATGCTTACACAGACACGATGACCTTTGTATTTCCAAACTCAGCATAAGCTGATCCTGCAGCAGCATTGACAGCACCTGTTCTGAAAACTGCAAGTGAAAAACAACTTAATGATCTTTCAAGTAAATCAGAGTAAAATCACATAAAATACACATGCTTGTGCAAGCATCACATCCAACAAGATAATGATAAAAAATGTTCATGCATGTAACTACATTATTTTAAAGAAAAAAACCAGTAGGCTTTAGTGCCCATCATACAACAACAATGTTCATAAAATATGAGACTCTCTTTCATCCAAGCTATGCTCACTCCAACATTAAACATTAGATCCTCAATAGCAAAAAGAAACAGAAGCACAGAACAAGTAAATGATGGTCAGATTATGAGAATCCTATGTGAAATGTGAAGAACATATCTCACGCAGCACTATACTTTTAAACGTGAACATCAAAATGATTAACCCACATGTGCTTCTCTACCGCCAATTATATACAGAAACAACAGGAGAGATAAAAATGCCACAAAGCAATTCATTCTACACTGGAACAATATCAATAGAGGAAAGAAAATTTATACCCTTTTTTTGCCATGAAAAGATGTTTCATATTCACATAAACCAAATCAACCAATCATGTGAGCAAAACAGAAAAGGAAAATAACAATTGAAAAATAACAAATAATCAGATAAACAACGGAGCAAACCAAAAGGACCAAACAGTTCATGAACAAAAACACAACTTTCAAATAGAACTACTTAAGAATATTACATGTGCGCATAGTTCACTATGCAGAGAGATAAACAAAACATAATCCAAGCAAAAAAATAATCAAACCCAATTCAATTCCTCAAATACCCAGCTTGGAATACTGATTTTTCAATCCAATCATAAACAGATAGACCCAAAAAAAAAATCAATTCACAGAAACAAAAAGTAAAACAATCAGTTAAGCAAGTAATACACTATGATCAAGTACTGAAAGCAGCGAAACAAAAGCAACCCATGTTTCAAAAATAAATGCCAAACACAAATAAAGGAAAAATCAATTCTAATATATCATAGAAAACATTTGAGATAGATAAAGAGTACAGGCAGGTCGGCACTGGTGGAAGCCGCGGCCGTCGGGGCGGACCCAATCGACATCGGAGTCTTTGAAAATAGGCCGCCGGAATTTCCGGGGCGGAGTCGGAGAATATGTGGCCGGAGCTGAACCGGGTTTCGAGGCCATTCTATCCCTCTCTCTCTCTTAGTTTTCGAGTTGTAAAGGCTTCAACTTTCAAGTGAACTGTGTGATTTTGAGAACTTTGTTAGGAGTCGTTACAGGTTTTTTTCTTTCTCCGGGCATTCCAGTACCAAACGGTGTCGTTTGGGGGGCTTTTTTTTTTCTTTTAACAGTTTACTCATTATATTATTTTTTTTTTAGCTTTTGTTTATTTTTATTTATTTTATTACTTAATCTTTTAAAATAGAAATGTAAAAAGTCATTACAAATAATTTTACTTGATTTCATTTCAATTTTACAATATTTAATTATTAAATTAAGTTTGTAATAAATATGAGTTCTCCTTAAAAAAAATATGTATATATATAGGAAATTTAAGAGCTGCAAGCTCCCGTTTGCATTGTAGAAGTCGTTCACCAACTCAGCTCTACCCCTATTCCTAAATGGAATAATTGAAGGGGAGTATTAAATACCTTATCCATATCATTTTTTTTTCTTTGTATAAATTAAGACAAGTGACAAATTTTAATAGCATTATTATAACATTAATTAACGTTTAAGATAGTTTAATGTATTAGAGTTTCCAAATGCACTTTTTATATATATCAAACTTTTTATCATAACGAGTTATCTCAAAAAATAAAATTTCAATAAACTCTCTATCTTTTAAAAAATAAAGAAGAAGGTTTAATTCTCCGCATTTAAAAAGCTAAATATCACTCTCTATTATAATTTTAATTAATGTAATATAAATTTTTATACGTTTTATTTAAGGTAATTTAAATACTATTTTTTCTATTAAACAAACTTAAAAAATTAAAAATTAAAATAATTATTGCTTATAAAATAAAGTAAAATAAAGAGCAAAATATAGTGAGTCTATTGGATTTAAATAAAATTTTTTACCCTTTATCAATTATATACTCTCTATTAAATAAAATATACTTTTTAAAATAAAAAGTATCGTTGGAGTTACTTTTAATATGTTTTAATAATTCGAAAAAAGTAAAGAGACTGCGAAATAGAGAAGGCATTTAGCACTTTTTATTATTGAATCTCAAATTTATAAAAAAAAATTATGATTTAAATTTTTTTTTTAAATGTTGATATTTTAAATTTAAATTTAATCCATATATAGATTTATCGACCATATTAGCTCCAAATACATCCATACACCATAATTACTTCTACAATATGAAATTTCTTTGATATAAAATTCTACATAAATCTTTTTTTTAAGTTAATTATATTTCTCTTAATATTGGATATAAATTTTTTAAGAATTAATAGTGTTTGACTCTACTGAAATTATTTTTCTAATTAAATACTAATTAATATCGTCAATAATGGTGGCAGCAATTTTGGTGGTAAATAATGATAATGATTCACATACAGTTGTTACATTGCTAGTGGCAATTATGATGGTCATAAGGATGACGATTATTAAATCACCTAACCTTGCTTAATAGTATTAGATTTTTAATATACATTCTAGAGTATCGATCTTAAAAATTATTTAGTTATTTAGATTAGAAAATTTATTTTTATATTAATTAATTAATATATTTATAATTAATTAATGTAAAATTATATTCTTAATAACTCGAATATAAATTAAAAAATTTATTTTATTCCATTTAATAAACGGGACAAATATTGATATCAATAGAACCAGTAAAATTATTCTCCCTTTAATTACTAACTCTTTTTCTTTTTTAAGTTATAAAATGATATTGCTTGTCAATTTTCACGAAAACTGCTAAAATTATTTATACTAATTCCAATTTACCTATTTCAATTGTTGTGCTTTCTTAAATTGCATACCTGTAATGGACTCCATTGAATACATGTTGCTCAAAGAAATGAATTTGAGAAGCTACATTGTTGATGGAAAATGCAACTGCAATTTCAGCTGCTAAATGCAAATACAAATAAACAAGAATAATACCACAAATTTCAAGCTCCAGAAATGTAAAAGAAATTTAAAATTCAAGAATACCTTTTAATTTGTTTTTTTAACATTACAAGGCCAATCATCAGAAGTTAAAAAGTGTAAATAAACTATTTACTCTGTTTTCCATTTCAAATACACAAAGATATTCCAAGCAAAGAGAGGGCAATTGAGAAATGCAGCTTTAGGGAGGGGGAGGCCCAGGTTCAAATAATGGAGGGCAGCAGCTTGTAAACAGACCACAGCAGCACAGAAGCCATAAACTGCAAATACGTAATTCCCAAAAAACAAACATCAATCAATTAAAAATAAAATATAATTTCGAAATGATAGATTTCATTGTTTCTTGATGTTGATAAATAAAATGAAACAATACAAGGGTTAAAAAAAAAAAAATTACCATGAATCCAAGAATCCTCCACCAGCCGGTGCCGAAGCAATAAGTGGTGTACTTGGAGGTGGAGGTTCCATTGATGACCTAAGATGATTGACAAATACCTTTGCCAGATGAAAATAACTCTATCCAAGAAAGGTAGATAGTATATACATATATATATTATATATGCAGCACCCTTTCTGCAAGTCATTGCCTCAACTACCATTCAAAGGGAAAAACCAAGAATTGCACAGTGCAAAAAATCAACGAACACACATAAATAAAGACACCTAATGACCTTCTTATACTTATCATGTGATTATTAGCATAAACACAAGAAATCACATCATCATTTGCACATAAGATTAATTTAAATACCTCTGTAAATTCATCACTGGCTGAAGTGGAGAGACCAAAGCCATTGAACTCTTAATCTCTAACACCGCGTGCAAGACATCGATCTTTATAGCAAATATATGAAGTTTATTTGCACATACTTTCTCCAATAATATGTCACTTGGGAAACCAAACAGAAACAGAATATTTGAATGGCTGCAAAGAAATGCCCCTGATTTCCTTGAACTGTTCAAATATATTGCCTGAACTTATTATAATTCTGATTTAACAAAAATCTCACTTTGTTACCATTTAAATTAATATCAGAGTATTAGGTAATGACATTTATATTCAGTTGAATCAAATGCCCACCAACTCTGAGTAATCTCTCCATCAAGATCAGTAATCAGGTAGCATGAATATAATGTTCATTTGCACCTGAGCACTATTTCATATACAAAAGAAAAAAAAAATAGTGCAAGATCAGCCTAAAGATCATCAACCAAAAACAAAATGAATTTTCTACAGTTACTTTGACTGTACATAAAAAATTTAATACAATCAAGAAAGATATATATGATGAGTGGCTTTAGATCTTTTCTTGTTTCCCTATTTTTTTAACTTGAAAGAAGAAACAAATTTCCAATGAAAAATTTAAAATATTAAAGGGGCCTCCTCAAAAACTTGCTTGCTTCCCTCTCTATGTAAGAAACCAAAACAAACTTCTATCAGCAAACCGCGTATACCTGAATCAATTTTCTTTTCATGTGGCTAGCTTGTCATGGAGATTTTGTATTTGCCATGTGAAATGATTCAAACCGAGGTTCAGTTAAATCCACAGCTTCATCATCTGTGGCACGCCAACTCCGAGCATTAGAAGTCAAGAGGATCAATCTTTCTATATACTGAGATGAAAGAATATTCACTTCTTTGGTTTTGTGTCCAACAGAGAGAGAACGCTTAACATCCAATGGCATAGAACATAGAGCTGACTGTTTCACCGACATGTCCCGTCTCAGCTCTGCTGCATCAACAGGACTTTCAGCTTGACTTTCCGGTTTTTGTATATACGGAATATCCACTTCCTTGGTTTTGTGTGCAATGGAGAGAGAGTGCTCTACATCCAATGGCATAGAACATAGAGTTGACTGCTTCACCGACACATCTCGTCTCAGCTCTGCTGCATCAACAGGACCTTCAACTTGACTTTCTGGTTTTTGTATATACAGCTCAGTTTTCATACCGTGTAGGGAAGACATCTGCATCGAAAATGAAGCATGTAAAATATATTTCATCATTTATCAATATACACATTCCTGCAGTAGTAGTATTTTAGGAATAAGGCAAGCTTTGCTTTCTCAGAAATCAGAATTTGATTAATTTACCATATATTTACATGACAGAGAAAAACTAATTGTATACTTGAGGCCACTGGATCTGACAAATAAAATTGTCAACAGGTGTGAATGTTCAGACAATAATGGTTTTCAGAAATTCCACATCCAAGGATACACATAACTCGAGCAATAAAATACCAGGAAAAAAAAATTACCAACTAGAAAGTAAGTACCTATTAGGTTAGCAGTGAATATTATATTACCTGAAAGATATTTACTGGAATGTTTCTCCTCCTAAATTTATCTGGTGCAATAGTTGAGAGGATTTGTACAACCTCACTCATGGTTGGCCGGGCATCAGGATCCATCAACAGGCACTCCTTTGCTAGGTAAGCCATTATCTGCATCTCTTCTTCAGGGAAATTCCCTTTCAAACGTGGATCAGGCAATTCTGATATTACTCGCTTACTGTCCTGCAGCCTAGGAGTAGCCTGCACAAATGAGAAGTGTAAACCACATGAGTAATATTATTTCCCAAAACAGTTGCACTTGAATAGTTGTTTCTCAATAAAAACATGACAATGAGGTCTAAAATTTCAAGATGAGGCAATAATAAAGAGTATTCTTGACCCAGTTTGTGTAATACCAATATAAGACCAAACATGTCAATAATAGGAATGATTTTTATACTAAAGAATTTATGATAGTTGGCAAAGGATAAAACCTGTCAGAGTGCAACAACACTTGGAAAAGTAAAAAATTCATCCTAGGGATCAAAATGCATGCAATACGATGAAGGCGATTTACTTTACCCATAAGACAAGGCTTTCTTCTCCTTTGTTGGTTGATTTATGAATGGGTTGTCGACCAGTGATAAGCTCAAGAAGAACTACCCCAAAACTGAAAACATCTGACATGAGAGAGGCTCTCCCAACCATGGCATATTCTGGTGCAAAATAGCCAAAAGTGCCCTGCATTCTTGCTGGAGAATTTGAACTGCTGGGTACACCATCATCTTTTAAACGCTTCGCCATACCAAGATCAGTAATCTGCACAGTTGTAGTTTACAATAATTATAAATAACATCCAACTGAACAAATAAATGTGTGACAGCATCTCATACTTCTTTTTTTTTTTTTTTTTGCCAAATCAGCATCTCATACTTCAATCTTACATTTATTCTAAATTATAACTTCCCCACATATCACATATTGATGTGCATGTACTTTTATTATCTGCATCATTCTATTTGTGTCTAATATTCACAGGAGAAACCCATAACAAAAGATACGTACTTTTGCCCTCCAGTTTTCATCCAGGAGGATATTTGTAGATTTGACATCCCTGTGCAATATTCTTGGAGCAGCCGCCTCATGGAGATATTCTAAGCCCCTTGCAGCTCCTATTGCAATTGTAACACGAGTTTCCCATTTTATATTTTCCCCCAAAACTCCATCCATACAATCCCTCAAGTTACCATTAGGCATGTATTCAAAGACCAGCAACCTCTCAGAATGTTTCCCTTGGAATTCTGAGCAGTAGCCAAGCAAAGGTACCACATGACAATGATGGAGTCTTGATAACACTTCAACCTGAGCAACACAATAATGCATTAAAATTTATAAATAATATTTTGGAGCACAAACTGTTCTCTCATTTTCATTTCAAGAAGCAAATGGAAAGAGAAGTTCCTTAACCAACATGTGAAAAATAATGGAAAGATGATGGAAGCACCTCTTTTGAAAAGATTGAGTCAGCATCAGGACCTCCCTGAACTTTAAGTCGCTTAATTGCCACAATTTTACCATCTCTGAGCTGACCACGATAGACATAGCTGCTTCCACCAAGTCCTACAAGATTAGAATTGGAAAACCTATCTGTTGCATGCTCCAATTCAGAGTATGAATATCGAATTATGGCACCACGTATAATTTCTGAATTGTTCTGACCAAATAAAGAAGCCTTGCGAAAACACCCTGAGAAATTGGAAACAACTCATTACCAAAAGCTGAGCAATAAGCAATTGACAGGCCAAACTTTGATTAGAACCAAGTCACGCTTATCACACAAAGCAATAAATCTAACCTACCTGAGATAGGATTAACAGGAGAGTCAATACTAACTCTGGCTTCTGAAACTGAAGATACCTTGCGACTTATTAAGTTAGTAGCACTATTGCAACTTGTTTCTCTGTCTGATGAGAATATAGGTGACTGGACAGGGCACTTATCTTTTCGATAGACATAGCATGTTATGGAAGCAAGAAAAGCAAGTGTTGTAAGTATGACACATAATAGCAGAATGATCACAACAGGTTTGCCAGAAATGTGATTTCTTCTAGCTCGAGTTTCTGTATGAAATCCTGTTTAGAAGCAAGTATACGTCACTAAGGCTACAGATTTCT
This sequence comes from Reutealis trisperma, assembly GCA_947687605.1. NCBI lineage: Eukaryota > Viridiplantae > Streptophyta > Magnoliopsida > Malpighiales > Euphorbiaceae > Reutealis > Reutealis trisperma. The sequence continues at coordinate 1,683,322 of CANTUT010000112.1, forward strand.
TCAAAAAAAAAAAAAGAAGCAAGGCTACAGATTAAATCTTACCACTAGCAAACGACTAGGTAAAGATTGAAGCATTTTAAAAATGGCAGATCAGTTAAAAGGCACACTGCATGCTGTAATCTGGATAACCAGGTTCATATTCTATCTAGCTACTATTTTAATGAAGTTTAAATACACTCGAGAAATAGACATAAAGGAGCAGTTTGAACCATTGTGAATGGCATAGTCCATTGCTTATGCCATCTTTTCCCATCCAACAAGTGTAATCCATCAAATGACAGTCCAACGAACATAGATTCCCTATTTAGCTACAAAATTTGAATACGTTGCTCAATCCTATTGTTCAATCAGTGAGGAATTTCAGCTTTATTATGTAGTTAATTGATGTAAAACCTTGTCAACTGAGAGAGATAAACAATCCAGGAAGCAGCAGCATATTCCAAATTCCAATTGATCAATTTCAGATCATACGCAACAAGCTGAAATTCATCATCCTCAATTTCTCTTGAACATGCTATGTAAGGTGGCCCAGAATCTCATCCAGCAAAAAGTAAAACTAAGGGACATTAGCTAATTGAAGCATGTCCAGATTACAAATACATTAGATTAACAAACATAAAACCAATAACCAAATGACAACTGAATTTTATAACAAGATCAATCATGTCCTATAAGTGGAAGTGTAAAGCCTTAAATCCTTCAGGATAGTATAACAGTAGACCATTACTCTTGCAAAAGCAAGCAACTCCACTAAGAAATCAATCCAGGCTCTTTTTATCATCCCAAACCACTTAATTCAATGTACAAAACTAACAGACTAGATTATGCAGAAAACAAAAGCATTTTCATCAGGAGTTGTAGGCCGGGGCAGGGAAAGAAGAAGAGTACCAGAAGTGCAGTTGCAGGCTGTAAAACAGGCAGCATCATGATGACCAGAAGCTATTTTAGGAAATCCATCAGAGGCACATATACATGTCCATGTACCTCCACTTGGTCCTCCAGCTGCTTCATAAGAGGCAAGCCAGTTAATAGATACAATATTGTAGCTGCCAAACATAACAAAGTATTGAACATTTAATTTCATAAAACAATATAGACATTTTCCCTCAGCATGTACAAAGGGAAATACAGAGGACAGAGAGAGCATGTTTGCAGATAGCTTTTTAAAGAAATTACTACAGAATTTAAGTCGTCAAAATGGAGAATCCAACTAAAAAATTTGTATTCCAGAACATGCATCTCTCTTACAAGAGTGCACATGGTGAGAATGAGAAGTTGAAAGAGGGCAATTAGATTGTAAAACGGGGCTTTCATTCATGAATATCTCATAAAGAGCAATATATCTACCAGCAGCAGTTCCAAAGTAAATAATTTCAGGAAAGCATGGTAGTAGCCACCAGAAACTTTATCTGACTTTAATTGTAGCAGCTTTACTTGAGATATGGATTCATAAAACCAGGCATTAACAATCTTTTTTGCCCTAATTTCATAGGTTAAAATATTTTGTTAAGAATTTTTCATACAGAGGGATTTTTTCATAAATTTGTTTAGCAACGAGTTTATATTCAGTTAGCATTCAGCAGCAACTATTATGTGTCAATATTAATCCAAAACTTCTGGATAATTTTATCACAATCAGCAGCATACCTGAGTTGCAATCACAGGATGTAGAACAGTTAGAATTAACATAGCTCTGATTTCCTTGATACGGCAATGAACATGTACATGTCCAATTGTTTAAGCTTGATGTAGTGGAAAGTTCATCTGCACCACCAATTAACCAGAAACCAAAATTCAATGCAATTATACAGATGGAAAGAATTACAATTCACCACTGTGCACAAGACCCCTTTCACATTGTGAAAGGTTAACACATTCAACTTAAAGGCACCTTATGAAGTTTTTGTTATAAACTTTTTACTTTGAGAATGCGAAAAATAACCTTCCATTGCCTGTACATCTCCAAACAAACACCTTTCAGTTACTGGTTCTATTATAAATGCACACATGGTGCAACTGCTTCATAGATCTATTGCAGTGGAGACTTGACTCAAACATGTTTGACTGGAAATGCTCGAGCTTTCAGAGGCTTGTCAATGTAAAAGGGCAGGCCATAAAGGGGGTACATATTTTTATCATTTAACAAAAGCACAAAGCTAATATAGATACTAACCACAAAGACCTTGCTGAATCCAGATCAAACCAATGAGGCAAGCAAGGGCAACTTCTACTTGAAGCTTCATTTATTCTGATACTAGCCATAAAAAATAAAATAAAAAAAAAAAAAAGGCCAGTTAATTTTATATCCGAATCTAGAATGAATATCTAATACTAGTTCAACATATCAATAGTTGGAGACATTGAAAATTTTACTAATAAAAGGGGAAAAATAACTCAAAAGGAAACCTTCATTAGGACAAGGGGTTTGCTCCCCAAAACTTCCTTGATCTTAATCCCTCCAAAATCTGCAATTGAGAAATGATAGCAAAAGCTTAATGAAAGGTGATGGTAATTCAACTCTAGTATAAATATCCAGGTTCAGAGAAAAGGAGAAAGCTTGAAATTTTGAAAGAAAAATTTCAACTTATTGGCAAACCAAAAATAAGTATAGAGCAAGACCATCAGGACATAAAACAGTGCAAATTAGTTAGGAATTGGTGAATTGATAGTTGGCCAACAAACACGGAAGCTTCCTATTATTTTCCATATGCAGTACAATGCAGATTATTCAAGCAAGATACAAAGAAACACAATACCAGATTAAACTCAATTATGGTCCAAGCTAGTAACACAAAATGTTTGATAAATACTGTAAACTAATTATTGATCATATACAGTTCTCAGCAGTACCATCTAGCAAAATAATGATACACAACTACTGTAGGCCTTAAATGCAAAAGGATGTCCAAAGGAACAACGACAAGTGGACAATTCATTAAAAGGAGAGATTGACAAGGTTACGCATCAAGCGATTTAGATATGCAATGACCCAGAAAGAAAAAATAAGACTCCTCCTAGATTAGCTAAAGGCACTCCAAACGTAACTCCACAAATCAAATAAAACCCAGAAGACTTTAACTCCCCAAACCACACGTAACCGCATTAATGGAGAAAAAAGAAGTCCCACTAAAATAAATTAAAAGACTATTCAGCAGAAACTTCAGTGAGTAACAACACACTGCATCATCCACGTTTTTGCAACATACATAACTATTATCAAAATGCATTCAGTCAAAACTCAAAACCAAGAGAGGCTAACTAATGATCTTGCATAGAAAACTTAATTACAAACCAGAATATAAAAATTCATTAAACAACCATTACCTGAAAAACATTGAAAAAATAGGACAGTCCAATTCAAACTGTCACTCAACAATGACTTTCACCCTCAAACTTCTAGCATCAAAACTGAAATGAAGCTAAACAAAGCAAAATACATATCACATACAAGAAAACTTCAAGAAAGGATAATTTTAAAATGGGGAAAAAACCCCAATCACAATTTGAATATATATCGATAACCAAAGTTAATAAAAAGTCCAAAAGTGAAATCAGAAACAGACACTCGACACAATATAGTAATGGGTGGATAAAGACTAGTAGTAATTTTTTATTAGACTAAACAAAAAGAGAAAAATTGGAGGAAAAGAACACAAACCCATCAACCACACCTTCTTGAAAGCAACATAATTGCAAACAAGAAAGAGACCTTTCAACCATTTTTAGTATGTAGCTAACAAATAAATTATAGAACCTAACAAAACCCCGCAATTTGATTATGCTCAAAAACAAATTTTCAATTCAAGAAGAAATGATTTTTAAGTTGAAATTTTGAAATAATCAAACACTACAGTACAGTGAGATGAGAAGCTTAACGATTAAAAATACTTGGCTTCAAAGTTTTCAAAGAACATTACATTTGTTGTTTAAAGCAAGAATTTCAACGTTTCTGCTAGAGAGTGACCGTGCGGCCCACTAGTGGGTGTCGGCTGTCCGACACTCGACAATAGAATTGCTAAGTTAATACGAAGGCCCACCGTAGACAACGAACGTATTTAATTAATTAAACTATAATCAGAACCGTTAAACAAATCAACGGCTGAAACAAAATTCAAACGCCAGGTAGATAAATAATTCCAACATCGTGCAAGGAAACCTATTTATATTTTTATAATTTTATTAATTTAAAAATTTTTTAATTTATATGTTTTAGTGTAATATTATATATATTTGTGTTAAGTTTTATATATTATTAATTAATATTTAAAAATAATAATATAATTAAATATTTAATAATGTAATTTTAAAAAAAATAAACTTTTATATTTATAGTATGAAATTATAATAAAAAATATTATATATATATTAATTTTGTAGATCGATTATGAAGAGATTAATAATATGGGACGAGATTCTTTGTCATGCTCAGGGCGGGAGGGGTTCTGTTTGAAGAATCGGATTTTGTCCTCTCTAATCGATTTTAACATGATGACGTGGCATTAGTTAGAAGATCACAAAATAGGTTGGCTAATGACGTCATGCCACGCATAATGAAGGAAGATCTTATTCTGTGCTCGAGACCAGTAGAATATTAATTATTGAATTCTGACCAAAATGGCCAGAAGCGGAAACGAAGATAGAGAATCAAAATCAAGTAGCAGTAGCGGCGTACCTTTAACGAACGAGGACAGAAACTGGCTTTCGCCGGCGACACTGAATGAGCTTCAAAAACTTGAATAAATAGCTATCCTACAGAGCAAAACAATAACTTGAATAAATAGCTATCCTACAGAGCAAAACAATCGATGAAAACTTGAACAAAGTGACAGGTTTTCTTGTTCGCCGGTGCCGGAACTACTTCATTAAATTTTCCTCTCCTTTTCTCGCCATTGAATAAGCTACTTCAGAACTCGAATAGCGGTTTACAGAGAATGTGGCTCCGAGAGAGATAGAGAGAGAGAGAGGGGTTGCGATCTGTTTCTCTTTGGTGATAGAAGCAGAGAGGCAACATGGCTGTGCAGTTGAATGGGGAAGATGGGAACAGGTAAAACTCTAACCGTTGGTTGTAAAAGATGGAAAATTTAAAGCCGTTGGATTGGAAAGTGAAAGTTCTCATCCAACAGTCAATTTTCGATTAGTGTGCTGCCTCGTTATTCAAGAGCTGGGCCTGGGAATTTGGATGGGATCAGACACTTTTTTCTCTTTTTTTTTTTTTCTGATTTAAATTTTAAAAAATCTTTATTCTGTTAAAAAAATTTAAAAACTCATACCTAATTATTATTATTATTTTTTTATTTCAGCAGGTGAGATTTGGCGGGTCATATGATCAGATTGGATTATGTAATATAAACTTGATTATATAATATAAACATATAAACTATAATTGTTTTAATTTATATTTAGCAGTATGGTCAAACCAATTTATATATTAAAAAGATATTACACCATATTTTAAGGATATATATTTAAGAATTAATCTTTAAATAATTTATAAAATTTGAATTCTAACACTTATTTTTAAAATTATATCATATTATATCGCCTTAGCAAAAAAAATTAAATTATATCATACTATTTTTTTTAAAGAGACAGTATATACAATACAAATACTCGCTCCATTCTGAAAAAAATGATCATTAAAAAAATTAATTTTTTTCATAAATAAGTAGTCATTTATCAATCCAACAAAAAATATGATAAAATAGTTAATTTACTTTTTCATTTCCCAAGTATGAGAGATATTTTTTTAATTTATACCGCAATTAAAAAGAATCTTTTTGACAAATTATAATAAAGTTATTACTATTTTAAAAATTATGATTTTTTTTAATGGTCATTTTTTTTATAATGGATGAAGTATTTATTATAAACATTAATGAAAACAAAAAAAAAATATACAATAAATAGAGGAGAAACGTAAATAAAGGATGCTTATTCTCCTTCATAAATAAGTAAAGAAAAAGATAAGAGAGGATTATTTCCTCTCCCATTACTAATTTACTTTCACTCTCTCCACTAAATCAGTTTATTGATTTAAGCATCAGGTGGTACTTTTTATTTAAAAAAGGTATATTTTGTTTAATAAAAAGTACTATTTAATTAATGAATAATATAAAATTTTATTTAAATCCAATAGACTCACTATATTTATTTTTTATTTTATTTTATCCTATAAGTATTAATTATTTTAATTATTCATTTTTTAAAATTATCCAATAGAAAAAATAATGCTAAAATTATTTTAAATAAAATATATAGAAACTTGTACTGCATTAATTAAAATTAGTATAAAAAGTGATATTTAGCTCTCTAAATATAAATATTCAAACCAACTCTCTTTTTTAATTTTTAAGGATAAAAAGTCTATTAAAATTTTAATTTTTAAAATAATTTTTTATAATAAAGAGTTTATCATATATAAAAAGTACATTGATAACGCTTTAAGAGTTAATTTTCGATACTTCTTGATCCTTCTCTGTTATGTCTATAGGTCGTACTCTCTATAGGACTCTTCATCAATGATTCATGTGATTTTAGACTCATTGAATATTAAACTCATTTTTTATATTTCACAATTTATTACATAGATGCATCATGCATATGCATTTTTAGAATGGAGTGTTAGCATTACATTCATATTAATTATTATTCCCTCCATCCTAAAAAAATTATCCACTATTCATTTCTAAAATATTTTAAAATATTTGTCCATTTAAAAAAAAAATATAAGTATTTATCCGTTTTATTTTTATTAATTGAAAGATATGTATTCTCAAAATTAATAATAAAGGTACTAATAAATGAATATATGTATAAGGATATAAATGAAAAAATATAATAAAATTTATAAATTGACAAATAATTAATAATATTTTTTTAAATTTTGTATGAAAAAATAGATAACTTATTTTAGACTGAATTTTCATTTATTTTATAAAATCCTATTTTGTACATAATGATAATATTTTATTATTTTATTTATTTGATTAAGTAAATATTATAAGTTATATTTTATTAAAAAGTATATTTTATTATTTTTCTTATTAAAGTAAGAATTTGAATTATATTTTACTAAATTATAAATATTTAGACAATTTGAATATGTATTATTAATGGTAATTTTATTACAATATTATATATGTATATTATTATGATATTGTTAATGTGGGTTTTTGAGGAATTGTATTTTGAGTATTAATAAAGATATTAATTAATATTATGAGTTTAATTATAATATTTTATCGAAAATTTGGATTTCCATTATAATTACTATTATTATCGTAAATAATATTATTGATATATATATATACATGAGTGTATGTTGTAAATTATTATTATTATTATTATTATTATGATTATTATTAGTGATATTATTATTATTATTATTATACATGCGTGTAGCATTATGTTTATATTATATGGTTTAGTATATATATATATATATATATATATATATATATATATATATATATATATATATATATATAGCATAACTGTGTTTAAGTTAAGTAAAAGAAGAAGAAAAAGGAAAGCTTGTGATTGGTTGGAGAAGCAAAGCAAAACGGGGTGTTTTGGATTGGTGCAAAACGGGAAGGCAGGGAGGAGAGAGAGAGAGAGAGGGAGAGACCGAGAGAGAGAGAGAGGTGTTTGGTGACGTTCCGGCTGGGTAGAGGATGGACTGCCAATCTCGAGGAAAGTGGCAGCTCGATGATCGGTGGTAGCGTACGCAAAGAGAGAAGGACCGCCGGCCACCGAGACTTCAATTGCATTTTTCGGCTGTTTCCGATAGCCAAATCAAGTAAGGTCAGTCACGTTCAACTCCTGAGAATGTGAGCTTCATTTTGGTACCTACCTTGCCCCTTGAGGACCACTGGAGGAGTAGATCAAAAAACGCAACCCGAAACTTTGGAGGCATTTTTCGGCGATTGGAGGGCGAGTGACGACGAGTGGTGACCGTTTTTGTGCTCCTGGAGTCGAGGTGAACCTGCTGGTGTGGAGTTTCCCAAAATCCGCCACCAGCAGCGGCGGCGGCGCGTGGGGCAGTCCAGCAGTTCTGTTTCGACGTTCCGGCGCGATTCTCAACATCCTTATGCTCGAAATTTGTAAAGGTTAACCCGAAAACCTTGTATTTCAGTCGTTAAATAAGTTATTTTTTACGTTTGGTAGTCCTTAGAGTAATTGTTAGGTTGTTGAGTTTAGAAATCTGTAGATTTTGTCTAGTTAAGTGTGATTTTTATTCTTGATATCTATTGTTGCGAGGTGTTGGTATCTGGCGTCTTCCTTATTCCAAAGGCTGCATTTCCAAGAGAAACTAGATAGAAGTATCGACAGTTAGGTGAGTGATACCCACTAGTGTATTATCCTGTTTCCATTTCATATGCATTGCTGTGTGTATATATATGTATATTATGCACTACTACTGCATATATAAGCATGTAACATTTGACTGTGAATTATGAATTGATATTCTGTATTCTATGCCATACTATGGTTGTGATTGATGGATGGAGGTCGGAAGGATACAGTACCACCTAAAATTATGGGATTGTTATGGCTATGATTTAAATTATGATGGATTCAGAAGATGAGCTATGACTGATGGATGCTGGCCGGGTCTGCTCATAGCCAAGGCCGCTGTCAGTTGGGTCAGGGCTGTGTGGTACAGACCAGTGACGGCCGAGCCCCTTGGATATAAGAGACAGATTATTGGATTCAGAGAGCCAAAGTACGGGGATTGGCTCCCCATATTGAGTATTGAGTATCAGTGTGGTACTGTGAACCATATCTCATCCTTGCTTGATTGGATGATTTGTCTGATTCTGTGGCATAGTGCATAGCATGTGCATTAGAATTCTATCTGTATGATATCAGTTTAATATATTAGCTGGTATCATTCACTGAGTCGAACGCTTATTCCTGTTCATTTCATTGTTTTCAGATCAGGGAATGAGCTGTAAAGAAGTTGTAATCGAGTAAACTACCAATTTTTCTTCGGCAGTAGTTTGTATTAATGGGATATTAAGAATACATGTTATAGAGATATATTTGTAATTATAACTCTAGAACTCCGCAATGTTACACTTTGTATTGGTGCTTTGTATATTATTTCAGTTATGTATTTTAAAGAGCTGTAATCTTTGGGTTAAGTAGAACCTTTCTGTAATTTATTACTTTATGAGATATATAGAATAAATTAGTTATTGGCCCAATAAGTTTTTAATTTTTGTTGTGTTTTATTTAGTTCTGTTTACCTCATTTGGACCCATAGCCCTTTTCAGTTTTGGACTTTTTACTATGTGTTTTGGGTTAGGCTTACTACGGGCACTGGTAACCACGTGTATTTCTTATATCCTAGTACCGGTCACGTGCTATCGGGTTCGGGGCGTGACAACTATACAAAATAAACCAAAATAAAATGTACTTGTGTCAAGCATTAACTAACCTTCCTTCAAGTTTGTTGGTATTTTAATTATATCTTTTTTTTTTGTTTTTTTTTAATGACAAATTCTTTTTTTTTTTTTTTTGTTAAACTTTTGTTTAAAATTACCATTATTTTATAGCATGATTTTGGAAAAAACTATTTTCATTTTTTCTCAAATTATTAATTTATAAAAAAAGTTATTTTTTTTTTCTGGTAAAAAAATCAAAATAAAATTTAAAAAACAAAATCCAAACTCAATATCTTTCAAATCAAGCATTATTGCTTTGGAACATAGAAAATGAATAAATTTGCGCTTTATTCTGCTTTTGTGCCATAAATAAGTGGAATAATTAAAAAAAGATAATAATGATTAAGGTTAATTATGTCGGAGAACAAAACAATTAGATGCTTTATTAGCTCAAACTTTTGCAGCGTCAATCATGGATCCTCACCCATGAAATGATAGATTTAGATGAGTTAAAACACGTAGAGATACTTGTATGCCTAAACGATTTCTTATGTTTATTAATAAATTTAATCAATTTAGTTAATACTTGAGAGCACGATAATATAGTATGACTGTGATTTGATTTGATAGAAAACTTTACTTAGTTAAAAGAGTTTTATCTTTAATTCCTTATATTCTTGAGTAATTACATGAGTATATATAATCCGTATATATTAAGAGTGTATTTATATATTGTAATAGGATATAATATAATACAATCAAAAGAATTCTAATATAAAATTATATTAAAAATTAATTTGATTATATTACATTACAGCTCATTATAATCTACTAAACATCTCATGAGAATCACTCAAAGTCTAAAAATTAAATTTGTTTCCTATTGATTGTGCATTTTATTTGATATATTGCTTTGTTTGTTTTAATTATTTATTATTATTTATTATTTTTAATATGAACTATCAATCTAACAAATTATTATTTTGATTAAGTAAATATTAAAAAACTTCAATATATTCAAATCTCTCTCTATATATATATCCTTATTTATTGGAAATAAATTTTTTAATTTTTAAAAATTTTCAAGTTTTCTTTCTGAAAATTTAACTAATAAAAAAATAAAATCAATTGAATTGAAATCTTAATCTTGATTGCCTTACCTATTGAGAAAGATTTAATTTCAATGCATAAAATTGTGGAATATTTTGAAGATAACCATATCTCGTGTATATAATTATATTTATATTTAAAATATAAACCTAGTTTAATATATTAAGGAAAGAATTTTCAGATACATCCTACATCCTTCTATATTTCATGGCGCATTATGATTTATGAGAATCGATGTCACTCCTAAACATATATATCACTTTTCCTTAAATCTGTTTGAAGTTAAAATTAATTATGATCTATTAACTAAGGTTGTATTAATTTTGAGATTAGTGAGACTTCAAGTCTGATGAGTATAAATTCACTTAGTACTATTGATGGCTTTTTAGTGTTTTATAGTCACCGGTTGTGGTCTTATTTGTTTAAACTATGCTTTAACCGATTAAACAAAATCTTTTTATTTTTTTATCATTTTATAAATGATTTCTATTAATAAAAGTTCGATAAGTTAAAAATGGGCTAAAAGTTTATTAAAATCTGTCAAAAGATAGTTTAATTAAAAATCTAATTTTTAGTGAACTAAATTAGACTGGCCAATAATTTTCGATTAAACCTGATCCAATCTAATTTTTAAAACATAGAGAATAGAGAACTCATATATATGCGTGTCCTCTTACTATTAAAGACTATTTTTTATCCGATCAAAGTTCAATCAAATTTATCATAAACTAATAATAATAATAGTAATATGATCAAGGAATGTCCAAAATCATTCCCTAAAAAAAAAACTTTATTCTTCTATATTTTATCTGTAGGTGAGACTAATTTGTTTTCAATTTCATTCCCGGTCAAAAAATTGAACACTAAGTTTTGGATTTTCCACTGTTTTTCTTTCTACAAAACTTAATCCTTCAATAATTTTGTTGTTATACCATGGTTTTTTTTTTTATTCTTTTTGAAACATGGTTTTTTTTTTTGAAACATGGTGTTATACCATGGTTGTGACTTGTGAAACACTTCTATTATTCCTTATTATTATTATTATTATTAAAATTAAATTGGATCACATTATAATTTAAATTTACAAACTCAAAATCCTAAAAATATCACTTTTTTTAAGGAAAATAATTAATTAGTATCATTGATTCAAAGACTCATTAGTAAATATTTTTAGGATTTTGAGTTTGTAATATATATATATGAATTTAAAAATATCACTTTTTTTAAGTAAATATTTTTGGGATTGAGATCCTCTCAGGTTCAACTTGAACATGATATATCATATTTGTATAATCTTGATCACTGAATTTAAAATTAATGGTTGAGATTTGTTATCTAATAAATAACTATCCACTTCCTAAATTTTCAATCTAAATTTTTAATAAAATTTCAACCATTTAATTTAAAATTAAATATTGAGATTACAAAAATAACATGTCATGTTCAAATTGAACATGGGAGAATCTAAATATTTTTGTCATTCCTTACGGAAAAGTAAATGATTACATATTTTTATAGTAAATTATATTATGAATATCAGTCCATATTATTTTATGGATTTGCGGTCCAAAACATGTGACTTTCTTCTCTCCATCTGTAAATTTTTTGAAGCGTTTCTTTTTTTTTTTTTGGAAATCAAATGTTTGTTTTTTTAAATCAATTGTTTGCTAATTTTTTAAAAGAATAATAACACACACACACATACATATATATATATATATATATATATAATTTGAGTTTCAGATTCATTATATATAACATACATGTTTATTAGACAATAGTTAAATGTTTATTTAAATGAAACCAACGTTTATTGCAAGAAGCAATAAAAAACTTATAATATCATCTAATGCAAACAGTATCTAATGACATAGTTATTAAATCCGGACTAAATATCAACATGATCTATAAGCTGGGTCAACGAATTAGTGGTTCAACCACAGGGTCAGTGGTTAAACCAGTGAGTCAATATAATTAATTAAATATATATTTTATAATTTTATATAATAAAATAAATATAAAATATTAAAAAATTTAGGAGTACATAAACTTCCACTTAAAAATAAAAATTAACAAACTATATATTTTAATTTACAAACATAAGAAAAATATATAAATAAGTCCATTAAATATTTCATGTATTTTTAATTTTTTATATCCATAAATCACACTATGGACTAAAAAAAATTGAGATTTAATAATTTTAATTCTTACATTTTCATCAAAATGTGTAAATAAGTTCAAATATTTATATATCAATTTAAGAATTAAATATAATTGAATTATTAAATTTCAGGGATTAAAATTAATTTAATGTTAAAAATTAAAGTAAAATGAAAATTTTTTAACTTTTATTCTATAGAATAAAAATGCAAAATAATTAAAAGAATCTACAGAAATGACAATAAAAGTGCATATCATAATAATTTATTCAAATAAAACCAAGTTATAGTGAAAAAAGAAAAAAATTTTAAGATTGTGAAGCCACCTAGTCACTGGTAGGTCATACAGGGTCACCGGTTCAATCATCCGGATTGCGTGATTTTTTGTTGGTTAATTACTAATCTAGTCTAATAACAAACCTAGACCAATTCAGTGTCTAGGTGACCAAGTCGACCCATTAGTCTGGTCCACGTTTAATAACTATGTTTGATGATTTGCAGGTTTATTACATATAACATACATGATCATTTCACTATAATTAGATATACGTTGTAATGAAATCTCATGTTCATTACATATAACACATATATTCATTTTCATATACTTAAATATTCATTGTAACGAAATGACTTGTTCATTACAAGAAACAATAATATACTTAGAGTTTCATCTGAATATATATATATATATATATATATATATATTTATATATATATATATATATATATATTAAATTTATAAAAAGTGAATTTTATTTAGTACATTAGATAATTTATCTAAATAAATATAAAATGATATTTAATAATTCTATTAGTTTTGTCAAATTGTCAAATTCAATATAAAGAAAGAATTAAACTAATAATTTTATAAGAATAAATAAATAAATATTTTTAATTGAATCATATTGATTTTAGATAATAAATAACAAATTAAATAATTATGAAAAAATAAATTAAACGGAAAAAAGGAAAGAAGATAAAAAGAAAGAAAAAAAAACATGTTTTGGAAATATAAGAAAAAAGGAAAGAAGACCAAAAAAAAAAAAGACAAAAAAATAAGAATATTAGGTAGGGAAGAGGAAAAGTCATGTGTTTTTAAACCCTAGTCCATAATGCAATATAGACCAGGATTCATAATATAACAATTCTATTTTTATATGCTAAATGTATCAAATATAGAAAAATAGAATGAATCTAATTAATGAGAAATATATTTAAATCAATTATCATTTTTTTTAATATCTCTGTTTTTTCTGACGGAAAAGTAAATAATTACGTGTTTTTATATGCTAAGTGTATCAAATATGGAAAAATAAAATAAATCTAATTAATGAGAAATATAAAATCTATTATCATATATATATATATATGGAGTTATTTTAGCATCTAAGATTATGTTTTATCTTGATTATACGTTATTATTATATCTTGATTAATGGTTTAAACGTTTGGATGTTTGAGTCTTATTAATTTAATTGTGATCCCTAATATTTCATTTCCATTTCAAAATTATCCAAAAGCAAAACTCTATAAAAACCCTACACTTATGTCCCTTCCTTGAACCAAACACTTAAACCCATCTCTCTTCTGTTGATCTTCTTCTTACTTTTGTCTTAACCTACAAACTGTTATTTAAATTACACAACGCAAAAATGTTTTCTTCATCAGAAGAGTTCCGCACAGACATGGTTAGACTTTACTGAGAATTTATCTTTTTTTTTTTTTTTAACCGTTCTTGAATTTTTTTTTTACATAATATATGTTAATCCTGAATTTACAGACATGTCATTTGAATATCGATACCCAGTCCCCAGGATGGTACAGGACAATCAACAAAGTATTGAGGAAAATTAAGGGTATATTGTCTATCTTATTGATTGGATTATTATTATTATTTTTTTTATCAAAATATTGAATTTTTTTTTTAAAAAATGAACTCTTTGATGTGTTAATCATTGTATTGTTCAGTCCCGACCTTCGAAATATTGAATGGAAAAGAATTATTAGGGTTTAGATAGTTAATTTATTATTCTATAAGTTAGATGGAGTTTGGGTAGGCCAAGGTGCCTATGGTTCTCTTAATTTCTAAAATATAAAATTTTTTAAGAGTAAAATTATAAAAATTTAATAATATATTATATTTTATCCTTTTATTTTAGATAAAAATTTTCTTTAAATATATAAAAATTAATCTAATTATATATACTACTGCAAAAATAAAAAAATTCTAACTCTGTCACTGATTACGAGATAAATGCTTAATTATCACTGAGGTATTAACATAACTTATTGGGTTTAATACTTGCTATTCATATGTTTTACATTTTATTTTATTGCAAGTTATGCTAAAAAATGAATTGTTTAATGGATATATGCACTAATAGAGTAAGTGTGCTGATTTATTATTATTATTTTTTTCATATTTTATTTAGGAGTTAGTTACAGTATTGATGCTGAAAAAGGACTGGCATACATTACAGGCAGAGTAAATCCAAACAAACTTCTGAGGGAAATTGCAAAAGCAGAAAAATATGCAGAGCTGTGTTGGGTTCAGACAGGAAGCCAGAACATAATGAATCCTTATGGAAATGGCTACCAATATCACCCACAGCCAGGCTATGCGATGACTCATTACCATCCACAGCAGCAGCAGCAGCCATCCCAATGTTATGGCTATGGACCTTATGCCTATCCTAAGTGGGCTTAGGCTTTTATTTTAACTTTTGTAGATGGAGACTGTCTTTTTGTTTAGTCTCCTGTTGAGATAGGATAGGAGTCCTTTAATCACTTAGGAAACTTTTTCTTTTTTATTTTAATTGAACAAATGGATGCCTAATGGTTTTTACAAGTGGCTCCATTTTTCCATTACTCTGTTTCTTTTTGTTTTAATATGTATGAAACAGAGTTTTTTTAGGATTATTATTATTATTAAAAAAAAAGAATATCTAACAGAAATACATCAAACTGCACTATAAGAATTAACCTTTTTTAATTTCTTTCATTGAATTAGTAATAACTATTTATAGTCTCATACAACACATGATTAGCCAAAGATAATTAATTTAGCTCCATTTACAATTGATTTATATTAATATGAACATTTGATTATTTGAAGACTTTTAACTTTTCTTATTGTGCAAAATAATAAGAAAAAAAATAAAATATCAGCATTATAAAATTTGAATCTTTCCATTCTTATATTAAAATGAAAAATAATTCAAAGTTTGTTTGGCATTACTACTTAAATTTTTGCTAAAAAAAATTGGTTGAAAATATTGATTAAGATAAGTTTTTTTGCATGTTTTAATAATAAAAATTTCAAAATAATTAAAAAGAAATATTCCAACTATAAATATTTTTTTTCTACATTTAAAATGATTTTTCTTTAAAAAAATAAATGTCAAGCAAACTCTAGTCCATCTGCACAAAATTTCTGAATAGGCATACAATGACAAAATTGGTGCCAATAATTTTATATATTGAATTTCTTTTAACTGCTTAGACAAATTTTTAACCCATGAAAAAACAATTGTGTTTAGCTAATGAAAAGAATCAAGAGCAGATATATCATATCATATATAAAAAGAAAAATTCACCCCAAGTATCCCCACAGTTACATAACTATACCCCCATTTCCTCTTAGGTAAGGAAAAGAACACCAATTTTCCTTATTTACATCACCCCATAATGAGACTATGTAAAAACCTAACCCCCACCTTTACCATGCATCATTTTTTCTCTTAAACTCATCTCAGCTATCCCCCAATTTCTTATTCATTTACATTAACAAAACAAGGAAATATACCCACAATTTTAAGAAATCAACTCCCTCTTCCCAATTCCCAAACAACAAAAAATAAAAACAAAAAAACAAAATTTAAGTAGACAAAAAGGCTCTTGGATATAGAATAGATGAATGCAGGGTGAGGAGAACTTCTAAAGATACTGCTGCCAGTTACCTTGGTTGTGGTCTAGCAGCTGGGAATGACAGAGCTTGTCGGAGTTTCCGATTAGATGATGGGTTTCCTAATAACATAGTCTGAGACCGGCTTACCATATCGACCATAGATGGGGTTTGGTAAGATTGCAAAAGGGTTGTAGTCTCAGTAGAGTCACCTCGTGCAGTTGCTCTCTGCCATGAGTGTGAACTCAAACCTGATAGAACATAAGCCCTTCCAGATGCCTCATATACTTGACGGTTCGCCATCCTTTCTTGCATCTCCTTTAACTCAGCACACAGTGCAACACACAATCTGTCACCTGCTTGTGCAGATGCAGTTTCTGATAATGACTTATAACAACTCTCCAAAACAGAGACTGCACGAGCTAGATCACCATTTTCAGCAGCAACTCTAGCCTCTGACATTGCCTCTGCTGCATGAATTCTATTTCGTTGCCTATCCACTTCCATTGACACCACTTGTGCTCCAGTTACTTGAGGCCTCTGGATCTTTACTTGACTAGCTCCCTCCAAAGTCACCATATCTTTTGTTATCAGATCTCTATACACACATCCAACCTTCAGCAAAGACATCTGATCACAGGACCTATCAACTGGAATATTGATCGTCACCAAAAAATCCCTTTCTTCTTCAGCATACAGGTCTCCAACATCAACAGAACCCATTCTTGCGTTGCCAGTGATGCTGGTTCGGTAACTACCAGCCTTTATAGAACCAATTTTCAAACTGGGGTGCACACATTCGACTTTGATCTGTAGGTCCTGCACTACCACACTCAGAAGTCCTCCAATACACTGTGCAAATGCATCTTGAATCACACTCTCAGCTTCTATGAATGAAAATGTGCCCCCAGACATCTCAGAAATTGAATGCATTGAGGCAGCATCATGGTCTGCACCAAATCCAAATGAATGCACAGGTATATGGAAGCCTGCACCACCATTCTGATGGATTGATACTGGCAGAAGTGACTTGTAATCTGTTCTAGAATGTGTCCCACTAGGACTAGCGACAGTATATGTATCCTGCCCATCAGATAATAAAATGATACTGGCAACTGGATTCTTCCACTTTCGATCTACTATCACCTTGGCACCTTTCCTAAGGCCTTCTGCAATGTTTGTCCCGCCATTAGACATCAGAGTATTAACAGCCTGTAATGCCTCTTGTTTTCCTGCCTCAGTCATGCGACGAAGAGGAAAAAGGCGACGGGCTGTGGATGAGAAGGCAATGACAGAAAGTCGGTCAGAGGGGCCAAGATTTTGTATCACAAACCCCATAGCTCGTTTCAGCAAAGCAAGCTTTGTACCCGCCATGCTGCCACTAACATCAAGTACTGTAACCAGGTCAACTGGAGCACGAGAATTTTGAGCCATTTGTGACAATTCAGTATGATCACTGCTGCAATTAGGCCTTCCACTTCTAACAGGAGCTTTAAGATGTATTAGTACAGTGAAATTATCATGAGAGGCTGATCTCGAAACAGCTGAAACTTCAGGATGTGTTTTGACCTCTATTGTTCCCGTGGAATTGGTATCACCAGCATCATCTTCAATAGGCATGTTTATCTGAGCAGCCTCACATTGCTGATCTAAGGCTTCATCATCTTCAAAGATAGGAGGTTCTTGGATATGATAAAGTGATGAGAGATGCCGGTTTGAATCTAACCGAGCCGGAGGTAAACGTCTTAGAACAGTCATCCAAGCATCATCTCGAGGCCAACCAACCGTATTGATTCTTGACCTTCCATGGGATATATCAGAAGCAGGGTTTTGGAAGGGGACTTCTTTCCACTTTGCTCGGCAAACTGGGCATATCTGGTTCCCATGCTTTACATTAGACGTAATGCAATGGAAGTGGAAGGAGTGCGAGCACTCTGCAGTGAAAATGGCATGGCCTTGTCCTGGTTTCATGGTGTTCAGGCATATTGCACAAGTACTCTGCAGTTTAAAAAGGTCAAGCTGTTGAGAATAGAAGATCCCACTGGCATTTCACATAGACAACATATAAGCCACACGCAGTTATAAGTATCAAGACAAAGTAGACATGATTCAAGTAAAAATAGCAATCCCTTCAACTACTATGGGTGAGACATGTTACATATTCCAGAGAGATTTTTATGTGAATTCTCACAGGTCACACGAGATACATTTCCTCTTTGAAACATTTAATCCTAAATGCTCCTAGTCAGAATAAAAGCTATAAGAAAATAAGTGCCAAAGAGAACTATTATAGACTAGAAGGAACAAGCGGGGATATTGATTTACATGAAACTCTATAAAAAAGATTGAGCAACTCCAAGAACATGAAATATGATAACACTTCTCTCAGCATACTTACCATAAATGCACAAATTCAAAAGTTCAAAAAGGAATTGATTTCAATTACAATGAGCTTATTTGCACTTGAAGGTACCTCAAGAGGCCTTTGACTATCCTATTTAATGAAATTGATCTGGATGTTTGGGTGGTATTAGTGCTGCCACAGGACTGCATTAGTGAATTCCTCAAGGTTTAAAAAAAGTTGAAAAGGAATTATATTTTCTATTAAATTACAAGACGGCGAGGAACCACTTGGTCTGAGGCATCAAATTAGACTGAAGGGATACCACAAAAATTAGAAGTCTCAATGGTCATAACTCATAAGAAAGAGCATCAATAATTTATATTTGGTCAGATTATCCCAGCTAAGTTAGCTTGAACATCCTGACCTCTTGGAAGAACTCATGTTCCAATGGAACTGTAGCTAATGTGTTTTCCATAAAACAATCAACTGACATCATAAAGTAAGGGCAAGGATTCAATTATATCCGCTTGTATCTTTGATTAAGCACCTTCATCTCTAATTTTTTTTTTTAATCCAATTTCTTTATCCAAGTTACAATTAATTTTAGATAGCACCAACTTCTATGAATTTGGAACATTGAAATTTGAGTTGTATATTTGGACTCGCATCCATATTAAACCAGTTTATTTGGCAATCAAATAAACAACTTTAAATTATATTAGACCTTTCTGATATGTGTAAATTTCAAACGTCAACATGGTGTATAATGTTGAACTCTCAGTCTCAAGGCAGCTCATTATTTAGACTTATGCATGAAAAGAAGAAATTGAACCGCACATCACTATTTCAAAAGCTTTTTGTAAAGACAGTTAATTTTCCAAAACTATAACACAACACACACCACAAAACCAGCTAATCAACAAGCAAAAAAGTCAATATTAGGCAGTCAAAGCTTTGCAAAGTACATAATGTCGAGTGGTTAACAATCAAAGGAGGAGACTTTTCCATAGTATAGAATAATCAAAGATAAAGGTCACAGAGAATAATCAAAGATCCCTTAATAATGATATTCTACAGGTGAACAAAAAAAAAAAATAAAAATCATCAAAAGAAGGGAATATAATGGGCTTGCTTCAGAATTTAGTTTTTTAAATTTTAGCCAGTCAAAGAATTGCAAAAGAATAATGACAAATTATCAACAATCAAGGAGAAGACTTTTCAAAAGAAAATAATAATTAAGTAGCTCTTAAACAAATTACTTAATGAAACTTTCAAGGTAATAATCCAAAAACAAATATAAAATATACATATACATAAAAGCTCATCAAAAGAAGGGAAAATAATGGGTTTGCTCCAGAATTTTGTCTCTATTTTTATTTTTCAGTTCTTTAATCCCCAACTTTTTCTTTCTTGAAGCTTATTGCAAGAATGATCCCAATCAACGGTCCACAGGCTTTTCTAAAATTAACATCAAAAGCAGAGAGAGGGAGAGATTTATATGGGTGTAGGTGTGTGTGTGGAATAGCAAAGTAGTGCTGACCAGACAATCACTTTTCCCATCAAGAGAAAGGAAGAGGGGGGGCACAGCAACAACACTAGAGAGTGGTAGTGTAATACTTTTCTAATAAGCCAAAGCGAAAAATGGTCCTTAAAGGGACTAGTCCACTTTAACTTCCCCCACAAAGGGACCTCAATCTCATGAAGAGAGTTGAAAATAACATGACAACAAATACCCCATCTTCACAAATATTCAGGAATCACTCCCACACCCACCATACCCCACTCTGATAAGTACATTGAAACTAGAGTGAGAATTGTGATATAGTGCTAAAAACAAAAAAAAAGTTGGGCACTAGGCATTGATAGGAACTGACATTAACAGTAACACAAATTATTTTATCATACAAAAATAACCCTTTTCTATGTAACAAATCACATAGAATGATCAATTAAGATTACCTTCCCAGTAAAAATAAATATCAAGCTTTGATAGAAACCCATATTAACTTAACACTAAAATTTCAATCTTTCTTAATCCACTAATAGACCTATTTCACATTGAGTTAGCTCTTTGATGAGATCACAGTCAAAGTACATTGTTACTCAGGAAAAAAGGAAAAACTTTATTTAAACAGACTCCAGAAGGGTTAAAAAAAAAAAAAGTTAATACTACCACCAACCTTACCTTCTCAACACCACACATTACAATACAAGAAATTACAATTTTTATTTTTTATATAAACCCGTACAAACGATCTTATCTATTATCATTTATCTCTTTTCATAAATAAATGGACAGCAATAAATCTCTATATTCATGCTAACAAAATGAAGGTAGAAAAAACTAAGTAAATCAAAGATTTTTATTAAAAAAAAAAAAGGAGTTATTTGCTTATTAAATAAATATTAATAATTTTTTTTTTTTGTCCCCTAAGGTGGTAAATAGGTTTTCGACCAAAAAAAAGAAGGTGGTAAATAGGTGATATAAATGGAGGTGATAAGTTTAGTATTTTTCAAATAAAAAAAAATAAATTCAAAAACATTCTCAAAACCATATCATTATAAAATAAAAAAGCAGATTTTGAAATCCAAATATACCCAACAATCCTTGATTTATTTTCCATCTAAAAATAAATAAATAAAAATCTCAACAAATTAACCATAAAATCAAAGCAAAAGAACTAAAACATCAAACCAAAATTAACATTTCAAGAAACATTAATACCCAATAAACATAATATATACATATATACCTTAGAGGATTTGAGTCCGGATTTGGACAAGCGGAGGCCAGAAGAGGAAGGGGTAGGAGTGGAGCCACGGGAAAGAGCGGCAGCAGGAGAAAGGGAAACGACATCGCAGAATCTAGAAGGAGAAGGAGAAGGAGAAGAATCTTGCTCAACAGTTTGAGGAACATAAAGACACATATTCAGGCCAAGAGCCAGTTTAGCCTTCCTCCATTTGCTTACCATTTCTTTTAGATCTATCACCATCCTCTGTAAAAGAAACACAAATCAACAATTACCTTTACCTGTCTATCTATTCACTGAAACTATGAACATCCGTATAGAAATGACTATAGAAATTGGCATTAAACATTTTTTTTTCTTTATATTTTTTTCAATTCTTGATTGGGTTTGGCAAAAGAGAAGATGGGTTTTGCTTGCTAGAAGTAGAAGAGTGATTTAGAAGTGAGGATTTTGGCCTATGACCATGAAAAAGATAGAGAGAGAGAAAGAAGGAAAGTGGGTTTTTTTGACCTTTTGGTTTGGAGGGAGAAGATGGGTGGTGGTGGTCAGAAGATAGAGCAGCCTTTTTAGGAGATGAGATGTGCATGGAGCAAAATATACATATTATGTATTTATTTATATATATATATATAATTATTTTTGATATATAAAAATTTAAAATTTGATAGCAAATTAAATTTATATCTTGAATTGGATAGATAATAAGAATTTAAAAAGGAAGAGTTGATATTCAAGTTTTGATTTAGCCCTTGCTTTTTGGATCTAATATCTCCATTTTGCCATGGATTTAACCTTTTATGCCTTTTTTTTTTTTTTGTCCATTTTGACTTTTCCTAAACAAGGAACAAGAAATTATTTTGTAGAAAATTATGTATTTTAATAGCTAGTTGACACTTTCCATTTTTGTAATAAAAAATTTAGAAAATTATTGTAGATCAATTAAGATAATTTCATTTTATTTCCACTAAAAACTTTAAGTTTATTAGATCACCAATAAATTACTTTTTTACAATTAAAATACTCTCTTCATTCTAAAATAATTGTCTACTTTTTTCTCACATAGTTTAATAAAATATCATTAATTACTTGATAACTCATAAATTTTATTATATTTTTTCACTTATATTCTTGTATATATTCATTTATTACTATATTTATTATTAATTTTAGAAATACAAACTTTTCAATTAATAAAAATAAAATGGACAAATTTTATAACTATTTTTAAAATGGATAAGTGTTTTGAAAAATTTTAAAAATAAATAATGGATAATCTTTTAGAGCTTTGATTTTATACTCCTAAT
The DNA here is from genome assembly GCA_947687605.1 of Reutealis trisperma. Lineage (NCBI taxonomy): Eukaryota > Viridiplantae > Streptophyta > Magnoliopsida > Malpighiales > Euphorbiaceae > Reutealis > Reutealis trisperma. The sequence goes on from CANTUT010000112.1 coordinate 1,706,285, forward strand.
ATTTTGCGACTAAATATATACTTAATTAAACACACTCATAAAATTATTTTTCAAATTTTTAATGTAGAATAATAAATAATAAATCAACACACATTATGATACACTAATTAAAATATTATAAAAGAAAATTTATTATATATAAAAAAATAATTGAGTTTCCTTAAAGAGTTTAATTTCTATTTCTATAGAAAATAAACATGACTAGAAATTTGGCATCGTGGCTTTACATATAATCTTAAAAGAAATGCAATTATATTGTTAAAAAAAAATAAATACAATAAATGCAAGGAAGTAGGTGCAACTTGAACAACGGTACATTAAAGCTAAAATAAATTCCTACCTTTAATAGCATAAGGAGAAGGTTGAATCTAAATTTACCATTCAAGTCATATATATATTTATCATCAAATTATATTTTAATGTGCAAAATAAATTCTTACCCTATTTCAACAAGTAAAGAGTAACAATCAAAGCAATTTTGATATGAATAAATGCACCATCCTCCAACCTTATTTATTTATTTATTTGTTGTTGGAAATAATAAAAAAAATATTTGTTTTAGAATACACAAACAAAATTTATTCCTTTGCATTAAAAAAATTTAAAATTAAATATTGGACTCCAATACATACACTAAAATTTTTTTTTTTTTTTTACTTTTCATGATAATATTAGTTACAAATTAAATTTTAAAATTCAAAAATTATAAATATAAAAATATATGAATCAACTTTAATAAAATTTGAAAAAAAGAACAATCTTAAATATTTTGAAAAGAATAAACAATCTAAACAAATTTGATTATGTATTATTAAAAAATTAAAAATATATATATAAATTTAAATATTGAATAAAATGATTTAAAAAAAAAAAAAAAAAAAAGGAGGGGAAGCGTAAGATATTGCATTTCTTCTCTGCCTCAACGGCTCAACTAACATGGAATTTCTTTGAAACCATTAATGGAGTTCGTTGAATTTAATCATCTTCTTGCTTTTTATAGGTTTTTATTTTAATGTTTGTAAGTGTCTTAAACTATAATGTTTCTTCTTTTTTTCTTCTTCACGAGGGTTGCTTGCTTCTTGGTAATAACCTTTCCAATCTTCCCCATTTCTTATGCCTATTTTTATGACTAAAACTATGTCAAATTGATATAATTTTTCGCCAAATGTAATATTCCAATAATAAATTAGGGTTTGAAATTTTCTTCATCCCATTAACTAATTAGAATGTGTCCAAATAATTTTATATATAAAAAAAAATTATATAATCTCAATATTTTATTTTTCTATTATGAAATTTGATCATTTTATTGTATTTTTTATCAAATTAAAAAAAATAAATTTAATAATTAACATAAATGGTGCAGAAAATTGATCTTGACTAACTACCAAAACAAAAAAAAAGAGAAAAAAAAATGATTTGTTTTTTTATATATTGAGAAAAAATAGTTAAATTATTTTGATTAATTACAAATGATCCATTTTTTTTCTTTTAAAAATACTAATTTTTTTAGTAAAATAATTTTTTTTAAGTAAGGGATGGAATCGAATCTGAATTTATTATTCAAATCATATACGCACTTATCATTATACTATGCATTTATATGTTTTTTAATAAAATAAAATTCAGTAGTAATTAAAATGTTGAATTTGTAATTTTGAAAAAAAAAAACTGTGGGTAAGAGATTATTATTATTATTTGATTAAATCTTTGATATATATAGGGTGGGGCCTTGGGTATCATAAGTCTCATAAAAAAAATCACAAGAGCTTAATTTCACGAAATCAAAAATTAACTCATCCATTATTTTCATGAAAACTTTATTATAATTAGTCAAAGCTATCCAATGGTATTGTCACCTAGATAAATTTAGGTGGTCCAATCAACCACTCATTTCTTCTTCTTCTTCTTCTTCTTTTTTTTTTTTTTTTTTTTTTTTTTTTTAAAAAAAAAAAGGTCATTTTCTTCCTTTGGTAAACAAGCACATGCTTATGGTGATTGGAGAGTGTTTATTTTTCAATTGGCTGCTTGGTTGCTGCATTGTCTTGCTTCCAAGAATGCTTGTGAATTGCGTGATAATTATTCAGTCAAAATTACATATGCTTAATTAATCATTAATTATCTATTGTCTGCTGTCTTAATTTAATAGTAAGATAAGACTATTTTAAAAGTGATTTTTTTTTTCTTTTTAAAAAAAATACTAATTTATTAATAACCAATATTGTGTAGTAAAAAAAACTTTATAAAGAAAGAGGCCTCTTGCTAAAAATAAGGACTAGCATAATAATGGACTACTTGTGCAAAAACATGTGTAACCCTATTCGCTTATTGTTTTACAAAAGAAACGGATGCATTAGGCAATATGTTGAATAATAACTGGCAATAAGTTATAATTAAACCATACTCTGAGTAATCAATAACTGGGTTAGACAAGTTATCAATAACGCTTTTAGCATCAAGCTCCAATTGTAGATAGGAATATTGACTAAAAGTGAACATTAGAGTTTAAATTTATCAAGCTCTAATTACAAATAGGAATACTGACTAAAAGTGAACATTAGAGTTTGAATTTTACTCATATTAAATTTTCATTACATAAGACTATTTTAAAAGTGAACGTTAAAGTTTGAATATCACTGATATTAAATTTTCATTTCTTAATATTTAAAAATTATTCATTAATTACCAATCAGACTTCAATATAATGTAACACCAAAGTTAAGATTATGGTGGATTACAAATTCAACTTTTAAATTTATTTTTTTATATTATATTGTAATATTTGATATAATTATTAATTTAGTACTATATATATTAATATATGTACTGCATATAATATTTCTTTAAAAAATTATTAATTAAAACTGATGTATTAATCTAGTAGTAAAAAAATTAAAATTGAAACTCTAAAATCAAAACATTTCAGTGTAAGTTCTGCTATTGTTATGGGTATTTATTTATTTATTTTTTTAGTATTATTATTTTGCATGAGCAAATGTAATTTAGTATTGTTGGATTGTAATTTGAAAATTGATGGTATGCAATAAGCACTATGATCAGAAATAAAAAATAAATCAATTAAAATTTTCTCAAGTGGGTTTTTCAACTTAATCCTCTTTTGCATCCCTAAAGCATACATGCATTTCACTGTTTTTTTTTGTTATTATTATTAATTTTAAATTACTTGTTGATTGATCTTATGAATCTTATTTGGGATATGCAAGTTGCTTATTTCAAGAGTAGGTTGGGTTCAACTAGCTGCACTTTTTTCCTTTAGAGTAATAAATTATATTATCATATTAAAAAAAAAAAAAAAAAGATGTGAATCATATGTAGGAATTAAGCAAATGTATCTTAACTCTAATAATTTAATCATCTTGTCTTTTAAAATTATAACCCTTATGTTATTCGACATATCTGTTTCTAACCCATGTGTATATATATTATTTTAAAAAAATAAGTTATAGGAAAAATGGGGATTTGTTATATTTCTAAGTAATTTTAATTTAAAATAAAAAATCTGTTTTTAGACAATTAATTCAATAAATGTGCAAACATTTTACTATAATATCGAAATTAATTTGAAACTTTCTCTTGCATACACCCATAATTAGCATGTGAAACTTATAAAGAAAATGAGATAAATGTTAGAATATCTCATATCGATTAAATATAAAATGTTAAGTGATTAATATAAAAATTAACTCTCAAATTTTAATAACTAATTTTCAAAATTAGTTATCCCAAATTTATATTAAAAATTTAACTATAAAAAATACTAAATATCATAATTTGCATTTAAAATTATGAATTATTGTGAATTTCAATCATATTTTTGTATAAATTATATCCTTTTTCTTTTCCTTGGCTTGTTGACTTAATTCGCACCATGAAAATTTTTTTAAGCAATGGGTACTTTTTCTTGTTCTTCTTTTTTTGCTTTTCTTTTTCTAAAGTTCAGAAAAAAAAAATTGACATAAAAAGGTATTTTATTTTTTTTTATGGGAAAAAAAAAAGTCTAAAAATACAATTGTTAACTTCTTTTTTCCCCCTCCCACAGAAAATAAAAATACTTCTCAAATAATAAGACCCAACAGCTAGAAACCTAATCAACCCAAGTCACTATGGGCAACTTGAAATATGAAAATGATGGCAGGCTTATCTGATAATATTTAGACCCTTTTATTTTGCTTTTTTTTTTTTTTTTTAAGAAAAAGGTTTGTCCTTTTAGCTGTGTAAAAAGGAAAAATGAAAAAAAAATTACACTTTTTAATACAAGTTTTTGGATTGAATTATCTAGGAATTAATTTAATTCATATAAAAGAGTTTAATCTCTTTTTTTTTTTAAATAAAATCAGCGATAAGCTATCAATAATTGTATTCAAATATTCTTCTTAGATAAGTATGAATATAGTACCATCAATTATTTAATTTATCGTCTATTAAAAATATAATATTACATTAATTAATTATAAATATATTAAATAATTAATATAGAAATAGACTCTTCAATTTTAATAGCTAATTTTTAAAATTGATTCTCCTAAATCTATATTAAAAATTTAATACTATCAAATAATTTTTCTCTTATTGATTATGATTTGATTTTAAAGTTAATTTTTTAAAAAGTAATTTCTAAGATAAAAGTTAAATAAAAAAATACAATTTTAAATTTGTCTATACAAAATATTTAATCTCCATTTATGTTTAAAATAGTACCCACTCTGAAAATATTCTAACCATTTAAATTGAAATTTTTTTTTTGATAACTTAATTTTCTTTCCATGGTGGATTAAGTTGAAGTCATTTTCAAATGAATAAACAGACATATAAGTAATGATAATAAATAAAATATCCAAGTTATATATAGAGATAGTAAGTTCATACATATACCTTCATCTGACTTGATTGAAAAAATCGTGTGGCCCAGATATGTAATGATGGGCATGAATAAACGGTGGGTATTGCCTCATGATATGCTACTTCTGTACGGTCAAAACTGCTTCTCATGATAAGTATTAAGGAGTCATTTTCTCTCTGCTTTTATGTAAGATATTTACAAGTTGTATTCTAACTTCTATTTATTAGACCATTTCCTTTGTCAACTATGAAAAAGACATTATAAATTCTATATAAGATTATAAAGATTTTTTTTTCCTGAAAAAAAGATTACTTTGGTTCATCAAATGATTTTTAATTTTTTTAAATTTAACAATAAAATGAAATCATGATCAGCTTTCGTGCACATCGTTTTAATTTTTTTTCTTTGTGTGCTAAATTATCTATACATTCTTGAAAAAAAAAATACTTTTGTTCATCAAATGATTTTTAATTTGATAATAAAATGATATCATTAATTAGTTTTTCATGCATATCGTTGTGATTTTTTTCTCTAATTTTTTGCATTTATATTATTAGAAATTGATTTAATGAATAAGAGGGTGAAGTGAACGAGTAAAAAATAAAATCTATTAATAGAATTGACTTAGGTCCAATTAGTATTAAAATGATTAGTATTAGTCAATTAGTTAGTTGGATTTTAACATTTTTTTATTTTTTAGCAATATAGAATCTCTAACATATATTTCCTTTTATTTCGATAATCCAAATATAAAATTTTTATATTAACTAAAAATATCAAATTTTAATTGTCATTTTTAATACATTAAATTAATAATGGAATTCACCCACTACGTATTTAAAAATTTTGAATAAAAGGTTTTTGGTTAAACTGGAAATAATATAAATAGTTGATAGCTTGTACGCATTTGAACATTGGGATATGCTATTTGATTCTCCTTTTGAATCTATAGTTGAAACTTTTCAACATTAAACCATTTATATGTTCATAAACTAATTAAACATGAAAATAATTATATAAAGAATTCAATTTTTCAAATCAAATTATAAATGAAGATTTTTTTCTCGTTTTCAAATTGATGTGGTGATGTATATTTGATTGGACTGAAAATGTGAATTTAATATACTGCGTGAAAATCAAGCTATTATACTATTCTTTTTGTTTTTTGCCAAATAGCTATTATACCATTTTTTCTACTAAATTAAAAAAGTTTTTACTTTGAAATAATAAAACTTTTTTCTCTCATTTTTTTCATTGTGATATATTGTTTGGAGACAATTTCTAGCTATTTTGGTAAAAAATAGGTCTTCCTATTTTTTTTTTTTTTTCTTATTGCCTCCAATAAAAAATCCAAATTTACTCATTTTTTGAGGTGAATTTGGGTTTCTATCTATTAAGTTTTTAATATAAATTTAGGATAATCAACTTTAAAAGTTAACTATGAAGGTTTGAAAGTTTATTTTTATATTAATCACTTAATATGTTTGTAAGTAATCAATATATAATTATATTATTAATAATCTTCTCAAGTGGGAACTATAAAATAATTTTTTATTAAACTTAATTGATACTTGCAATTTGTGATACGAACTGGGTTGAATGCGGGATTTTATTCTTAATACTATCCTCATTTTTTTTTGAAATTTCAGTTTATTCAGATCAACTTATTTTTTAGTTTATTCTAATTGTTTTGTTCTCATATTTTGAGTTTTTTTTTTTTTTTTTTGTGCCTTTCTTGAGTAATTTTCAAATCTACAATTTGTTGATAGTTTTTAAACTCTTAATCATATATCTATCTTTTTTTTTTATTGATATTGAGATAAGTGTGTAGTGTTTTTATGGTGTGTTTTGATATATGATATTTATTATTTAATTGACGATTAGATGATTCATATTAGATTTATAAAAAGATTGCAGAGTTGAACATTGGCAATTTGTTATCGAGTGGAGCGTGTTTCTTACTGATTGGCTCATTCAAATATTCTATTAACTCAATATATTTTTTCAATTTTAATAATCCGATTTAATTTAAAATCTTATACAAATTTATATAACTATGTAAGATTTTACATATCTATTTTGTACCATCTTTCTAAATGAAGCATTTATTTTCTTAAAAAAATAATAAAATATGAATTTCTTAAAATAAAAACTCAAGTTTTCCCAACTTTGAAGTAAAAAAATCTAATGTCATGCATCTCACCCTCAAAAATAAATAATAACAATGATCTAATGTCAATAATCTCATGTCATGCCTCTGACTGTCAAAATAATAATAACAATAATAATAATAATAATAATAATCATCATCATCATCATCATCTAATGTCATCTGAATAAGAAAAAAAAAATCCAATGTCATCCATTAATTAGATCAAGAGTGATCTATAAATAGTGAAGTTGTTCACTATATATATATTTGTCTTTAATGGATGGTTGGACATTTCACTTTTGGATCTTTCCTTTTAGGTTGGCCATCTAACCCATATATTTCATATGGATTATTAATCTAAATTATCTAATTAATTATTACAGAGGAATATTTATCTTTTTTTCAAATTAAACTTGCCATGAGTAAGTACTTCACTAATGTATAGGGATTATGGTCTAATAAGCTTATATATATTATCAGTAGTCTTTTTTTTTTTTTCCACATAATTACAGGTTAGATGAATAATTAAGTATACTAACTATGATTCCTTAAAAAAAAAAAAAGGTTATACTAGTCATGACATGAACCCACTTAAAAGCTATATTTTTATTTTTTAAAATATAACATATATAAACAAATTATTATTATATTATAAAATCTATGAGTTAAGTTTATTATGTAAGATACAACTAAAAAAAATAATAAAAAGCATAGTATATGTATTAATCTATATAAATTTTAATTAAAACTTATAAAAATACAGTAATGTTGAAAATAATTAATGAAGTGATTTCACTGAAATTTAACCTTCTTTTATTTAGAAGGAGATAAAAAAGTTAATTAACAAAAAGTGTTATACTAAAACATATATATATATATATATATATATATATATATATATATATATATATTGTTCTTAGAAAATATATATATATATAATATAATATATGTACAAAATTAAAATAGACAAAACAATATTTACATATGGTTTTGTTTGATTAATTTAATTAAGAGATTAAACAAAAAAAAAAAAAAAAAGGAAAAGGGTTATAGATAAGGCTGCGTTTATTTTACATAGTATGGCTAAATAAGGTTGAATAAATTTAATTTGTTTAGTATTTGGTATGTTTTTCTACACGGATTATATTAAACAAAAATCATTTTTTATTTTGTCTTACCCTTTTTTTTTTTAATTATCTCATTTTATGTAGGACTCAATTAATTAAAAAAATTATTTCTAAATTACCCTCAATAAATATAAAATACAAGTTGCAGTATTTTTTTTTTCTAAATTACTTATTTTTCAGTCTTTACTACTTATTTGTCTCAATTGCTAAACGATAAAACATGATAAATATTATCCAATATTTTATCTTGTTCCATGTTATTTTATTTACGGCTATCAAAAAACACGGCGGTCCAATGGTTTATAATAACACCTAGCTAGTAATAGTTAAATTAATAAAGCAACTCACTTGCATTAAATGATAAAATGTGATAAATTTTTATTTAATTATGTTCTATTTTATCTTATCTTATTCTATATTATTTTATCTACGCAACCAAACACAATCTAATGTATATAACAACACTTAGCTAGTACTCTCTCCGTTCATTTTTATAAGATATTTTAGAGGAAAAAAATTATTCCATTTATAAGTCATTTTTTTTATAACCAATGCATCATTAATTCTTTTTTTTTTCCAATTTTATCCCTATAACTATCAATTGCATTCCAAAATTCAAGACACAATTTTCAAAAAAGAAGGGTAATTTAGTCATATTAATCTATAATTAAACTTAATAACTGATTTCTTAATTTTGATGAAATTTGTTAAAATGTCTTATAAACAAGAAATGGAGGGAGTAATAATTAAATTAATAAAGCAACTTTCTAAACCAATATTGAAATTGAAAGCCTTCATTGTCTTTGATTAATCTTGATAATTTTATAAGCATCCTCATTGGGTAAAGATTAATTAAAGTCATTGTCATGATTGAGAGAATGCAGAGATGATGGCTGCTTCTCAAACAATGGCCACTGGACCATTAAATGGCTACTGCTCTCCAGTTTGCTTATGAAAATAAATTGAGGACCATAAAATGTACACCTCATAGGTTAATTAGCACCTAGTTGAATTTGATATATGGATCCAAAACCAACTATATATATGATATTTTTATTATTAGATTTTTTTTTTTTTTTATCAAATATTTATAAAATATAAGATAATTAAAAAATTCAAATGTATACGTATACAATGAGAGTTATAATATACTTTTAATAATAACGAAACTCATTAAACTTAATTAAAAAATATATAAATACACGTTTCAATTTAAAAAATAAAAAATAAATCATCATATCAAAGGGGAAATAAATTTTAACTTTCCAAATAATAATTATAGCAAATATTACAAATATTCAGTATAAAAATAATCAAACTTGAAATATAAAAATTTCTTAATTCTTAATTTTTAATTAAATCTTTTGTATCAAAATCTCATTTTACTTGTATTTTTAGCATAAATAAATATATATTTAGTTTCTGAAATGAAAAATCCAGGAATTATAAATATTTGGGAAACTTTATTTGTTTTGTGTCATATCTTTGTCATACAATAAAATGAAAAATCTTAATAATAATAATACTAATAATAATAATAATAATAATAATAATAATAAATGGGTGAGCCCACAAAAGAGACAACCCATTTCCTAAAGCCAAAGATATGCTGACCTTTAATGCTACCAGATAGAATTTAAAGAGAGAATCATGGTCAATCATTGAGCCAGACAGCCAGTAATGTACTCATGTCACTGTAAATTTTTTTTTTTTTTTTTTACTTTATTCACTTGTTTATTAATTTATTAATTTTTGCCTCTCCATCCTCCAATATTTTTTTTTAAAAAATGATATTCATTGATAGAAACAGATTGCATGAAGTTCCTGATACAACAAGTTTGAGCATAAAAATTAGTGATAACAGAAAAAATATGGACTGCTCAGTTGTAATAAAAAAAAAAAAAAATACAATCTTAAAAATCTTTTGCTAACTTGTAAGAGTCAATGATAACACATTCATAAGATAGCCGTGGAAAGAGCCTTTTTCTAATAAGAGGTGACATAATCTGATCTGTTTTGATAAAAAAAATCAAGTTTGCTCGATTGTAAAGGAAATATATAAATTATAAGTGAAATTTTCGTCTTTGTCCTTGCATTTGTCTCAATCTGATTTATTGAAAATTTTCGTTTCTACTCATATATTTGTCTCAATCTAATTTACCCTACTCTATTTTTATCTTAGCTATTCATAGAATGGAAATGAGAATTTCAAAACTCACACTATTGCCATTACTACTTTTATTATCACCCTCGAAAATAAACTACTTAAAACTCTTTTTTTTTTTTTTTTTTTTCTCCCTAAAAGAATTGCTTCCTCAGTGCCAAAGCTTCCAAAATAGCAGGATTTAATACAAGAATAAATACGTATAAAACAGGGTACATATACCTCCTATGCATGCATAATGTTGTATTTGTTTAGGGTCCCATAAATAATATATACTTTATATATAAAATTATATTAATGTATATAGTAGATGCATTAGGAATGACAATTTGTACCCTACTCATAGGTATCCATTTGAATCTTACCAAATTAAAATGGGTAATATTCGAGTTAATTGGATAATGAGTATAGGTAAATTCATACTCAAAAAAATAGTATTAGATTTGGATAGGGTACAGATAGTGTAATACTTTGCCCATATCCATACCCTATCTGAACAATCAAGTTTTATATATTTTATATAAAACTTTATATATTTTATTATTTTGTATAAAGTTTTAGTATTTTAATATCTAAAATAATTCTTATATTTTCTTAAACATAAAAATGGGCTCGAATTGACCTATTTGTCCTTAACTAATTTGTATTACAGCCATTAAAATTATATTGTTTTAATAATAGATTTTTAGTAATTTAAAAGTTTTATTGAAATTATCAGAATGTCATTTAGTTTAGTTAAATAATTTATTATTCATTATCATTTTATTGATAACAAAAAAGTCATTTTATATTCTTGATATATAATGTTAAATTCTAATCTTAAATTTCTCTTATTCTCTCACTTTATCATTTTGCTCATTTTCTCTTCTCAGTTATCTATTTTTTGAATCTCAATTTCTTTTCTCATTAAAATTGCTTTCTTTAAACTCTTTATAAATTCTCTATTTTCAAACTTTTTAGATTTCATTCTCTTTTCTCTCTAGGTCTTTTTTCTTTTATTTGAATTTTCTTTTATTTTCTTTGGATCTTCTTTTCTTTTCTCTGGGTCTTATTCTCTTTTCTTTCTGATTTTATAATTAAATAAGTTTTCTTTAAATTGATATTTATAATTTTTCTTTTTACTTCTCATAATTTTGAATGTAAAAATAGCAAAACAAAAAATCACTTTTGTGTCTAGGGGGAAGAGCGTTGAATCACTTAAGCAAAATCTTATATTCGAATTTTGTGAATATAAAAAACTGACTTGGAAGAAATCTCTGCTCTGTGCCTGACTATACCTCAGATGATTAGTTCAGAGCTAAGCCTGGAGATATATTGGAAAACAAAAAAAAAAAAAAATCACTTTCGTGTACTTAAGACTATATCTACTATTTAGATATTTCATACTTACTATATTTAAAGTTAATATTATTTATGACCCTTATTCCTTTTCTTTATTAATATTAATTTACTTCATTTTATGTTTATTTCTTCTTATATAAAATAATTATTTAGATATACAATTGAATATCATCATATTAAATTTAACAATTCATTATAATATTGTGTTCCTTGAAATTTTAGTGTTTATAACTTCACATCAAATAATCAAATCAAATATCTATCAAGTAATCAATTATCCTAAATCATTATGTTGTTTATTATATAAATTTACTTTATTTTTAAATCAAATATTCTAAATTTACACATATATTTAAAAATAATTTGATAATTATTCGGATAATAGGTTACCCACGGGATACTCAAAACTTTATAGATATAGGGACGAGTTTGAAATTTATTACCCAAATGGGTATGAATAAGGGTATTGTATTACCTACGCGTTGCCATCCGTAAGATGCATTGCATTTTTTCTTTATTATTATAATTGCGAATTTTTTTATTGTATTAATTTTATAAAATTAAATTTTATACAAATATAAGTGTTCTATTCTATATATATATAACTGTAGTTGTATTTTAAGATCTCTGTACATTTTGGTATTAATGAATAGTATTGAAAATTTGACTCTATTTATTCGATATTTCAGGTATTTCTTTTATCAATTTAAACCCATTTATGTATTTCGGTGAATATTAAACTTAATGCAATCAGATTTCTTTTAGTTTTGTTAAAATTAAAAGGTTATTCACATTAAAATTAACAAAATTGAAAAGAAAAAAAAATCGTCATATATAGTTTGATTTGAAAATTAAAATATTGGCAAGTGAGATGAGAAAAATTAGTTAATTTAGCCGTTCTTTTTTTTTTTTCTCTTAAAAAAAAATCAAACTGAAGGTTTGTTTGATTTAATAATTTTAGGTAATTATTGATAATTAGCTATTAAAGTCAAACGCTAACTATTAAAAAATTTTGATTTTTCTATAAATATTTTGAACAGTCAATCATTAGACTTCAATTATAAAATTTATTTAATACTCTTAATTAGTAGTTGAAAATTCAAAAATCAAACGCTGGTTTTCAAATGTCAAATTCATAAGAATACTAGAGATTGAGTTTCAACTTTGCATAAATGGAAGAAAGTGAAACTTTTGGATATTTTAGGAGGTAAATGATAACATACCACACTTGAAAAAGGTTTTTTTCAATGGTGATTCCATGGGATGGCACTAATTGTCCATGCTGAGACACAATTAGAGGGTATGTTCCCTTGGAAAAGCCTGCTTTTATGCCTTTTATGTTTGACTTGCCCCTAAAAGTCTGCCAATTTTGGGCTAAAAAAGATAGGCATAAACCCCACAAGAGGAATCATTAGGACTCTTTTACTTGATGATTCTCCACTAAATGAAATAAAATTTATCTTCTCTCTTTCTCTCTGTGGCAAGCAAGCCAGTATTGCAGCTATTTTTTTGTGGTCTCAAAAGGAGTTAAAAGGAGCTAGCTATGTACGTAGCCACTGTCTTGGGTCCATTGTTCATGTTCTCTTGTTGGGGAAGAATAACCTTTACGTCTAAAAAATAAAAATATATAGTCCAATTACATTAATAGATTATTTTTAATATGTAATATATACTTTTCTGTCAATAGTCCAAACAGTAATCTTAAATTCTTACAGTTATGGAGTCAGTTGACCTAATTAGTGAAAATATGATGCTTGACATCTCTTACTATGTATGAAAATTATAGTATTGGTTTAATATTATTATTAACTTTATATATTATGAGATAAATTAATATCATTGAAAAAAAAAGAATTTTACAATGAAAAATTGAAACTAACAAGATATTTAAGCAAATAAATATTGAATTTAATATAAGTTAATTGATTTTGTGCAACAAAATTTTATATAACTTATAAAAAAAAAAAGATGAAATTTCTCTCTCTTATTATTCTCTCCCCTCTCTTTACAATCCTTGCCCCCTGATCTTACGGTGGGGACCCCTGGCGGCTCTGGCTACCGGAAGGGATCCACCTCTTTAGTCTTTTCCTTGTATATGTTTTTTGTACTGCCATGGTGTGCTTTTTGTGAGCTTTCTCTTGATCCCATTCACATCAAGTATTTTGTATATAAGAATCTAGTCCTATCATCTTGATCTATAGTAAGGTCTGACCTACTCATCAATTTAGCCCCTTGTTTTGTGTTGACTATGTTTGCTTGTCAATGAGTGGGGAAAGCAGAGGCTAGCTAGAGCTTTGATTCATCAGTGATGGTAATATTGCTTGATTTGTAATTGTGATTGAGTTCTAAATCGCCTAGTAGAGATGTGGCTCATTCAAGGCTATGGCCTAAACTTTTGCTTGTTAGGAACCATTGCTTTGTTGATGGCGGGGAGAGCAAATCTTGAAGTTTGGACATACTTATTTTTTGGGGTATGTCCAGCCACCAATGCCTTAGTTTCTTGGTCTCTTGCAGCAATGATTGAAGTACCAATGGAGGAGTTCAAACAAAAGAAGAGCTAGGAGCATTTGTGTCTGTTCAACTATTTTCTCAACCTCTAGACTGATTTCTTTGTAATGGACTTGAAGCCCAACTTTGAAAACTCATCTAGTTTGTTGTCAGATACTAGGTTCTTTTTAGTTGTTATGTTAGGCTACCCTATATGCTTACTGTATATTTATATCTTTATGAGCTTCTTACCTTATTAATGCTGGTTTTTTTTTTTCTTTGGGAAAAAAATTTATGTAACTTATCAAGTTTAAGTTGGCAAATTATATCTTAGACCCATATATATATAGCTTCATGGACCCAGGACACGTGAATGAGTAGGAGGAGAGTAATAGAGAGTGGTGGATGAGTGGAAGGATGGTAAGGGAGGGGCACCAACCCTTTTAGTCACTTTTTCTATTTGTTTGTAATACTTATAATTTTAAATTATATTTATTTTATTTTTTAGTAATCAAGAGATAATTAAAATTATATTAATTTATCTAAGAAAAAAATTACATTAATATTTGATTTTTTATTTGTTTAACTCTTCTAATTAAAACTATATTAATTTTCCTAAAAAAAAATTTACATTAATAGTTGAGTTTTTATATTTATTTAATTTTTCTAATGATAATTTTAGTATCATGAATATCAATAGTAAAAAAATAAATAATTAAATTTTTATTTTGCATAAAATTTTCAATGTAATTTTTATTTATAAATTTACACATTTATTGAAGTTAAAAAAAAAAAAAACACATGTATTGAAGTTGAGTGCACAATACATCCTCGACAGGGTATATGACAACTCTTTAAGTTGCTTGACACCCATAAATTTCAATATAATTTCAAAACGTCACGTTTTGACAATCTAAAATTTGAATTCAATATAATATTACTCTTGTCCATAAATATGGAAAAACTATCATATATACCCAAAACAGAGGTCCATATTTTAATCCTATTTGATACAAAAATTATTAATTTGTTATTTTTATAGGATATAGTCAAAGCGTATTTTAGTTCTATTTATTTACTTATCTTATGAATTTTTTCTTTATCCATCGATAAAAAACACAAATTCAAGATATCAGTCAATTTATAGAGATGATTCTATAATTATATTAAATTGAGTTAAGGTGTTTGCAAACTTGAATTGTGAGGGGGCACTGCATGGTGGGAGAGGTGGTAAATCTTGACTCAATCCGAATTAGCCTATTGAAATTCAACCAATAACTTACTTGCATTAGCATATAACCTAAAAATATCTTACCTAATTAAATTTAACTCGACAACTCAAATTCGCAGGTAAATTCATTCGCTTCGATGACTCAGTCCAATAATTCGGTATGATGATCTAATATAAATTAATAAAAATAATTAATTTTATTAAATAATTTAATTTTTCAAAAATAAAATCAATATTATAATATTTATTACTAAAATTACTAAGTACTTATTTACATGCTAGGACCCACTTGAATTTTCCTTCATGCTTTCGAGTATATGTAAAAAGAATACAATAGTAAAAGTAAAAAATAGAATTCAAGACCTCTATTATTGAGAATTTTAATTAACCAACAAACGACAAATAATTTTGCTAAATTTATATGCTAAAATATATTTATATTTTAAAATATTTTTAATAAATTTTATATTTAATTTCAAGTATTATGTTATAAAATTTAAATATAAATCTTATTAAATTGAGTATATATATTAAAAAAAATAATACTAAAGGTGAGAATAGAACACAAGACCTTTCGAAAATATAATACTAAAGGTGAGAATAGAACACAAGACCTTTGGGTATGTAAAATCTATATTAACCACTACATGCATGCTTGTATTGGGGGAATGTGCATAATAAAACTTATACAAATGATGAAATTTATACAATATTTGGATTGTGCTAAATTCCATTGTCCAGTTTCTTTTTTTTTTTTTTTTTGAACAATCCATTTGATTCTAACAATTTATGAATTGTTGAAATCCTTTAAAAATGAAGAATTAGAAATAGTATTTCAACAATTCCTCATTTTTTGACAAATAATGAAATATGACTTTTGTCAAATTTTACCTTTATTTGCCTAACATTCTACTTTGATTATTTGCTTAAAGTTTATTTAAAACATTTTCCATTCCATTAATATTTATTGAAGATTTGCTAACATTTCCCGTAACCAATATTTGATTAAATTTAATAAAAAATTTTTATTAAAAACAATTATTTTATACTTATCTTTATTTTTAAAAATTTAATTTAATAATTAGGATTTTATTTTTTATTATTAAATACTTAAATTTTATTGTTCAATAAAAATATTGCTATTACACTTTTTACAACTGATACAAGAATAAATTGAAATTTTTAATATAAGATCCATGGATTCTAACATTTTATTCAAATATAATTATCATAGTTTTTAATTCAAAATCCATATATTTTAAAATCATACCAAATGAAGTATTTTAAATATTTCCTACATTTCATATTTGCATCAGCCATAAGAAAGAAAAATACTATCTCAAAGCTTAAGGATGCAAATGGCAATTGGTTGGATTGGACTTTAGGTATCCAATCCCATATATTTAAATATTTTATTAACCTATTTCGATCTAGAGGTTGTAGTGGTGACAAGATTTTCAACAAAGTGAGAAACAAGGTTATTGTGGTGCAGAATCCATAGTTAATTAGACCTTTTAATCCAAGAGAAGTTAAAGAAGCTCTGTTTTCCATGTTTCCTTATAAATCCCCGAGTCCAGATGGCATGAACCCAGGATTTTTCCAACATTTTTGTGGTATAATTGGACCGGACATCACCAAATTATATTTATCATGTCTCTATGAAGCTTGGTTCACTAATGGCTTAAATTCCACATCAATTGTTTTGATCCTGAAGAAAAACATGCCTATACAAATTTGCCTAAACAAATTTCATATCTCCGCCCCATTGCATTATGTAACATTGTTTACAATATCATGGCCAAGATGCTTGCTAATCGAATGAAGAAAGTCCTTCAAGGAGTAATTTCAGAGTCCCAAAGTGCATTTTTCCCCTCCTGACTAATCACAGATAACATTATGATTGTTTATGAAATAGGGCATTTTCTTAAAAGGAAGAAGAATGGTAAAAATGGCCAGATGGCATTGAAGCTTGACATGTCCAAAGCTTATGACCGTATAAAATGGAGTTTCTTAGAGGGTATGTTTATCCATTTGGGCTTTGATGATAGGTGGGTAAAGTTGATCATGTTATGTGTCAAGACTATTCAATATACTATTGTTTATAATGGCGAAGACATTGGTCCAATTATCCCTCAAAGGGGTCTCCAACAAGGACCATTATTGCCTTACCTCTTTATAATCTGTGTTGAAGGGCTCTCTATTTTGCTTCAAGACTATGAAAATAGAGGAAAGCTTCATGGGTGCAAGATTGCAACAAGTGCTCCGGTTTTCTCTCATTTATTATTCAAGGATGATAGTCTACTATTTTTTTCAAGCCAATAATTCAGAAACTAAGTGTGTTAAAGAGTGTCTTGCTACCTATGAAGTTGCATCGAATCAAATAATCAATTATCAGAAGTTGAACATCCTATTTAGTATTAATACTACTTCTAAAAATTGCAGATCTGTGTATTCTATTTTAAATGTCCAGCATATGCAGGATTATGGTACCTATCTTGAATTGCCTTCCCTCATTGGTAGTAAAAAATGAGCCATCTTCTCCTATATTAAACAAAAAATTAAACAACGCTTGGGTTGTTGGCATAAGAAGCTCCTTTCATAGTTGAGAAGGAAGTACTACTCAAAAGTGTAGTGCAAGCCATGCTTACTTATGCCATGTCAGTATTCCTCCTTCCCTTGAGATTGTGCTCAAATCTGGAAAAACTAATGAATGCAAGCTGGTAGTGTAATGGCAATAATGGCAGTAGTGGTATTTGTTGGATGGCTTGGGAGAAGTTGTGCATTCACAAAAGCAAGGGAGGTTTGGGCTTGAAAAGACTTCATGACTTTAATGTTTCTCTCTGATGCAAGCAAGGATGAAGGCTTCTAATTCATCCTCATTCTCTTATGCCTCTCTTATATAGAGCGAAGTACTACCCAAACTGCTCATTCCTTAAAGCTTCTTTAGGTCCAAATCCAAATATGCTTAGAAAAGCATATTAGCAAGTCAATCTCTTTTAAGAAATGAAGTAATGTTTCGAGTGGGGTCTAGTTATGATATAAGTATCTGGGAATCCCCTTAGCTACTAGATAAGGAGAACCCTTTTGTTGAATCTGCTATGGTGCCGGAGCTGATGAATGAATTAGTGTCTTCCTTAATTCTAGAAATCCTCAAAGATGGGATGAGTATCTTAATTATTCCAAGTGTCTTTAATCCAAAAGATACAGGATTGATCTTAAATATTCCCCTCAGTCAAAGACAACATGAGGACCAAATCATTTGGAAGCATTATCATAAAGGTATATTCACAGTCAAGAATGGCTATAGGGTACTCATGGAGAACTTACTTGCTTCAAACAATTAGCAAAGATTTCATCATTGGAAGAAGCTATGGGCGATGAATGCGCCTTATAAAGTCAAAAATTTGCTATGGCATGTGTGCTGTGATTGCCTGCCCACCCTCTCATGTTTGAAGAAGAGGGGTCTAGATATTACAGTTATGTGTCCTTTCTGCAATGCTAGTGAAGAGTCTAGTGTTCACTTGTTTGGTCAATGCCAATTTGCGAGACAGGTTTGGTTTGCTTTAAATTATGGTCTTGCTAATCTAGGTACTTCTTCTTTTGTTTCCTGGTGGAATTCTTTATGTAATGCAACTGATAACGACTCATTAGCTTAGGCAACTATCATTGTTTGGTCCTTATGGCATGCTTGAAATAAGCTGTTCTGGAACAAGAAAGTAATTTAGCCTACTAAAGTTCTTCACTCACCTTCTACGATGCTGCTTTGGTGGAAGGCCTCAAGAGTTTCCAACCAAACATCAGTTACTAGAGCGTCAAATTTACATACTACTCACTGGTCCAAACCTCTTATGGGTTACCTGAAATGCAATTTTGATGCAACACTCTCTCTCACTCGAATACAGTACCTTATGGCTTTATTATCAGAGATGATCAAAGGAGCTTTATTGCTGCTAAACATGGAGCTTTAAGATGCTCACTGGAACCTAAGCTTGTAGAACCTTATCATGTAAAGAAACATTGTCATGGTTGAAGGTAAACAATTTCCAAAAGATGCTTATTGAGATAGATTGCTTAGAGTTACATCAAGCCATAAATTGTCCTTCATTTAATCTATCCCTTTGTGGCATTATCATCAATGATTGTATTAGCTTATTTAAAGAGTTAGTTGATTGCAAACTCTATTTTGTTAAGAGATCAGCAAATCATTGTGCTCATGTGTTAGTTAAAGCCATTGGTACTCAATATGATCTAGGGGAGTGGCTATCTGCTCCTACTCAACTTCTTTTAGATGTAATTTCCTTTGATTTAATATAAAGCTTCAGTTTTCCTTATATATATATATATATATATATATAGACACACACACACACATATGTATATATATACATATACTCTAATATTCCCTTTATTTCACATTCCCTCAATTCAAATGTACTCTACATTACTTAAGAAATTTTGTTAAGTTTATACATTAAAATATATTTATATTTTACAATATTTTTAATAAAATTTTATATTAAATTTTAGGTTAATTATATTTTTATTTAAATTTAAAGTCCTATTAAATATAATGCAAATTATATATATTTTTTATTTTTTTTAATAATTTTATTATTCTATTGTCTATTAGACTACTACTAAAATTTTATATTTTCATATATATAATTCAAATTAGATTTCATATAGATTAAAAAATTGAAAAATATTATTATTTCTCTTATTAAAATTTAATTGTTACATTATTACTTTTTATTTATAGATTTTATATTATTTTATCAAATGTATTAATAAATCTAATTTCTTTTAGTAATTAGAGATATTCTTGAATTAACTAATATGCTCAATGAAATTATTACATTATTAAGTAAGCTTAGAAAATGAACTATCCATGTTTAATATATAAACTTCAAAATTATATATATAATAAGCGCTAAATAATAACTATTTTGTTATTAATAACTAATAATAAGTGCTTATTAATAATTAAGTAATAACTAATTAACTAGTAATAATAAGTAGTAATTATTAATTATTAAGATAAGTACTTTTTTTTTGGAAATAATTAATATAAGTGGTAAATGGTAACTAATTACAAGTGTTAAGTATTAAATATAACAAATTAACTAGTGATAACTATTAAGTAGTAATTATTAATTTCTAAATACTAACTATTAAATAATGAATATAGTTCACATAGATTATGACTTGTGAATATATATATATATATATAGTCGATCTACTAACATTATATTAAAATTTCCACCAATAATTTATTATTGTATTTGCTTAAATTATTATTAGAGTAGTATTTATATCCAGGCAAAAATTATTAGAATAAGAGAAAAGGCTATTATTAACATTTCAAATGACAAAATTATCATTTTTTTACTTCATGCATGCTAAAATTACCTTATCTATCTTTAAAATATTATTAATAACTGTTAATAAAATTATTTGAATTTCAATAGATTACTTTCCCTATATATTTTTTAAAATGAGAGACATTAATGTGCAAAAAATCATTAATATTGAACAAAATAAGAAAATAACAATTTTTGAAAAACTATAAATTATATTTAAAATAAGAAATAATTGATATTTTCTCGTATAAAAATAAAAGTAAATTAATTGTATTAGAAATTTCATAATATTTTATGTGTATACTCTAGTTTTTTTTTTTTAATAATAATAAAAGTCATATGTATACTCTAGTTAATACTTACAAATAAAATAAAAGTAAATTTTTAAAAAAATTATTTCTCATAATATTTTTTAAAATGTTAAATACATAGTTTTTTTATATTTTAAAAATATTAATATGAAATAATTTTTTAAGAACTACAAATGAAATTAGACGTCTTAAATATTTTTAATAAAAATCACTAAAATAAATATGAAAAATAATAAAATATTTTAATTTATTAACTTTTAATAAGGTTTTAAATTTTTTTTTGTTAATTAATATGTTTAAAATAAATACTGTATTTTAATCATTATATGTTTATAAAGATAAATATTTTATTTTAAATTTATATATGAAAATTGATATAAAACAAAAAAAAATATATTTTTAAAGGTATAAAAAGTAAGTTAAGAATATTAAGCAAAATGATAATTTTGTTAATTGAAAAGTTATAAACAACTTTTGTTCTAATCCTAACAATTCATATTATAACAATAACACTATCCTTATTATTATTTTAAACTTTTTGAAATTATATGTGAAATTTTTATATTCAAAACAATTTAAAAAAAAAATACTAAAAATCTTCAAATTATACGAATTTGATCCAAAATATTCTTTTTAGGTTGACCCGATATATAACTCGGCCTGTCAACAATATGAAATAACCCATTTATAACCTATTAAAAAAATCAAAATGATTCCAACCTAAACTCACCCGATCTTTAAATGCTAGAAAACCTAACAACTGACTAATGGGTGATGAGAAAAAAGAGTTACAAAGTTTGAATGTTCACAGCCAATGTGGTTGAGGAGGTGATGAGAGAAAAGGTGTCAATGCAATGAATGGTATGGTCCCTTTTGTAGATTTGTGCTACTGCTGGCTACTTGTCATTACTTGTTATTGCTTCAACTCACTATTCTTATTTCTCCCATAAAAATTATAAAAAAAAAAGGTAAAAAATAGATACTCATAATATTTACATTAATGGCTATTGGCTAGTGGGATTATTTCCTGCTACCACCCGTGAGATGAATTTATTACAGTTCTACTTATCACATGTCAATTCTACATCATGCTTCACACAATTCCTCCTATTATTATTATTGTTCTTTTTACTATTGGAAATGAGATGATTTATATTTGGTAGACATAACTTACAGAATAACTATATTTGTTTTATGGAATGATAAATTTAGATTCGAAACTCTCATATTTTAATACTAAAAAAATAAAAATGAGCGAATAGGGTAGAATTACAATTTTTTTTTTAAAAAAAATTAAAATTTTGGCATGAACTCTTATATAATATTTACATTTTAATATTTTTAGTACAATAAAATTTTTTTAAGAGAGCAAAATAGTTATAAAAGTTTAAATATCTTATTTCTTATATATTATTAATTTGTTATAGTACTCTCATTACAATTAATATCACCCTTACTTAAGTTACCAATTCACAATCTGATGTATAAAAAAAATTAAATAATGTTTTCTTTATTTAATTTGTTGCCCATGCCATTGACTTTCAATGATGCTGATACAGAACAAGAACAAGAAGGAAAGGTTTGGTCATTTGGGTATATAAATTCATGTCATTTTCTTGCTATTTTTGTTCTTTTAAAAAAAAAAAGAATTTATCTTTTTTTTTTATTTTATAATAATAGGAAAAGCCAAAACAAAGAAAAGAATTAGTATAAGTTAACATGCCTTGTTAATTACTAATCAAAATATCTAAGCTGCCATTTGCTTTATGAGAAAATATCCAAGCCATGGTGATCAATCATGAACTGTATTACCTGTCCAATAATTGTTTAAACTCTTTTATAATATTATTATTATTATTATACCTAAAACAATAATATTATTAATAAAACCGTTAACATTTCACACTTAAAAAAAAAAAGAAATCAAATATAAATTTATTGACTATATCATATATATACTTAAAAACCGTTATATCATACGTAAGTCTATGACTAAGATTTTCTTGAAACGATGAGTTATGAAAAATGAAATTATGGCGTATATAGTTTTTTATTTTTTAAGGAAAAATTTATGGCATGTATAGTTGAAATGTAATTAACTTGATAAAAATAGCTACACTAAAATAATATATAAAAATAGTTGGATAACATTTTCTATTTTTTATGTAAAATACAAATGGAATGATTTCCTTATAGCATAATGTCAACAAGATTCAAAAAGATAAGATATAGGATTTCAAGGCTTTGTAATCAACTCAAGATAAACAAAATGGATCACTTCAACCAAAGAATACAAAGGATTTTTAGATAATAATTAGTCAAACAATATAAATAATATTAATTTCCGGTATATTTGAAAATGATTTTTAAAATTTGTAAAAATGATCATTGCCAGCTCAAAAGTAATTTATAAATCATATAAACTACTGTTTGATTATGAAGGGTCAAAAGTTTCAGAAACCAACACCATTGCTATCTTTATCATTCAAGATTCAAAACTGTGGATTAGGAAATGAGGTTTTGTCAAAATAAAAGAAAACCTTATCTTGTTCATTGGAAATGGATTAGGATTTCCAAATATGGATTTCAACATAAAGTATATATATAATAATGTTTTTATTCATCTACATCTTTTTTCATTTTTGGGTTGCTTCTCAAATCTTCCACTTAATATATATATATATATATATATATATATATATATATATATATATTTTTTTTTTGCCAAAGTCCCACTTAATTGATGATTGAATAATATTTTACAAACTTAATTATGTGTCCCTTCTCTGTCCCTGTATATTTATACATTTTGAAGAAAAAATATATTTTATAGACTTAAAGCGTACTTTTTAACATTTGCTCATTGCATCACACAAATTGATTTTTTCCCCTCTTTTTAAGCTCTATTGTAATCCATTTTGAAGAAAATTTGAGAGAACATTATACAATAATAAAATAATACACAATTAACTCAACATAAACATTAAATCTATGAAACATCAACCAAATATATAAACAAAAAAAACTAAACATATACCTAACATAAAAGAAAAGATAGTTTATTTGATTCAAGTGGTGAAATTTTCATGAGATAATCAAAGTAATCCAATTTTAAGAATAAATATTTATATTTTTTTCTCGCTTTCATTTATTTTTTCAATTTTTATCCCTTGATTGATCAAAATCCAACTTGGCCATGTCTTTATTAATAACATAATTTTTAATTAAGACATGGATCAGTGGAAGAAGCAAAATCACTTGTATCCAATATTTTTTTTCTTGGATTTTCATTTCTAACACAACATCCTTGATTTCATAACCTCAAGAAGGAAAAACAAAAGCCCAAACCACAAAGTATAGTTGTAGGCTAAACCACTTCAAATTAGCACAAATCCATTGAGATTTGAGACAATGTCAAACCTTCATCTTTTTCCTCGCTCATCATCAGCTGCTAGAACCTTTTTTTATCAACCTAATGAGCTTTATGAACAAGAAGCAGTAGATATGAACAATAAGCAGCAAACACATAATGGAAAGAGCTATAATCGCTTTCACGAGTGAAAGCGCTATATATCAATCAATAGTAAAGTTGGATATAAATAAATTATAATTTATCAATGGAGAATATAATGGAGAAGAAATATGTAAAGAAGTCACAAGGAAATTAATGCAAAATCATTTGATTGAAAATATAAGTCCCAGCAAAGATGGGAATGCTTAAGATTTTCATGAAGAATCATCAAAATTCTTTGAAATCGCTATTCTTCAGGTAGAGATCATCAAATTGAAGCGAAGATTGTGCTTAACACCATCAATTCTGTCATCGCTTGTTGCTCCAAGTAATCAAATCCCACCAATTGATAATTTCTATAAATGCAATATTATTGTAACTCGTAGATGGATATGATCTTTTGATTGAATCTTGAATATCTTCATCACCACATGATCATCTTCTTCAAATTCAATTTCGATAGAGAAGTGGACTGAAGAGTTGGGATCAGCCGCGGTAAGTGAGTCTAATTCGACAAGAGTTGTGAGGTTGAAAAGTAAAAAATTCAAAACGGAAGTAGGAAAAAAAAAAAAAAAAAAAAGTGGAGAGTGTAATTGCCTCTTGTTTTTACTTGTCTATCTCTATTGGGCTCTTGGGTTCCTATTTGGGCTTCTTTTTTGCATTTTTCTTGGGCTTTTTGTGTGCAGGATGTCTTTTTTCTTCTATTCTTTTTAAGTTTATATTTGGGTTTCATGTAGTTGTTAAAACTTGGCCCAGGCCGAAATTGGATCCAACATAAAAAAAAGTCTAACCCAGACACTTCCTCCCATCGGAGGTTAAGTGTGAGATTAGGTTTTTCATTATTTGTTTTTGATCTTTAACTCAATTATTCAAATTAAATATAATCTATTTAGATTTTATGCAATTACTTTCAATTTAATTTTTTAAAAAAAAATAATACTAGGAGTAATTAAATATGAGTCAATTTATTTAGAATTCATAAATTTATCTGACCCAATCTTCACTTCAACTTGCAATCATCTCTGACTAAAACAAGAATAATATCTATAAATATTTGAAAATATCTCAAATGCTAATATCAATATATTTAGTATAAGTCTCTGTTTGAGATAATAGAAAAAAAATACATAATTTATGGAATGTTCAAAATTCATCATTCATCACAATCTTTCATTTTGAAAATTTTTAAAATTTCACATAAAATATGAGATTTTGAAAAATTTTTCATTTTAATGAATGAAGAATTTTACAAATTATTTTTTTATTATAAAAATATTATTGGTCTTTTTATTAAAAAAAATCTTTTAAATTTTTTACTATAAAATTATGACAATTAATAACATTTTTTAATATGTATACTGAAATTTTAAATGAAAGATATTTTGAAATAAAAAGAATAAGAATTTAATTTAGTGGTTGAAAGGCTCCTCCTAATAATTTTTAAACAAATTCATTATGTTTTCCTTGCTAATAATGAGGAGGCAAAGACACACAAATTATATGTTGAGAAGTGTTAAATACTTTCACTTTATTATATTTTTTTATTATCATCTCTATTTTTATGATAACATATAAACTGCATTAAATTTTATAGATATATATTATTCACAAATTATATATATATATATATATATATATATATATATATATATATGTGCAATTAATTAAGCAATCGATTTTTGCCTAATTTGCCTTTAAATAATATATGTTTATAAAATTTAATATAGTTTATGTATGATTATAAAAATAGAGAAAACAATAAGAGAATATATATAATACTTCATCAAGATAAGTGCTAAATATTTTTTTTTAATTTTTTTTATTTCTTCTTTATTTTTATGATGATATATAAGTTAAATTTGTAAGTAATAAAGAGAAGGTATTTAGCATTATGAATGCTGAAAAATGAAAATGCAAACAGTGAATACAAGCGCATGTTAGCAACCAGCAGTATGGCATACTTGGTTGTTGACAACCCACCGCGTATATATCTCCATATTACTCCACGTGGCATGTATAAATGCACAGCAGATAGATTTTATATTTATAACCAATTGAAAATTATATTCATAGTTGTAAGTAACATTAATATGACATATAAGTCATATGACTAATTAGGATTGAGTATGATAGGTGAAAATTTCAATTTGAACTGAATTTTTGAAACGAAAAAATAATGAGGAACAAAATTTTTGAGACTAAAAAATTAATTGAATCAATATAAATATATTGAGACTAAACTGATAATATATTAGTTTTCATATTAAGAATTAGACTGAACATAACTAAATTTTAATTGCATATGTATATATATATACTTGAATTTCTAAAAACTTGAACCAAACTTAAATTGAAATTGAATACTGAAAATTTTAAATTGTACTATATTTAGATAATTTGAAACGAATATTTTTTTTAAATAAATCCACACTAATTTCTCAATAATTAAATATCCAAAATTTTAATTCGATTCGAAATTTTTTAAATTCATAATTTTGCTCAAGCATTGCCAATCCGTATGGCTCATATCCAATTAAATGATTTATGATTGAAAAAATTGTAATAAATATTTTATATGCTATTTGATATGTAAAATATTTTCAAAAAAAAAAAAAAAACACTGGAATTGGCAATTTTTCTGTCTTTATAAAGTTAAATCTTAATTTTATTTAACAAAATCGTTTTTCTAAATGAATTAAGCCATTTGATTTTCTAACGATGACATTGAAATGGATGATTATAACCAAAAATCATCATCATTATAAGTGATAACTTATTTTTTCATATGGATTAAAGCAAAATTTCTAGGATATGTTTTTCATAAATGGTTAGTGAAGAAGTCACAATAAAATTAATGCAAAATCATTTGATTGAAAATAAAAATTCCTGCAAAGATGGGAATGCTTGAGATTTTCATGAAAAATCATCAAAATTCTTTAAAATCGTTATTCTTCAGATAGAAATTGTAAAATTGAAGAGAAGATTGTGTCTAAGATTATCAATTCTGTCATTGCTTGTTGCTTCAAGTAATCAAATCCCATCAACTGATAATTTCTGTAAATGCAATATTACTGTAACTTGTAAATGAATATGATGATTGGATTGAATCTTGAATATCTTCATCACTGCATGATCATCTTCTTCAAATTCAACTTCGATATAGAAGTGGACTGAAGAGTTGGGATCGGCGGCGGTAAGTGAGTCCAATTCGACAAGAGTTGTGTGGTTGAGAAGTAAAAAATTCAAAACGGAAGTAGAAAAAGAAAAAAAGAAAAAAAAAGTGGAGAGTATAATTTCCACTTGTTTTTACTTGTCTCTCTCTATATTGGGCTCTTGGGTTCCTATTTGGGCTTCGTTTTTCCAATGTTCTTGGGCTTTTTAAGTCAATTATTGAAATTAAATATAATCTATTTAGATTTTATTCAATTACGTTCAATTTAATTTTTTTAAAAAATTAATATTAGGAGTAATTAAATATGAGTCAATTTATTTAGAATTCATAAATTTATCTAACCCAATCTCCACTTCAACTTGCAATCATCTCTCACTAAAACAAGAATAATATCTATAATATTTGAAAATATCTCAAATACTAATATCAATATATTTAGTATAAGTCTCTGTTTGAGATAATAGAAAAAAAAAATACATAATTTATGGATTATTCAAAATCATCATCCATCACAATCCTTCATTTCGAAAGTTTTTAAAATTTCACATAAAATATGAAAAATTTCTCATTTTATCGAATGAAGAATTTTATAAATTATTTTTTATTATAAAAATATTATTGGTTTTTTTATTAAAAAAATCTTTTATTTTTTTCTTTTAAAATTATGATAATTAATAATATTTTTTAATCTGTATGAAATTTTAAATGAGAGACATTTTAAAATAAAAAGAATAATTTTTAAACAAATTCATTAGGTTTTCCTTGCTAATAATGAGGAGCAAAGACACATAACTTATATGTTGAGAAGTACTAAATACTTTCTCTTTATTACATTTTCTTATTATCATCTCTATTTTTATAATGACATATAAACTTTATTTAATTTTATAGATATATATTATTTACAAATTATATATATATATTATTTGCAATTAATTAAGTAATCAATTTTTGCCTAATTTGAGTAATTTGAGCAAATTAGGCAAAAATTGATTACTTAATTAATGGCAATATATATATATTAATTTCAATAAATTAAGTAATCAATTTTTTCAATTAATTAAGTAATCAATTTTTGCCTAATTTGACAGCAAATTAGGCAAAAATTGATTACTTAATTAATTTTAATTAATATATAATCTATAAATAATATATATTTACAAAATTTAATGCAGTTTATATATTATCATAAGAATAGAGAAAACAATAAGAAAATATATTTAGCACTTTAGCAAAATAAGTGCTAAATACTTTCTCTTTCTTATATTATCTTATTATCTTCTTTATTTTTATGATGATATATAAACTGCATTAGATTATATATATATATATATATATATTATTTGCAATTAATTAAGCAATCAATTTTTACCTAATTTGCCTTTAAATAATATATGTCTACAAAATTTAATACAGGTTATATATCATCATAAGAATAGAGAAAACAATAAAAGAATATATTTAGCACTTTAGCAAGATAAGTGCTAAATATTTGATCTTTTTTATTTTCTTTTATTCTTTTTTCATTCTTATAATAACACATAAATTTAATTTGTAAGTAATAAAGAGAAGATATTTAACATTTCTGATACGGAAAAATGAGAATGCAAACACTGAATACAGGCGCATGTTAGCAACTAGCAGTATGGCATACTTGGTTGTTGACAACCGACCGCGTATATATCTCCATATTACTCCACGTGGCATGTATAAATGCACAGTAGATCTATTTTATATTTATAACCAATTGAAAATTATATTCATAGTTGGCAATATATATATATATATATATATATATATATATATATATATATATATATATATATATATATATATATATTATATTCACATGTGCTTTGGCAAAAAAAAAAAAAGAAAAAGAAAATTCTATGTCATATTTCTCATCCCAAGAGTTTTTTTTTAATATAATTAATGTGTTAATATTTAATGTCACATCAATTACATTACAAGTGTACTGTAATAAGTAACACTACTATGACATATAAGTCATATGACTAATTAGGATTCAGTATGATCGGTGAAAATTTTAATTCGAACTGAATTTTTGAAACGAAAAAGTTACGGAAAAAAAATTTTTGAGACTAAAAAATTAATGGAATCCAGTAGAACCAAACCAATATAAATATAATGAGACTAAACTGATAGTGTATTAGTTTATATATTAAAAATTGAACTAAATTCGAATCTTAAATTTCTGAAAATTCAAATTAAATTCGAATTAAAATTAAATACTGAAAATTTTAAATTGTATCATATTAAATTATCAAAAAAATTTGATACAAATATTTTTTCTAAATAAATCGGGATGTTTTCTCTAAATAAATCTACAATGATTTCTCAATAATTAAATATCCAAAATTTTAATTCGATTCAAAATTTTTTAAATTCATAATTTTGCTCAAGCATTGCCAATCCGTATGGTTCATATCCAATTAAATGATTTATGATTGAAAAAATTGTAATAAATATTTTATATGCTATTTGATATGTAAGATAATTCAAAAAAAAAAAAAAAAAAACACTGGAATTGGCTATTTTTCTGTCTTTATAAAGTTAAATCTTAATTTTATTTAACAAAATCGTTTTTCTAGATGAATTAAGTCATTTGATTTTCTGACGATGACATTGAAATGGATGATGATAACCAAAAATCATCATCATTATAAGTGATAACTTATTTTTTCATATGGATTAAAGCAAAATTCATAGGATATGTTTTTAGTAAATGGTTAGTCGAGACTTTTTATAAATTTTTAGGGTAAGTTATTATTTAATCTCTAAGAATTTTATCTAATTAATTAATTTATTTCTGTTTTTGAGAAATTAATTAATTAGTCTATCAGTCTTAGTTCCATTTGACTATTTAATTTTTTCGTTTAATTTTATATTTTTTTATTAAATTTATAAAAAATGACTAAAATATTATTATATAAATGATAAATATAATTTTAATTTTACTACTTAAAAATAAAAAATAAAAGTATTGAAATTAGTAAAAGTAAATAATATTTATATAATTATATTATAATTATATTTAATATTATTAAATTATAAAATTCTTTATTATTATATAAATATATAATTATTATATAAAATAAAAATAAAAATATTTATATTAATAAAAATAAATAATTATTATGTAATTAAATGATCAGTATATAATTATATTATTTAATTATATTAATTTGAATTTTTCTTTTTTACATAATAAAATTAAAATGATATTTGTTGTATATAGAAAGGCTTTTTAGTTATTTTTCATAAATTTAACAAAAAAATATAAAAATTAGACGGATTGATTAAATAGTCTGACGGAATCAAAACAGAATGACTAATTAGTTAGTTTCTCAAAATACAAGGATGAGTTAGTCAATCAGATCAGATTTCAGAAATTAAATAGTAATCTATCTTAAATTTTTTGTTTTTTGTTTAAATATTTTTATGCCTCTTTTATTTATTTATCTACTTATTATTTTCCTTATGCTCTCGATTTATAAATTACTGATAGCCTGTAAATATAATACTGCGACAAAAGGTTTCAACTTTGTGGGTAAAAATATTTATTTGATTCATAAAAAATTATTTACTTAATATATTAGATACTTCTAAGTATCCGTTGTGAGTCGTTAATTTTAAATAGAGATGTAAATTAGGTAAATTTTGACATGCCAAATATGAGAGTCAAATTTTCTCTGTAAATGATGTTAAATGTTTAATGAATGAGAGGAGTTATTTGCAAAAAAAAAGAAAAAAAAAAAAGAAAAAAAAATCAAATAAGTTAAATTTGAATTGATTTTAACAAGCTTCAATTTTTAGATTTTTTTTTAATCTATATTTGATTGTAATGTTTGATTTA
This sequence comes from Reutealis trisperma, assembly GCA_947687605.1. Lineage (NCBI taxonomy): Eukaryota > Viridiplantae > Streptophyta > Magnoliopsida > Malpighiales > Euphorbiaceae > Reutealis > Reutealis trisperma. Next base: position 1,737,879 of record CANTUT010000112.1, read on the forward strand.
ATTATTAAGTTAATACTTTTTTTTTTTTGAACAATTGTTAAGTTAACACTTATAATATCTTTTAAGTGACTTGATAATAATAGTAATTGATAATAATAGTCTATCTATGCACTAACAAATATAATATTCGGTTAATTATGAATATTCTCCAAAAAAGAATAAATATAAACTTACAATTTACAAAATGATAACTTCCTTTCTTGAAATTAAAAAATTATTTTTCTACTTATAAGTTTTTAACAGTGATATTGGAGTTGTTTTTAGGGTGGTTTGGTCTCAAGTTTAAATATAAGTTAGAGCCAAATTTATTAACAAATTATTTTCTCGAGAATCACTTGTTTTTAATAAATTTTTTGAGCAATTATAGCATATTTAATTCACTACTAGAAAAACACAAATTATGGACGAAAAATTTCATTAGCAATACTAAATATACCGTTAATAAACATAATTACCAATGTATTATCAATGATAACAAATTTTGGAATAATCTTAGTCTATATAACTTTGTTGATGAAAAAAGATTATCATCGAAGAATTTACAGATAGAAGTTTTATTGATAAAATTCACGTATTATCGGTAATAAGTAGAAAATAAATGAATAAAGAAGTCTATCCGTTAGTAATTTAGAAAAATAAATTAATAAATTAATATTTTTTGTCAATAATATATTGATAAATAATAAAAAATAAAAATATATTACTTTCCATCGGTAAATTATTGGTAAATTACTAAAAAAACAACGTTTCCATTAATAATAATAAATTAATTATGTTCCATTGGTAAGTATGTGGCAATCATTAATTTTTTTAATAACTTAATTTAATTACAATTATATTTAAATTCATAAAGTAAAAAATATTAAAGTAAATATAGCAAATTATATTAATGTAAATAATAAATATACAATAACAAAATATAATATGCTAATATAAAATAAATAATGTTTGTATAAAAAATAAAAAACAATAATGTAATTAAGATCCGCGATGTGATCATTGTCGTTGTGGGAGATTAATTCATCCATTTAACTTGGCATTTTCTTTACTATCAATTTTATGGCATAATGCTTAATATTGATTCTATTATTATAAATAACTTATTTTTTAGTTTCATTTTACTTTAAAAAAATTTATCATATTTTATATTTTATACTTTCATTTTATGACATTTTTTTAATTTTATATTAATGGCATATTTTTACTTTTAGTATACGTATTTTCTACTTTTTGATTTTAAGTACATATTGGCTTCAATAAATTACATAAAAAAAATACTTGCCTATTAAAAAATACATACTAAATATGTAGACAATAAAAATCTATATACATACTAACTGTATAAAACAATTATAAGATTACATATATAATTATACGTTTAATTATAATAAATTTTTTACTTACCTCTTGAAGTGCAAGAACCGAACAGTACACAACAAATAAAAAAAATTCTAACCAAACTGAAATAAAATTACAAGCCAAAAAATATAAATATTAATAAATTACAAAACTATCAAAATTCCATAAATCTTAATGTACATACAAAATTTCCTCCTCATTACATCATTTAGTATACAAAAATTAAAATAAAAAATTCCAATTAAAATTAAAAAAAATTATACAACTTCCAATACATTAACATATAAAAATTAATTATACATAGAATTCACAAAATTAAAATTAGATACAATTTTTATGATTTATTATCAACAAAATTTCCAAAAAAAATTCCACAATTTCTAAGAAAATTTTCAAATAATCTACATACAAAAATTATACACATAATTTACAAAATTAAAATTACATACAAATTTTACAATTTATTATACATAAAATTTCAAAAAAACCCTAATTTCTGAAAAAATTCCAAACCATTTACATACAAAAATTAATTATAACCATAATTTACAAAATTAAAATTACATACAAATTTCAAAATTTCTTATATACACAATTTGCACAAAAAAAAAAAAAAAAACTAATTTCCAACCAAATGTCCAAATTTCCCAAAATAAAACTCCCAATAAATTTCATATATACATTCTCAACTTTCATTTTTTTTCCAACAAAAACACTTAACTAATTAAAAATTTATATTGCAAACCTATGATTGCTTGAAGCAAAGGCTTCAAAATATTGCCAACTAAAAAAAATTTTTTTTTTCATATAAACATAATTCATTAACCCAAAAACACTTGAAAAATCATCCATCATCATACCTACGAGCCGAAGACCCATGGCATTGACTGACGGTGGCTGAAACAGAGGTAGCATGAGTGGCAACGGCAACTAGAGCATGGGAGTAGAGAAACCAGAGAAAGAAAGAAAGTAAAAAGAAGAAAGACGAAGAAAAGAGAGAAGGAAAGAGGGAAGGGATGGAATTTTTATTAACTATTTAGTGACAGATTACCGATGAACATGCCAAGTGACATAAATGAATACATTAGTAATATGTCGGCAACTTATTAAACTATATAAATTCTCTGACATTATTTATTGATGGACTACCGATGCTTATTTTTATCGCTACGTGTACTTACTGTCAGTAATCTATTGATAAATTATTTAATTTGTACTAAAATTTCGTGCTTGACTTATGAGTTTTATTTACATCAATAAATAGTTGCAAAATTGTTGGTATATGATCACAACATTGCTTTTTGCCCTAATTTATCAACTGATATTTTTTATCGGTATGTTCTGACCAATTTCTATCAATGATTAGTCGAAAAATTGATATTTTAAGTGATCAATATATTCCATTAGTGATCCATGAATAAATGCTGATGGTTTTTTTCTGTCAGTAATTTCCATCGCTATTCATCTAAATTCTTGTGGTGATTAAATGTAAATGTTAAGAAAAAGTGCAATACATATATATATATATATAACGGAGCGGAGCGGTTTGAAGATTAATGCAATTGTGGGAGGAGAAGGCATGCACGTTTTGTTTTGTTTTGTTTTTGTTTTTATTTTTGTTTTCTGACTCGTAGGTATGCACGTTTTGTTACGGTGGGGTGAGAGGAATTCATTAATTCAGCACCAAAGTAGTATATCATTTATTTGATAATTTGTCTTTCTCTTCACTTATTTGTCAAAGAAATATCACTTTCATTGGTACTTAAAAATTATATGTATTTTATAAAATTTGCATTTAATTAAAATTTGATTTTTAGTTGTGAAAATCGGTTATTCGAACAAATTAATCCAATTAAAAATAATTAAAAATTACAAAAATTGATCTGTACAAGTTTTCAATTAGAATCTATAGAAATATAATGTTATGGATTAAAAATCAATAAAGTGGTTTTATATAAATTTAGTTTTTGATGAGATAATTTCATGTAAACTTAGTTTTTAAGAAAATTATATAATACATTAAGAATTTTTTTTTAAATAACTGTTTTCCAGTGACAAGGCATTTTGGGATTATTCTTTAGGTTTTATCCTTTATATATATATATATTCGAATTGAAACTGAATGATGAGAGATGAAAGTGACTCTAAAGAGAGGCTTGGACTCTCTTTTAGCTCAGCCCCATTGCAAAGCCTTCAGAGACTATGATAAATGGAAACAGGACCCATTGGCCGGACCCTCGAACGATCCAAGTCCAAAAGCCTTCGGACTAGATGCTATTCCCCTCCTTCGCCAGCCAGATGACTTACTGAGCAAGTAAGGGCCGAAACCCTCTGATGACATGTCCAGTCATCCAGCAGGAGGATCAGTCCTTAGACAATCTGCACCATGCCCTAACACCCCCATTACCAGACATCCCTAGGGATGGGACAGGGGACATGCGTCTGCTACCAACTTTCACCAACCGGTATGGTCGAATGACAGAGGATGTCCTTCTTTAAAAGAAAGGTGTCAGACGTGCCTAACCCAGAAATCATACAAAAGGGAAAGAAAAGTCTAAGTATAGGTAGTTGAAATTCTGGATTCTCTCATCCCTTTTCTTTCACTAAAATACTCTGAAAAAAGGACTAACTTGATCGTCGGAGGGTTAAAGCCAGGCAAAAGGCCCGGCTCCTCCCTGATCCTTTTTTTTCTCCTTCGCAGGCATCAGGTTCAGGCCCAAGAAGAGAAGATCCAGCCCATTCCTTTTTCATATTGATCAAGCCTGATCACTGAACATTGAAAATTTTAAATCATATTATATCGAATTATCGGGATAATTTGATACGAATATTATTTTGAAATAAATTGAGATGTTTTCTCTAAATAAATCAATACTAATTTCTCAATAATTAAATATCTAAAATTTTAATTTGATTCAAAAATTTTTAAATTTGCAATTTTGCTTAAGCAGTGCTTATCCCTATGGCTCATGTCCAATTAAATGATCTATGATTAAAAAAATTGTAATTAAGTCATTTGATTTTCCAATGATGACATTGTAATGGATGATGATAACAAAAAATCATCATCATTACAAGTGATAACTTATTTTTTCATATGGATTAAAGAAATTTTGTAGTATGTTTTTCATAAATGGTTAGTCGAGACCTTTATATAAATTTATAGGGTAAGTTATTATTTAATATCAAAGATTTTATCTAATTAATTAATTTGTCTCTATTTTTAATAAACTAATTAATTAGTTTATTAATTTTAATTCCGTTTAACTATTTAGTTCTTTCGTCTAGTTTTTTTACTTTTTTTTTGTTAAATTTATAAAAAATAACTAAAATGTCATTGTATAAATTTGAATTGATTTTAACAAGCTTCAATTTTTAGATTTTTTTTTAATCTATATTGGATTGTAATGTTTGATTTAATTATTAAGTTAATACTTATAATATCTTTTCAGTGACTTGATAATAATAGTCCATCTATGTACTAATAAGAAACATAATATACGCTTAATTATGAATATTCTCCAAAAAGAATAAGTATAAATTTACTAATGACAACTTCCTTTCTTGAAGTTAAAAAATAATGGAGTTGTCTTTAGGGTTGTTAGGTCTTGAGTTTATATCTAAGTTAGAGCCAAATTTACTAAAAAATTATTTTTCTTGAGAATCACTTGTTTTTAATAAAATATATTTTTTTGAGCAATTATAGCATATATAATTGACTATCAAAAAAATGCCCATTATGGACGGAAAATTCCATCGATAATATTAAATATACCGTCAGTAAAAATAATTACTAATGTATCATTGACTGTAAATAAATGTCAGAATAATCTTGATCAGTAAAACTTTGTTGATGGAAAAGGATTACGGTTGGAGAATTCACTGATGGAAATCTCGTTGGTAACAAGTGGAGAATAGATGAATAAAAAAGCCTATCCATCGGTAATTTAGAAAACTAAATTAATAAATTAATATTTTCCGTCTATAATACGTCGATAAGTAATAAAAAAAATTAAAATATACTACTTTCAGCCGGTAAATCATTGGTAAATTACTAACAAAAAACATTTCCATTGGTAATAAGTCAGTAAAGAATTAATAAATTATTATATTCTATCAGTAATCTGTCAGTATATAGCAATCAGTAATTTTTTTTATAACTTAATTTAATTATAATTATATTTAAATTCATAAAGTAAAAAATATTAAAGTAAATATAGCAAATTATATTAATGTAAATAATAAATATACAAAAACAAAATATAATATGCTAATATAAAGTAAATAATATCTGTATAAAAATGATAATCTAACTAAGATCCGTGGTGTAATCATCGCCTTTATGGGATATTAATTCATCCATTTAACTTGGCATTTTCTTTACTATCAATTTTATGGCATGCTTATTGATTCTAGTATTATAAATAATTATTTTTTAGTTTCATTTTACTTTGGAAAAATTTATGATATTTTATACTTTCATTCTGTGACATTTTTTTAATTTAATATTAATGTCATATTTTTAATTTTCGTATATGTACTTTGCACTTTTTGATTTTAAATACATATTGGCTTCAATAAATTATATAAAAAACATTTGTCTATTAAAAAATATACAAAATATATAGACAATAAAAATCTATATACATGTAAATTGTACAAAACAATTCTAAAATTACATATAATTATATGTTTAATTATAATAACTTTTATACTTACCTCTTGAAACACAATAACCGAAGAGTAAACAACGAATAAAAAAATTCTAAACAAATTGGAATAAAATTACAAGCCAAAAATTGTAAACATTAAGTTACAAACTATTAAAATTTAACAAATCTTAATTTACATACAAAATTCCCTCCTCATTACATCATTTATTATACAAAAACTAAAATAAAAAATTCCAATTAAAATTAAAAAAAATTATACAACTTCCAATACATTTACATATAAAAATTAATTATATGTAGAATTTACAAAATTAAAATTACATGCAATTTTTATGATTTATTATCAACAAAATTTCCAAAAAAAAAATATTCCCTAATTTCCAAGAAAATTTTCAATTATTTTACACATAATTTACAAATTAAAATTTCATACAAATGTTACAATTTATTATATACAGAATTTCCAAAAAGATCCCTACTTTCTAACAAAAATTTCAAACCATTTACGTACAAAAATTAATTATACACATAATTTACAAAAAATAAAATTACATACAAATTTCACAATTTCTTCTATACAAAATTTGCAACAAAAATTAAAAAAAAAAATCCCTAATTTCCAACCAAATATCCAAATTTCCCAAAATAAAACTCCCAATAAATTTCATATATACATTCTCAACTTTCATTTTTTTTTTCCAACAAAAACACATAACTAATTAAATTGCAAACCTATGATTGCCTTAGGCAAAGGATTCAAAATATTGCCAACTGCAAAAAAATAAAAAAAAAAAATTCATATACACATAATTCATTAATCCAAAAACACCTGAAAATCTATCCATCATCATACTAGTGAGTTGGAGATCGACAGCATTAACTGATAGTGGCTGAAACAGAGGTGGCATGAGTGGCAACGACAGCTAGAGCATGGGAACAAAGAATCTAGAGAAAGAAAGAAAGGATAAAGAAGAAAGATGAAGAAAAGAGAAAAGGAAAGAGGGAAGGGGTGGAATTTTATTAATTATTTAGTGATGGATTACTGACGGATATGCCACGTGACATTAATGAATACGTTGATAATCTATCGGCAACTTATAAAACTGTATAAATTTTCTAACATTATTTATTGATGGACTACCGATACCTATTTTTGTTGCTACGTGCACTGACTATCAGCAATTTATCGATATATCATTTAATTCACACTAAATTTTTACACCTGATTTTTGGACTTCCTTTATGTCAGTAAATGATTGCAAAACCTTCTATATGTGATTGCAACATTGCTTCCCGTCCTAAGTCACCAATCGATATTTTTTGTCAATATATTTCGACGAATTTCTGTTCATGACTAGTTGAAGAATTAATATTTTAAGTTATCAGTACATTTAGTCAGTGAACCGTTGGTAACTAGCGATGATTTTTATTTTTTTGGTATTTTTCGTCGATATTCATCCTCATTTTTGTATAATTAAATGTAAGTGTTAAAAAAAAGTGCAAAAAAAAAAAAAAATATTATATATGTTTCCATGAATTAAACAAAGCGGTTTGAAGATTAATGCAATTGTGGAAGGAGAAGGTACGCACGTTTTGTTTTTTTTTCTTGCTCTGATTCATAGGCATGCACGTTTTGTTAAGGTGGGGTGAGAGGCATTCATTAATTCAACACCAACCACACCAAAGTTGTATATCAATTATTTGATAATTTGTCTTTCTCTTCACTTATTTATCAAAGAAACATCACTTTCATTAGTACTTAAAAATTATTATATGTATTTTATAAAATTTGCATTTAATTAAAGTTTGATTTTTAGTTGTGAAATCGGTTATTCAAACAAATTAATCCAATTAAAAATAATTAAAAATTTCATGTAAACTTAGTCTCTAAGAAAATTATATAATACATTAAGAATTTTTTTTTTAAATAACTGTTTTCCATTGATAAGGCATTTTGGGAATATTCTTTAGGTTTTATCCTTAATATATATATATATATATATATTCACCCACTCTTAAGATAAGTTTGATGTCATGTTAATAAATTAATCATACAAGTTAAAGTGCGAATTCAAATAATGTTTTCTATTTAACTTGTGTTTTATTAAATTATTATTATTATTTTGTTAGATTTAAATATTAATTTTTAATACTTTGATTTAAATGTATGGACTAAATTCATTATTTATAATAAATGGGCCAGTTATAAAAATAATAAAAATATATTATATATTAGTCTAATTATCAAATACCTGTTTTAGACTGAAAAATTAGAAAATTATTGTTTAAATTAGGATTAATGACAAAAAAATTCACAAACTTTATACGTTTTTGTAATTACAATTTAACCTTTAAATCTTGATAATTCGGTACAAATGCTTTTATTTTTTTTACAATTTTTACACTGGCTATAATTCTGGTCTAAAATCCGGTAAGATAGAATAATGTGACATATAATAATAATATAGTTGACAAATCGGCATCTTATTTGGCACTGAAAAAAAGGATTAATGATAAAAAAATTTACCAATTTTACATCTTTTGCTAAAAATTCACCAATTCAACACTCCGTTCAAAAGATGTAAAATTTGTGAATTTTTTTTGTCATTAATCCTTATTTTTAAGTGTCAAATAAGATGCGGATTTATCAATTATATTAATATTATATGTCACGTTATTGTATCTTACCGGATTTTAGACTAGAATTATAGTTGGTGCCAAAATTGCAAAAAAATAAAAGTATTTATACTGAATTGTCAAGATTCAAAAGTTAAGTTGTAATTGCAAAAAAGTATAAAGTTGGTGAATTTTTTTTGTCATTAACCCTTTAAATTATAATATATTTACATCATTTAAAAAACTAGCCAGAAAAATTCAAATAATCCAAGCAAAAATGGGCTATTTCAAAAAAGTATTTGACCTTTTTCCATTTTCAGAAATATAAAGCATCAATTATCATTAATCAAAAAGTTGAATCGGAGAACGACTGATGAACTAAAAAGTATTGGACTAAAATGAAGAAATATTGGAACGTTAAGTACATGTTAAGCACAAGCTTAGTGCAACTTACAGTCTCCTTTTTCTTTTTCTTTAGTGGGTTGGCATCCGTCACTCATTTTTGCAAATTATAATAAGAGTCATTTTATTGATGGAATTATACAGAGTCAAATATAAATAAAATAGTTATTTCATTCAGAATAATTATTTTTTGTTATAAAATAAAAAATAATTATAAAAAATAAAGTAAAGAGAAAATAAAAGAGAAAATAAATTTTTGTATATTATTTTTATTGACTATAACACCTATTTATAAATGTAAAAGATTACAGAGATAGGATAAAAAATAGAGTTCTATTTACATAGGAAAACTATATATAGAGATAGTGATAAACATTCAATCATATCATACTACTCATATATTATCATTAATATTATCACAACATTCCTCTTTGGATGTCTATTACAAAGAATATATATCGTTAAAATCTTACTAAGAAAAAATCTTATGGTAAAAAGAATCTTAGTGAAAAAAGAAGAGAACATTATTCTTGTAGAAATTTACACCATAACATTACCTCGTTAAAAATCTTGTCAGGAAAATCCAATGGGACAAGACTTAGGCTAAGAGAAAAGGAGTATAGTGCATTAAAATTTCTCTCTCATGAAAAAATGATTTCTATCAAATATCTTTTAGTCAGCGTATACCAATTTTGTTGATAAGCTTTTCAACTATAGCTGTAGGGAGTGCCTTTATAAATAAATATGCCAAGTTATCCTTTGATTGATTTTGATGAACATCATAACTTTCCAAATTCTGTCTCTAAATATATTTAAGTAATATCCACGTATAATAATTTATTTATAGTACTCCCTTAAGATATTACTTGCATCATGAATATACCTCGTTAAAAATCTTGCTAGAAAACCCAGTGAAAAAAAATATAGTTAAGGAAAATAGTACATTTCATGTGTTATTTTATCATTATACAGATTGTCTCATTAAAACTTTTGTCCAATAAAACCTTGTGGGACAAAAACTTGACTAAGGAAAAAGAGTACAATCACATACTAATTCGCTCCCACTATTGACAACAAATTTTAACACAACGTATACTAATTAATGAAATAATGCCGTTTAAATGCCATACTAGGTAAAGACTTAGTACGTAAGTCTGTTAGGTTATCACTCAAGTAAATTTGGTGGATATATCTTCTAGAGCTCATGCACATACAAGAATTTGGATGAAATTTATATATTTACTTCATCACTCTTAATATATCCACCTTTAATTTGTGTAATGGAAATTGCATTATTTGCAAAACACAATAGGAGTATCTTTAGCGAGATACTTCAGGACCATAAAAATCTTTATAAAATTACAGTACCACCATTAGTGAATATATAGCCAATCTAAGATCTACCATCATGGATATCAAGCAAATAATCAATATTCTTATATAAACCAAATTCAAATCTGAATCAAAATATAATCATAATATTAATAGTACATTGAAGATAACTTTTTATATCACTCTAATATCTCTTCGTAGGTGCAGAGCTGTACCTAGCTATAAATTTTTCTTACATATGCAATATCAGGCTCGATGCAATTTTCAAGATATATGAGTGCTCTTATAGCACTTATATATGATACTTCAAGACCAAATAGCTCTTTGTTATTTTCTTTAGGTCTAAAATGGTATCTCTTCACTTTAAGTGAGAGGATCACTACTGGTATGTTTAACAGAAAAGATTTATCCACACAAAAATTGCTTAAATATCTTTTCCACATAAGTAGACTGGGGTATTAGTACTCCTTAATAATTGGTCTGTAGGCCGATATAAAATTTTATTTCCTTTAAATTTTTCATCTTGAACTCACTTTTTAAATAGAAACATATTTCTTTGAGTTCGTTAGAAGTCACAATAATATTTAAATCATCAACATAAACTGCAGTAATAACATATACCATTATATGGTCTTTTATAAATACAGATGGACATAGTGTATTATTCATATATCTTTCTTTCAATAGGAATTTACTCAAACAATTTTATGACATATCCATATTGCTTTAATATATACAAGGATTTTTGCAATTTGATAAAATATAAGTCACATGTTTAATGTACATTCACTTATGATATCTTTAGTCCTTCTAGGACCTCATATAAATATCATTTTCATAAGGCATATAATAAGCCTTTCTTTAATTGTCATACTAATTAAGTATTGGAGCATGATTATTTTTATAATAAGAGAATTATTTTTCTCATAGTTAATGATAAGGTGAGTCTAGCTCTGCTTTAATTGTCTCTTTCCATGATGATTAATTACGTTTATGCTAATATTTAGTTATATTTATAGATTCTAGATTTAGATTTTATCTTGAAATAGCAAGAATTACCGTTGAGGTAAATTCATCGTCGAAAATAATTAAATTTCTATCAACTCTTTCTCTTATATCACAAAAATAATTGAGATCTCATAGTTTTCATTTATATGATCATTAACTCCAGAAGCCATATATGGAGGATCTAATTATTCCGTTATCTCAGTCCGTATCTCATAATTGATTATAGCTCTTTTGCTGAAATCTTTCTCTTCAGGAGGTTTTTGTCCAAGAGATATTATAAGTGACGCTGCTTTTCTTTTCTGCGAATCTTTATCTTTTATTCTAATTTACCATCTACACTTCTGACGTGTAGTGAGATTGATTGATTTTCTATTTGCAATTGAAACCATAACCTTTGTTGGGATATTAGCAGATGTAATATGAGACTTTATTACTTTTTTAGCATCTATAAATGCATTTGGTAGTTAAGTTACAATTTATTGCAATTGTATTATTTTGTGAACTTTTGGTTCACTCTAACTTGTACATGGATCAAAATTATTTAAACGATTTTCCTTTCAATAAATTTCTCGATATTTTTTAGCACTGTAGGTATTTTTTCTCTGCCTAATATTGAGAAATGTACCTCATTAAAATAAATTATTAGTCTCTTTTGTAGACTCATTATCGCACATTGAGATAGTGATGTTAATATATTTATGGCACAACTAAAAATTTGCGGCTCATGTCCTTGTACAAGTTTCAAAAAAGAGTATGTATGATATACATAATAACATTCATGCCAAACTTTTAAGGTATAATTATTGAACTACAAGTTCAATGCTTGAACTGTAGGTTTAACGCAACATATTGTACATGTACACTAAGGATAAAACAATAATGAAATAACTCATTATAATGCATAACTTGTAAAATGCTTGCAAATTACTCTTTCAACGAGGCGGCACTCCCAAAGTGCCAGCAGCACAGGCGGCACGTTGGCGCAATCTGGGTGCCACTGGCCGACTGGTGCACTGCCAGTAGCGGCACCCATTCACCAGCTCTATAAATTGAGCTGCTTTCCAGCTCATTTGAGGGGGGAATTCCAATGTAGAAACTCTCCTATATTGCTCTACTAATTGTGCTAAAATTTTATTTGAAATTTGATACTAAAATCTATCATTTCAAATTTTTTTAATTTGCATTTATTATATTGTTTTGTTAACCTTTCTCTTTTTAAGGTTTAACTTTAGGGTTCTAAATTCAAAGTGGAGTTTAGATATGGAGTTAAGCTTACCCTGTTCATTCGAAAATTAAGGAAAGCAAATGTATAATTCCTTTTGTCCATTTTCAAAATTTTAAACTCAGATCTAGAATTCTCTTTAGGTCTAAAACATAAAAAATGTAAAATTTATTAATTTAAGAATCATAATTAAATTAATAAATAAATCAATACTTTTTCAGAACCCCTCCTTCGCAAAAAGGAAAAACTGCGTGGGGTTTGATTCCTATTCAATAGGATATGTAGGCTGCCATTCTAAAAATGCATCAACTCTAAAATCTTTTTGTTAACATTTTTCCCTTTTACTTTGATTTATTTATATTAATCCTTTATTTCTGATCTTGTGTTAACTTAGTTGAGAAATGTGTGCTTTTCCTAGTACCCATAAGAGCTAAAGAAAAGATTCTCTTATTTCATTCGTTTTGATCTTGCAATAATTAAGCAGGATTTATTCTTTTACTTGTTTATTGCCATTTCATTTCATTTTATCATATATATCTATTTCATTTATCATTTTATTTCTATTCATACACACACGAAAATTTTTTTTCAAGAGTTATTTTGAAAATTTTAGCCAAATTAAAGAAAATTATATTTTCTCAATTGTGTAATTACCAAAATCTAATCCCTAAACTCTTTTTGGTCACTTGCGGATTAGTGTATTTTCCATTAGGATAAATCAAATATTTTTTGGAGTCAATTATTTTGAGTTTTCTTTAATTTTCCTAATTAAAACAAGTAAATTAAAGTGGTGACTCCCTTTCACAATAACAAATTGCACAAATCAATTTTTTGAACTCACAGCGAGTTCTAATCATAGAGTTACTCCCAAAGAGCATTTCGATTCCTCGGCGGATCTGACCGGTGCTCGGAAGAGGCCTCACACTCATTAGCAATTTTATTTGTAACCACTAGAAGACAAACAATATTTGTAAATTTTTTCACTTTTTATATTGCTGCTATAGGAAAATGTAACCTTATCACTGTACAATTTCAGCTGTACAGTAATTTTAAACATGGTTGAATTATATTCTAAAATAGATTTCAAGTCTTGTAGGGGTAGATTTAGCCAATCATATTGAGCTTATGATAGTACCACATCTTTCAAGTGATCATATCTATTTTTAAAACTCTTATAAAGAATTATTAATAGTGAGATATTCAGCTTTTCCTCACTTAAATAACGTCTAATGTGATCATAATTAAATTAGTCTTTTAAAGATTTATAGACAATATATTCAGTTCTTGAGGAAATATAGAGAATACTAGTTCTTTAGAAACTTAGGTCAAAATTTTTCAAGAATTTAAATCTTAATTATTTATTTAATTAGTTATTCAGGAATTATAAATAATACCAGTTTATTCAGGAACTAGAATTTGAAATATAGATAGTTATTTATTTAATTAGTTTTTCAGAAATTATAAATAATATTAGTTTCTTCAAGAACTATAATTTAGAATGTGGTACTAGTTTTTCAGAAATTATAATTTACTTAATAAAAATTAAATAATATCAAATAATATTTTTTTTCATAAAAAAGATGATCAAATTAAAATAATAACAATAAAAAACAAAAATATGTATATAAAACAACAATAAAAAAAAAAATCTTTCTGTTGCTTAAAAAAAATTTGTTGCTATAAAATTTGTAACAAAGGAGAGAATAGAGAACAATAGGTGTAAAAGGTATGAAATCGTTTTGTAATTGACACTATATGCAATTAAAAAAAATTTGTTAATGAATCCGTTTTTTTTTTTTTTTTTTTTTAAATTTGTAACTATATAAAAACGATCATAAAACTTAAAAAAAAAAATTTACTATATGCAATTTTTTTTTATGCCCACATCAAAAAGTATATAAAAAAATATATATTTAATTTAATTGATATAATAAGATAAATACATTTCGAACATATTTGCATATTAAGCCGTAAGTATGATTTATATGTCATTCGAGATGAAAAAAAATACCCTGAAAAAAAAAGATAGAACAAATTCATACTAATAATGTGTTATAAAATAAATAACAATTATAAAGAATCGAGCAAAAAGAAAATAAAAGAGATAATAAATTTTTGTGTATTATTTCATTGACTATAATATTTATTTATAGGTGTAAAAAAAATATAAAGATAGGATTAAAAATAGAGTCCTATTTATATAAAAAAAACTATCTATATAGATAGTGATAGATATCCAATCATATCATATTATTCATATATTATCATTAATATTATCACAATATTTTTAATTAATTTTAAATTTAAATGTAAAGTAATTATTTTATGAAATAATAAATTTTATAATTATTAATTTTAGTTGAATTTTTAATTATATAATAATTTATAAAACTATAATCCTAAATTTATATAACCATAATTCAAATAAGAAAATTTTTTTACTTCCACTGTGTGCATAAACTCATCTCATGGATCAACCTAATAAGTGACGAGAGATTTTAGTAAATACGAATATTTTATTTATTTTTGTTCAATAAAAAGATATTGATTTTCTTTTTTACTTTCTATATTTTTATTTTATTGAATTGGTATATACATCTAGTGTAGATAATAAAGTTGTTAAATAATAGAACCTAGGCACGAACATGGAACACCAAAGAGTGACAACAAATGAGGGTAGAGAATAGCAACTAATGGGGACAACGAATAGCGTCAGCTAATGGCAACAAAGAAGAACAACAAACGTCGAAGACCCGCAACTAGTTGCAGCGAACATCATAGAAGAGAGGTGAATAGCAGAGACCAACATAATGAATGCCACTATCTAAACCTAGAGGCATGTGATCAGTAATATGAACGAGAAAATATAAGGTTCTTTTTAGTTTTGAAAAATATTTTCCATTTCCCATTCTCAATTTTCATTTTCATTGTCTGGTTTTCTAATTTTTTATTTTTCAAATGAAAATTAGTAATTGGAAATCATGTTTATTTTAATTATATATTTTTTCTATTGTTTTCATTTTCTACCTCCTTCACAATTTTTATTATTTTTTATTTCATCAATATTATAATAATTACTGTTCTTTATATTATGATATCTTAGGCATAGTATAATTTAAAAAGCACCCATATAATAAAAGTCTGTCAATCCACAAATAAGGAGCTAGAAGCTACAACTATTTGGGGGACAATTTGTTAGAGAAAAAGACAAAATAACAATAAAAAAGACAAAAAAAAAATAATATATAAATAACCAATCAAGGTAAACTAATCGTATAAAGTTAAAAAAAAAAAAAAAAAGAATTGACATTGTATAGCTGGCGGCTGTTGCAGGAAGGTAGATGAAAGGTCTATGTTTAAAGCAGTATCTTAAAAATCGAACTACTAGTTATATTAGTCTAATTATAGATTTGCGGTTTAATTGGTCCAATCGATTGAACTGATGATTCAATCAGTTTGATTGGTTGAATTGATGATTCAACCAGTCAAATAAAATTTCTTTATTTTTTTTGAATTTTTTTATTGATTTCTATTGATAGAGATTTAACTGGTTAAAAATAACTAAAAATTGGTAAAATCAATCAAAATATGATTAAATAAAAAATTTTGATTTTTTAATTGAAGTTGAACCGGCCGATCCTGTCCGGTTTTCAAAACAGTAGTTTAAAGTGTTTTTCTTATTTGTAGAGTTACATTAAGTTGAGAGAGAGAGAGGGATAGAGAGAGAAAAGAGGTATTATAGTGGATTCGAATTCATAAAAATAATGCCGAATATCGTGTTTTTTATAGAGGAAAATGAGCTACTTTAATGAAGGAAAAGTGAGAAAAAACACATACACGTATATATATTCTCTAAATAGTAGTTATAATTGAAAATTTTTGAAAATGCCCCGTCGGTTATCATTTTTTGTTTTTTGTTTTTTAAAAACATAAATAAAATTTTGAAAACCAGAAATTCTTATTTTTGGTTTTTTTTTTCTGTTTCACAATATTTCTGGATAAATATGAAAAAAATAAAAAATAATAATTTTTTTAAAATGTTTTTTAACATTTATTTTTTTGAAATTAAAAAAAAAAATAGAAAACTGCAGTGATACCATAAGCCCCTAAGTTTTTAGTTTTGTAAATTGGAAAATATTACAACTACAACTACACCTACCCAATTTTATTTTCTAATTTTCTTGGGGTATTTATTTTTTCAACTGACCTTATTTTTCACAATTAAATAGATCTTAAGGCTTTTAAAACCTATAATAAGTCTAATTACTTGTTAAATGATAAAACTATAATATCTAGACCGTATCGTTCACATATTATGGGTCAAAAGCCCGTCTATCAAGCATAACATGTGTATCACATCATAATATTGCCACTCAATGTTACAATCTCATTCATATCAAATTATTATCATCAAATCCTGCTTAATAAACATTACATCATCCAAAATAAGGAAGCTTAGATATTCTCCAAACTCAACATGCATATATATACAGATCCATACGACTAACCAAGCTATATTAAATTATAGACAATAGTAATACAAAGCATAGTTCTGGAGTTTATAATATATAACTATTTGAAAATAATTATATAATGAATATAATAAAATAAATTCACTGTCAAAAGATGAAATATAAGAATAATTCAATTAAAATTTAAGGCAAGAATAATTCAATTAAAATTTATTCATAAAACTAACATGTAATTTGAAAAAAATTGGGAGATGGGAGCGAGCGTCTAAATTTAGTGTGTAATACAATCTAATATATAATCTAAGTGCCATATATTCATTTCATAACAATAATGCCGATGCAATATGCCAAATAATCAAATAACCACAAAATTATCCAATGATAGAAATTAGTTAATAAAAATCATACTAAACCTCAATATAGGAAGTTGATACCTCTCCCTTAACTCTCTTAATTTCAAACTACAGGACTACAATGAATCTTTAACCAGTATCCTAATTTTTTTTTTAATGTTTAGGGGCCACGATGAGACCAATATTAATCAGACTATCCTAGTAATATCATCGTAATTATATCTCATAACATACTCATAATCATAGTTATAATCCTATATGGTCCTATCTCATCCTAATCTTATTCAAACATCCATAAGTAATACATATAACATAATACATAATGAACATTTACAATACACACACACACGCACTTAGGGAGAGAGATCTAGGGGAGAGAGAGAGATTGAAACTCTTAATTTAGAGAATCTACCTATCACTCTCTCCATCAAGTTTTCTTTTCTTCTAACTCTTAATTTGTAAGTTAATTTTTTATTTCTTAATTATGAGCAATTAATTATTTTTAAGAATTTAGAAGTAATATCTTGATTTGTCAATGATTATCTATGTTTGATTGATTGGTTTATTCTTGTTGGAATTAATATTTTATTTTAGGGATTAAAAGCTTGCGATTAACTAGCTATTAAATTGTATATCCATCAAAAGTATTATATGAAATAGTAAGAATGAAAGCATAATACTTGTTCATTGAGATATTAGACTATGGTATGTGTTACTTAGAAATAAGATACACTATTTTATAATTGTCTTAAGGATTTTTATAAAATTTAATGGGTTTATATAAATTGCTTATGATAACGAGAGTAGATATAAAGTTAGTATAAATACTTATGTTGTCTTGAGAGAGAATATCATATATTTTATAGAAATCTGATTAGTAATTCTTATAAACTAAAAATCTATTTACAGAACATAAAAAAATTATAGGTAATCAATTGATAAAATCTAAATCCTAGGCATTTTGAATTTTCTTTTATTATATATGATTAAATTTACTTGTTTTCTTCCATCTTATTTGATTTTCTAAATAATAAAGAAAATTCTAATTTTAGTATTTGTTAATCAATTTTCATGGAATTGACAATCAATTTCACTATTATATTATTTGTTTATAAGCGGTGTATTTGCAAATTTTGCATGAGAAACACTAAATCCATTATTATTTTGTTGTCAATGCTTCTTTGATGTTGCGTCACCTTTCCATTGCAAATCCATTGCAATTCAGTGACGAAATGAAATCCATTGCTATTGCGTGGGTTTCTTGTATATTATCATACGGTAAATCTTTATTTTCCTCTTTTTATCATTTAATTTGGAAAAAATTTTGATGTTTACGCCTTTTTTTATGCTTGCCGGTGACGGTGTTTTTACGATAGGTGTCATCCTTTAATTGGTGAATTGCAAACGTTTCTTCAAAATACGTTTGAATCCCCTAAAAATTCATTTTCTACTAATAAATGAAGAATTCATAAAACCAATTCTTTTACGAGTGATTATCTCTTTCTTGAAATTCTTCAAATTTTTAGAGTGATTATCTCTTTCGAGAGAATCACTCTAATTTTTTCAAGAAATCACAATCCTACAAAATTTTAAAATAGAATTTTTTTTATTCTAGTCTTATTTTCTCAATTTCAGGCACTTTTTCTCTTCTATCACTGAATTAATAAGAATAGGAACAAGAAAGAAAGCCTGTAAGAAGAAGAATTTGTTTTCTTTTTATCTGGATCGCTTGATATTAATTCTTCTCATTAAGTGGATATATATTACTGTCTTTTTATAATTTAAAGGAATTGTTTGATTATTTACTAGCCATTGAACATTAATTTATTACCATATTATTCATGCATTTATGACTATTTTGTAGTTACAATCTTCAAATGATATTTATAGAGAAATTTTTAGGTAAACTGAGTTTATCACGTCACTCATAAATTATAATATCATTAATTAACGTGATTTATTTCTATTGAATTAGTTTATGAATGATTTGGCATCATTAATTAATGTGTCATATTTTTATTGGTTTAATTTGTGAGTGATATGATAGATTCAGTCTACCTAAAAATTTCTTGGTATTTATAAGATTCTAATGTTTGATTTCTATGTGTTTGGAATAATGCAGCTAGTCTTAATTAATAAGCCTACTAGTCATACTTAATTAAGAATGAGTGATATTCAATTAGTTAATAAATAATTTTTTTTTTATTTATGGACAAATAATAAATAAATAAATAAAATGTGTTACCTTTGAATTTTTTTTTTGGTATATATAAAAAATATTGTTAAAGTGGCGGTTATTAAGAATTGAATCTCTTATTTTTTGTGCTCTAAGATAAACACTCTATTAAATTATACTAATTAGTTATATGGTTTCTAATTTGAATTATAATCGATGTTTTTCATTGTTGGAATAGAGAAGATAAATGCATTATTTTGATCCTATAGAATTACAGAATCACAATTTCTAGTTATGAACACATTTATAAACCTATCAAAAAAAAAAAAAAAAAGAAAAAAAAAACCCATTTATAAAAAAAAATCAATAAATTTTAATTCAATAAGGATATCTTATCCTTATCCCTATTCTCTCTTCTTCTTCTTCTTTTTCTTTGTTTCTTTCTCTGTTTTTTATTATTATTATTATTATTATTATTAATTTTATTTAAAAGTTTTTCTTTAGATCATTATCAACCAAAAGGTTAGTGGTGGTTGTTTCTCTCCATTCTTTTTTTCAATTTTATATTTAATAAATACATATTTCTTCAAATTAATTTTTTTTAATTTGTACCCTTATATATATATATATATATATATATATATATGAAGTCAATATTATTATTACTATTATTATTATTATCATTATTATTATTATTAGTGTCTTTTCTCTTATGGAAATTTTAATTTTCTTTAATGAGATTTATTAATTTTTTTATAAAAGTATTTTATTCTTGTAGATTGTTTAAGATTGTTTGAGTTGAATTTCTTAATTTTGAATTTATTACTAACATATAAATAATTGGATTTGTTTACAGGTATGAAGGTTCATTTATGGCCCACAATAGCTACTAATTAGATAGCTTTTTTTTTTGCTGAGTTGCTAATTCTAATTCTAATATGTATTTTATAAATAGGATTGAAAAATATTAGAAAAATTCAAATGATTGTCTTATTTTTAGTATTTTTTTGAAGTATATTTTAATATTTTTAATTTTAAATCATAATATATTTCTTGTAGATATAGGCAAAATTTTATAGTATTCTAAAAAAAAATGCAACATTTTAAGCTTAATTCAAAAATTGTAATCAATGAGGTTTATTGAGCGTTATTGAAACTATTTTTAGGAATGTGAAATTAAACAAAAAAAAAAAAAAAAGAAATTGTAAGATGATAAGAAATAAAATGTCCATTTGACTTCTTAACGCAGAATGCAGATATTTTAAGAATCTTGATTACGTGGTACAGACATAAATAAGCAGACACTTGTAATTTGTAATCAGTGTTTATGGGCACATGTTTCCCACTTTTGACAAATCCTTTTTGGCCCAGACAAGCATTGGATCATGTGTCCAAGATGATTTTTTTTTCCCTTAAAAAAAAATTAATACAATTTCAAATATTTTAGATAAATTCTTTTATAGGATAAAAATAAATAAATAAATCTCACTTTATTCTGTTGGTCTATATTTATAATATGGACATATTTACAATTTTTTTTTAAGAATTTAGATACAAATACAAATTGACAACTTATTATTAACCTATTTGATTTCGATTATAACTCTGAATTTTATTTCAAAAGATGAATTTAATATTATTAAATTATATATATATATATATATAAATATTTTATGTTGATTAAATAAAAAAATATTAAGTAATTAATATAAAAATGAATACTTCAACATTAATAAGTTAGTTTTAAAATTGGTTCTTCTAAATCTATATTAAAAAATTTAACTTAATATCAGAGTGGAATAATTATATTTAATCAAATGTACCATGTTTAATTAAGTACTCAAAATAAATTAAGTACCAAGTAATCAAATATCATGTTCAATCAAATACCTAAATAAATCAAGTATAGTAAATCAATATCAAGTAACTAATTATCTTACTTATTATTCAGGTATATCCAAATATCTAATTGTTTCAAGTGGTAATTTTGAATATCTCGTTGTCACTCAAGAAAAAAGTGTTAGAACGTCCCACATTGATTAAATATAAAAATATTAAGTGATTAATATAGAAATGGACATCGCAACATTAATAAGCTATCTTTTAAGATTTGATCTCCTAAATCTATTTTAAAAAATTTAACACACACACATATATATATATATATATATATATATATATATATATATATATATATATATATATATATATATATATATATATATATATATATATATATATATATTGAAGTAAATATAGAACTTTCGTTAATTGGAAACACCAAGTGCTAAAGCATCAGAAATAAAGTGCAATAACCGAGTATGGCACTCGCCATGACCAGTTCGTGAATCAGCTACCCTTGCTAATGAATGGGCAAAATAATTCATGGACCTTATTACAAATACTATATATGTATGATTCATCTCTTTAAAAAGAGACCTGCAATCATTCAGAAGCAACCCAAAAATGACACATCCTTATCAATACTACCCATAGCATTTACAAGCACAAGACAATCCAATTGAAATATGATATGATGTAAACCAAGAGACTTAATCCAACTCAACGTTTCTCTAAAATTCATAGCTTCTGCTGCTCGTGGATCAAGAGGAGCAGAAATTACGCCAAAAAAAAAAAAATACATTTTCTTCTTTTATCTTTACTTTATATATATATATATATATATATATATATATATATATATATATATATATATATATATATATATATATATATATATATATAATTTAATAGTGTTAAAATCATCTCTTAAAATAAAATGCATTAGCCAAATGGAATTTGTAAAATAGATGCTCTTGTGCATGTTATTTACATGTCAATAGAAATTGTGAAAACTTCCAACAATTTACTTTTGATAAAAGCTTTTAATTTAATAGAATCTCAACTGATTTGCACACATCTATCAAATATTAAATGACATAATAAATGATTTAATTACATGTATGTATGGAAAAAGAGAAAAATAAATTGTCTGATTATATGACTACATAATTTAATTTGATTAATTATAAATTATTCATACTAATTAAGTGTGATACGATTTGTTCTTTCACTCTATTTAAAAGTTTGAAAAATAGAAAATTTCAAATTCAATTCGATGAGAGATGTTAAACAAGATAGCTACCTCATATTATATAGTCTTATTATATTAAATGTGTATTTTTTATAATTTTAAATTATGATATAAAAAATAAAAAATTAGTGTATTTTTATTAGTGATCTACCACTTTTAATTATTATTATTATTTTAATAATTGAGACTAAGAACCATACACTCCAACAACCTCATGCAATTTGACGGATAAAAATCACAATCATTTATCTATCTCTTGCAAATACTTTCAACTAACACGTACACCGTTCCCACCTATCACTCTCTTTTATACGTACCATACTCTCTATTTAAGGACTCCAATAAACGGGTGACCTAACCTTTTTCTTGAGAAAGGAAAATTAGTATTTTCTCTTAAATTTTCTTGGGAACCAAACATCTTTCTTTAGCTTCTCTGCATTTTTATAGTGTTTTTGCGTCTTGAAAGTCTTTTTCTTTTAATTTGTAGAAATTTCCAATGGCAGAGAAAAATGGGAATATATTCCAAAATGGGTTATGCCTCAATAAACATAATAGTGACCCATTGAATTGGGGATTATTCGGTGAGGAATTGAATGGTAGCCATTTAAATGAGGTTAAAAAAATGGTTGGGGAGTTTAGGAATCCGGTGGTTTTTTTGGGAGGTGAGAGCCTAACCATCGGACAGGTGGTGGCGGTGGCCTTACGCGGTAGCAATGGAGTGGCGGTGGAGCTGTGTGAGACAGTTAGGGCCGGTGTAAAGGCAAGTAGTGATTGGGTTATGGAGAGCATGAATAAAGGGACAGATAGTTACGGTGTCACTACTGGCTTCGGTGCAACTTCTCACAGGAGAACTAACAAAGGGGCAGCCCTACAGAAAGAGCTTATTAGGTCAGTTTTTATCATTATTATTATTATTTCCATGTCTATTTTTTAATATTATTCATGTGAATATGTTGAATATTATTATTATTATTATTATTTCCATGTCTCTTTACTATCTTGTTATATTATAAAAAATTTAATTATATACCATATTTTATTTATTTAATGCGGGAGATTCATATTTTTCAAATTTCTTTTTTTTTTTTTTTTGCCTAAAGAAAAGGATTTGCTGGGAATTAAATGAGGCCCAAGGCCCAGAAACAGAACAAAAATTGGGTTACATCTGAGCTTGATCCAAAAAATGAAAAAGGCCTTATGGACTAGAAATAAAATATATATCGTTACCATAGAAATAAAAGAAATATATCATTACTATCATGTTATAAAATATATATAACGCCTTTAGGTATGTCCCAAAAGTCTGTCTTTGTTTCATTTTATTAGTTGAGGTCCAGTCCTGCACTACAAAGTAGTGTTGGAACCGTATATACAGATGTTGGGTTCGAGCCGGATTATACTATCACCTGAAATCGATCCTAGCCCAACTTGGATATAAATTAGAAAATATATCCCATTTGCTAAACAAGCGGATATTAAGGTTGGATTAGGACAGATAAAATTATTATCCCCAAATTAATAAGATTTTTTGTCACTAACCTAGCTAAATTAATAAGATTACTTAATTTTGAATATCAATTTTTAATTGGATAGCAAATGTGGACTGAGTTGGTCATATTAACAATAACCTACTTCTGCCGTTTTAAAATATCTATTATTTTAGAGAAATTTTTTATTTTAATTTATCTATCATTTTAGAATTTTTCACTAAATATTTGTATGGATTACATTTATTTCTCTATATCAAAATTAAAAAATATATATATATTTTAGTCTTTTTATATTAAAACTTTGATAATTTAATAATTTTCTTAATTTATATACTGGGAAGGAGTACAAAATTTATGGTGAATGATCATTGCAGGCTATCAAAAACAACGGAACAAATATCTGTCTACATATTTTTGCAACACAGAGATGTCAGGCATTTCCTAGTGGGTGTTCCCTTAGGAAAAAGCACAGATATTTGTTGGGTTGTTAAATATTAATACAATAACTGCCTTGATCCGAATTATTATTGATTTTAGCATTAATTAAATCAATTAATTACTAAATTACTAAAATTAGGCATATCTCTAAATGTCAACTATAAGTAATTACTTAAGCAAAACTACTTAATATTACATTAATATTTTTCTTGAATACATATTTTAACTAATTAATGATCTTAACATAAATTTTAGTGAACTAATAGTGTGACAACTTGTTTCAAACATTTATGTGTAACTATAAACAATACTCTTCATATAATCTTGGAATTTCATTGCTTCAGGTTCTTGAATGCTGGAATATTTGGCAATCGATCAGATTCAGGCCACAAATTGCCATATTCAGCAACAAGGGCTGCTATGCTTGTAAGGATCAATTCCCTCCTCCAAGGCTACTCAGGCATCAGAATTGAAATCCTAGAAGCAATCACAAAGCTAATTAATCACAACATTACTCCTTGTCTGCCTTTACGCGGTTCGATTACTGCCTCAGGTGATTTAGTTCCCTTTTCATACATTGCTGGACTCCTCATTGGCAGACCGAATTCCACTGCAGTGGGGCCTAATGGAGAACCCCTTGATGCCGAAGAAGCCTTTCGCCTGGCAGGTATTGATGGCGGGTTTTTTGAGCTTCAGCCTAAGGAAGGTCTTGCTCTTGTGAATGGCACAGGTGTTGGCGCTGGCTTAGCATCAATAGTACTTTTTGATGCTAATTTATTGGCTCTGTTATCAGAAGTTTTATCTGCTATTTTTGCCGAAGTTATGCAAGGAAAACCTGAGTTTACTGATCATTTGACACATAAACTGAAGCATCATCCTGGACAGATTGAGGCTGCAGCTATTATGGAACATATTTTGGACGGAAGTTCATATACTAAGGCTGCAAAGAATTTACATGAAATTAATCCTTTACAAAAACCTAAGCAGGATCGATATGCTCTTCGAACTTCACCACAATGGTTAGGTCCTCAAATTGAAGTGATTCGATCATCGACTAAGTCTATTGAGAGAGAGATAAACTCAGTGAATGATAATCCAGTGATTGATGTGTCAAGGAACAAAGCCTTACATGGAGGGAATTTTCAGGGCACCCCAATTGGTGTTTCAATGGATAACACTAGATTAGCATTAGCTTCAATTGGGAAACTAATGTTTGCTCAATTCTCTGAGCTGGTTAATGATTTTTACAATAATGGGTTGCCTTCAAACCTGACAGGAGGACAGAATCCTAGCTTGGATTATGGTTTTAAAGGTGCTGAGATAGCAATGGCTGCCTATTGTTCTGAGCTTCAATATTTAGCCAATCCTATTACTAACCATGTTCAAAGTGCTGAGCAGCACAATCAAGATGTTAACTCTTTAGGGCTAATTTCAGCAAGAAAAACAGCCGAAGCAATTGATATTTTAAAACTCATGTCCTCGACTTACTTGATTGCGCTTTGTCAGGCTATTGATTTAAGGCATTTGGAAGAGAATTTGAAAATCACAGTTAAGAACACAGTTAGTCAAGTTTCTAGGAAGATTCTAACAATTGGAGTTAATGGTGAACTTCAATCTTCAAGATTCTGTGAGAAAGATTTGCTTCGAGTAGTCGATCACGAACATGTCTTTGCCTACATTGATGATCCTTGTAGTTTGACTTACCCTTTAATGCAAAAGCTGAGGCAAGTTATTGTGGATCATGCTTTGCTTAGCAATGGTCATACAAGTGGTTCAATTTTCTTCAAGATTGGTGCTTTTGAAGATGAAATAAAGAATGTTTTGCCAAGAGAAGTTGAGGCTGCAAGAAATGCTTTTGAGAGTGGAAATCCTGAAATTCCTAACAGAATCAAGGAGTGCAGGTCCTATCCACTTTACAAGTTTGTAAGAGAAGATTTGGGAACTGAACTTCTAACAGGAGAAAAGCTTAAGTCGCCGGGCGAGGAATTTGACAAGTTGTTTACAGCAATTTGTGAAGGAAAGATCATTGATCCTCTTCTTGAATGTCTTAAGGATTGGGATGGCAAACCTCTGCCAATCGATTAAGAAGGCTTTATCTTTTTGCAAAACTTGGTTTTGTTCTGTTTTCCCTTAAAAAAAATAAATAAATAAAACCTGTAATACGATTACTGCTAATTGTTATTGTACTGTAATAGCACAATTTGTATGCTTATCTTTTGTCTTTTTGGTTTTCCTGCCTTCAAATGTTAAAAAAAAAAAAAAAAAGAAATAGTGCAACTCTAAATGATATATGGAAGAACAGAGTTTGAGGTTGAAAATTTATTTTTCAAAAATCAATATTTGGAATATAAATAAATAAAACAGTTGAAAAATATTATCTAATTATTAAGAGCAATATTATTTATAGTAAATGATTTATTATAATTAAGCTCAATGTTTTATTTATTTAATAAATATAATTAATTAATTAATCTAATTGACCATATACATATAATTATTAGTTAATTATGTTAATTCATTAATCAACTAAAATAATATGGAATAATTAATTGATTATACCTGTACCCTGTTAGCTGATATTTAAACAACAAGAATTTTCTTATATACACCATTTTATATTTTTATTCAGAGGTTCCCTGTTTTGGTTTTAGAGATGATTATATATATATATATATATATATATAGTTCTTAGCATGTATCGCATAATAAATGACAACATTAATTAATTAATGTGTTTTTTTTTTTTTTAATGATGGAACAAGTTTTGTGAACCTATTAAATATCCAATTCTTAGATTCCATCAATGAAAAATATTCACACTTGTATTAAAAATTGAAAGAAAAAAAATTTATCCCTAGCCATTTAGTTTTGAAAATTAACAAAAGTACAATTACATAGTTAATTACACAGTAATACATTAAAAATAATAATATTAAAAAATATATTATTAAATAAAAATATGGCCTATAATAATAATATAATATGTTAAAAATAATTTTTCTCAAAAAATATATTAAAAATAATTAAATTAGAGTAAATGAGTTTGGATACCTACATAAATTTTAAATGGGTCATAAATGAATAAATGGGTAAGACCCATTCAATTTATATTCAATCCACACCCACCCAAACTCACCTATTTGTAGGAGACTGAATAATTTTAAAAAAAATATTAAAATTGTTGATAGCGAAAGTTTATAAAATGAATTCAGTTAGGCTAGTTGTAGTATGCTACTCATAATTTTTGCCACTATTTAGTTACATATGATGGCAATGGGAAGGTTAATTATAGACTTTATTAGATTTTATAATTTATTTGCTTGCTAGTCTTGGGTTAATCCTATGGTCGGGTTACTTAATTACAGAATTACAGTTGCTTAATTAATCAAATAATTGCAAAGCGTCGTAATGAAAAGTCTGTAACAAAAGGACAAAGAGAAAGAAAGAAAATGGACCAATTTGGCATGAGAATGGTTCTTAATCAGTATAAAAAAGAAAAAAACAAGCAGAAAATATCCAAAAATTATAACAAACAACTATTTATTTCTTAATCTTAATTGACAACTATCATATTGGCTGGCCGGCCTTTGATGGTTCTTTCCAGAAGTCTATTTTCTATTCAAAATTGATGTAATTATTAATTGGGTTGCTGATATGGGAACAGTTTTTGAGTCTAATAAAATAATCAGATTATTCCTGCAATCAATCTGCTACATTCCTGATTAGAAATATTAGTTGCAGCTCAATTATATCCTGCCAAAGAAATCCCAATGCTAAATCAGATTGATTGTATCATTGCAACTACTTGATTTTTAATGTTCTGAACTTTAATTTCTTTAATGATCATCTATCAGAATGCTATTATCTAATTCAAGAAATTAACCATGTTGTTTTTTGGGTTTCTATTTCTAATCTCAGCATGCTTCAATTCAATCCAAGCTCAACAATACTATGACTCGTCGAATTGTTCAGCAGATACCAGCTATCCAGGTTCAAGATACTCCTGTACATCTCGCCCAAATTCATGCTCCACTTTTCTAGTCTATAGAGCCAATGAATATTTCAACACTATCTCAAGAGTCTCTCACTTGTTACAAGTAGATGTTGATAAGCTTCTTCACCCGAACAATCTTTCGTCTCCATCAGATATTCTTGAACCAGGTAGAGAAGTTCTTGTTCCTGTAAACTGTTCTTGTGTAGGTCAATTCTTTCAGGCAAATTTGAGCTACATGGTATCTGAAAACGCAACGATCTCAGACATTGCTTGTGTAGTTTTCGAAAGTTTAGTAAAATCGAATACACTTATTGAAGAAAATCCATCTCAAGAAAATGATATTAAGGTTGGTTCTGAACTTGATTTGCCTTTGAGATGTGCTTGTCCTAATAATTTCAGTAGTAGTAATGGAGTAATATACCTTGTCACATACCCTTTAGTAGAAGGAGATGCACTACCTATCCTAAGCCAAAAATTTGGCATCTCTCTTGTAGATTTATGGGCAGCTAATTATTTTGAACCTTGGTCTACTGTTTATCCAGACACCACTGTCTTAATTCCCTTGAAAAAACATCCACACATCAACTTCAATATCCCAAATTCTCCACCCCCGACTCCTGGTTTTCTTCCCACAATCACAGTAGAAAAAAAAACCAGTAAAAAGTTGATGAATTTGTACATTTCAGTTTCTGTTATTGGGTTTTCTCTGATACTTACAGCATTGGTTGCTTGTGGATGGTATGTAAGGAACTTGTGCAAGAAAAAGATTGACAAGTTACGATCTTTCAATACTAGAAGCTCTCCGCTTTCGTGTTCAACAGCAAGAAGTTCTCCTAGTCCTAGATCAGGTCAAACAGCTAGAAGCTCTGCTACTTCTTTTTTATCCCCTGATCTTTTAGCTGGGATTAAGTATTCTTTGAAAAATTTTAGTATGGAGGAACTCAAAAGGGCTACAAAGGATTTCAGTGAAGAAACCAAGATTGGTGATCAAGCTTACAAAGGTCTGATTGATAATGTTGAGATAATGATCAAACAAATGAAGTTTGAAGATACTCGCCAAGTAATCGATGTACATTCCAAGATCAATCACAACAATATTGTGAATTTACTTGGTGTATGTTATGGAGACAATGATTTTTCTTGGTCTTACCTGGTTTTTGAGTTTCCTAACAATGGTTGCTTGAGAGATTGCTTATCTAACATATCCAGTACCCTTCGATGGAATAGGCGAACACAAATAGCTTTTGATATAGCTACAGGTCTTTATTATCTACATTGTTGCATTTTTCCTTCATATGCTCACATGGGTGTAAATAGTAGAAATATTTTTGTAACAGCAAATTGGAGGGCAAAGCTTTCAAATATCAGAAGTACTAACTCTGTTGTGGAATCTTCAAAAGAAAATGATGATATAAAGCAGGCTAAAGGATGGATTGCACCAGAATACATTCTCTATGGCTTAGCTTCTAATAAGGTAGACATTTTCGCATTTGGAGTAGTTTTGCTTGAGTTAATATCAGGAAGAGACGATATTGATAGAAAATCATTTAAAGATTGTATTGGATTTTTAGGAGGGGGGCCTAATAGTGAAGGAGGTTGTTTCGAACAATTGAGAAATTTGATGGATCCATGTTTGAAGGAGGATTATCCTCTTGCTGAGGCATTGTGTTTAGCTGTTTTAGCAAAGGCATGTGTGGAAGATGACCCTTTGCATAGACCATCCATGGATGATATATTGAAAGTCCTTGTTAGATTGGTATGATTGCATAGATATATTATCAAAAAGCAATTTAGAGCCATTTTATGGTAGTGTCGTTTTTAATTCTATCTAAAACTACTGTAATAGGATTAATTTATGAAATGAAAATTAATTATTGATTATTCTATTGGTTTCATTATTCCTTCAATTTTTTTTTGTTTAAATTAGTTTCATCTACTCCACGATAAAAAATTTTTTAGAAAAATTTGGAGGGTCGAAACTCATTTTTAAAAAATTTAGGTCACTATTCAATATATATTAAGGATTTTTCAAAAATCCCGCGACCACTGCCACTTGGCCTCACAGGAATCCACCTCCATAGGTTTCAACATACATATTAGACAAAATTCTAAATTAGTTGTCAACTCTGTTTCCAGAGTTGCTAAGGAATTGCTAGAACTTGAGAAGATTGGGAAAATTCAAGCCATCAAAATTGATATAAATGTTAATATTCAAAAATTTTCCATGAAAGATGATTGCCACTTCAAGATTTCAAGATCATTGTGAATGTTTAAATTGATATGCCAAAACGTTAAAAAGAGAAATAGGGGATTTTAAGATTCAATTCCATCCCCACTCGTTATTATAGACGGGAATATAATTTTTTAATTCGACTTTGAAAATATAATAAACATTTATCATTTAAAAATTCGTTTTGCTCTACAGCAAATTTTTAAAAATAAAAGGAGAGAAAATAAAATTGTTTTAAAAATTCTGCGACATGAAAGCATCACATTCAAAATTCACCAAAAAAAAAACATATATATTATAAATATAGTTTTATTATTAATGAATAATGAATATATCATTATTTTGCATGTACACACGGTAGCCAAATTAAAAGAATGAAAAATGAAGTAAAGAAAAAATGGCGAGTGGTATAGATTTGTTTATTTATATCCTAATTAATTATTAATCTCTCATAAATAATATATAATAATGGCCTGTGAATAAATTATATATGTATTAATCATCTTTATCTTCATCTGGCCTATAAAGTTGTACTGGACGCCCATTTGTTGGTTGTATTGGTCTTGCATTTGTATCCGATTCCTGCAAATTAAATATTAATTAAAAATATAAATTTAGATATATTCGATCTGCTATAATATAATATAATATAATTAAATACATTTTAAAATTATATTTTATTATATTATATATTATATACTATCAAGAAATTAGTTAAGGATAAAAATGAAATAAAAGAATACTCACATCATGTACAGCTACTCGAAGCAATCTGACTTGTTCTCTAGTAACAGTTCTGACCTGAAATTAATTAAAGATTTTAATCTTAATTTATAAAAAATGTTATACAGAAGAAATAAAATTAATATATAATAATTTCATTAGTAAAAGAAGATAATTTAATATTTAGTTTATATAATTAATTAATTAGTTAGTTAGGCCAAACCTTTCTAAGAATGGTCCAGACAACATTTTCAGTGCAAGGAGGAATTGTAAGAGATCCTAAATATCTATAATACTTTCTGCTGCCAAACTTGATGTCCTTTGGATTAACTATACCCACCACTGTCTCTTCACCTTCTTTGCCAGCCACAGTTCTCAAATGCTCTGTGAGCTGATAGAAAATTAAGCAAAACAAGCATATATATATATATATGTACACACATTAGAGAGAAGGAATTAAATTAACCTACAAGCTTTTTATATTAAAAAATATAATTAAATAAAATTTTGTATTAAAAATTACATTTTATTTTCATTTCCAGAATAATGGTGAAAATTTGATGATGACTTTTGTACTTACAGAGGACAAGAAAGAGTCAGGCCTTCCTATTGTATACATAATCCCAATTACAGCAACCTTTCCATCTAGGCTTTCATGGACCAAGTGTAGTTCTAGAGCAAAGCTGCAAGTACAATCAATAATATGCAAAAATTAGCCTTTTATTATGTTAATTATATTGTTGAAATTTTAATTTGTACTATGGAGTTGGAGACAAGGGAGAATTAATTAATTAATTAATTAATTAATTAAGGTAGCAGACCTCCTTCCATTGATGGTGTGTTCAGTAGGGGAGTGCCAATGACATTGTTTGAGAACATATTCAGTTCCATTTACTTCAATAGTTCCTGCACCATTTTTCCATTCCAACTACATCCACAAATTAAAAAATGAAGGGAAAATAAATTAGGGATAAAAAAAATATATGTTTGAGTAAATTAAAGTTATATAAGAGGCACTCGATGCACAATTTTTAAATTTTTCATCGCAAGATTTTGAGTTTGAATATTGAGTTCAATAAAAGGATTTATAAGAAAGGAAGAGTTACTCTAACTATGATAAAAACAAAATTATATAAGAAAAAATAAAATAAAATAAAGATTGTTTCAACATAGAACTAATTAATTATGAGGACTCTATGATTTAATCATTGTAGTTGCTTTAATTAGGTCTATTAACACATCTCACCAAACACGCCACTTTAAAATGTAAAGCCAATTAAATACTATTTCTGTCTTATTTTATTTAATAAATTTTTTCTTTTTGAAATATCTTAAAGGGTATATTTTATTTTTATTTTTAACATTTTTTTTAGTCTTTATATCTATTTTATTTTTAGATATTAATTCAATTTTTCTCATAAAATTTATAGAAAAATATAAAAATTATATTTAATAAAGAGTATAAAAATAACATATTATTTAATATACTTTTAAATTTATAAAAAAAATATTTTCTAAATAAAATCGAACGGATGAAGTAGATAATTTGAGTTTTTTTAAGCGATTAACCACCTTAATGAAAAACTTTTTCTATGGCTTGAGGTCGGTAAGCTACAATTATATTTTTCATGACATGTGGATTTGGGATTTATAATAACTATATTTATTAGGGTATGTAGGGCCAAGAAGCCCAAAAAAAGTAACTCTAATCCATTATTATATCAATGAATATAACCATATATTATGCCTCGTTTAAAATTGAGCTTGAAATTTGGGCATAAAAAAAAAAAAAACTGAGCTTGAAAAAGCATTTTCAATATTTTTTTTATAATTTTTTAAAACTGTTTTTCAATAAAAATAAATATATTGATATTTTTTTAGAAATACATTTAAAAAAGTAGTTTATAAAAAATAATAAAAATTAATTAATTAAATAAAAATATTTAAAAATATTTTTTTAACCTCTAACAATAATTTTAAATGCACTTTTAGATAAATGATATGTGTAGACTTAGCTAGATATTTATTTAATATATACTAGAATTATTTTTAAATATAAAATTTTCTTTATATTACCATCACCATAACTGTAAAATTATAAATTTGAATTCAATACGAGCATAATCAATAAAAAATAAAATGTTTATATTTCTTTACCTTCATATCATGGCCCCTATTCTTCAGAGTGGCATTAGAGGGCTTGTAATTTCTTTTAAGTTTCCCTAAATGGGAAACTACTTCAACTCTCTTGTTCAACAAATCAATTGGAGACTGCATTGATCCATTGCTACATGCACTCCATTCCGGGTGAAGCTCACCCCATTGATTTGGCCCATTTTCACCATTAATTTCATAATTAAACTCTGTTTCATCATCTGAACACCAAATATCACATTACTATATATAAAATCTTAGTAAAATTCTTCTAAAAAAAAAGAAAAAAAATAGATACTTGCAAAATCCTTCTGAAAAAAAGCCTTACCAACTTCTTGAGATGATATTGGGAGGGTATGCAAGAGAAGAGAAATGAAGAAAGAGAGACACAGCAATTGTATTGCTAGCTTTCCCATATCTATTAGCACAAATAATGGTATTAATTAGACTTAAAACCTATATATAATGATGAGTAATATGTTGGAAAAGCTTGTGATTTATTGCATATATCCAAGAATGGGGGAGGGCTTTCTGCTTATATAGCATCAATCTATATAGTATGAAAACGTGAAAAAAAATTAATAAATAAAAAATAAAAAAGGAAAAGAAAATTAATTAGGACTAGTTGGCCATGGAATAAGTTTTTGTTTCTTTCTTACATATATATATAGACCATGGAATAAGTTTTTGTTTCTTTCTTGCATATATATATAAATATATACATACTTGATTAACAAATGTCCATTTACTATTATAAAAAGTTTGAATATTGGAAGCAGGCAATGAGAAAATTAAAACACAGTCAACCTTTTGCTTGTTAGTAGTCTTTATATAATGATGCTAGTTAGGGGAAATCTCAGGTGGTCTATGTACTGTTCTTTTTTTTTGTTTTATGAATAATGTAATAAAAAATTAAAATTATTTGATATACATAAATTAAATTATAAATATTTCACACTTATTATGTTTGGTGTGTGCGTGTATATATATAAAAGTTTATGTGAATTTTTACATTTTGAATTCTAACTGATGATTAACTTGTATTATAAACATCAAAATTGATAAATAATTTTACAAATAAATTCCAAATTAGCAAGATTATGTTACAAATTAATTTTATATTTAATATATTATATGAAATTTATTTTACAAAAGAATTTTATGTTTGATATATATAATCATTTAAAATGAATAAATATTGAATTTTGACATTCATGCATGTTGTGATTTTTCAAATGAAACATAAATTTAAATTTATTTTCATCTCAAATAATTAATGTACACTTAGCCCATCTAAATGGACTCTTAATTAATAAGATGAATCTCATGTTTTTTAATTAATTTGACTCCAATTAAAATTTAAACTTATAATTTTATATTCGTAAAACAATTTCAATATTATTAAATTAAAAACTTATTAATGTTTTCTAATATTACCTAAAAATTAAAGTGAAACCATTTAAAAATTGAGCATTATTAGCTAGGATTTTATTGAAATCCATGAGTTCATACATACGTAGGTTTATAAGTAAGTAAGTGTTAAAATCCACTTGTATTACATCCAACATTCACTCATTTATAAATCTTTTATATATTTTGTTATTATTCAATATGAGATTCATTTTCTAACACACTCTTTTAAGTGCAACCAAGTTTGACCTGTAGCCAACATCAACAGATTGATCTAATCCATTTGAATATAAAGTTTTGATATTATATTGAAATTCATAGGCCCATATATACGCGGGTTTATAAGTGATCAAGTATTGGAATCTAATTGTATAAATTAAATTAACTGGCTTGTATTAAGTCTAATTTTCACTCACTTATAAATTTTTTATATATTTTGTTATTATTTAATAGGAGATTCATTTTTTAATAAATTTAAGATAAAAAAAATAATTACTTTCTTTTTCTAATTATATACAGTTATACAAACACGTACATATATTTTTCTAATTCTAGAACTCTTATAATTAAGTTGATAATATAGGCATAGGGTGACATGTCTTGATGATTTAATATATTTATAGGGTTGGTGTGGTTTAGGTATTGATGATGAAGGCACACGGCGAGCCTGTTTTTCATAAACTAAAACACCATTTTTCCTTGATTTCTATTATTTTTTCTGAACATTTCTTCCTTGATTTTCTTTATTTTTGACCTAGCTCTTTAAATGTAGCAAGTTAATGAACAGCATGTAGTGCGGTAGTTGGATTAAAATAATTGCAACAGTAAATTAATTTATTTTTTGTCAAAGAAAATGGATACTGATATCATACCATATCATATCTTCAACCTTTTAATTGTTCTGTGTTGATATGCTGATTAAAAAAAAAACTTACAAATGTTATTGAAATAAATATTTTGAAAAAGATTGTTTACTTATTATATTAGAATTTTTATAATTTAAATACATTAAATTTTCCTCAGAAATTCATTTTTAAATTATTTTTAATTAATATATTCAAAAGTTTTCTTTTAATATAAGTAGGAGAGAATTAAACCAAAATCTATTATTCAAAACATATATGTACTTATCACTATATTATAGTTTAGTATGTAAAGTTGTTCAAACTTAAAAATTATTTTAACATATATTCAACAACTAATTTTGAACTTAATCAAAGACTTAATTAGTTAGAACTAATTAACCCTAATTTAATTTTTTCCTTTTCTTTTTTTTTTTTTTTTTTCTCCCTTAAAGGAGGAATTCAAACGTGCGCTTTCCTTAAAAATAGACATTCAAATGTGCACGTAAACGTGAAAGAAACATCTGATTGAGAAAAAAAGAATTGAAATTCTGGTCCTTATTACAAACTTCCATATGTGTATGTATATATAAATTAATAATCAATTAAAAAACATTTGTCATCTGTTTGTTGATCCTGTATATAATTTATTGGATCAACTACCAAATATCACATGATCAAATTTCATTTTCCAGCTAACCCTTTGAATTAGAGTTTGTTGCTTAAGTCTTTCTTCTTGTGTAATAGAGTCAGTCTATTAATTTGAGTAGTTTGCGCTTCTATGTTATGTTTTTTCCATTTCTAAACAGTGAGATACAGAAGCCAATGTGAAATGGAATTTTAAATCATGAAAAATCTAGAATTATATTTTAGTATCTCCATATTCATCACGCAGAAATATTACTTGTTAGTGGGTTATGATGTAGGCATAGAAGATTATTGTCAAAATGTCAATGAGCTTCCTAATATTATGTGGGAACTCATGAAAAGAGCTTAGATGAGATCCGCAAACCATTGATGACCTTCTTTCTAAGATGAAGATTATTGGTAGGAAGAAAATTTGATCATAATAATTAAGATGTAAATTCTAACCTTAACTGGGTTAGGAGAAAATTAGTATTAAATTTTTTTAATATAAATTTAGATAATTAATTTAAAAGTTACTTATTAAAGTTGGAGAGTCTATTTATTTATTAATCACTTAATATATTTATAATTAATTAATATGGGATTATATTTTTAACAATTAGAGAGAGGATTATTTTATTTAAATTCCAATAGAATTAGCCTAATTAATTAATATAAGCAAGTTTACTTTTCATATGTTAGTTATCAAAATTTTAATCCCCACATCGAAATATACTCTTTTTTAATTTTATATACATATTAAAATTTTTTAATTAAATTTGAAAAGTATATTATATATTTATAATTAATGGATCTAAAAACAAATAAATAATCTTTCAACATGTACGGTCTAAAAACACACGTCATTACTTTGTGAAAAACGATCAGAAGAATTGATAGCGAGTCATAACACGTAATGACGATTTTAGGAAATGTAATGTAAAAGAACATAAGGGCTGTCAAAAGTCTTCAATTTAATTATTTTATGTCTAGAAACAAAATTGAATGTGTCAGTGTATATTTTTATATTGGCCAATTAATTAATGAAAGGTCTAGGAAAATCATTACACCCTTTAATGGTTTCATTTGATTTTTTTTTCACAATGATTTAAAAAATATAATTTATGTAGTGAAAAATAATTAATTTTACCAATTCATTTTATATTTCACTCTATGTTTTCATACCTATTTCAAACGCAAAATAGATAAAAATAGAAAATCATGGTTAAAAATTTAACTGAAATCAAAATGAGATTGAACAATAGTTAAATTAAAGATATAAAAAAATATTATGTACATATATTATAATTAATATTAGTTATTAAAAATTATAATAATAAAAATATATCCAAATAAAATAAATTAATTAGGTAAATATTAATTAAAAAATTTATTAAATAATATTTGAAATAAAATTTTTAATCATAATATTTATATTAGTAAGAATTATGTTGTTAATTTGGTAATATATATAATTTTGTTATGTTAGTAATTTATTAGCTTTGAAGTATATTAAATTTAATAGATATGATTTTTTAAAAAAAATAATAAATATAATTTGTCAAATTGAAAGAGGATTAATAATTAAATTATTTTATCATATTAAATATATAATTTGAGTAAAAATTACAAAAACATTATATGGTGTAATAAAAAGTACATTAAAAGATTTGTTGGAGGTCTTGTGTTATGTTCCCGACACTTATAATTTAAGTTTTTAATTTTTTTAAATATTCTAAAAAAGTAAATGGCAATAAATCATCCGGATCAAACTGACCAATGATCTAATTTTCAAATTTTTTGATCCAGTCTAAATTTTATAATATAGATTTTACCTTTTAATTCCTTTCCTATTACTTGACTAATGAAAACCTAGAAAGATGAAGTACTTGTTGATAAAAATACATAATAAACGAGGTAATATTAATAAACTACTTATTTGATTTATTTTTCAGTAAAAGAAATGAGCTACAATTTGAGAATTTTATTAATTAAGGGCTTCCAGTTATGCTTTTAATTGCTAAATTGAAGCTAATAAAATATATGAATTGATGGGGAATACAGACTTTCAAAATTTCAATGGAAGTCACTTTGAAACTTAATACCCAGAAAATGACATTTCTCTTTTAATAGTAGAATTAATTTGACTATTTTTTGGAGCATAATTTTCCTTATGTATTGTAAGTTAAGATCATGTATTAATTACATAAGGATTATGTAATAATAAGTTGCTGATTAATTAATTTAATTATCATTAATTATTAATCATTTTTTACAAATAAGTAAGCTGCCCAGAAATTGGGTTATTGAATATTAGTCTAGTTTGAATTCGATGGTTATGGATTGCGCCATCTATATAGAATGTAAACTTGGCCGGCCTGCCGCATAATTTTTTATTTGTGCTTGGATTTTTTATTATTTAAATCGTCAAATTTTTTGGATTAATTTATTTGTCAATTGAATAAATTATGTACAAAAATTTAATTTAATTAATGATAGAATTCATGTACTTGAATAAATTTTAAATAAAATTTATTCATATTTTATTTTATTGAAAGCTTTAAATTTTATTGTTTGAAATGATTGAAAAATAAAAAAAGAATATAATTATTTTCTTATTTTACATTTATATAGAAGAAGTGATATTTAATTTAAATGAGATATTTTTATTTTTAATAATATAATTCATTAAATAAATTGAATTTTTATAAAATCTTTTCATTTTAAGATTACTTCATTTCCTTTAAAATAACTCTTGTTTTTGAACTTAAAAAAAAAATTAAATTATATTAAATATGAAAATTATTAGTAAAATGGAATTAAATTGTTATAAAATTTAAATTTGCAAATGGGTACATTAGGTACTCGTCAAATGCTAATTAATAAGTGTGAACTATTTTCTACCAATGGTAATTTTTTATATGGAAACTCTATATAGACCATAATTTATGGATGAAACGTGACTCACAAATCCATGAATTGTTCCTTTTTTATTCTTTATTTATCAGTGTCCCTTCACATGTAATTATATAAATATAATAATATGTATTGGTAAAAGTAAAAAAAAAAAAAAAAAATCACATTTTTTATATGGATTATATTTCAATTCTAAATTTTATTAATTTTCTCTCTAACTAAAATCAATGCACAATCTTTATTGGTTAAATTATTATTTCAACTATTTCGTCTATGAAATTGAATTTAATTAATAAAATGATTTTTTTTAGAAATTAATTAAAAGGTTTCCGTAATTTTTATTCATTAATTATTTAATATTCTGTCAAGAAAGTGAAAAATTTCTATTAAAATAGGATATAAAAAGACAAATTTGTCATGATCTATTTTTTTCCACATTCACTTTTTCTGTAAAAATTAAAATAAAAAATTTTACAAGAATTTTCTTTCTCTGATTTTTTTTTTTTTACTTTTTCCAATATATATATATATATATATAGATCAGCAGACACATAATAGAAAATGGTAGCACTGCCATATTGATATTAAATAAATCTAATATTTTATCAAGAGTACAAATGGTATCTAACAACAAAAGTCCAAGATTTGTTTCTTCCAACTTTCCGTTGATATGTATATATATGTATATTGAGCAGACAAATAATAGAAAATGTTAATAACAACACGGTACTGCTACCATTTTCTATTATTTGTCTGCTGTATATAACAACAAAAGTTGAAATTTTGTTTCTTCCGGTTTCATCTCGTCATTTCGATGCAAATTTTGATTGAATTCTGTTTGCATAAGTTTGAAATCCTTAAATTCGATTGAATTATTTATATGTGAATTGTTTTAATTTAGATATTGTGTTTGGATTGTTTATTATTATTATTATAAATATTTATGATTATGAGTTAATATAGATTTTCTTTATATTATTGAAATTAAATTAGTGAATTTAATTATTATTAGAAATATTATGAATAAATTGAAAATAATTTTTATAAAGATAAGTTAATTTGATATTATTTGAATTTATTGAAAATTTTATTGTAATTAATGGCCTTTATTGGTAAGTAAAATTTAAATAAATAATAAATAATTTTATAGAGTTTTATATTATTTTTAAATAAATATCAAAATAAGTAATTATATATCTTCCTTAAATATGTTTATACGTATTTACATATAAGTTATATGAATTTCAATTATATAGTTAAATTAAGTTAAAGTGTTTACAAGGTAATTTAATAAGCAAATAATTGATGCGAAATATAAATCTACATAATTAATGAATTTCTTTATATATGATGAATTTATAATTTTATAAGAATTTTAAGTTATTAGAGTTAGTTAATAATTTATAAATTTTATGGAATT
The DNA here is from genome assembly GCA_947687605.1 of Reutealis trisperma. Taxonomy (NCBI): domain Eukaryota; kingdom Viridiplantae; phylum Streptophyta; class Magnoliopsida; order Malpighiales; family Euphorbiaceae; genus Reutealis; species Reutealis trisperma. The sequence continues at coordinate 1,778,830 of CANTUT010000112.1, forward strand.
CTATAAATTTGTTTATAATTATGTATATATATAAGTGGGATTAGAAATTGAAGTTGGTTGATGTTTGAAGTTAGTTTGGATTAAGTAATTGGGTTGTTGCGATGATTGTGAGTTTAGAGGATTCAGGAGAGGTCATTGTTGTTGTAGTTGGGTTATATCCTAGTTATAAAGGAAGTTCTGCCAAAATTCTGACAGAATCTATAGAGTCATTAAGTATAGTTTTCAATTGTTAAATTTAGGAATTGTTCGTAATCTAATATACTTCCTCTATTGTTCAGTATCAGCGTTCTACTTGTTTCTCTGGATGTTAGACGTCGTTACAATCTAAGGAGAAAGCTTTTAGGTTCCATCAAGTCTGTAAGTGATACTATTTAATATATTTTCATGTTTTCATATATTGGCATTATTGTGTGTGTGTGTGTATATATTATACATATACTTATGAATTTTATATTAATTGAATATTAAGCATGTGCATGCATATGTTGCATTAAATTATGTGGACTATTGTATGTGATTGCTGGATGAGAATGAGATGAGACGGTGCCACATAGGTTCACGATGTGATGATGATGTTATCATGATTAATGAGCTATGATTGATGTACGATGGTTGTAGGCTTGCTCATCGCTCGGCACTACTGCTAATCCGGTCAACGCTGTATGGCTTAAGCTAAGAACAACTGTGTCCTTAGTATTGAATTAAGAAAAAGAGTTAGACTAAGAGAGTCAGGTATAGGGGGTCGACTTCCCATATTAAGATTTGACGTGGTTTCTGTAGACTATATCCTATTCTTATTTGCTTGTGTGATTTACCTATTTTTGTGGCACGATGCACCAACATAAGCATTAGTAATCTGTCTATAGGATACCAAGTTGGCATATTACTTAGTATCATTCATTTAGTCGAACACTCATTCATGTTCAATATACTTTGTTCAGGTAGTGGAATGAGCTCGTAAAAAAATTTTGGTTGAGTTATTCTGTATTTGATTCTTCAGTGTACTATAATTAATTAATAAATTATGTAAATAATGTTTGTATTGTTCGTATGATTATTCTAGAACTCCGTAATATTATATATGTTATCTGTAATTTATTTTAATTGTCAGTTGTATAATATCTTTTGAATTGATAAGTTGTCTGTTAAGCATAAACCAGTTAAAAGATATATGATATTTTGAGATAATGTTTTTGTCATATATCATATTTGGTTGATTTTGCTTAATATATAGGCCCATAGTTCTATTCTGTGATAGTTACAATTGTCACATGATAGTTTTGTCATTTAGCGAAGTGTCAGGCTTACTACGGTAATTGATAATTACGTGCATCATCCGTGTCTTAGTATTGGTCATATGTCCTCAGGTTCAAGTTGTGACACGGGCTATAGCTTGCTTTGGATAACCAGTTTGATTTGGTATGCCTCATTTAGAATTATGAAATTATAAATTCGAATTCCCTAAAAGGTCTACATATATTAAATATATAATTTCACATTGATTAATTACAAACCTATTAAGTGATTAATATAGAAATGGACTCCTTAATTTTGATAGCTAGCTTTTAAGGTTATTTTTTTAAATCTATATTAAAAATTTAATATGGTATCAAAATTTAATCGATTTTTGGACCATCTTATGTTCTATCATAATTAAGATTAAGATTTCAATTTCTTACCCGTGGATAATTTCTTTCAATTTCTTACATGTTGAGTTTCTTTTTAAATTTCTTACTCATAGAGAGTTTCTTTCAAATTTATTGCCCGTGGAAAGTTTTTTTTAATTGACTTACCCTTGAAGAATTTCTTATCTTACCCATAGAGGGTTCGTTTCAAACAATTCAGTTCGTATCATAAATTGCAAATGTCAACTAAAATTAATTCTCGCATTAATTAATTATAAACCTATTAAGTGATTAATGTAAAAATAAATTATCTAATTTTAATAGTTAACTTTTAAAGTTGGTTCTCTCAAATTTATATTAAAAATTTAATAAAATAAAGGAATTAAGAAAATCAGCAAATCTCACCAGTAACAATATTCTATGCATAAAAAAAAAAAAAAAAAATCCAATGACACTTACTAGAATTATTAATAATCCCCTAATATACAAATAATTAACTGTGACAGGCTGCTGCACTGATATTTAATCCATGTATACAAAACAGTACAAACATAATAATAAAAATAATGAAGAATATACGAAGAGGAACTACATATAATACCTCAAAGGCCCTAACTCAAAATTACATGGAAAAGACATGAAATCAGTACTTAATTAATTAATTTATATAATTAATAATTACTATTTGTTTCTGGTCTGTAAAGTTGAACCGATCGTCCATTTATTCTTTGTATTGGTCTTGCATTTGAATCTGCTTCCTGCAAATGACAAATATTAATTTAATTAAATATATAATTCTATCAATTTCCAATATATATATATATATATATATATATATATATATATATATATATATATATATATATATATATATATATATATATATATTGTAAAATAATCTATGAATAAAACCATATATTAATTAATTAATTACTCACATCATGAACAGCTACACGAAGCAAACTCACTTGTTGTCTTGATACAGTCCTAACCTGAAGTTAATTAATCAAAAGGTTTAATAATATTTTTACATTAGAAAAAAAATTAATTAACAAAAAAAAAGATTTTAATTTAAAGTTATAATATAATAAGTTTTAGCAAATTACCTTTCTAAGAATAGTCCAATTGACATTTTCAGTGCAAGGAGGAACTGTGAGAGATCCTTTGTATCTATAATACTTCCTACTACCTAATTTGATGTTCTTTGGATTAACCATACCCACTACTGTTTGTTCTTCCCTTGTGCCGGCTACGGACCTTAACTGTGTACCGATCTGTTGAAAACAGAATAATTTTATTAGTTGGACTCTAATTAATAATTAAGGTATTTTCTATGATTTGCGAAAAAAAAAAAGTTTTTTTTTATGAAAAATAATAATTTTATTTATATTTTTTTATAAATTAAACTATTTTTTTAAATTTTTTTAGTTATAAAAAAATTTAAATTTTACGAAAATATGATTTATTTTTTGCAAAATAAAAATTTAAAAAAAATAATTTCGTAATTAAAAAAAGGCTTTCTTATAAAAAATCATAATTTTTTTATATTTTTTCGTAAATTAAACTATTTTTTTATAAAATTTATAGGTATATAAATTTAAAATTTTCCCTTAATCATTTTAGCATTTTTCATTTTTAATTAGTGAAATGTAATAGTTGGTTAATTTAATTATAATACTTTAAATATTTTAATTATATTTATTATTTATAAATGTCTTATTAGCCGTAAAAAATAAAATTTTGTACTTTATTTTAAAATAAAGTAATATAAAAATTCATCTATATGATACATTTTGTGAAAAGATTGTAATTTTTTAAAAAAGATGAATATTTTTTTATAATTATAAAATTATTTTTTCTCGTAAAATTATTATTTTGTATAAAATATATCATATTACAAAACAAATTATATTTTCGTAAAAGTAAATTTTTTTCATAATTAAGTAAAATTGTGAAAAATAGCTTAATTTATAAAAAAATATAAATAAAATTATGATTTTTCATAAAAAAAAATATTTTTCTATGTTATTTTATTTAAAAATAAAGTAACGATAAAAAATATCTAATAATTAATAATAACATTAATCTATATTAGAGAGAGTTGATGGCAGGTGGCTGCTGCCGGCTGCCGGAATTTATATTATATAAGCCTTACAGATGACAAGAAAGAGTCAGGTCTTCCTATTGTGTGCATAATCCCAACCACAGCAATCTTTCCATCTACGCTTTCATGAACCATGTGCATCTCTAGAGCAAACCTTTTGCCATTGGCTGTGTGCTCTGAAGGAGAATGCCAATGACACTGTTTGAGAGTATATTCAGTTCCATTTATTTCAATGGTTCCTGCGCCAGTTCCCCATTCCATCTGCATCCACAAAAGAAAAAAAAAATGAAATCAAGAAAATAAAATTTAGGGATATGATATATAATTATCAAGAAATGAGAAATTAATGAGAGCTTTTTCTATGTTTTGTGGTAGGTATAAGCTTCAATAATATTGTTTTTGGTCTTTTTATCTATAATAGAATATATAGATTATTAATTTATTGTGATGTTTATTTTCTTTTTGTCTAATATTACTTTGCTCACCATGATATCATGGCCTCTATTCTTAAGAGTGGCATTGGAAGATTTGTATTTTCTTTTAAGTCTCCCCAAATGGGAAACTACTTCAACTCTTTCATTCATCAAATCAATAGGAGACTGCATTGATCCATTGCTACAAGCACTCCATTCTTGATGAAGCTCTCCCCATCGAGCCGGCCCCTTCCCGCTATTATCATGGTAATCAAATTCTTTCTCATCCTCTGCTTACAAAATAATTAAACAAATTACATTAATTATCATAAAATATAATAACCATTAATTTATGAGGAAAATTAATTAATTTGATTATTTTTATTACTAAATATGTGTGTACGTGCACGCACGCATGAATGTATCCAAAGAAATTATATAAAAAATATGCAAACGAAGCCTTACCGACTTCTTGAGATGATGTTGGAAGAGTATGCAGGAGAAGAGAAAAGAAAATGAACAAAGTGAAACATAAGATTTGCTTTTCCATATCTTTTTGATTCAAATAATCTTTGATTCTTAGAATATTGAAAAGCTATTGCTTGCTTATATATAGCTTATAAGGAAGGATGATAGAAGTTTCTTCTGTCCTTAACTTATATTTGATAGATCAATCTATTTCCAATAACACATAAAACAAAATAAAGATTAGTCGACTGTCGACTATGTAAGGAATAATAATTAATTTCTTTATTATTTTCTTTTTCCTTACATGATCATTTAGTCCTAATTCAGCGAACAAGAGTTTGAAGATAGGAAGTTAATGGACAAAGTTATATAGTCAACATTTTACTCCTGAGAAGTCAACTTTTTCCTTTAAAATTGGTAAGTGCTACATAAGGCCGGTGCAAAAGCAAATAGTTGTAGGCAGCTTTGTTTTTGGGTGGGAGTTGTTAGTTAATTTATTATTGGAATGTACTGTAGCTACGTCCTCTCACTATTTTAAAAATATGTATTAAAGCCGCCATTGAGAGAATTTCTAATGCAGAGATGAGGAGGAAGTGGGAAGCTGCAATCTAGTCCTAGCAATTCTTAAGTTGCTGAAGAGGGATTGGCAGGTTAGATTGAGGCATGTGTTTAGGGAAGCAAACCATAGTGCAGATTGTTTAGCTGGGAAAGCTTTCAGTGTCTCTATATGAATTGAGATTTTTGATCAACCTCTAGAAGGTTTATCCAATTGTTGCTTGGGGATGCTTGTGGTGTCTCCTTTGTCTAATTTGGGGCCTTGCCTAGCTTGTATTAACCAAAAAAAAAGTAATATGTATTAAAGCGCGGCTAGATAATAATATAATCATCCAATACTTATTGCACAGTATAAGAAATTAAAACAGTTATTATTAGAAGTATCAAATGAATCATTTGGCCAAAAAACAAAAAAGAAGTATCAAATGAATCAATATATCAATATATAATTTAAGTGAGAATGTGCAATTCAATTGATATATTAAGAAATTTTTTGTACTCTTATTTTATAATGTAAGTCATTAGAAATTAAAATTTCCATTTTTACAAGGTTTTTTTTTTTTTTTTTAATGTACTATAAATTATTTAAAAGGGCAAAATAATTTCTTGACCAAATAGTTTACAATATAAAGTACCTTTTTTTTATAATATATATATATATATATATATATATATATATATATATATATATATATATATATACGAGTAATAGTATATATATTGTATATTATAAATTTATAATTATATAAATTAGTTAATCGGTATGAGTATCGGGTGTTCGTTTCTAATTGGGGTTCAGTTTTTTTGGTTTTTAGTACAGAGATCAATATATCTCCAATCCTATCTTAATATGTTTACACTGATTCGATTCAATTATTTTTTGGGTTGCAAAGATTTTTTTTCCCATTATTTCTTCAATTGGGAAATTCAATTCAAATCGAAATCCCGCATCCTGTACACACCCCTATGTGCTTGCATGTCAAGTGTGTGCGTACAGCAAAGATAAGGTGAGTTGGGTTCATCTTGCAATTGTCCTTACAAAAATAAAAAAATAAAAAATTATAATTCCTTTTCATCCAGCAATAGTCATAACAAAAAACAATAAATAAATCCTCTCAAAGGAAAATGTGCATTTCAAGTGTACAAATTCAACATTGTTAGATGAAAATTAGTTTCTTTGTATGATAACCTAAAATATATTAGAAATCATGAATTTCCACTTCTCAAATACCACATACAGAGATGATATGCTGTTGGTTCCAAAATTGGGTGAACAACATCAATTAATTACGTATAAACATGTAGAGTTCAGCTACGTGTAACTATCATTGAATCCTTCATACTATTTATATTATATTATACTATTAAATAAATATTCTATCAGTAAATTATTAAATTCATAAATATATAACCTTCATTTTATGTATAGCATATGATGTTCTAATTACTCTAATAAGTAATTAATGCTATTATTAAATAATGATTCATAATCAAAGGACAAATTTACACTCAAAATTTCAGCAAAATAGAAAAATTGTGGTGGTACGGTACAATTTTATTGAAGATTAAGAATAATTGTGTAATTTTAGGACAATCAGTCGCTATTTAAAGGGTTGAACCGTATTTTGTTACTACTTTAATCACCGTTAGTTTTCTCAATAAAAGAAAATCAAAACCATTCATGGACATAGGCACATTATAGAATCACGTAAATCTTGTATATTATGTGATTGACTATATTATTTTTCTCTTGATTGTGTTTTCTATTTATAGATTAAAATCAACCAATTTAAGAAAATTATAACAACTATTATGTTTTTGTTGGAAGTAAATAATTAATATGACAAAGTATAAGACAATTAAAGGATTTATAGATAATTGACTGTTGAATTTAACACAAATTAATTAATTTTATGTAATTAAGTTTCAACATTTGTACAAGTCCATAGATTTTAATAATACATTTAGTAAATCATAATGTAATGTAATTTAACGTATTTTTAGTATAATGTTTACATAAAATGTATTTGATTATATTATATTATATTGTATTACGACTTACCAAACGTATAGTTGTATAAAAGAAATGCTACATTTTTTTATGAGTATTAATTTTTCTCATATTCTTTAACAGAATTAAAAATTGGGTGTATATATATATATACACACTTAAAATAAAGAAGAAGAAATAAAATATGATGAAGAATTATTTATTGTTGTGTATTTGATATAATGAAATAATACCTATTTATATACACAAAAGTGCGAAGGAAAAAGGAAAATAGTAGTCTAATTATGAACCTATAATCAAGCCTAATTAGAAATATAAAATATATACAAATATATTAACAAGTCTAATTAGAAACCTAAAATTAAGCCTTAATTAGGAACCTAACATCCCCCTCGAACTCAAGGTGGTAAAGTATTGAACAGTTTGAGTATGAAAATAAGATCACGAAAACGAGGAGCAGAATGAGCTCTGGTAAAGATATCAACGAGCTGTTCTTGAGAAGAGACAGGGACAAGATGAAATGTATTGTGTTGAACATGATGACGCACAAAGTGGCAATCAATCTCAATGTGTTTTGTGCAGTCATGAAAAATATCATTATGAGCAATCTGAATAGCACTACGATTATCACAATGAAAAGGAGTAGCAGATGAAAATGGAATGCCCAAACTGTGAAGCAACCAATAAAGCCATAAAAGTTCAGAAGTAATATTAGTAAGAGCTCGATATTCAGCTTCTGTGCTGGAGCAAGAGACAACAGTTTGCTTCTTAATACTCCAAGAGATAAGCGAAATGCCAAGTAAGAAGCAATAACTAGTAGTAGACCATCGATTTGTGGGATCACCAACCCAATCATCATTAGAATATCCTTGTAACTAAAGAGATGAGGAGTTAGAATAATGAAGACCATGAAACAAAGTGCCCTTGATCTAACAAAGAATAACAGCATAATGAGTTGTACGAGGAGTTGTTATGTACTGACTAACAACATAAACCGCATTAGTGATGTCAAGTCTAGTAACAGTAAGATAGATAAGACAGCCAATAAGTTGATGATACAAAGTACAATCAGAAAGAGGAGAACCATTAGACGCAAAAAAAATGAGCATTCGCCTCAATGGGAGTGTGGGCAATCTTATCATCAGTAAGACTTACACGAGAGATAAGATCAGTAGCATACTTGGCCTGAGATAAATAACATCCTATGGAATCAAAAGTAACCTCCAGACCCAAGAAATAACTCAATTTTCTAAGATCCTTCATCTTAAATTGGCGGCTAAGAAAGGTCATAAGATCATGGATACCTTGAGTGTCATCACCAGTAATAATCACATCATCAACATATAGTAATAGCATAATAGTACCCTGTTCAGTCTTTTGAAGAAATAAGGCATGATCGTGGGGATTGGATTGGAAGCCAAACTGACAAATAGTGAAACTAAATTTGGTAAACTAAGCACATGGTGCTTGTTTAAGTCCATACAATGCCTTGCAAAGAAGACATATTTTATTTGGTGGATGATCATAACAAGGAGGAGATTGCATGTAGATTCTTCATTGAGATCCCTATTCAAAAAGGCATTTTTAACATTCATCTGAAATAAGTCCAATGCTTAACAACAGAAATAGCAATGAAGGTAAGGAGAGAAGTGATGCGAGCTACGGGAGCAAAAGTCTCCTCATAATCAATCCCATATTCTTGGGTGAATCCCTTAGTTATAAGTCAAGCCTTATATCGTTCTACTGAATCATTAACCTTAGTCTTGATTTTATAGACCCATTTACAATCTTGATTTTATAAACCTATTTACAACCCACCACAGATTTGTTTAGAGGTAAATCAACCAAGTCCCATATACGTGTGGAAGTAAGTGCATTGAGTTCTTCTGCTATTGCTTGCTGCTATAAAGGGTTAGTACTAGTCTCATGATAAGTGCGAGGCTCATAAAGAGAAACAATGGTAGAATAACAATGATAATCACGAAGAGTGACATTAGGTTGACTTACACTAGAGGAACAACGAAGTGGAGGATCAAAAGAGGGCTAGATAGTAAACGAAGAAGGTTGAGAGGATCCATAAAAAGAAGATCATCAGGTATAGGCTGAGGGAGATCTGAGCTGTTTGAGCCAACTGAACCTGCAGGAGAATCATTAGGAAATAAAGTGATAGTAGGATCAGTAAAGAATGAAGAAAATGATGTGACTTTGAAGGTATATATGGAAGAAAACATCTTGTGTTCCCAAAATGTGACATGACGGAAAATACGAAAAAGCTGAGACAATGGATCCTAACACCGATAACCCTTATGTTCAATGCCATACCCCAAGAAACAACACAATCAAGCTCGAGGTTCTAATTTAGTATACTCATGTGACTGAAGATGAACAAAACAAGTAGATCCAAAAACTCGAAGACTGTGATACTTGGGACAATGACCATACAAACGCTCATAAGGAGAAATATTATTAATGATACGAGAAGTGATACGATTAATTATATAAACTACTGTCAAAATGGCTTCACCCCAGAAAATATGAGCACATGAAGATGACACAAGAAGAGACCGAATAGTATCCAAAATATGTATGTGTTTACGTTCTACATGACCATTCTGTTAAGAAGTACTAGGACAAGAACGTTGAACAAGAGTACCATGAGTGGCAAAAAATTGATAGAGTTTAGTGTCTCGATATTCCATAGCATTATCTATACGAAAAACTTTAATATTGAGAGAAAATTGAGTTTTAATCATTGTAGCAAATTGAATATATATGTGAGGTAACTCAGATCGATTTTTCATAAGATAAATCTATGTATACCAAGAATAATCATCAACAAATATAACAAAATATCTAGAACCACCCATGGTAACATGAGGGGTAGGTCTCCAAATATTAGAATGAATAAGATCAAATGGTGCAAAAGAAATAGAGTTAGTAATATTAAATGATAAAGCATGATTTTTGGAAGTTGACAGGAAACACAATCAAAGTGATCATTTTTAACAGATCCTAAACATCCACTAGAAATCAAAGGGCCTAATCTAGAAGGAGAAATATGACCAAGACACAAGTAGCAAACACTAGAAAAGGTAACTGTCGCAACAATTTGAGAGGGTAGTTGAAGAGAAACAAGCTCAAACAGTACCTTACGGCTTATCCCAAGAATCTTGCCTGTTTGTGAATCCTGCACAGTATAACCATGACTTGAAAAGGTTATATTAACACCAAGTTCACATAACTGACCAACAGAAATAAGATTAAAAGATAGCCTGAGCACATAAAACGTATTAGATAATGACAAATGGGAATTTGAAATAGTGCTTATATGTTTAATATGCAAGATGGAATTATTAGCAATGTGGACAATTAGTGTATAAGTTGGAATGGAGACAGAATTAAATAATTTAGAGTCAGAGGTCATATGATTGCAATAGGTAGAGTCAAAGAACCAAGAAGTAGATGTACTTAGAGTGACAAAGAGGATAGGGGAAGGAGGAGTACCAGAGGTAGATTGGATCTGTTGAAGAATAGCTTGAATATCTTTCAAGAAAAAACGAGGACAAGTATCCTCAAAAGTAGAACCCTCAGTGGTAGTAGTAGTAGTAGAAGTACACAAGGACTGAGACCAATTATGAGATTTGGTTGAATTACCTTGGCCAGAATTCTTCTGTTTAGCTTCAAGTTTCAGACAAGCAGAAATAAGATGCCCTTTTTGTTTGCAATATCTGCAAGATCCCTTGGTGGAAGAAGAGGTGACAATAACAGCTGAAGGAGCATCAAGAACCACATCTGTAGAAGGGAGAGATTGCTTGGCAATGAGAGTATTAAGTTGAATTTCCTTGGAAAGTACCTCTCAAATGACTGTGTCAAGTTTAAGGAGTGGACTGCAGTGAAGAAGAGTAGCACAAATAGACTCAAACTCAGTACGAAGAGTCATAAGTAAATGCCACACACGCTGGTGATCTCGAAGAGTAGTATAAATGACTGCAAATGCTGTATCAGGCCAAATAGGATCACATATTGCCAATTGATCCTATAAAGTCTGTAACTCAAAAATATAACTATGAATAGTCTGATCAGACTATTTATGCATACGATGAAGGCGACGATAAAGCTGGAATTGATGAAAATCATCATAGACTGCATAACGTGTCTGTAAAAAATCCCAAACATCCTTAGCACAGTCAAAACGGCGAAATTCCAACTTAATATTTGGTTGACAAGTATTCTGAAATCATGTTAAAATCTGATGATTTTTGTTATCCCATTGATCCAATCTTTCAATGAACTTAGTTTTTGTCTCATCATCCTGTTTAGAGGGTTTGGTAATTTCACCAGTAACAATACGCCAAAAGGGTCTCTCTTTTAGAAAACTACATATCTCTTGAGCCCATAAGTCATAATTTGAACTATCAAAAATCACAGTAATAGGATGAGTCACAGAATAAGAATTATCAGAGGTAACTATGGTACTAATAAATAAAAAAAATGTGAAAAAAAAAATGAATACCCGAATCTAAAATTGGTAGATAAAGGCTGAATTGAAAAAAAAAAAAAAAAAGGCCCTCAAAAATGAATTCAAGAGGGTGAAAAACCTTGGGAATTGGTTTGGGTTATAGAAAAATTGACCAAAATTGAAATAAACCAACGGCCACCTTTTAAAGAGAGAAAACCCAAAAAAAAAAAAAATGACACAAATCCCTAGAATCAAATTAACTTTTTAAAAGTCGGCTCTAATACCAACTTAAAATAAAGAAAAAGAAATAAAATATAATGAATAATTGTTTATTGTTGTGTGTTTGATATAAAGAAGTAATACCTATTTAAATACACAAAAGTGTGAAGGAAAAAGGAAAATAGTAACTTAATTAGGAACCTAAAATTAAGCCTTAATTAAGAATCATATATATATATATATATATATATATATATATATATATATATATATATATATATATATATATATATATATATATATATATATATATATATATATATCAGTAAGATTACTCCATTATGTAATGCCCGACTTGTATAATGAAAAATACACTAATTGCATGTCTACTAGAAATGTTAGTTATATAATTGTATTTTAATTAGATTCTAGAATTTCTGGTTGGTGTGCTAATGAAGATGGAAAGAATTTATAACACGAGAAGGGATTAAAATAAAAATCATGTAATGTTAACACATCCACGCAACTCGAAAGAAATTTCAAGATGGTTATAATATTAATAATAATTAATTACAATAAGTTATAAACTTCCATTTTTAATTTTTTTCATATTATTAAATATAATCTCAGGTTGATTAATTACAAACCTAATAATTGATTAATATAGAAATAACTTTCCAATTTTAATAGTTAGCTTTTAAAGCTGGTTCTCCCAAATCTATATTAAAAATTTAATATGGTATAAAAATTTAATCGATTCTTGTACCACTTAATATTCTATCATAATTCGGACTGGCATTTTAATTTATTGCCCGTGGAGGGTTTCTTTCAATTATCTTACCTGTGGAGGGTTTTTTATCTTGCTAAGGTTCCTTTCAAATAATCTAGTTCGTATCATAAATTGCAAGTGTCAATTAGATTTAATAAAAAATTATTTTCACTCAGTTGCTACTTAAGGAGGCTATTAAATATATAATCTCATATTGATTAATTACAAACCTATAAAGTGATTGATATAGAAATAAACTTCTTAATTTTAATAGCTACTCCCTCAATTCTGAAAAAAGTGGCCATTAAGAAAAAATTACCATTTTTAAAATAGTAATAACTTTATCATAAGTTGTCAAAAAAATTTCTATTAATTGCAGTATAAATTAGGAAAACATCTCTCATACTTGGGAAATGAAGGGTAAATTAGTCATTTTATTATATTTTTTTGTTGGGTTGTTAAATGGCCAATTATTTATGAACAAAATTAACTTTTTAATGGTCACTTTTTTCAGAATAGAGAGAGTAATTTTTAAAATTGGGTCTTTCAGATCAATATTAAAAATTTAATATATATATTAAAAAATTTGCCATGTGTTCTTTGATCCTTTGAATGGTTCAACTTTCAACCAATTCCCACATGACAAAATTTATTTATTTTTTTTAACTAACTCTTTGAATATTGGGTTAATAAAAATAAAAATAATATGAAAAAGGCATAGCAATCAAATAAGTCAAATGGTTTTTTAACTAGAGAAATATATTCTTTTCCTTCCTTCCTTTCTTTTTATTTTTATAATTTCTTTTCAAAAAAAGTACCAATGTTTGAATTTTTTTTTTTATGCAATAAAATAAAGCATTAGACTAATATACAAATATTTTCCTTCCAAACATAGATTAGTTTTTTTTTTTAATATATATATATATTAGGGAGGAAGAACACCCAATAGAAATACAATTTTCCATTTATTTTTTAGTATATATATTTAATAAGCTTGCAAGAAATTAATAAAAATTTCATGTGTAGTTTATTTATAAACTAAGTAAAAGAAAGAACAATTCTCAATAAAATTACCATAATCTCTTGAATTTAAATTTTGCAATTGAATTTAAAAATTGTCATAATTTACACATGTAAAGAGAGTTCTTCCATAAATAGATTGAATTTCCAATTTTCAAAAGTATTTTTATTTCTTCATGTACTTGTCATTTTCATGAAGATAGTACAATTAAATGTGAAAAATACAAACTTGTATAACTAATCTTGTCAAAGAACCTACTTTCTTACATTATTTGATTTTGAAATGATGTAGATGGGATCACAAGCAAGCAATAAATGACCTTCTAAAGTAAAAATTATTGAAAATTGGAGTTGTGAAAAGGAAGAAATTGCTAAGATTGGTTTTCTCAATTGTGAAGTACTAATTGACTATTTGATTTGGAGTGAAGAAAGATGTGGTAAAATTTTTCCTTTCTAATTCCTGTTTTTGGAATTCAAGTAAATCAGACCCACCATCTATTCTACTTTATTTTATTATATATATGGTCTAAAGCATATGCCATTGCTTTTTGAATAATCGCAATGGACCATTAGCTAGTCATTGCAGGTAATAAAAAGTAATGGAAATTAACCCTTAATTTCCCTTACAATTCAAAATTTTGTTCATTAAGGTACAAGAGTTGTTAAAATCTTCAAATCTATATATAAATAATAAAAGCTGAGTTTAAAGAGTTATTTAAATATTATTTAGTGCGTGGTAAATAAATTAAGTGTCAACAAAAGATGCACCAAATTTAGTTAATTGTCAATAAAAGAGGCACCAAATTTTAAAATAGAAAAGCATACCAAAAAAGGAAATGGAAGCCAACTAATTAACAACTAATTGGTTTGAATTTTTTGTTTCTTGGATGGCTATAAATAACCATGAAGACAAGGCCTAAATCCATCCTATTTTTGAGAGAAAATATTTAGAGAGTTAGAATGATTAATTTCCTATTATAAAGAGAGAATTAAAATTGTTTCTCCTTTATAAATAGAGAGATTGTAATTCTTATTATTTTCATAGTAAAATTCTTCTATCCTTGCCCGTGGTTTTTACCCTAATTTGTTTAGGAGTTTTCCACGTAAAATCTGTGTCTAAATAATTTTCTCAATTTATTAGCTGCGGTTTTGCTCTAATCCGGTGTCAATTTACGCAACAAGTGGTATCAGAGCTATTGGTTTTAATTTTTCTTGAAAAATAAGAGTATGCTCTGTGGTTGCAGTTTTAACTGATCTTTCACATCAGAAAAATTTTTCTTGAAAAATTATTATTGCGAATAGTACTCTGAGGTACTATACAATTTGGCACTATTCACAGGTACGTTGGAAATAAGTGTGGTAGTGTGAAAATACATGTCTAGGAAAAGTTCTGGTTAAGGAAAGACTTGGTATTTAAGTGTGTCCATTGTGACCCACCTCTCTTTCCTGGGAACTTACCTGGTGTATTGTTCACGGACTACAGTCACTATTCCAGTATACAGTTACTATTTACGTGAAATAGTGGGAGTTAGATTTGCTCAAAAGTTCGTGATAGAAGCAATGGCGGTAAAATTTGAGATTGAAAAATTTAACGGGAGAAATTTCACACTGTGGAAATTGAAGATGAAGGCTATCTTGAGAAAAGATAATTGCCCGGCGGCTATTAGCAATAGGCCAGTGGAGATCACAGATGGCAACAAATGGAATGAGATGGATGGGAATGCTATTGCAAATCTTCATCTGGCAGTTGCAGATGAGATATTGTCTAGCATAGAGGAGAAGAAAACAGCAAAAGAGATTTGGGATCATCTCGAAAAATTATACGAGGCCAAGTCACTTCACAACAAGATTTTCCTTAAGAGGAAATTATACACTCTACGGATGTCAGAATCTACTTCAGTGACAGAGCACATTAACACCTTGAATACTCTGTTTTCTCAACTCACATCACTGAGTTATAAAATAGAGTCACAAGAGCGTGCTGAACTTCTACTTCAAAGTCTACCATATTCATATGATCAACTCATCATCAATCTGACAAACAATACAGACAATCTAGTTTTCGATAATATTGCAGCTGTTATTCTGGAAGAAGAAAATCGACGTAAAAATAAGCAAGACAGATTGGCCAATTCGCAGCAAGCGGAGGCGCTAACGGTGATGAGAGGGAGATCAATGGAACGTGGCTCAAGTGGGAGCCAAAATCATGGTAGGTCCAAATCAAGAAGTAAGAAGAACATGAAGTGCTACCATTGTGGCAAGAAGGGTCACCTGAAGAAGGATTACTGGAGTTTAAATAAAAATTCTAGTCCTCATGGAAATATAGCATCTACCTCAAATGAAGGTGAAGCTTTGTGTTGTGAAGTAGTGATGATTTCAGAAGGCAGAAAAAGATTTGCTGATGTATGGCTCATTGACTCTGGAGCCTCATTTCATATGACCTCTCAGAGAGAGTGGTTCCATTATTATGAATCTATCTTAAGAGGATCTGTGTACACAGTAAATAATCATGCCTTGAAGATTGTCGGTATTGGAACCATCAAGTTGAAGATGTATGATGGTACAATTCGCACTATTCAAAACGTGCGACATGTAGAGGGCTCACAAAAGAATTTGTTGTCTGAAGGACAACTAGATGATCTTGGGTGTATGATCGAAACTCAGAATGGGATTAAGAAAATAATCCGTGGTGCGCTTGTACTTATGAAAGGACAGAAAATGGCTGCAAATTTGTATATACTGATGGGAGAGACTCTACAAGAAGGAGAAGCATCTGTTGCTTCAAGCAGTTCAACTGAAAGATCTACAACAATATGGCATCAGAAACTTGGGCATATATCTGAGCAGGGAATGAAAATTCTTGTAGAACAGAATCTACTTCTGGGACTCACTAAGGTGTCCTTACCTTTTTGTGAGTATTGTGTGACAAGTAAGCAGCATAGGTTAAAATTCAACACATCAAATTCTAGAAGCAAGAAAGTTCTAGAATTAGTTCACTCTGATGTATGGCAAGCACCAGTTACATCCCTGGGAGGAGCGAAGTACTTTGTGTCCTTCATAGATGATTATTCCAAGAGATGTTGGGTATTTCCTATCAAGGGGAAGGGAGATGTGTTTTCAGTTTTCAAAGCGTTCAAAGCGCGGGTAGAACTTGAATCTGGGAAAAAGATCAAGTGTTTGAGGACAGATAATGGAGGAGAATATACCAGTAATGAGTTTGTTGAGTTTTGTAATCAAGATGGCATTAAGAGGCAGTTTACTACGGCATACACTCCTCAACAAAATGGAGTGGCAGAGAGGATGAACAGAACCCTGTTAGAAAGAACAAGGGCCATGTTAGGAGCTGCTGGTCTAGAAAAAATATTTTGGGCAGAAGCAGTCAACACTGCCTATTATGTGGTCAATCGATCACCATCAACTGCAATTGAGTTGAAAACACCGATGGAGATGTGGACGGGAAAGCCTGTTGATTATTCAAACCTCCATGTATTTGGAAGTCCTGTGTACGTGATGTACAACACTTAAGAAACTACAAAGTTAGATCCAAAATCCAGAAAATGCATATTTCTGGGTTATGCTGATGGAGTAAAGGGGTATCGCCTATGGGATCCCACTACCCATAAGGTCATCATCAGCAGGGATGTGATATCTGCAAGAGAAAGGTGATAGTAGCAGTTCAAATGAAGGTCCATAAACTACAATGGTACAGGTGGAAAAAGAGTCTGATTCAAAGGATTCTTCTGAAGTAATACCAGAAATTGAGGAACAAGAACCAGTTGAGTTTGAAACTACAGAAGTTCGACGGTCAACTCGTGAAAGAAAAACACCAGCTTGGCAGTCTGATTATTTTATGGAGAGTAATGTTGCATACTGTCTTCTAACAGAGGAAGGGGAGCCATCAACTCTCCAAGAAGCAATGAATAGTTCAGATGCATCTCAGTGGATGGCAGCAATGCAGGAGGAAATGGAAGCTCTTCATAAAAATAAGACTTGGGAGCTTGTGCAGTTACCACAAGGAAGAAGGCCTATTGGCAATAAATGGGTCTTCAAGATCAAACGAAATAGTGATGACCAAGTATAACGGTATCGTGCAAGATTGGTGGTAAAAGGGTATGCTCAGAAAGAAGGCATAGACTTCAATGAGATATTTTCACTTGTAGTTCGACTTAATACAGTCTGAGTAGTTCTGGTAATGTGTGCTACTCTCGACCTACACCTAGAGCAATTAGATGTGAAAACTGCTTTTCTTCATGGAGATCTTGAAGAAGAAATTTATATGCTCCAACCAGAAGGATTTGAAGAACATGGAAAGGAGAACTTGGTTTGTAAGTTGAACAAATCTCTATACGGTCTCAAACAGGCGCCGAGGTGTTGGTATAAGAGATTTGATTCCTTCATCATGAGCCTTGGATACAGCAGATTAAATGCAGACCCTTGTGCCTATTTCAAAAGGTTTGGAGATAATGATTTCATCATTCTACTGTTGTATGTTGATGACATGTTGGTAGCAGGCCCCAACAAAGATCATATCAGAGAACTAAAGGCTCAGTTGGCTAGGAAGTTTGAAATGAAGGACTTGGGACTGGCAAACAAGATTCTAGGGATGCAAATTCACCGAGACATAAATAATAGAAAGATTTGGCTTTCTCAAAAGAATTATTTGAAGAAAATCTTGCGACGCTTTAACATGCAAGATTGTAAGCCAATTTCTACCCCACTTCCTGTTAATTTCAAGTTATCCTCCAAGATGAGTCCTAGCAGTGAAGCAGAGAGGATGGAGATGTCTCGAGTACCGTATGCATCAGCAGTGGGAAGTTTAATGTTTGCTATGATTTGTACAAGACCAGACATTGCACATGCAGTGGGAATGGTTAGTAGATACATGGCGAATCCTGGTAGAGAGCATTGGAATGCTGTGAAAAGGGTCTTGAGATACATTAAGGGGACCTCAGATGCTGCATTATGTTATGGAGGATTAGATTTTACTGTCAGAGGGTATGTTGACTCAGATTATGCAGGTGATTTGGATAAAAGTAAATCCACTACAGGTTATGTGTTTATTCTTGCTGGAGGAGCAGTAAGCTGGGTTTCAAAACTGCAGTCAGTTGTGGCTACATCAACAACAGAAGCAGAGTATATAGCAGCTACACAAGCCAGTAAAGAAGCAATCTGGTTGAAAATGATAATGGAAGAACTCGGGCACAAACAGGAAAATATTTCTTTGTTTTGTGACAGTCAGAGTGCCTTGCATCTTGCAAGGAATCCAGCTTTTCATTCAAAGACAAAGCACATTCGAGTTCAATACCATTTCGTTCGTGAGAAAGTAGAAGAAAGAACAGTGGATATGCAGAAAATTCATGCGAAAGAGAACCTGGCAGATTTTATGACAAAGGCAGTCAATACTGACAAGTTTATTTAGTGTCGATCCTCCAGTGGCCTAGCAGAGACGTAAGCAACATAGAAATGGCAAAATATAGAGAACGGTGTGAAGATTGATTGATCCTTAATCAAATCTTCAAGTGGGAGATTGTCAACAAAAGATGCACCAAATTTAGTTAATTGTCAACAAAAGAGGCATCAAATTTTGAAATAGAATAGCATACCAAAAAAGGAAATGGAAGCCAACCAATTAACAACTAATTGGTTTGAATTTTTTGTTTCTTGGATGGCTATAAATAGCCATGAAGACAAGGCCTAAATCCATCCTATTTTTGAGAGAAAATATTTAGAGAGTTAGAGTGATTAATTTCCTATTATAAAGAGAGAATTAAAATTGTTTCTCCTTTATAAATAGAGAGATTGTAATTCCTATTATTTTCATAGTAAAATTCTTCTATCCTTGCCCGTGGTTTTTACCCTAATTTGTTTAGGGGTTTTCCACGTAAAATCTGTGTGTCTAAATAATTTTCTTAATTTATTAGCTGCGGTTTTACTCTAATCCGGTGTCAATTTACGCAACATTAAGAAAGTAAAACTTTTTGAAAAGTGAAAAATTTTGGTTTATTTGGTAATCATTATTGAAAAAATTTCTTAGAAATAGGATGTCTACTTCTTGATTTTGAGAAAAATACACTTCTTTAAAGGGAGTTAATGAAATTAAATTTTTTTAATTGAAATCAATATATATTGACATATCTACTCTCCATTAAATATGATTAAATAAACGTGCTAAGGTATTATTATCTTTTTTACTATTAAATCAAACAAAAAAAATCTATTATCCAAATAGTTATATGCAAATCAAATACATAATTACTTTCCGGAACTTTACTTCATAGACAATAATTTCCAAAAAGCTTATTTATAGAAAAATATACTTTTCGGGAAGTATATTAAATGATACCTTAATTAGAAAATATTTCACTATGTATTAAGTAACTTTTTTTTTTTTTTTTAAAATTAAGTTATATCATTTCATTAAAAGTTAAGTCTATATATAAAATTATCTTATCATTTTTTTTTTCTTATCAATTTTTTTTTACATCATTATATATAATAAATGTTGAGTTCAAAATTATTTAAAAAATTCTTCTTTACGCGTCAAATTATTCACTCAAAAATCAAGTCACATCATTAGTTTTTTCATATCATTATATATTATATATATAATAAAAACTAAATTTAAGAGTTTTTTAGCAAGTTACCCTCTGGAAAACTAATATGAGATCACCTCATTAATTTTTTTTTCTATATTATTATTATTATATATTTATAGGTCTTATTTAAAAATTTATACATATTAATATATATAATGATGTAGAGAGAAAGCGGTGTAAACAAGACTAAAACACCTCTATGCCTAAACATTCTTGAGTCCACAAAAGAAATAATTTTGGAGTTCACTAAAAACAAAAGAGATTAAAATTTTATTAATAATGTAATTTTTTTAAACTATTATATAATAAGCCTATTTATAAAGTAAAAAACTCTAATTAAAAATTAATAAAATTACTAAATAAGATATCTAAATATCTTAGAATTACTTAAAAATAAGAAAAATAAGTATAAATATAAACTAATTAAAAAATTACAATTATTATAATCATTAAAATAATTATAAAAAGAAGTGAGAATCACAGCATCATATAATATCTTTTTATTATTTTTTCAACTACTGTGTATACTTCTTTACATTAATATACAAAATTATCAAAAAATAATAATTTAAGTTCAATAAAAATAATAATAATTTATATATATTAAAATAATTAAGAAAAATAATTTAATCAAAATTCATAAAAATGTGAGATCGCGACTAGTGAATTATTAATTCTATGCCATGATAATATTGGGTTGGACCGAAAACTAATTTATTAAATAACAACTATTTTATTAAAAAGAAGAAAAAATAATAAATATATTTTCTTTTTTCAAAACAATAAATATATAACACTATTTATTGATAATTATTAGTCATTTCTAACAATCAATAACAAATATGATTAACCTTTTTATATACTTAAATTCTCTTTCATATTAAATTACAAATAAAAAAAATTGAAGTTAATTACATATTTAAAACAAAAAAACAAAAAAAACTTTTCAAAAAAGGAAGATTTTCATGAAAGAAACTAAGAGCCAAAATATGTAACTCATGGTTCAAAATATTGAACGTTGCAGAGCATTCTCATAAGCTTTCTGTTTGTCTTTTGGTTAAGAAATGGCCAATGGCGGCATTGTTCACACGTCAAAGGTCTTAACCCAAAAATCATTTTATATTAAAGCTAAATTGAGTATACCACGTTACTCGCATATAAACTAAACTAATAAAAATATGACACATCAATTAATAATATTAAATTTCACATAAACTAATCTAATAAAAATAAATCACATCAATTAATAATGTTATAATCTATAAATGATTTGGTATCATTAATTAATATGTCATATTTTTATTAGTTTATTCCACGAGTAATGTGGTACACTCAGTTTACCTAAAAAATTTTCTAATAATTTGATTAATTCTAAGTTTCTAAAAACAGCTGTTTTAGTTATTTTGATTTGATATGAAAGGAAATAATTATATATTAGAATGGAAATTAAAAATTTCCTAGTCATTGAAACCTAACCACAAAATTATAACTCTTTTTTACTTGGAGAATTTGACCACTTCTTATTTTTTTAATGTAATAATGGAGATTAAGATCATTGATTACGCAACAATTGCTGGTTTATTAATTATTATTAGAAGTATTAAGCGGAAACTTAGGCCCATTTTGAACAGTTCTTCAAATTGGATTCCAATCTAACACGATCGATTTAATCTTGGGTTGCATTTAAAACCAGAGTTAGGCTAAAAGCTTATGGTGGGGTGGGCTTCATTAGTTCGTTTTTTCATTGTTTATAATTATAATTTATTAATGAGTCAAATTCGATTATAATTTATAAATAAATTTTTGATAAGCTAAGCTCGAGCCAAATTTGAACTTTTTTAGTAATTAAACCAGCCGAGCTCAAATATAATTTTCAAGATCAATCTCGAGTAAAAATAAATAAATAAATAAATACCTGAGCTCGAACAAATTAAAGTTTAACTCGATTTTACTAATTACATCCCTAGTTGTTAACAAGCTGTCATTTTGTCTTTTTTTTTTTTTTTTAATTTTTTAGCAGGGAGAGAATCAAACCTGGTCTATTGCATTAATTTTTTGAGGGATATGTCGTGTCCGTAAAAACGACTTAGACCGGACGGGCTTTATTCGTAGTTTACAAGGAAAGTTAATTTCTCAACAAAATAAATCTTCAAATTCCCCCTCCCCCTTTTTTCAGTTTTTGTTTTTCCATGTCAGCTTTTAAAACTTTAATATATCAAGTGTTTTCTCTATTCTATTGGCATTTATATAACTAGAAGTCATAATAATTGTCATATAAATACTATATAAAGTTTGGGTTTGAAGATGTTTTCAACTATATAAAGAGAAATATTTTAAATCAATCCTCTCAAGCTGCATTGTATTATTTTTATGTTTGGAGAAGATCAAATTGTTCTTTTATAATTTTCTTTGGATTTTTATATTGAATTTTCTCGTGGCACGGTATCCATTATTATTTAAAGAAATTATTAAGTAGAATGAGAATGTATTTTTTCCGCCTTATAAATTATGTAAACTCTGTAATGAATATCGTATTTTGATCCCAATTAATACGAATAGAAAAGAACATACTCCTATCCAATTCAATAATTTTGTCTTCAAACTGATGTGAAAATGAGATATTGATTGATGCTAACTATTGTTGGAAATTAAACTCAATTAATTACTTCATGAATGTACTTCATTTAATATACTCTTGTAATTTAAGTATTTGATCAAGCTATCAAAGTGATTCAGTACATAAGAGAGTGTCTCCTTTAGAAAAAATTCGACTTTCCTTTTTCTTTATCCTTTCCTATATTGTTTAGTATATTTACAACAACTATAACACCATTTATTAATGTTAACCCCATAACTATGATAAAACTGAGCCTTCCAGAGAAAATTTGGTTTGTTTATTACATTCTCTAACGTAAACACCACAGAATTCTGTTGAAACTCTGATTTTGTATAAAAGGTTAAACGGAATATACCCTCTGGTGATTTTATTTCCTTAGAAAATGACGTGAACTATGGCTATATATAGTTTAGTAATTTGAATATTTAATATCAAGAAAAACTATAAACTACAAAAACTAGGCTCACATTTAAAAATTACAAAATAATCAAAAACCATATAAGTAATAAAGGGCAACTATCTAATTGACTAGTACTAATCATTTTGATTATAATTGCACCCAAATCTCTAAATTAAAAATTATAACATTGGCGTCAAAATCAAATCCCAGTTACACTTCACAATATAAGTAATAAAAAGATACTAGTACTAGTCATTTTGATTATGATTGCACCAAAATCTCTCACCTCCTACCTTCACAATTCAATTAATAAAGTTAAAATGCTACACTTTCAATTCTTGATTTTGATAAGGGTCCCTATAAAAAATTTCACCTGCAATTTCCTTTCTGCTAATTATTTCACTATTCTTTAATTTTGCTAATGCTAGTATGCTATGCATGTCATAAATCAAACTTTAGCAAATAAACCATGTTAATTACTTAGACATAATAGTTCAATGTATAATTAGAACAGGAGAAGATTAGAGATTACTCTAGTCATTACAGAATCATTATTAATATTTTTTTCAGGCATTACCCAAAAGAGTTTCTCAGTTGATTATAGAAGCACAAGAAACAATATCTCTTTGTGACATTTCATCAAACACTTTTCTTGCTTCGTTCACTTTGACATGGCAACTTAAACTAGCTATCTTTGTGTTACACTCGTATTGTTGGGTTATATTTGGTGAGAGAATACCCTCAATTTCAAAACTGCGGTGACGGAAATGGGAATACAATTCTCAATCCTTGTTGAGCTCTGTTTCACTAATCGCTATTGAGGAAAAGGAAGGATTTTAATGGCCAAAACATCGAAAATGATGGTTCTAAACCGTTTTAATTTGAACGATGTGTCATTCCCCTAAAACGACCAGATGTGTTTTTTGGTCATTTACTTTAGTGGGAAGTTATCTTTTATCTAACCTAAATAACATTTTATTTTTTTTGAATATGTCGCTTCAGCCAAAACAACCTGATGTGTTTCTGCACGGCAAATCGGATTGTGAACAAATTAAATACATCTAATTCTCCTATTCTTCTTCCTTTTTTTTTTCTTTTTTTTCCAACGTCAGCTTTAAAAATCAGAAAGATTTAGTTTGATTTATGATACGTTTGATAAGTTATAATGGAATATAATATAATGCAATCAAGTGCATTTTTAGTATAAACATTATATTAAAAATATATTTAATTACATTATATTACATTCAAGTACTATCTACAAAACATATCCTTAGTATATATACAAATTTAATCACTTAGAGTGTGTTTGGGTTACTGTTAGGGATTAAAAAAACACTTTTAAAATTTTTTTTATTTTTATTATTTTTTATAAATTATTTTTTTCAAATTTACTTTTGGAAAAGCATCAATTTACCTACTTCTATTTAAAAATAATTTTTAAAAAAATATAAAAAAATTTTGTTGGAAAGCGTTTTTCTCAAACGCAATGCCAAACAAGTTTATTGGTCTTACCTTATGTTTAATTTATTAAGTCGTTTAATTTTAATTTCACTCTAAACAAAATTAATTTAGGCCATAATGTATTTAATAAATCTCTCCACAAGCTAAACTTATTAATTAATCCAAATTATTAATTGTGAAGAAGAAATTTATTTACATATGAATCTCGTTTTATATAACATAATTATTATTAATATTAAAATATGTCTACCTATACAAACAAACAGATTGTTTTCTATTAATTAAAGAAAAAAATAGATTGAAGCATGATTCACATATCACTAGTTATATAATGAAAGTCATTTCAATATGATTGTAATTACCCTGTCTTACTATATATCACATTAGCAATACATATCAGCGTTTGTAATCATAGCATTTATGAATTTGATCCACTAGCTAGTACAGTGAAAGCAAATCAATGAATTAATTAGTTTGATATATCTAATTACATACTTCTCATTTCTATCATTTTTTAAAAAGTTAAATTATTCTAAAAGATTATTCCCTTCATCCTGGAAAAAATGGTCATTAAAAAAGTAAATTTTGTTCATAAATAATTGACAATTTAGCAATCCAATAAAAAATAAAATAAAATGACTAATTTACCCTTCTATTTTCCAAATATAAGATATATTTTATATATTTATGCTATAATTAATAAAAGTCTTTTTTGCAACTTATGACTAAATTATTATTATCTTAAAAATGATGATTTTTACTTATTAACCACTTTTTTTCATAACGGAGAGAGTATATATAAAGGGTAATGATTTCATTATTAGAAATATATTAAACTAGTTGGCCTTTAGATTTAACCTTTAATAAGAAATTGGAGTATTCAATCTTTACAAAGAAAAAAAAAATGTAATGTATCTAAAATCAATCTAAAATTTGATTTAATTATATTTAGAAAATAAAAAATTATAAAAAGTGTTAAAATCACAATGTTTAATTTAAAAAAAATTTGATTTTTGCACAATTTAGCTCTTTATAGACTCTATTTTTAATAGTAACAGAGGATCTAATTACATACTATTTTGGGGCAAGGGGACACTCTCAAAACACATTCTTTGACAAATTGAGATAAAATACATTCATTAAGTTGTGAATTAATAATGTGTTTTCTACTGTTACTTTGTTTGGGAAAAAAATTATTTTTTATGAAAAATAATAATTTTATTCATATTTTTTTGTAAATTAAATTATTTTTTCATAATTTTTTTAATTACGAAAAAACTTTTAATTTTATGAAAATATGACTTTTTTTTGTAAAACAATAATTTTACGAAAAAGAAAAATAATTTCTTAATTACAAAAAAAAAATGGCTCTCTAATAAAAAATCATAATCTTCTTATATTTTTTTATAAATTAGACTATTTTTTTTTATAAAATTTATAGATTTATAAATTTAAAATACTATCTTAATCATTCTAGTATTTCTCATTTTTAATTAGTAAAATATAATAGCAGATTAATTTAATTATAATACTTTAAATATTTTAATTATATTTATTATTATAACTATCCTATTAGCCATAAAAAATAAAATTTTATACTTTTTTTTAAAACAAAGTAATATAAAAAATTTGCTTATACGATGCCTTATATAAAAAGATTGCGATTTTTTTTAAAAAGAGTAATATTTTTTTCTAATTATAAATTATTTTTTTCATAAAATTATTGTTTTATATAAAATAAATTATATTTTCGTAAAATTAAAACTTTTTTCGCAATCAAGTAAAATTGCGAAAAAATAGTTTAATTTACAAAAAAATATAAATAAAATTATAATTTTTCGTAAAAAAATTATTTTTTTCGTAACAAAATAGGTTATTTTATTTTAAAACAAAATAACCTAAAAAACTCCCTAATTAAGAAATATTCATTAAGTTCATTTTTGCTCTATTTTGGGTATTAGCTGTTCGCAATTTTGGGGCTTGTATTTGGGTTTGCCTTCTATTCTTGGGCAGCCTAAACGTTCAATTTTTCAAATATTTACGGCATAGATTTCGATCTAAGAAAGGTAGGATGTTGTCTAAGGGAGATCGGTGTGTGAGGAGTAAGGCAGTTGCTCAAACTCTTTCAACTTTTATTATGAGTATTTTTAAAATGCCTCTTTCGACAATCGATGAAATTCAAAAATTGTGAATTCCTTCTAGTGGGGAGATAGTGATTCAGGTGGAAGGAAAATTCATTAGACTTCTTGAGACCTTTTGTGTGTGGCTAAAGAGAATGGTGGGTTAAACTTTTAAAATTTAAGAGATTTTAATCTTGCAATGCTTGTAAAAGAATGTTAAACACCTCCTTATTATTTGTGATTCTTCACTGACAGCTAGAGTACTCAAAGTTAAATATTATCCTCATTCTAATATTTTGCAGCTCAAGTTCCTCAAATTGCTAGTTACTGTTGACATAGTCTAACTGCTGTTATTCCTTTGCTAAGTAAGGTTGGTTTTTTTTTTTTTTTTTTTTTTTTTTTTTTTTGGCACATTGGTGATGAAGCTACGGTCTTGTTATGCATGATCCATGGCTGCCTGTTCCAATATCATTTCGCCCAATTATCCCAAGATTAGAGATACTAAATTAGTGGCAAATTCAAAAAATTTAATCAATGCACGTGTACAAAGGGGTGGAGCTACTCATACATTTGAGGGGTCAATCATCCCACCCCACCACTACTAAATACTAAAATAATGGGCTGCTATATTTTTATCGCCTCTAACTCTATTTTTTTAGTTCCACTATGGTATATATATGTACACACACATTGTACAAATATATAAGTATAGAAATCAATATTCAAAAACTTAGACAAAAAGATATATAATATGCAAGGTTAAAAAATTTATACTTCAAAATAAATAAATGTATAAAATTTAGTTATTAATTTTATTTTCATTTTATAATTTCTTTAATGATCTAAACAAATTAAAATAATAATTTATATTTTAACTGAAATTAAGTATAATAAATAAAAAATTTAGAAATTAAATGGATCATAAGATAATTAACATATTTCATGAGGATAAAATTAATAATTTTAATGAGACAAAATAAGGATTTCCATGGGGCCGCAGTGATGGTAAATCCGCCACCTTATTTGATTAATGCTAATGGTTGGAATAGTGAGCTTATAAATTCTGTTTTTTTCCCTATGCAGAGTTAATCCTCTCTATTTGTGGATGGTACTATACAAAAGAGGGGAACTATCCTGTCAAATCGGAGTAGAAGCTTGCATCGTCGCTAGTAAATCAATGGGTAGCTTCTGGGAGTGTTTTGGAGAGACATTTGGTCTGTGAATGTGTCTCCTTGACAACTTAATATTTTCATGTGGGGTTTGTGACAAAGCATGTGAGTGCTGATTATTTATGCGCCCTTATATAATAAGCATCCTGAAACTGAGCTTCATGTATTTAATTCATACTCTTATAGTACCAGTTGTTGGGCATATTCATCTATTAATGGTGGGTTTTTTTTTCAATCTCATTGTGCTTCTATAGTAGAGTGGGTTGCTAGGATTCATGTTAGACTAGCTTTATGGATAGGTACATTATTACCAGCTTATGCTTTAGAGGCTTGCTACGCTTGTTGCGAAAATTAACATTGAATTAGAGCAAAATTAAAGTTAATAATTTAAGAATATAATTTTAACACATAAATTTTATGTGGAAAACTCTCAAACAAATTAGAATAAAAAAAACCACAAGCAAAAATAGAAGAATTTCACTATGAAAAATAATAAGAGTTATAATATTTTCTCTAAATTATAAAGAGATAACAATAATAATCTTTTTTAAAAATAGGTGAAATACATACTAAATAATCTAATTCTCTAATTTTTCTTTGAAAACTTGAGATTTAAAATACAAAATGAGTTTGAATCTCTTACTATTTATAAGCAAAAAAAAAAAGCAAAAATCTATTTTACTATTATTATTGACAGCACATTTTCATATTTAATTACTAAATATTAACAATTATTATATTTGTTATCAATAATTATAAGCACCGCCATTAATTATTCAATAATACAAATGTTAACAGTTCAATTCAATAATATTTACCATCTTCTATTCAAAAGAAAAAAAAAATTCCAAATACAAAATTGCTTTGCTTGTGAGTAATTAATTAGCTTAATTTTGACATCACAAGGTAAAAAGAAAAGCTCTAGATTGTGCTTCATTGACTTGTTGCACCTAAATCAGCCACTAATATGTGGAATTTTACTATTTATAGTGCTCATAAAAATAAAAATAAAGTAAAATAAAAATCTCAATCCCATCATTTTAATTGGTTTAAAAACAAATTGAAGGCCATCCCACCTACTTTTGCCTCATTTGGTGGCGTTTCCCATCACTAAATATTATATTTAAAAAAATATATATATATATATCATCAATCACACAAACCCTAGCTAGCTTTATGCCTCTCTCTATATAAAAATAGGTTAAATCATATTCTCCCTCCCTCCTCAAAAATCACAAGATCTCTTACACAATTCTCTAGTTAATTTGGTATATTTAAAGCTAGCTTGGCTAACTAGCTGATGGTACCTATTATAATTAATTTATTGTATACATATATTTATTGATCATTTACTATTGTAATTAATTCTCTTAATTACTTGTATACAATTGATTTATTTATTTATTTAATTATTGATCAGTAGCAGAGAGATATAAACCGATGGATCCGAAGAATATGAAGCTTAGAGGGGTTGCTGTAGCCCTTACAATATTGGTGATGATGATGGTGATGATAAGCTCTTGCTTGGCTACAAATTTGGAATTAGCTTTCACAATGGAAGAACAAGAGAAGATCACCAGGCACCTTGTTGAGGAGCAGCATGATAATAACAATAATAATAATAATGTTGATGGTTATCCTGCAACTAGTGTCAATAATCACCATTACATTCCTAGGCACGACTTCAACCATGGTGGAGATGCTGGAAATGGTGGCACTGCCTAAAATCCACCTCTCTCTCTCTCTCTCTCTCTCTATACATATATATATGCGCGCTGGCGTATATGTATTATGTAAAAGATGGAGGATTGTCTTTTAATTTATCTAGTTTTACATGTATACTTAAAAATTCGGGTAATCTACATGATGATGATACTGTATGATCTACAATGTATATTCTGCAGCTTGTATTTATATCTTTCTTAATTATAATTGATCATCTTAGTATTTATATGTTATATAATTTAATATATATTCTATTTGATGGATATTTAATGATTAGATTTCAATTTTTATTATCATTAATCTTATTTTGAAATTTTTATTAATTTCAATCTCAAAGCAATTCCTTCGCCTATTTTTTTCTCTAATTTATTTATGCTTTTCCTTTTGTCAAATGAAAGAAATTAATGAGTAAATCACCCCCCAAAAATAATAAACTTTTGTATTTTTTTAATGTGGTCATTAATTTTTTTTTTATTATAGGCAAATTCTTTTTTTTTTTTTTTTCAGTCAGAGATCACTAGATAGATTCATATCAAAATTATACAAGAGTAACTGATATGGTATGATACGTCATCCAATCTATCTAACTCAGTATGCCATTTTGTTTCCACATCAAATGAATGTTAGTAAACGTATTAGAAAAATTCTCAAAGTTTATTGATTTTTTTGGTCATTTATATTTTTCGCCTTTTCATTCTTTTAATTATTTTTCATTCAAAATATTCTTTTAATTTTTTAATTAAAAAATTCTTTTAATTATTTTCACTAATATTCTTTTAATTATTTTTATTTTTTATCAAAATTTTCTTTTACTTGTTCTAAGTGAAAATATTCTTTCTAATTTAAGTATTATTTAATTTTCATAAATTCAAAAAATAAATTTTTCTAGAAAATAAATCTATGAATGTAAAATTATTGGTTACTTTTTTTATTCAAAATATTCTTTTAATTTTTTAAGTGAAAATATTCTTCTAAATTAAACTTACAAATAAAATGAAAAATTATTTTGTCACATTAAAATTTGAATAAATTGTTATTGATTTGAATATTATAAGATCATATGTGAATCTTAAATTTTAATTATTGAGTTATTAGGTTCTGTATAGGAATTTATATAAATTCTTGAAGTCATCTAATAGATTTAATAGTTATTAATTTATTATAAAAATATCTTCTAATTTAGTAAGTTTAAATTAGAAAAATATTTTCACTTAAAATAATTAAAAGACTATTTTGAATAATAAAAAATAACCACTGATTTTGGATTCATAAATTGATTTTTAAAGAAATTTTATTATTTGAATTTATGAAAATTAAATAAAATTTAAATTAAAAAAATATTTTCACTTATAAGAATTAAAAGAATATGTTGATGAAAAAAAATAATTAAATCAATATTTTGATAAAAAATTAAAAAAACATTTTGAATGAAAAAATAATTAAAAATTCAAAAGGAAAGAAATATAAATGATTCCAAAGTCACTAAATTTTAAAAGTTTTTTGACTATGTAAAATTCATGTAATATAAATCTGAAATAGAATGCTGAATCAAATGGCTAGAGTGACTTGTTGTGTCATATCATGTCATTCATCCTAATAAAAAAGTTACATGCCTGATACATTATCAATCAATATGTAAATATATGATTTATAAAAAAAAAATTACTGATATGATTATTATGTATATTTATTTTTAGCTAGTGAAAAAGAATATTAATACCATTTTTATATGATTATCACATTATTAGTCAAAGAGATTAAATAATAAACATAATTAGAATTAATGTGTTTGGCTCTTTTTAAAAATGAAATAAATACAAATATAAATAATACTTAGATTCAATAACTCTTCTATTATAATTTGATTTTTGAAATAATTAAATAAAATTTAATGGCGATCTTAAAATTCACATTAAAATTTGTATTTCATTTTTAAAATATTCAAATAAATAAATACCATATAAATGTTAAAAATTCGAAAATCTGAACTATATTCTAAAAATTAAATTAAATTAAGTTGCTGTTTTTGGAGTTGAATCAAACATAGACTTGAATACCTAATAACTTGAATTTTTTTTCTGAGTTTATTACTTGAATTATGAATGGATAAAAATTCCTTTTTATTTAGGAGAAAAAAGTTATTTTTGCATTTTGGGCCTGGTTGGATCAGCTCTTCAGCTCTTAACTTTTAGCGGCCGGCGGCCAAGCCTAAACTTAAGCCAATCCATACTGTTATGCAGGAACTTTAAGCAATATATATTTTATTTTTCATCTAGTTATCAAATTCTTTTTTTTTTTTTTTCCAAATGAAGGTGATAATTAATAAATCTAATAAATCATACTATAAACAAATATCCCTTTTAAAAATAGAAATTAAAAATAATCTAGAATTCTGTTGGAATTTCTGTAAGAAGATTTCATATTAGATCATAAATATTATAGCTAGTTTGGCATTAGTATTCAAATAGTAGCTTTTGAACAAAAAAATAAGCAACAATTCTTTTGAACTAATAAATAATAGTTATTTGAACATTGTAAGCCTAACATTAATTTTTTTTTTTTAATGAAAATGATGAGGGAGATATCAAAGACGCATCAGAACATCTCAGTTAGACTGTCATTTTTAAAATGCCGCATCACAATCACTCCTAATATTAATTTTAGAAATAGTTCATATTTGAAATTTAACCAAAATCAATTTTAAATTTATAGAAATTTAGTTATAAATAATTAATTTTCAGTATCATTTTTATTAAAATGCTGCTAGTTGACATATCAACCCGAAATTAGCTATATGTAAATTGTGAATGCATGAAATTTAGAAATATACATCATTTTTTCTTAATTTATTATATCTTCTTCCATTTTACACCCTACAGCTTTGATTCAGTGGTAAAGACCATCACTGTTGAAAGATGTAAGTTAGATTTCTTAGTTTGTTGAGATTTATTTAAATTTATTATTCCTTCATCATTTTAAAATTCTTGTAAGACAAATATTTTTATGTAAAATCACAACATTTATCAAATTTTAATTTCAGTTGATAAAATTCTATCAAAATAATTGAATATGAATTACCATCCGTACACCATTTGAAGTATAAGAGACTGATAAGATTAAGTAATTAATCTTTTGGTTATTGTTCAAAAGCATCATGATTTGCCAAGGGGCCAGGAGTTTTAGAATAAATAATGTTCTAGACTACATCAAGGAAAAATCTCTATATGCATGCATCAGCAGCCATCATTCTCTTTATGGTGGAGTTTCTCTATTTATAGTGCCAACTGCCAAGGCAACACCATGTATGGACAAAAGATTTTTGTCTCAACAAGATCAATTTCTTGTCTTACTATTAAGATATTTACAAAAATTTTGATGGTAACACCCGTCTTTTTATGGATCATAGTTTGATTTTCAAAAACAATATTTAAAAAATAAGTCGAATATAAAATACCTCTTAAATTTATCTTAAATTAAGATTTAGTATTAGTTGATGCGTAAACTGATATGATATTACCTGGCTGATTGAAAAAAAAATTTAATAAAAAAATAGAATACTTATTATATATATTTATTTTTTTTATAATTATTGTATATATTTATTAATTAACTAAACTTAATTACTTTAATAATCAATGCCATTAATTTTTTTTTTGTTATTAGACTAATAATTTAATTATGATGTAAAATATAAGGGCCATTTTTCGCTTTTTCATTGCAAATTTGAAGATATATTGTCTTCAATATGGACAAAATTTTCTCAAAATCCATCATGTAATCATTTTAAAAATAATTTTATATGGTCAACCCATTTAATTATCATAGCTCCATATATAAATTTGGTGGAGAACCCATCACCAAATTTATATTATTATTGTGAATATCACATAGGATAAACCCTAGCTAGATTCCACCCCCTCTATATAAACAGCATAGAGATATGTCCTCCTCCTCCTCACTAACCTAAGTCTTTGCTCTTAATTACTTGGGTAAGAATTAAACATACATATATTTTTATTTATCATCAAATGATTAATTAATTCTTTAGTTACCAATTAAGCAATTCATCAGTACTTATTTTGTTTTATTTTTGCAACACAGAAAAAAAAATCAATATGAGGGTTCTAGTGGTTGCTCTAGTCTTGATGATGGTGGGATCTTGTTTGGCCGGACATAGGAAAGATTTACCAGTTGAAAGGCATGAACCTGAAAAAAGGAGCGGTGACCGGCACCTAGTCAGCGACGAGCATCAAGATCAGAAGCATCCTGAAAATGATAGAGAAAGTGATCATCATTACATTCCTAGGAATCAATATGGCTCTGGTAACAATGGAAGTGGCTGAATTTAAAATATACCTATAATTATAAATTTACAATATTATTAAGTCCTACACTATTCGCGACATAAGGGATGGTTTTTATTGTTATTAAATATTAATTATTATTATTTTTAATATGTGGTTTGGGAAATTTTAATTAAGCATTAGTCTGTGTAAAGCAAGATGTATGTATGCCATAAATAAAGTCTTGTGTTTTTATGTTAGTTTTAGTTCAAACAATCAAGATCCTCTCACGTTAAATTGTACGAAAGATGAATTATATATATTTACTTTATTATAATTATTGAATTTTAAAATGGCTGGTTGAGATATTTCCTTTTTTAAATTTAAATCTAATTCATTAACTGCGTAGCCAAATCTTGAAAATATAAAATGTTAATTTTCTTGAAGAAATTAAACTATTCAATGTAAAATGAGTGGTTGAGATTATGAAAAAAAATAATAATATATAATAGAGTAAAAATCATCAATGAACATTGAAATTATGATAATCCAAATTGGAATAAGACAAAGTCCAGTTTTTTGGGTTCCCAAACTCTTTACATATATCTCACTACAAATTAAATCCATCTAAATTTGATGTCCAACAAACTAATTTTCACATTTCAAATTCACATTGTCTAGGAGAAGTAATAAAAGGTTTAGAAAATTCTAAATTATTCTTGGAGGATTTAAAACTTAAATGGCTGCAATGGCTGGCGCAGAATTTTAATAAAAAGGGAAAAAGTCAATAATATCAATATATCAATATTTAAATATAAAAATTTAGTTATAAAAATTCTTAGAGCTAGAGGTATTAAAAAATTTGAATAAAAAATAAGAAAAAAATAAAAATTTCAGGGTATAAAATAAGAAAAAGGTTAAAAAATAGACGATAAAATTATAAAAAAAAAAAAAAAATAATGGAGTTAAAGCATTACTTGTGAAAATTTCATGAGATAGAATGGTAAAAATGAAAATCAAATGAAAAATATAAAAATTTAGAGAGACAAATGTTAAAAAAAAAAATAAAAATTTAGGAAGCAAATATAAAAAGCTAAAAATCTAAGGTATAATTTTCTAAAAAAAAAAAATCATGGGGCTAGGGAGGCCTATGGTCCCTTGTATTCGCGATTGGTGCGTTGAATACTTACATAATGTTTTGCAAGAATTGAAGAGCTCAAAAATCTTAAAAGTCCTATTTTATTAAAAATTTATAATGTATTCCATAAAAAATTATTAAAAATGAAAAAAAAAAAAAAGAAAAGAAAAGAAAAGAAAGAAAGCATAGAGACATGAAAGTTAAAAAAGAATAACATCAAATAAAAAATTTTGTCTATACATGATTATGATGTCACCCAAATCAATAGATAAGAAAATATTTAACTAATATAATTTATATACATTCAGTGTAAATAAGATTTACTCATTATTAATGAAACTTTCGAGATATATATGTGGCTTTATAGGTCAATTATCGTAATTGTACTAATCCAATAAAAAAAAGATATATTTTTGACAAACAAATCAGTAATTCATGAAATTTTAAATGAAATATCTTTTAAGCTTTAAAAAAAAAATCCTAAATTTCCTACATATTAGATTAACTTAGAACAATTCAATACCTAGAAAGGATGAACATCACGTTCATGTTGCATTCTGATGATATGTAATTGTCATTGAGAAATGGCATATTAACGCATTATTTGGAAGGGTTTGAATTTATTAGTTATAAAATTAGAATCGAAGGATATAATACATTTTACTAAAGGTTTATGAATGCAATGAGTTTTTCTCACAAAAAAAATTCAAAGATTGATTTAAAAGAATTAAATTAAATAAAATAAAAGTTTTCATTGATAATTTAAAAAAAAAAATCTAGTTTAGAATTATCTAAAAGAATTACATTTGTTTATATTAATCATGTAGATATGTATAATTAACCATATCTA
Source organism: Reutealis trisperma (assembly GCA_947687605.1). NCBI lineage: Eukaryota > Viridiplantae > Streptophyta > Magnoliopsida > Malpighiales > Euphorbiaceae > Reutealis > Reutealis trisperma. The sequence goes on from CANTUT010000112.1 coordinate 1,814,835, forward strand.
AAATCATATGCCATCTGTAGCCAATATTCTTTAGCAAAACTCTATAGCCATAATTAAGTATAAGGTGCGCAATTTCCCTATTTATAGTGTCAACAATGGACACAAGAGATTTTCTCTCGACACATCATTAATTTTTATCAATTACTTGCAATATGGGATAATTCACTAAACTTAAGACAAATTTTATCATGGTCATCCCACTTCTTGTTCGCCTCATTTGGTGGACAACCCATCACCAAATTGTTTTTAAATTAATATTTCTTTGTGAATCACGTAAACCCTAGCTAGATATTCTTTATATAAACACCTTAAACTTTCCCTTCTCTTCTACAAATCCACTAAAAATAATACTATATATCTTGGATCTAGCTCTTTCCCTAATTGGGTAAGTATACATATATATTAATATTTCCATTTATACTTGAATTATATATCCAGCACATTTGGATATTGTTCTTATCACATAAATATTAATTTTTTATGCATAATTATAATTTAGTTAATTTGTTTTGGTAGTGAAAGATTGATCAAGAATGAAGCTTCTAGTGCTTGCTCTAGCTGTGATGATGGTGGGATCTTGCTTGGCCGGAAATAATAAATTTTTGGCCGTTAAAAGGGAAGAAAGTGATGATCATGGTAGGAGGCTAGTCGATGAAGGCGAAGTTGATAAGTCTAAACAGATTACTAATCACCATTACATCCCTAGGGAACGATATGGTGGTGGTGGGGATATAGGAAATTAATTAATTAGGGGTGCATGATTATAATTAATACATATATAGAGCCAAGGTTTGTAATAATGTTTGTCATTTAATAGTCTTTTTTGACACTAAATAAATCTCTGGTGGCTCTATATATGAGTAGTAGTAGTTTTCTATGATCTATAGTTTTGTTAATAGTATTTCGAGGCAGGTGTGATGTATTAATATATTGAAAATCCAATAGCTTGTGTAGAGTATGATCTACCCTTACAAAATAATAATCTTGTATTATTTATGTAAGATTTTATTTGAATAATAATTATAAATGTTATATATATATATTTCTGTATGCACGTAGTTGCATGTACAAAGTAACTTCAAAAATAGAACAAATAATCGAGTTGCTTATAATGAGAAAATAATGAATATATATCATTATAATTTTTAAGTAAAGAATTGTATTGCTGCTTTGGGTCAACACTTCGATTAATATAATAAAATTGAGGAACACTTAGAATTTTTGAAAAAATAAGCTTATACAAGGGGAAAAATTCGAAAACAATTAAAATTTCAAATGACAATAAATCATATACAAATTGTGAAATAGCAAGAATATTAAGCCAACAAAGGATTTTTCATTCTACATATAATTATGGAGTCGGTTTACGTGCGTAAAAATTTATATTTCTAATATATTATTTTAGAGAAATTAATTATTAAATAATTAAAAAGAAAAAAGGAAGAATATATTAACTAGTTTTATTAATTTTAGGCATGCAAATAATTACTTTACAATTGGGAAGGTTTTTATGACGCACTTTTTTTTTTTTATAATATTAGATAAAAACATCGATTCTGAATCAATTATCTAAAAAAATATATTTTTACCGTTATACTACGACTCAATACACTTTTATAAAGCCCTATTGGTGAAGATATGCCACCCTCTTTATATTAGCTAGCTGGTTATTTGCACGTAAAATCCTTTGATTATTTTGCAAGTACGTGTGGCAAATAAGGTGGCACATGCATTTACCCACTACTTAATTTACACATATAATAGTGTGATTAGGAATATTTTTGGGCAGACGTGTACACTATTGGATTAAATTGATAAAAAATTTAGTTATTTCTGGAATATGTAATTTAATTTTGAGTTTGATTCAGTTTTTAATTAAAAAATTACTTTAAAATTAGTAACCGAACTAACCAAAATAATTAATTTTTTATTTATTAATATAATAAATATAATATTTAGCAATAATATATTATTTATAATGAATTTTTTATTAATAATATTTAATATTTTTAATAATAAATTTTATTTTTATATTAATAATATAGAAATTAATGATATTTAAATTATAAATTAATATTATTTGGTTATAATTTATAGCCGAACGAAAAATATTTATTTCAATTCAATTTTATTATGTTTAATTATTTTATTAATTTTAATTTAATTCGGTTTGATTTTAGATAAATAGAATGTTCATCCTATTTTTTAGGAAAAAAAAAACTTTTTAATTCTGATTAAAATTTAAGTTCAATACTTTTTAATCTTGAACGTGAACCTCGTTACCAACAAATCAAAATCTTAGTGAAATTCAATAGTGAAAAAGTTCTCTTCTTGCTAGCTTGTAGGTTAGCTTTTGTCTTTTGTCTTGTGCCTACCGAGTAAAAAAAATCATTAATTATCGCTAGAGATAGCCTCAGCTACAGTTTCAAATTGGCTTGAAATTAAAACAGAAGTGATGGTTTCGGTTCAATATTTTATGTAATCGAAATTAGATCACAAACGGTTCAATTTTAATTTTGGTTGGTATCAATTTCAATTTTAGTTTGAAACTAAACCCAAATTAATTTTTTAATTTTTTAAATTATTCTTTAAAACCCAAAAACTTTTGAACCAGAACCATATTAACGATTTAGATTCAATTCGAAAAAATTATAAAAGAAATTTACTTTTTATAAATTGAAACAAAATTAAGGAGATTAGAGTGCGAAATGTCTAAAAATCTCTAGAATGATAAAATTTCTAGAAATTATAATTCTTTATTTAACGAACAATCACAGAATACATATCCAATTCATGTTGATTTCCAAATGCCAAGTCTTCAATTTTTCCACTTGAGTGAAATTAAGTGTTAATAAATTAATAAGTTTCAGAACACTAATTATTATTATAGATTGTGTTTTGACATCATAAAGCAATATAACATGTAATTTATATAATGTTCTTATAATATAATGTTTCTGTCTCTTCATTTAATAATTAAAATTTTTGGATAAAATTATAAAAAAAAATTGATAAAATTTTTTTCTAGACATAATATTGTGATTCGTTCGTATATGGTGTGATTTTCTTCTTCTACGGACATGAAATCCTAATTTTTAAAAATTTTACATCACTTATGGTAAGAGTTCCTAATTTTTTAAAATTTTACATCACTTATGATAAGAGTGTGTGAATTACATAAATTAAAATACTTGTATAAAATTACTATTATTATAATTTTATGAAGTGTATCATTTTTTTACTCGCGTGTATTTATATATATTATTTCAAAAAATATATATTGTGATCCATTTATTATATGGCAGTGAAACATTAATTAATTTTTAATATGGTCATTCCACTTAATCTTTCCTGATCTGGTGGTTGACCCATCACTAAAAATATTTTTATAATCTTAATTATAGCTGTCAACATTCCTTTTTCTGTTTACGGGGTCAAGTTGCGCACTTGATTTTAATTAATTTTGTTTGCATTCGACAATAGGAAAATTGATAAGAAGCACAAAATAGGAGGCTTCTAGTGGTTGCCCTACTGTTAATTAATGATAGGCTTCTAATCACGATTACCCTCGTAGCTGATGGCGGAGCTGGCGGTGGCAGTGGGTAATTAAAGCCGCCGGCCGGCTTTTTCCTTTTTTGATAGAAAACGATTATATATTAAGGCACAGTACAGGTTACAGAAACTAAATTTAATGGAAAAACACAAAAAAGAACACAAGATTACAAAAGCTGAACTGAAATCCCAACAAAACTATTCGGAGGAGATTGAAAAAGAGCAGTCTAAACATTACAACCAAGCTGAAAACGCATCCTTTCCATGAACAGCCATTTAAATGGGGATTATAGTATTGAAAATGGAGAATCGGTCTTGAGTTTATAATCGATAAAAGTATATTCTAATCGCTAAGTTAATACCTTAGCGTGCAATTTGATAAGGGTCTTAGCGCATGGTTTATAATGTTAATTGGTAGCAATAATTACTTTTTAAGTTGTCTTAAATTTTGTTAATGCGGAAATAAGGCATAGATCTGGATTAAATTTTGTGTTACTAACTTGTAATCCACGCCTTGCTGTAAAAATACAAAAAATAATAAATTTTAAAAAAATTTATGAGCATTATTTATATTAAAAAATAATTAGTAAAATATGATTCAAACAAATAAAAAACACAATTGTTTTAATATGACATAAAAATTATATACAAGGATATGTTTTGCTTCTGAAACTCTCTGTCACATTATAGTTTCAAAATTAATTATTTTTGCTAACTAATTAAATATTTAAGAAAATGTAAAATTGCAAGAAAATAATTAGTATCTTTATGTAGTCATCCCATTCTTGAGAACTCCAATTAACAGTATTTGTTACATGATCATATCCATGCCCACTTTTTCCTATTATATTAAATCACATAGTATATTTTTGCTTCAATTAGTTCCACTCGTTTTTTAATTGATTTTTATTTAACTTAAGATTTCTTCTTTCTTTAATACATAAATTTAGAAAAAATTTCACTAGTGTAGAATCGTTCTAATTGACTCTAGTAGAGTCATCAGATGCCATACCTATATATAATAGCATTTACATTTTAAGCAAGATTGACAAAAGATAAACTAATAAAGTGATAAAATATACATGTAGATAGACAAATATATATACATATAGACAAAAACAAAATAATAATAGTATTTAAATTAATGAAAAATGACAAGAAAAAAGTATACTATTTTAGGTCAAATGCATATCCATATCCATATCATATACTATTCTATTACATTAATAATAATAATAATATTGGCCAAATTCTTAAAACATGTACATTTAGTAACTGTCAAGCAAAGGCATCTCCACGTTATACAGCCAATTATAGTTTCAATTCACTTTGTTAGTACAATGAGGTAGCAAGGAAAATTTTTTAGAGGCCTTCTATTTTTTAAGTCACAAGCTGCAACTATTAAAACTATTAATAGTAAAGTTGCTTGTGAAAAGTTTGCAAGTTTGAATAGAGTAAGGCGAAAGAATGCATCAGGTTGAACCAATATAACTTCAATGATTCATCTCTAAATTAAGATGGTGCATAAAAAGGACATAAACAATTTAGGCATATTTAACTTTTTAAGAAATAAATTCAACAATTTATGATGAAATAGAAGCCTAAAAAATAAAATAATCCTAAAAAAGAAGCCTAGAAATAATCCAAACCTAGAAAAATTTGCAAGTTAAAATTACCAAATCTGCAAACCATATAAAAATAAATAAATTACATTAATCTATAAATAAATTATTGACCAAAGCAGAAAACATTATATATAAAAATCAGCTTTGGCAAAATTACATTAATCTCAGATATTATTTTTTTTTTAGTCCGGCCTTTCTTTTGCGGATGAGTTAATGGAAGATAGGTTGGGGTTTTAATTTTCTACATCGATATTATAGTATGTGTAAAAAATATAAAAAATAACGTGTTTCTTTAAAATTATTATGATTTTGAAATGTGTACATATCTCTTCATTGTCTCTGTTTGTGTTTATATATTTAAAAAAAAAAAAGGTTATGTTTTAACTTTAAAAAGTATTTCAGTAAAAAATTAAATAAGAACTATATATAGACAAAAAAAAATTATGTATATACCAACAAAAATATTTTATTAATTTATTGTTTCACCTAATATTTTCACATCATTGTTGGCTAATTAATTATAATGGAAACAAGCAGTTCACACTAATAACTAAATATAGTAATTATTTATAGACTATTATAATGAATTTAAAATATAATGAAATTTTATAGTATTTCAAAATACATGCATATTCGTATCAAAAAAATAGATGTATTATTATAAAACGGAGTACAGTGTGAAAAATAAGGGTGATAATATTATTTATTACGATTTTAATTCATAATTAAATTTTAAAAACTAATAAGGGTCAGGGCGCTAATTAATATATTAATTAATTTACCAGACTGTTTCTTCAGTCATGATTTTTCATTCTTAATTTAAATAAAATAATGAACTTGGCTACCCTAGACAATGGCTAGCTTCCTCCAAAGGCAGGCACCCATATGTCCTAGTTAACCAACTTTAGCAATTAAATTATTGTCCCAGTAGGCTAGCTTCTGTAAAAACGTTGTCGTTTCATAGAGGCGGAGAAATCTAAGGCTAGCTATTCTCAACATAAACTTTGGCAAAATCAATTTGAAAACACAAATGTGAATTGTGATTTAGAAAAATTCTTAGGTCTATCATGTTATTTACATACTAAATCAATTATATATTGAAATGTGGCATTATTTATTAGATGTAATATTTATATTGATTAAATTATTAATTATTATTAACTATCTGTGATTAAACACCAGCCAATATAAATAATATATTTAATAAATGATACCACATGCACACCAATATGTAATTAATTTAGTTTAGAGATGATATAATAGACTAAATTTATCTAAATTTTTTTTTTTGTGATTTATTATATACTCCCTCCATTCTGAAAAAAATGACTATTAAAAAAGTTAATTTTGTTCATAAATAAGTGGCCATTTAGCAACCAAAAAAAAATTGTAAAATGATTAATTTACCCTTTCATTTTCCAAGTATAAGATATGTTTTCCTAATTTATACAATAATTAATAGGGATTTTTTTGACAATTTGTAATAAAGTTATTACTATATTAAAAATGGTAATTTTTTTTTTATGGCCACTTTTTTTAAGATGGAGGGAGTATATGTATAAGTTACTGCAAGAATTTTAAGAAAGAAAAAAAATAAAACAAAAAAAGTTCTCATTATCGAAATTTTATTCATTAAATTGATCCAAAAAATCCAAACTTAAATATACCAGGTGGAAACTAGGTCTACTCGAAAAAAAAAACATATAGGTAGAAAGAAGAAGAGCATAAATAAATAAATAAATGTGAAATATATAATTAATAATTATCCTAGAAGACCATCAATAAACTGGTTTGGCCTAGTGAAAGGTGTGCAGGCATTTTCACAGCTAACTTCACACATTTCTTTAGTGGCACCTTGTATTTCCATGCATGCAGGTAAGCACCCTTCAGCACAAGCACTTATTTCTCTTTGTTTTTCTTCTTCAGATTTGGCATTTGCCTTTGCTTCTTCTTCTTGTTTTTCTTCTTCTTCAGATGTAGCACTTATTACCATTCCCACCAATAAGATCATTAATAAGATCATCCCAATAACTTTCTTGGAACCCATATCTTTTAATTATATTTGTTTCTCATGGTCAAAAATTTTGAAACAAATTAATCCTATATATCACTCTTTACAGCTGAATAAAGGTAACCTTAATCTTGGGTTTTGAGAAAAATACTCTTAACCTGAAATAAAATGTTCATAATTAGTTGCATTTGGATAGACAGCCCTTACATGTTTAATGCTTTGATTGATTGATTCAACATGCTAAAAATAGCTCCTTGTATATGTTTATAATGGCTTGAACTCGATATTTAGTGTTATGAGATCATTCTAAAAATACGTGTGTATGAGAAACATGACATCTTTTGCTCGGAATGAAAAGAAAATAATGCAAATGAATATGCAAACATTGAATATGCTATGAATGTTTTGCATCTTACACTTTTTTTTTTAATAAATTCTGGAGTTCAATCGCATGATGAGAAATGCTAAAATTGCACCAACTTAATTGAGTTCTTTAGATGCATCTCTTGATTTTTGGCCTCCGGTCTTTTACTTAAAAAAAAAAAAATTGCAAACATTGAATTCACATGTTTAACATTTAATTCCATTTAATAATTGTTCACTCATTCATACAAAATTTTCATTTTTGGTGCAAGATTGATTTAGCTTGTAATGCCAATTTAATATTTAACCCTTAAATTGCTAGTGCAATCTGTTTTATAAACAAAATAAATGACAAAAACTTTCTTAAGTATTAAAAGAGAGAAATCAATTCTGAATTTATTAATTAATACACTTATCGTTAAACTATATCTCAACGTGAAAAAAAAACAAAAACTAGTTATTTGCTTATTTGAAAAAAATCCATTTTGAAAACTCTCTATCAATCACAGCTAATTTAATACCATTACATATACTATTATACATTCTATCATAATTACTTTTGTTTGAAGGTAGCAAACAGATTAAATTGAACAAGTTTTAGATCAAATCACTTCAGGAATAGTCTTCTTTTCAACAAATTTAATTAGAGCTTCTATAGATATGAAATTATGTATCCAATTGATACTAAAATAAAAATTCGCAACAAATTAAAATGACTATATATATATATATATATATATATATATCAAATTGAACCAATTTTTTTAATTAATTCATTAATAAAAATTTAAAATTATTAATTTATTTGAGAGCAACGTGCAAACCAGCAATTCACCTTTCAAAAACATTTCGAATTTCATATAAATTTACGTGCATTACAATTTGAAATAAAAGATATGTTCAATTCTAGTCAAAATTTACCACCTTTATTCTACTAAAATTTTATTAATAACAAAACTATCCTTTTTCAAATGAATTTCTATAGCTATCCTTCTTCAAAGAAAAATAATATAAATATATTTTATATACCTAAAAATAAACTATAGCCTAGATAAACCATTTTAACATATGGATAGTAATAGATTAATAATTTATCAAATGATTACTATCAATTGATACCTATCAAATATCAATATGATCAATTATCATTATTGGCTAAATAAAAAATACCCTTAATATATAATTAAGTATTATGTATATTGAGCACATACACTAATTTAATTGGATAAGAACATATAAAACCAAAAGAAACATATAAAAGTCTTTTCATTAGATAAAAAATAGACAAAAATCATATTAGCTAAAATACCTCTCCACTCGTTCATTTAATATATGAAATAAATAATTCGTTAAAACACATGGGATATTGGTTATCTTAGTTTTCCAATATATATATATATATATATATATATATATATATATATATATATATATATATATATATATATAAAGCTTTACACTGATTTTCTGTATATTAAACCATCTCTCTTCTAATGTATAAAGAAAAGCATTTTATGCCACTCTACAATCACTTTTCCAACATACCATCCTTTCAGTCAAGCCCTTGATTTAACGGAGAAAAGGTCTGCCAGTTGCTATCATATGCATTAGCAGGAAGTGCATTATATACAAAACAAATCAAAGCCTCATTAAGACAATCTAAGTATCAAAAGATCAAATTTTTCCTAGCCAATGCAAGATACACATTGGTGATAAGGAGCTTTTCTTTTTTTCTTTGATTCTTTTCTCCTCCTTATTCACTTTCTACTTCTATTCAAAGATAGTGATATTAATTATAAAGAAAATATATAATATATATAGATGATAAAATCAACCCACAAAATCATGAATCATCTGACCTCCGAATTGCCGCCTAAGTTGATCCTCATGTTGCTGGTGCAATTGTGTATGTTGTTGTTGTTGTTGCTGCTGCTGCTGCTGATGTTGAGCATTTTCTACACTGTGCCGTAGACCCAATGTAAGTGAAACAGCCCCTAGGCCTCCAATATCAATCCCACTTCTTTGGTATGGCAAAAAATTCATTACTGACCCATCCATGCCGGTTGGAACTTGAAAATCTACTCTTGATCTTTTTTCTTGATTCCATTGCTCTGCATTTACTTGTTCTTCACTGCCTGCTGAAGAGGAGCACTCCAACTGCTGCTGCTGCTTACTTAGCATAGAATTTGCACCAAGATTATTTGAGGGTTGCTCGCGGTTTGGCTGACTAGTACCACCATGATCTGCAGATTTTCCATCAAGATTCGCGCAATTTCGATTCATTTCTGCTATTCCTTTGGTTTCAAGCATGTGTATTTCTTCAACCATAGGTTTCCAAACACGCACACGAGCATTTATAAACCAATTTGAGACCTAAATTAATCAGTAAATTTATTAAAACCATAACACAGATATGTGGTGTACTAATTTCCCTACCAATTAATTCCATTATCACACCTAAATTTATAGAGCTAGTACAAACATGTATAAGTTCAAGTGGTGATGAAAAAAATAAAAACTCAGCCAAGTTATTACAAGCATAACATTCAACTTCAACATCTCATAAAGGTACATAAAGTATGCTGATATACTTCATTTATGCTCATATACTTTATTTCCAACTACATTAATCACCCACATAAGTTCAAGTGACATAATGACGAAAGAAATACAGAAGCATGCTGATAACTTGCCTGATTTCGAGACAATCCAGTTTGAGTGGCTAACATGTGCTTATCGGTGTCCGTGGGGTACCTATAAGAGGAAAGTTTTAATACATTGAATTATGCATGCACCAAGCTCCAGAAGGTGAAAGATATGATAGAAATGGGGACTCACGGATGAAGGAAATGCTCAAACAACCAAGCTCTAAGAATCGCCACAGAACGTTCTGGTAGACCTCTCTGGGGCCTCCAGACATGCTGTTGGGGTTCAAAGAATCCCACATTAGCCCCACCAGATTTGTGCCTTTGTAAACTTTGATCCATGTATCTCATCCTTGATGTGCTCGTATCACCTTTACTACTGCTTGCACCTGTATTAGGGGACAACAAATCCTCCCCTAACGCCCTTGTTACATGCCTAAGCTGATCTGATATAACATGTTTTAGGCACCTAAAATTCCTTGATACAGTCTTAAGAGCCAAAGAAACGTATGGCGTAGCAGCACTAAGACCAGCAACTGATTCAAAGGATGAAGCTACCATTTGCATTTGCTGCTGATATTGTTTGTACCTTCTGCATACCTTTCAATAACATAATAGTACAATAAAGTCACCAAATATACTTTCTCAAAAGCCATAATAATTAAATTAATTAACCCCACCGAAATTATATAACCTCGAAAAGAATTAAAGATTAATCTAGACAATCCCACAATTTGTTTAATATTAGTACCTTGTAATGATAACAAAACAGAACATAAAAACATCTTTTGTTGGAAGTCAGTGGCACAAACAGCAATTATACTGTAGAAAGCACTAAACAATTTATCTACATTGGGAAAATCAAGAATTAACATATTTAGACAAATGAGATGATATTAATCTATCAACACGTACATAAATAGCCTATTCTTTTCACAACAATTATGGTGTCATTATAAGGACAGCAACTTTTTGGGTTTCGAAACAAGTGGTGTGCACTGTTAATGGAGATGTCATTTGCATGACTTTCTACAAGACGTGTTTCGAAGAAGAGGGGGGGGGGGACCTCAGCACCTCACTGTACATGTATAAAATATTTATATATGAAAATGATTGTTTTCACATGAACAAGTCCTCTCGAGCTAATCTTAAATGACAGAGTGGGCCACTAAAGCTCTGTTTTTGTTCCCTTAAATTATGATCTTAACCAATTCATTATTGCAGCTACTGACAAGGAAGAATCATGGAATCTTTTTCCTTGCGTTAAATATACATGGTTTAACCTAGAAAAAGTATGGATTTTCAGGGAAATTTCACTCTCTTGGAAATTTTTTTATAGCGTAGGAGTAGAATTCAAAGTACTTGAACTATTCTTTAGTATTCAAAGTACTTGAACTACTCTTTCTTTCTTTCTTTTCTTTTTTAATCTGTAAAAGCACATCGTATTATTAATAATGGTATAAAAAAGCAGTATATAAAGTAAAATGCAGCTCAAAAAAAAAAAAAAAATTTACAAGAGGACCTATGGATTCATTCTTACATTGCATGTAATTCAAGAAGAGCACCATTCACTAGAATTCTAGATGCAGCTTGAAACTTTAATTTTCTTGTATTTATGTATGCATGCATATAAATATAGGTGATTGTGGTACTAACATATTAGAAAAACACAAACTTCAAAAATTGAGTTACAAGAAACAAATTATGTCGGTTTCAAGCAAATTTAACACAAACATTGACCGAAATTTCCTCCAAGACGCATCAATGGATATACTTAAGCATTAATTAAGCTAATAGTATCAAGAAACTGCACAAAAATCATACTGTGCTTCTGTTGATACTCCAGAACATTAAAAAAAAAAAAAAAAGGCTCTTCTAAAACATTTCTTCCCTATGAATTACAAAATAATATATATATATATATATATATATATATACACACACACACGCACACACACACACTTTGTGTGTTTTTTTCATATTAGTTTAGTATTCAAGTCACGAAAATATTTAATTTCGAATTAATTTAGGGGGAAAAAAGAAAAAAGAAGCTATGTGCAATAGCCAACAACCCATTCGTTTAGTAAACAAAGAGTTAGATAGACTCTAATTCTGTGGTCATGCCTAATTTGGGAAGTTTAAGAGTGGAAAAATGACAAGTTAAGAGTCTAAAGGGAGTTTAGACCTTAATAAAATGTTTCCCACATAATGACAAAGGTAGGACCTATAATCCATATTCTGATCCAATTTTGCACCCAATGAAAGAACTTTGTTGCACTATTCTTGAAATTTAATAATATCAAATCTTTGACGGTGCTACTGTGTGAAAAATCTTTTACATCCAATAAATAGCATTAAAATTAAAGATCAAATTGATAAGATGAGGATCCTACATAATGCAAGCAAAATATACTGATGGACGTAAACATATATGTAAATCAACTTTATTAGAGTGAACCCTTTTGCTTTATTATGATTAGTATTTGATTTTTAATGATGGTATTAATTTCTAGTGCTTACCAATTCATAATAAATAGTATTTGATTTTTTATGATAGTATTAATTTCTAGTGCTTACCAATTCATAATAAAATACTCAACAAATTGCAATTAACAATGAAACACATACCATTTTAATCATTGTCTTAGACCTCTTTCCAACCGCAAAATTAATTTTGAGCTTTTTTTTTTTTTTTTTTTTACTATTCTCTATATGCAAAGGCTTTTCTTCCTGAATTATAAAACCTATTTCAAATAAGAATGCACTCATTTTTTAGTTCAAATTCATTACTGCTTTCCATCTCAATTTATTTACAAAATTTAGTGCTTAAGTTCTAATATCAAAATTCATGAATATTTGGATTTTGAAGCATGCAATATGCATCATATAATTATGTAATATATAATACATTAGGAATACAAAATATATACCACTCTAATTCATACTAATTAACTTGTAATATTCTAATTCAGCCTCTCAAAGTTTTGAAATACTTCATTAATGATTCTACTGATCATCTAAAGCAGAAATTCTTAATAAAGTTATGCCAGAGAGATTCCAATAAACAAGCATAATAAATTTTTGTCAACATAATAATTTTCTTTAACCATAAAAAGCAAAAGGGTAAAACAAAAAGGAAATATGATATAATCATTTAATTAAATTACTAATTACTAACAAAAAGAAGCAAATATAATCATTTCAAAGGAGAAATAGAAATCAAGATCAAGATGATATAATTCACCAACCTCCTCCTGCAAATATAGGAGCTTTGCTTTCTTTTGTTGATACTCCGGCCTATAAGATTCACAAGAACTGGTCGCAACAGCAACATCACCACTAACTTCATTAGAGCTATAGAATGTAGATGATGAGATGCCAGAATTATTAGTATTATTATTACCAATATTATTCTCTTTAGATCCAGCCTCTGTATCAACAACGTTAACACCATCATCAGAAGCTAAATCGCTAGTTTCTCCATATGTTCTTATGATCAGTTGTTTCGAACTTGTTACAATACAGAACTCATCTAATAGCTCTTGAGCTGGCTTCAAGAATCTTGAACTCTTTAAAATTGTTGCATATCCAGTAAAAGGACCAAGAGGACCAACATTTCGAGTAACAAAATTCGACGAACCTCCTACCACACTATCACTATTTGACTTTCCACATTCTCTACTGATCATAATTCCTGGCTTTGGCACTGGACAAAAGTAATTTGAAGACTTAACAAATTTTGAATCATCTGATCCAAATTGAATCACATTGGCTCTAGATGGAGGATTTGATGAAAGAGATAGAGAGAGGCCTTGATGAGTATTAGGATCACTAACATTAATATTAATGTTCTTCAATTCTTGATCAGTCTTTCTTGCAATAAGACCCAATTCACTAGTATTAGTATTATTATTCATCCAAGAATTGACATTTTCAAAATATATAGCAGAAGGAGCTGGAGAAACAACAACATCTTGAACTTGAAGTGGGTTTTGGTTATAGAGTTGATGGTGATGATGATTATGATGAAAATTAGAAGGAATTTCATTGTTGGGATTGGGCATACAAGATTGAAAATCTTGATATCCATTGAAACTAGGCCTCAAGTATTCTGCAGTAGATGTGGAAGTAGAAATATCGGTTACCCTTGCATTATTTGACAAGACATCTCCAACAAACATAGGTTTCTGATTGCTCTCCCTACCTACTGATAATCCACTTGCATAATTCACCATCCAGTCATAACTTTGCTGTGAATCAATACTTCTCCAATTACTACTACTACTACATCCATGTGGGTCAGTACTGGTACTAACTTTATGTGAAGAAGCATTAAAGTTTGAAGAAATAGGACCAGACATGTTATTTGTGAACGAAGAAGCACCTATTTCTTGATCAAGAATTGCATTCCTTTGATGAGCTGATGAAACTTTGTTACAAGAACTGGTTGCAAAATTTAGCAGTTCAGAGGAAAAAACAGTGCTAATACTAGTAGTTGTAGTACTAGTAGGTTCATAAAGTAGATTATTGCCATTTCTAACATTTCGAACCTGAACAAGACCTGGGTTTTCCCCAGAATGGACCGACAAATGCTCCAAATTGTTAGGTAAATGATCTTGTTGTTGAACTGAAGAACAAGTTGTTGAACTTTGTTGAACTACTCTCAGCTTATCTCTTCTACTTTGTTGTGCTACATGTGACTCTTGCCTGAATCTGCTATTCTCCATTTATCACAACTCTTGAACTCCTCTCTTGATACAAGTTCAAGTAAATTGCAAAAAAAAATCTTCCAAGTTGGTATTAAAACAAGCCAAGTCATATCATCTTTCTACCTGAGAAAAAAAAAAAAGCAGAAGAAAAAAATTACATAATACAACCAAAAAATTATCAAATCACTACTCCACAGTCCATGCCCTTATCATTATTACCTCGAAAAAAAACCAACTAAGAACACAAACAAGAAACAGTAATGCTAATAATATATATATATATATATATAGAGAGAGAGAGAGAGAGAGAGAGAGAGAGAAGACTTGCCTTGTATAAAATTTACTACAAAAAATTGTTGGCGAGTACAAAAATCTTTCCACTATTTGTTAGAAATAAACAAGAAGTAAGCTAAAGCTATACAAAGAAGTTAGCACCATAACCAGTAACTCTCTTTCTCTTTTCTTGAACAACTGCAAAATTATACTTGTTCACGTCAAGAAACTGTTAACCCTAGCTAGCTCATTTTTTGTTTAAAACCACCATGAAAGAAAACCCACCACACCAGCTGATATCACCATAAAATATATTTCTTGAAAAACAAGAATACATGCTCCAAAGTTACAGATCCAAGTTATGAATCACATGGAAATCTTTAATATAGCTCTCTCTAGTTCTAACTTCCAACTCTTGAGCTAGGTTTGGCTTTTGTTTCTTTAGAGAAACTTTTAAAAAAAAATAGAAAAAATAATAAAATTATAATAAAAACAAAACAATTAAAATATTAAATAAGTAATAATTTCTCATTAAAATATTCTAACAAAAGAAACAAAAACAAATTTTAAAAAAATCAATCCTCAGACCAAACCTTGTTAGTATATTATTATGTACACACAAAAGAACAATTTAAAGACTTACTGCTAAATTAATTACCTATTTATGGATATTTGGATAACCCAAAGTCTGAAACCGACCCATTAGACCCAAGGCGGTTAAAATTTGCCGGCGAGATTCCGGTGGAGCTTCTGTGAAGTAGTGATTTCTGTTTTGTTTTTAAGTTTTTGTTGCGGAGACGAGACAAAGAGAGAGAGAGAGAGAGAGAGCTCTTGGCGTTGGTGGTGGAGGACAATAATTGCAAAGGTTTTTGATGATAATTCCGTTAGCTTTAACGGCTAAAGCGCGCTTATCTTTTTTTCAATTAACTTACGTGCGTTTTGGTCCGTTAGATTTAACGACGAGAAAAATTGTCACGCTCGTGAGTTGAATCTTGTCTCCCTATTGGGACCCTTTTGCTCGAAAATTTTTCTATCTCATCTTTTAAGCAAATTTTAATTTAATTTTTAATTATATAAAAAAGCAATAATACGTTATCGTTCTAAGAAACACCCCCAACTATTTTACTCAATTACCAAACTGCCATTATCTTTTTTCTTTTTTACAAAAATATTTCCTTGGTTCTAAAATATTTATCAATTAAATTTTTGATATTTAAATTAATAAAATTATTAAATTATAATCATTTTAAAGTAAAAAAAAGTAAAATACACTTTAATTTTAATGTAGAGAAAAAAATAATTAAAATAAATATTTAATGCGAGAATAAATCGAAGGTAAAGTTGATAAAAATAATAAATATATTTTTCAAATCCTACAATGATAAATAAATTATAAAAAAATTATCTAAAACAATAAATATTTTAAAACGGAAAGAATAAATTATAAGTAAATATTAATTAGATGCAATTAGTAATCACATAAATCAGCTAGTAAATGATTGTTTTAACTTAATCAAAGTCTTAAATTCAAGCTTTGTAGAAAGAGCTTTACCCTTTTTTTTCTTTTTTTTCTGCCAAATTTTGTTCATCCTATTTGAGTAAAATTAGTTTTATACTAAAAATGTGGAATATATGTGGCCAGCAAAAAAAAAAAAATCATCTTTTTGAATGTTATATGAGTGATGAACTATACAATTGTTTTGTACTTTTCCCTTTTTATCAATTATAAATTAACTTTTGTGCTTGTAGAGTTCATAATAATCATTTGAAATTACACAAGTAAGCCAAACTTATTTTTGTTTGGTTAATTACAGAACATTCTAAAAAATATTCTATATTTATAATAATATATAAAGTAATCAAAATAAAAATATATAATAAAATAAACATTTTTTTAATATCCTTTTTTTATTTGTGTCAATATAATAGAACTTCGCAGCCCTATAGTCTTATACCAACATTTTTCCTTTTGTACATTAAAAATGATAAATTATTTACTTAGTAAAATTTAAAATTTGCGAATGATATTTTTTTTATGTTAAATAATTTTTTTGAGAAAAAAAATTGTCATTTTTTATGTTAAATAATTTTTTTGAGAAAAAAAATTGTCATTGTCTATAATATTTAGAAGGCAAACCAAATTTTATTAAAAAAAAAATATTACGTTTCAACTTTTAAGATGATGATACAACAATTAAATTTTATTATCATAAACCCTTAACAAAAACTTTTATATAATGTCTGCAGTTAATTTTAATATTTTTACAATAACTATATAATGTTAGAATATCTCATATCGATTAAATATAAAAATATTAAGTGATTAATATATAAATTGATTCTCCAACATTTAAAATTAGCTGTTAAGATTGGTAACTTTTATTTATTTTAACCCCTAGTGGCTAAACTAGGTTAATAGATGTTATATATAAGTTGGTATTATTTAGTCCGTAAAATTTGACATAATTAATTAATTAATCCTTATTTTTGAAAAAATTAACTTATAATACTCTCAATTTTGATTTCGTTATGTTATTTACTTATTCCATCTAGTTTTTATATTAAATTTATAAAAAAGTAACTAAAATGCCCTTATATATATAATAAATATAATCTCAATTTTATTGTTTAAAAAATAAAAATTTAAATTAATAAAAGTGAATAATATTTATGTAATTAAATAATAATAATATTTAATACCATAAAATTATAAAATTACTTATTATAATATAATTATATAATTATTATATATAATAAAAATAAAGAAATATTTATATTAATTAAAATGAATAATTATATTATAATTAAATTATTATAATTAAATTATTATTTAATTTTATTAATTTGAATATTTCATTTTTTTATTTAAATAAAATTATATTTATTATATATACAATAACATTTTAGTTATTTTTATAAATTTAATAAAAAAAATATAAAAATTAAATAGAAAAATTAAATAATTTTACAGAACCAAAACTAAGAATGAATTAATCAATTTCTTAAAAAATAAGATCAATTGATTAATTAGATAAAATCTCACTGACTAAATAATAATTTACTTTATCTTAGTTATGTATCAATTATAAATGTTAATATACAATAATAAATAAAGTTTATATTTGACATAATTAAATATAAATAATCCATATTTTTTATGAGTTAAAACCTAAAGATCAAAAGATTTCAACACCTCAAAACTAATCATTCAAGCTAGGCATCATTGGCAATACATGTATTTAGTGCATTAGGGAGTGTATTTTCATAAAAGGACTAGTATGCTCTAATCCAAAAAAAAAAAAACCTCAAGCAAATCATAACTATATATTAATGTATTGTTTATCAAAGGGATTAATCAAATTATTTAATTAGAATATCAAACAACTATCAATTAATTTTTAATAGAAGAAATATTCTACAGTCTAGCTTAATTGGCAAGAGCACTTACTTTTGGAAGTGAGAGATTATATATTTATGTCGAGTGTTAAAAATAATTATCTTTTATTGTGTGGCTCATAACCTGATGACTCTCTCATACACAAAAAAGAAAAAATAAAAGAAATATTATTTCGAACAATAAATTAGTCTATTATAAAAAAAAATGTTTATGCTTTTTTTATAGAATAAAAAATAATTAATTTAATTAATTTTGGGCAACCAATGCATTAATGAAATGTCTAATCAAAAAATTAAAACCAACCATCTAGTTATCTATCCATTCCAATTTTCATAGAGTAAAATTCTTTTTTTTTTTAATTTTATTAATTAAAATTTTAAAATATAACGTCAAATCATTAATGAAATTTTATTTTTTTGGGGAAAAAAATTGCAATTGTTTATGCATGAGAATTTTTCCGTACATTCAAAGGGCTACAAGAAAGTTATAAAAGTCGTTGAGCTCCATGTGTGAGCCCCATTAATTAATAGAATTAATATGCTAATGTGCACCACACTTCAAATTTTTATCTCACATTAGCCAACTATAAACTAAAAATATTATGTCATATATATACAGCCATGAAGAGAAAATTTTTTATGAGAATTAAAATTTTTTAATTATATTTTACATCAAAATTATATATATATAATTAAGATAATTTTTATTTATATTTAAAGAAAATATTTATCTAAAACAAACAGCTAAATATAATATATGGTTAAATTTTTTCCACTAACTTTCTAGTTATATATATATATATATAGAGGATTATTAGCTGACCTTTTATGACAATTATTTGATTATTTTGTTGATGAATTTTACGGGATTTAGTTTTTAAAATTAAACATTTTTTACTATATTAGGGATTATTATTTGGATTTTTATGTAACATTATTGTATTATTTTGAGGTGCATTTACATGTTCTAACGGTATTTTTTTAAAATATTTTAAAACATTATTTTTAAATTATTGTTTTACAATAATATTAAAAAAAATATTTCAATACTGAGAAGAATAAAAATTCTAAATGGTCATTTGAAAACATAAAAGGCTAATAGTTGAATTCATATATATATATATATATATATATATAGCAATAAATCTTTTTAAAATTGAATTGGACATTGAATAAATTTTTTGATTAATTTGCGATTTGATTAGTTTAATTCACTATATTTTTTTTATTTTTTCTTTTATTTTTTAATTTTTTATATCTAAAAGAGATTGTTTTGACAAATTTAATTTAAGCAGTTGGATCAATTTTAATTTTTAAAACACTAATTTATATGGGTTAAAATATTTATTTTTCATTGAAATTTAGCTGATATTTTTTAATGAGCTATTTTTTTTGACATATTTAATGAGCTATTTAAGAATACTGTTTAATAACAGTTGAATAAGTTAAATAAAAAATAAATATTTTTATAAAATTATATTTCATTATAATCATTATTTATTGATTGATTTTTAAATTTATTTATTTAAACTTATCTAAAATTTCTTTTTAAGTATATCTTTTGGGAAAATCGTTGATATACATATATATATTCTTTCCTGTTAATGAAAAATGATTGTGCATATCGCCTTATCCAAATAGAAACAAAATATATATATATATATATATATAAAAGATAAGCACAAAAACTGTATATTTAAAATTTTCAATTAATTAAATACTATAATAATAATTTAATACTTAATAAATAAATAATTTGATTCTCTCGACCCTCTTCTTTTGCAGTTGCGAGAGACTGAGTGGACAAGACTGCCACTGAGAGAACCGTACGGGCAACTGGTGATTACGTCACCTGCCGGTAGTCCACCTGGGGGGACCTCAACTCTGACATTTATCTGTCCAGCTTTGAATGTCGTCCGCCAGATCTTTTGCTTGGAGACAGATGTTTGTTACCGATTACCGATAAAAAAGCCGGTAAATCCCCCCTCCCACTCTAAACTGTACGGACACTGATGATCTCATAAAACTCTCACTCTTAGTTATTATTACTCTAGAAGCCCAAAAAGTTAGAAACCCAAAACCACTAGATTTTTTTTTTAATTTATTAATAGCCAATGAATAGTGAATATTGGTTTTTTTTTTTTTTACTACAAAAATAACTGGAAGTTTTTAGCGAATTTTTAATAATATTAAAATTATGTATAAGATGGAAGGATTTCCAATTTAAATAGTAATTGATGGAAACCAAATTTGTAAAGAAAAGATAAAAATTCTCAATTAATAATTTTTTAATATTATATACACTCATAATAAGTGGAGCAAATGATTTAGTACACTATATAAGTTTATACATTTAGAAAAGCTGATATTGCATTCAGGGACAAAACTAAAAAAATATTGTTGAACGATAAAAAATTAAATTAAAATTATAAATTTTTAAATAAATAGTATTCTATATTAATTTTTATTAAGTATACATATATAATTCATAAATATATATAAAAATTTTTGGAAATGAATATTTAATATCTTCTGTCATTTTATATATATATATATATATATGATTGGCACTGCAAAAAAAAAAAAAAAAGTAAAGAAAAAATTAAGTGCAGAATTAGAGTTTAGCAGGAGAAATGAGAACCGTTGGATCCATGTGATGAAATGGTTGTGTAGAAGTAGAATGTTACTTATAAAGACAAAAAGATTATTATTCGATGGGGTGGTACTAAAGAGGAAATAAGAGCCGTTGGATAAAGAAGAGAGTGGAGAGAGTGGTGACATAAATATCGGTGCAAAAGGGTAAAACTGATAACCATCCAATCAAGTGATAAATATAGGACAGTGGTGGTTCTGAAGCTGGCTGGCTGCTGTTACTGCTTCTGGTTCTGGTTCTGGTTCTTCTGGTGGTTCTGGAGGGGCTGTCACTCACTCTTTTGCAGGTTGCTGCCTGACCCACGTGGTCCATGGATTCTGTGATTCTACTCAAAGAATATTTGTTTATTTTTTTTCTCTCTGTGATCGGCTAGCTCAAGTTATTTAGGACGACTCCTACCAACCTTCGAGATTATACTTAGTACATATTGATATCTGCATAAAAGTACTATTTTTTACATTAAATAATGTTATTATTAAATATATTCAATAGCTTAATTTAATATCATTAAATTAAAAATATATATTTGGCAAAAAATATATATATAATTAGCTCAAAAATAATTAAAAATACAATTAATTATTACATATTTAACGATTAATCACTATCAATAATACAAATATCAAATAGACAAATATGAATGTGCCTATACGTATTTGAACTGTTTAATGCAATGAACATTGCATATAGAATATCAAAATGATAAATTTAATATAGAAAAAATAAATAAATTAATGCCAAGATCAAGCGGTGTTAGGATTTCAGTTTTAATCATTAATTAAGACTAGACATTATTATTGGTAATTTACTATATAAAACATCTGAATCAAACAAAATTCAGGATATATATATATATATAAATGTTTTATAGACACATGTCCAGTTGAGTACTGATAGCACATGCTCATCACTTTTTTTAAGGACTTGCTAAAGGAAAAGTGAAAGGGTAAAAAGCGGATATGGAAAGATTATTAAGTACGATAATGATGATTAAGTCTAATACCTTAAGCTTTTACACTAATAAAATCATGCTTTGTATAATTATTAACCTAACCATCCCTAAGTCAATCATGCACATCTAAACATACGAAGGATAACTTTAATTTTTCTTTTCTTTTTCCATGCATGATGAGATGAAGACAATGCAGACTTGCAGAATTTTATTTTGAAAAATTAAAATAAAAACTGAATTTTTTTTTTCACTGTAAAATAGAAAAATGTATTTTCTACTTCTAAAATTTTATTCAACTAAATATTTTTTTTGCCAAAATTCAAATAAATATTTGAAAACTTGGGTTTTACATTGCATGATTTTTTTTTTTATTATGTATGATATTTTCGCCTAACAAAGTTTGTTTTCTTATGTTTAGAAAACACTTCCATAAACAATCAACGATTTATTTTTATACTTAGAGCAACATAATAAAATCCATATTGATTGTGGCTTCTACCAAATTCAATTAATTTTTATTGTATCGTCCAATAAATTTGATCATATTCAAAACTCTAACTTCAAATCTCTTAATTTTAAAAATGATTTTAATATTATTAAATCAAAAGTATACTATTTTTTATTTTTATTTTCATTTTCATTATAATAGCCATATAAAATCTATAAAAATTTGTGAAATCAATTAGATTTTTTAATAGATGAATATTATGTGCAATGTAAATATTTATTATAAATATTAAATATTAAACTGATAAATAATATAACATAATATAAGTAGAAATAAATCCAAATAAATTTAAGCTCTATTCCTATTTGAACCTCTTGATCATAGTGTCTCAACCTAGCCAACTGAATTAGGTCATTAATATTAGTGGTTGATTTATTAAAAAAAAAAAAAAGTATTATTGATCATTAAATTTTCTTTCAAAACTAGAAGAAATTGTCTATCAACTAAATTAAACACACCCATCAAGTTCACTATTTTTTTTTTTTTTAATCCATCTAATCTTTTTATTGGTTAATTAAACACACACAACAATATTCTAACATGGGTATAGGATCGATGAGGTGAAGGGCTAAAGGCACCATTTCTGAAAATTTTGCCCCCGTAATATGGGCAAGGTAAGATTGAACTGGTAGTCTAGGGCAGTATTGTGGGTCTCTCTTCCTTTTTGCCCACTACTCCAAAGAAAAATAATAATAATATATATAATATTTCACTATATTTAATTATAAATATCATAAACCACTGCAAAAGGAACAATCGCAGCCTGACGTAAGAGCTTACAAAATGATGTCAGCGTTGCCTTGTAACTAAGCGTCACTACAGAAACCCTAGTAGGGTCTGTGCCCTTCTCTGAGGCTGTTTTCAGGGTTCTATTTCTCTCCATTTATGTCTAATATTAAACTTCATTTTCATTCAGGTCATTTCTCTTAACTTTTTGCACTTCCTTATTCAGAAAATTACATTTTTGCCACACTAAAGTACTACTCCATATTATTGTTAAATGTTAAGATATGTTGATAATATTACAAAGTGATTATAATATTATTTTTTTAAAAAAATTGTCACATAGATCTTATATATCAATTAGTAATATTACTACTAATATTATCCATTTGTAATAGAGGAAAAAACAATGAGTTAGAGTTCATTTGTATATTAAGGTTGTATTTAGGTTGAAAAGTTTTGAATTTACATTTCAATAGTTAAATATATATTTTAGTAATAAGTATATAAAATTGACAATAAATTTAGGTTGAAATATTCTTTCTTGATATTTAAAAAAAAAAATCCAATGGAAACCAAATTAAAAACAATAGCACAAAAAATTCACAATAATTTATTTTCAATTTTTGTATCCTTCTATTTCCTTTATCAAACTTGTAAGATTTAATTACAAAATAATCTCTTTCTTTTTCCTTTTTTTTTTTTCTCTTTGTTTCTTTTCTAAAGTTTTTTATTTTTTGAACCATTGCCGATTTTTCATTTGAATTGACTGTAATTTCTTCTATTTTTACTTAAAACATTTATATATATTCAACAAATACATATCTTTTTAGATATATTAAATTG
Organism: Reutealis trisperma; assembly: GCA_947687605.1. Lineage (NCBI taxonomy): Eukaryota > Viridiplantae > Streptophyta > Magnoliopsida > Malpighiales > Euphorbiaceae > Reutealis > Reutealis trisperma. The sequence goes on from CANTUT010000112.1 coordinate 1,839,091, forward strand.
TATCTGTTAGATATAGATTTATTATTTTTATATTACTTTTGTTCCTTTTTAGGGTATTTGTTGTTCTTTTGATGGCATTTAACTGTTCTTTTTTCATAAAAAAAAAAAAAATAGTATGACCTTCTCTTGTAAAATTATTTTATTCTCTTAAACTATTTATAGTGTTCGAGTTTATTTTTATTATTTTGAATTTAATATTAATATTCAAACAAATGAGTTTGTTCAAATAGTAGTAGATATGTGGTTAATAGTCACTAAGCATGGTACATATCTCGCTAAATTGCTAGTTATAATATCTTACCAATATAATTGGATGATATTAAAAGAAATTTAAATTAGTTTATTGTATTTCTTGATGTACTATATATATTTATTTTCAATTCAAAATATATTATATTTAACTATGAATGGAGATTTAAAATATTTCTTAAAAAAATTATAAAATAGTCTTAAATTTTGATGTATTAAAGCTAGTCTTTGATATTTAAAAATTAATAATTTTAGTTGACGTGACTTATTAATGATTTAACATTTAATTTTTTTATATTACAAAATTATAAATTATTGTAACGTTTGTTTTGTCTCTAACATTTTAAATAAGATTATACTTTAATCCTTAAAATTTTAATCAATTTCATTTTAATTTGAAAATTATTAAATTATAAAATACTTTAACATCTCATAGTTTTTTTTTTTATTTTTACATGTTATATCTAAAAAATTAAGATTACTAATAATTCAAAAATAAAATTGGTGGAGTAGAGAAGAAGGCAAGAGATCATAAAAGGGTATTAACATGTAGATTTCTTTCTCTCTTTTTTTTTTTTTTTTTTTTTAAAGAAAAAGGAAAGGTTTTTAATGTAGATTTCACACAAGCGAATAAGAGTGATTAAAAAAAATTCACCTTAGCATTTTCTAGGTTTTTTCGTAGGGTTAGGGTAACTATTGTACTTGAGGAAGAAAGAAAGAAAGAAAGAAAGAAATTGACAAGGTGATATATGGGGTCACATTGACCATTCATGGGCTTATATGAAAAGAAAGAAAGCATTAAACAAAAAAAAAAAAAAGAGGAAGAGAGAGAGATAGAAAGAGAGGGAGAGAGAGGGCCCTCCCTTTGAAACAGAATAAATCTATCTATCCATCCAAAATCTATCTTCTCATCATATCATATGTATATATTCTCATTTGACCTATTGGTGATAGACAACCAAACAACATCAAAGAAAATGGAGAAATCACTCTTATCATTACTGTGTATCACATCAAATAAAAAAAAAATCATAATTTATTGTAATAATAATAATAATAGTCCATCCTGTCATTGCAAGTGAATATTGAAACATGACTACCTTTGGAAATTGTCTTGGCTTGGCCCTTCTTGCTCAAAAAAACAATTTTTTCTTGCTCTATCTTTCAAAGTACTGCATGCTTCATATAGATGTGTTTTCTGTTTTTTTGTTTGTTCCTCAACTTTTATTTCTTTAGGGTAATGGCCGTGACGAAGGGCACTCATTTTCTGGGACCAGCCACCCATTATATATATAGCCAAATACTTCCATTTTCATGGCTGATATAATTTATAATGGAAGGTAGGTTATTGCAGAACTGACAAGTTTGTTATAGCCTGTATTATAATATACTAACATAGCGCCTTCTACGGTAATTTTATTAGAAATCAAAATAAATTTATTTTATTTTATTTTACAAAAAAAATTAATTTTTTTACGAAAAATTATAATTTTTTTTTTTAAATTAAACTATTTTTCATAATTTTTTTAGTTGCGAAAAAAATTTAATTTTATAAAAATATAATTTATTTTATAAAAAATAATAATTTTATAGAAAATTCATAAATTAATGAAAAAATAATTTCATAATTACAAAAAATGATTCTTTTATGAATAATCACAATCTTTTTATTTTTTTGTGAATAAAATTATTTTTTTATAATTTTTTAGTTGAGAAAAAAATTTTAATTTTATAAAAATATGACTTATTTTGTATAAAGTAATAACTATTACAAAAAAATTATTGAATTAACAAAAAATAAAAATAATTTCGTAATTATGAAACAAATGACTCCTTATGAAAAATCATAATTTTCTTATAGTTTTCATAAATTAAACTATTTTTCTATTGGTCATCGAAAATAAAATATTATATTTTGTTTTAAAAATAACTTAATAATTTGCCTACATAAATATATATAAGAGAGAGTAAGTGAGTTTAAAGTTTATATTATAGATTTTTTTTCTAGAAAATTTTTACCTCAAATCAATAAGTACATATTTTTATTTCATATACTCAAATTAATAAATAAAGACATACTTAATCGATATTATTCTTACATCTGTTGATTTATCAATGAAAAGATATATATATATATATATATATATCTTCTCCTTCTTTGTCCTTTCTATATATACGGGCCTTACAAAATGAAAATTTATGAATTTGTTAAGTGACAACAATATCATCAACACACCACAAAAGACTTTGGATGCAGTAGCGCGCTGATTTTAATATTATTTGGTATTAACTATTAAAATCAATAATTCATAATAAGTGAATATTTATAGTAGCTTATTAATGGCTAATGTTATCAAAGGTTAACACAGTGTAACATCTATAAATTAATACTCAATAAATTATTAACTTTTATTAAATAATATTTTTTTAATTATTGACTTGGACTAATGAGTTAAATTAATAATTTTAATAAAATAAATTTTTTTTTGAAAACATTACATAATCCCTTAATCCCTTTTATATTATAAATTAATAATTTACTAAAATTATATGTCATATTTTACTAAAATATAAGTCTATTATTATTTTCTTAAGTGTCAGTTATATTGAAAATATTAATATAATTAAATTATACTTGTAAATCAAATAGATATAAATTGATTTATATTTTTTAAACTTTTAGTCTCTTTTTATTAATAGAATAATATATATTTTTATAAAATAAAGTAAAATTTTAATTGATTAAATAAGTATTATTTTAAATTGTAAGTATAGTCAATAAATTATTAATTTATTGATTAATTAATACCTTATTAAATGAATGAAATTTGTATGATCCCAAGATAATGTTAATAACATATTTATTTTGGTGCCAAATGGCTATAATAATATTATTAAAAAATATTAAATCTAAGTGTTTAATTTTTAAAATCTTACTATAAAAGAAGAGGAAAATATTAAAAAAAAATTGTGAAATATAGTAACATCCAATTTTTATGTCTCAATTGAGAGTAAGATTGAGGAACATTTTTGGGTTTGGAGTTGATGAGTAATTAGCCCATGGGCCAATCAAGTCCATTAACCATGAAAAGTCCGTTCTACAATTTATCCAGATAAATATAACTCATATGGGTTATGGACCCTCTCTAACATTACATAGGCCATGTTCTTATTTCCACCTAAAGCTGCTCAATTTTTTTTTTACATTAATAGGTCGAAATAATATTGCATACTACATAATATTTTGTGTTAGTAAAATCGGTTGATATAAAGCTATTACAAACTTATTCGGAAAATAGATAGAAATTGAGGAAAAGAAAATAAAAGGAAAATTTTTCTTGAAATTTGTAAAAATTAAATCTTTTAATAATTTATACAAATTTTAATAAATTTTTTTATCCATTTTCTTCCCAAAATTGGATATCTATATAACTCTACCAATGTCATGAATTAGCCATTATAACATATTTATATTTATCTAATAAAAAAAATCAAAATCTCAAAGTCAAAAATAAGAACTATAATTAATTTGATTTTAAAATAAAGATAATTTTTACCAATAAATTTTGCTGAATCTAGAAATCCAAATTAAAAAGCACATCAAGATTTAAAACTTTTCATTAATTAATTAATAATTTCAACACACTTTATATAATTAACTTTAAAAATAGTACTTTGTCCCTGTTTTACTTGTTACTATTTCAATATTATTACACAGAGAACAATTGACCAAATAACGCCTCACTAGTTAGGCCATGGACCAAGTAACATCAACAACACCCAAGTCCTTGTCCAAACCTAAAGCTTCCCAAACAGCAGCAGATCCATCATCAATGTTATTGTGACATGGTGGCTGCCCTGCATGTTCACTGTCACACCCATTTCTTGAATCACACTCATCCACCACCTTAGCGGTGGTGCTCTGTCCATTACTAGCAGTAATCTTTATCGTTTGCCCACACCTTGACCCACTATCATACCACCCAGTGGACAGCGCCACCACACTTTCTGAGTTGTCATGATATTGTTCGTCACACTTTGATGCTCCTCCTCCATCACCGCCTTTACTAAAATCATTCAAAGTTAATTGGGCGTCTGTCTCAGATGTTACTTGAGGTGAGCATGTGTATTTAGGGTATTCTTGTCCTTGACATGTGAGAGTGCCGGTTGGCTGACAATCTCCGCCTGACGGAGAAGGGTTGCTACCTCCACCTCCGCCGCTACATATGCTTGTGCCTAAATCAGGGTCATCGTTGCATTTTCCATTTGTGCAAATAAGCTGGCCGTCACAGTCATCCAAGGTTTGACATGGGCCGTTGCAGGAGGAGATGGCATTAGAAGGTGAAGCAAAAAACATTACATTTAAGAGCAGGAAAAGAGAAATAACAATATTTTCCATTTGAGTGTTAAATTAAAATTTTTGCGGGTTTTAGGTTGGAGGGACGCAGCGTGTTATTATATAGGAAATAAACATTACATGCTTAAATAATATGATGTGGAAGGACACATTGGCTCTCTAAAGTCAGTCCGCGCTACGCGCAAAGGAAGGTGGGCAATTTTTTTTTCAAAAAAATTATTTACATATATTTATAATTATTGTAAATAGTATTGATTTTCTCCTTAAAATAATACCGTCTCCACCTTATTATTCTCATTTTTCTTTAAGAATTTGGATTACTCTATTCTTTTGTCTCCTATTAAAAGTCAAGATATATTAAATATTTCCCTTTATTCCTCAATATGTAAGATTTTAGTAGTTTCACTATAATTAAAAATTATTTCCTCCGTTCTAAAAAAATTATTCACTGTATTTATATAGGATATCTAAAAGTACTTGTCCACTCTAAAAATAAATATAAATATTTATCTATTTTATCTTTATTAATTAAAAGGTTATATTCTCAAAATTAATAATAAAAGTAATAATAAATAAATATATACAAGAATATAAGTAAAAAAAAAAATTTATGAGTTGATAATTAATAATATTTTTCTTAAATTATATGAGAAAAGAAAGTTGACAACTTCTTTAGAATGAAAAGAATATTAATTAGGCTAAATTCTAGAAAGAAATTGACTAAATTATTCTATTTTGAGATAGCTTTTAATTACGTTAAAAAAAGGTAATGGATAATAAGAAATAGGGACAAAACATGAAAAGAAACAAAATTAAAGCCCTCTTTATTTTTTAAAATGACAGATAATTTGAAAAAAAAAATTATTTTTTAAAATGTTACATATTAAGGACTAGAGGGGGGTAGCAATTAACTAAAAGATAGAGAAGACTATTACTTTTAAAAAAAAAAAAGACACTTATATATGAAGTTAAACAATAAGAGAGAAAAATGAGAAAAAAAGAAGAACCAATTAAAGTCTTTGTCCTTTAATGAAACAAATTCTACAATTCTAAAATTCTTTTACTAATTTTTTTTTCTAATAAAATTTGAGATAAGCTTTTAAGAATTATCGCCAGTAGTTGACCCGATTGACTGACTGCAAGTGGAATAGTTAAATTTTCCTTTTGATAGAAATGCGAGACGAGTGAAGTTTCTTTTGAAGCTTCAAAGACTGACCGCCGGTTGACTTGACCCGATTAGCTGACTCCTAGTAGAATAATTAATTTTCAAGCGAAGCCAATGTTTTTTAAAACCAGACCGGAAGTTCAACCGGTCTTTTTGTTGGTCCGGTCGGTCCAACTCAATCCTCATGTCTTTTTCTCTTTTTCTTTTATTTTGTTTTTAACTTTCTAAACTTAAAATGCTATAATTTTAGGTAAACTACAATCCAACGCCGTTCAACAATTTTTCTAATTTTTTTTGATTCAGTTCATAAATCATTCAATTTTTTATAATTTAAAAATTAAATCAGTGATCAATTTTTTATTTAATCAATCAACCTACCAGTCCAATCCGATTTTTACAATAATGAGTGAGGCTTCTTTTCATGGACCTTAATACTGTTTTTTTTTTTTTTTTGCTAGGGCATGGACCTTAATGCTTAAGATAAAGATATATCATTTCTAATATACATCATTTTTAATTTTCTAAAATTGAAAACTGAAATGCTTCAAAAAGAAAAAAAAAATTGAAACTTGATTTTTAAATGTTCATTTTAAATTTTATAATTTAAATAAAAATTGATCAGTACGAGATCAATATGAGGAAGTATGGGCTGGATTTTTTATGTTGAGCTTTGAGAAGCATATCTACAAAGGAGAAAAGAATGATCAGATGAGCGCCAAACCTTTCGCTTGGCGAAGACTCTCCAACGATCAAGTTAGTATGGATATGAGATCAATTCCCATGAATAGATTATTCCTTCTTAGGTTTCAGAGTATATTCTAGTGAGAGAAAGAAGATGAAAGAGTGTAGAGTTCCATCTACCTGGCTCGAGTTGATTTTCCTCTTTTGTATGGCCCTGTATAGGGTAAGGCTAACATCTTTTCCTGAAAAGGGATATCCTCTGCCATTCAACCTCTTCGACTGACTAGGATAAGTGTGATGATGGCGAACGCATATCCCTTCTCCTGTCCTCAGAGATGTTTGGTAAGGATCGTGTCAGGATAGGATGTGGACTGCCTTAGGAGATGTTTTTGTGTCAGTTAATATGATGTGTCTGCTGTAAGTTTTGATATTGACTTGTTCAGCAAGTTACTTGAGGATGAAGCAAAATAAATTCATTCAAGAAGCTCTTGGGCTTAAAATAATTATGGATTCAGCTAATAGACTCCGTTCATCCTTCTAAAGTTTTTGGAGAAAGAAGATAATAGTGGGCCTTAACCCAAAGGAGCCCATATATCTTATAAGAGCTATTTTTGTCCGTCATAAAAAATATATTGGTTGAAACTATTAATTATGTAAGTAAGTTTTATATGTTTTTGAAGGGAGATTTACAATATTCTAAAAATTAAAGAAAAATAGAATTAGAGCATGATGATGGTGGGTTGGATTTCCTTGGATGTGCTCCACCATGAACAGAATTAACCGAGAATTTCTTGATTAATTTTATTATAATTATTACTATGATATATATTTATAGCTATTTGCTATATTAGGCCATGGACCAAGTGACATCTACAATACCCTTATCCTTATTCAAGCCCAAAGCTTCCCAAACAGCATCAGACCCATCAACAATATTATTTTCACACGAGGGCAGATCTATATGTTCTCTATCACACCTATGCATAGAATCACATTCATCCACCACCTTAGCGGTGGTGCTCTATCCATTACTAGCAGTAATCTTTATAATCTTCCCACATCTCAATCCACCATTATACCACCCAGTAGAAAGTGCTACCACTTTTTCTGATTTATCGTGGTACTTCTCAACCCACTCTGACGGATCTCCGCCATCACCACCTTCACTAAAATTGTTTAAAGTTAAATGAGCTTTGGTGGAAGGTGTTATCGGAGGTGAACATCTATATGTAGGCCAGGATTTGCCTTTGCATATGAGAGAGCCAGTGGGCTTGCAATTGCCTCCACCTCCACCACCGTTGCCGCATATGTGGGTGCCAACATCAGGGTCATCATTGCATTTACCATTAATGCAAATGAGTTGGCCCTCACAGTCATTTAGGTTTTGACATGGGCCGTTGCAGGAGGACATGGCGTTTGAAGGTGAAATAAAGAAGATGATATTGAAAAGAAGGGAAAGAGAAATGACCAAAAGAGAAGTATTTGTCATATGGGTTGGCTATGGCTACAAAGGAAGGTTTAATATTTTTGTTTGGGTTGGGATGGGAATTGAGTTATGTAATAAGATAAGTATATAAAATGCAAATAGGAATGTTAATGTAAATCTTTGAAAGTCAATGTTAGGTATAGGTTGTCTGTAGGCTATTTGTACAATGTCAAACTTCCAGCTCTACCTTACATGTATAACCCATAAATCATGCCATAGATTATGCCATTAATCATATGTTAATAGCTATAAATACCTCTGTAAATGAAGAGACTAAACATCAATAAACGTTTTGATATAATTTTTGCTGAAATATTCTCTCATTTAACATGGTATCAGAGCCATTCTGTGATATCTGATCCAATTATTTTGTATTTATTCTGTTTCTCATTTTAAAACCACTGTCCTACTGAAATCATTCCATGCACATGTCAAAATCTTATTTTCATCACACTAAAAGAAAGCACTAGTCACCAGAAAAATTTTAAGACCAACCGGAGCTCCAAAAAGTGATCCACGTGCCCTCACGCGCCGATCAAAGAAACAGACCTGTATTTCACGTGCTCCACGCGCAGTCAGAGATTGAAGACGACCACGTAAGCACCACATCATCGCCATGTAATACAAACGTCAACACCTATCAGATTACGTGTTCGCCACGTGGCAAGCCACGTCATCTCCACGTGTCAATCCAATCAGCGCCACGTCATAGACATGTAAGCAATTGTTAGTCCACGTCTGTGACACGTGTCAGTGCCACGTCATAGCAATGTCAGCAATTGTTAGTCCACGTGTCTGCCACGTGTCATTGCCACATCATCATTACCCGCGTCTTGCCCGACCCAGATTCGCGCTCTGCCCAATCCGAATCCGCGTTCTGTACTGTTCAGAATCGCCTATTGACCGAACCATTCCAGAAAACTTTGACCGACTGGTTTGACTCTTTTTGAACCGATTCTTAAAAAAATCAGACCAGTTCCTAAAGTTTTTTGACCTTCTGAATCTAAATTTGGACTCTGTTTTATCAAATTCCAGGTCTATCATCCATTTTTTCTTTGTATTCCTTAAAATGGATAAATTAGACATTGCAAAACTAATTACAACAATTTTGACTGAATCCAACTATAAAGTTTGGGTTTAAGGAATAAAAAGTTTCTTAATTAGGCGCAAGCTCTGGCATATAGTTACCGGAGATATCACTAAACCTACAATAGAGCAAGACAAATCAGATACCAAATTCGAAGATCGTCTTGAAGATTGGGATAGCAAAAATAATAAAGTCATCACTTGGTTCCACAACACATCAATTCCATCCATCCACATTCAATTTGCTGAGTTTGATACGGCAAAAGCAATATGGGATTTCTTGGCAAATCGGTATCAAACGATTGGTCTTGCCCACTATTTTCAACTATGGACTACTTTGCACCATCTCAAGCAAGAATTTGGCCATTCTGTCAATGATTTTCTAGCACAAGTTCAGCCAATTTGGAATCAATTATCTCAAACAAAGATTAGTGAAGATCATCTTCACCTAATCTAAGTTCTTATGGCTCTTCGACCAGAATATGAAGTTGTGCGTGCCTCTTTGCTACATCGACATCCTTTTCCAACTTTGAACACGGCTATCCAAGAACTTATCTTTAAGGAAACACGACTTGGTCTTGGCAGGCAATCAAATTTTGAATTAGCTCTTGCAACCACACAATCTTCAAATATGAGATATAGCAATCAACTATGTAAGAATTGTAATAAATTTGATCATAATTTTGCTAATTGCCCTACTGTAGAATGCAGATACTGCCATGATCATGGTCACATTCTTGAGCATTGTCCAACTCGCCCACCACGACCAAAGGGTGGATATTCTAAAACCAAGACTTTCTCCAAAACTGGCTCAACCTCAGTCAGTGCTGCTACCACAAAAACCTCTACTGCCATCACAATGAGTGATCTTGAGACCTTACTTAAACAGGTTATCTCTTTCAACTCCTCTACCACCATGTCTGTCATTCCAGGTAATTCAAATTGGCTTTTTGACTCTACTTGTTGTAACCATATGACCACTAATATTAGTATCTTGTCCTCTACCACACTTGCTTCTTTTTTACCCCCAATACAAATAGTAAATGGAACTAAAATGCACATCACACATACTGGTCATGCCTCTACCTCTAATCTTAGCCTTTCAGATACTCACTATATTCCAAACCTATTACTAAATCTTATCTCGGTTGGTCAATTATGTGAAAAAGGACTAAATGTAAATTTTTCTCATTCTGTTGTCAGGTATAGGATCCGCAGACGGGATAGATTCTTGGGGAGGGTCACAGGGTGGAGCAGTTATTTGAACTCATATTTCTTCATTTTCCTCAAAGATCTGTTTCTACCACTACTACTACCACTTCTTCTATTCTTCAATGGCATCTTCGCCTTGGTCATGCTTTTGCTAATAAAATTCAGTCTTTAATTTCTCGTGAATTGTTGGGATCCATAAAATTTGAGTCATTTCAGTGTTTAGAATTTCAACTAGCAACCTGCATTATCTTTTAATCATAATAATTCAATTTCTACCAATCCGTTTGACTTAATTAATTCTGACATTTGGGGACCTTGTCCTGTTTCTTTTGTCAATGGCTTTCATTATTTTGTATTATTTATTGATGATTATTCTCGTTTTACTTGGATATATTTCTTAAAAAATCGTTTAGAATTACCGCATATTTATGTTACATTTGCAAATACGATTAAAACTCAATTTTCCTCAACAATTAAAATTCTTCACACAGATAATGCCATGGAATATCAGGAATCATCTTTGCTTCATTATCTTTAACAACAAGGCACAATCATTTAACGTTCTTGTCCTCACACTTCACAGCAAAATGGCTGAGCTGAACGAAAATATCGTCATATTTTAGACTCTGTCCGTGCTCTTCTCCTCTCCGATTCCTGTCCGAAAAAATTTTAGGGGGAAGCAGCTCTCACTTCTTTATATAATATTAATCGGGTACCTACCTTAGTACTCCAAAATCTATCTCCTTTTGAAAAATTGTATGGCAAAAATCCAAACTATAAAATCCTTAAGACCTTTGGTTGTGCATGTTTTGTTCTTTTACAACCTCATGAACATACCAAATTAGAACCTCGTACTTGTCTGTATTATTTTTTAGGTTACGGGATTGAACACAAAGGTTACCGATATTGGGATCTTATCTCTAATCGACTTCGCATTTCTAGACATGTTACCTTTTGGGAAAATACCATGTTCTCCTCTCTCTCTCTAAGTTTCATACTTCAGTTGCTACTGACTCATTATTTTTTACAGATCCTTCTGTCGAGTTATTTCCTAACTCTATTATAGGTGATTCTGCTACAATTGAGCCTGATACCTCCCCACCTGATCCACCTGAACTAGCTCCAACTGTTGATTCTGCACCTGCCCATGACTTCGAATCTCCAACTGCTCCTAACACCAATCTCCGTCGTTCAACCCGGGTAAGAGAAACTCCTAGTTACCTTCAAGATTTTCATTGTTACTCTATCATTGCAACTCTCCACAAGCCTTACTCTTATCGTGAGGCTAGTACTGACCCTCTTTGGCAACAAGCTATGACTGAGGAAATTCAAGCATTGGAGAAAACTCACACTTGGGATCTAGTTGATCTTCGTCCAAACAAAATCCCAATTGGTTGTAAATAGATCTACAAAATTAAAACTCACTCTAATGGGTCTGTAGAATGTTACAAAGCCTGTTTAGTAGCCAAGGGATACACTCAAGATTATGGCATCGACTATGAAGAAACCTTTGCTCCAGTTGCTCGATTGACATCTGTTCGTAGTCTATTAGCCATTGCTGCAGTTCGTGAATGGACACTTTTTCAGATGGATGTTAAAAATGCTTTTCTAAATGTTGACTTATCTGAAGAAGTTTACATGAAACCGCCTCCTGGATATCACTCTTCTCATAAAGTTTGTAAGCTTCGCAAAGCTCTGTATGGACTTAAGTAAGCTCCTCGAGCATGGTTTGCCAAATTTAGTTCAACTCTTACTCAATTTGGTTTTGTCTCCAACAATTATGATTCAACATTATTTGTTCGTCACACTGATCATGGAATTATACTGTTGTTGCTTTATGTTGATGATATGATCATTACAGGTAGTGACAAATATGGTATTTCTGAAGTCCAAACTTACCTCAGCCAGCATTTTGAAATGAAGGATCTTGGCACTCTCAGCTATTTTTTGGGTCTTGAGGTTTCTCATAATTCTCAAGGCTACTATTTGTCTCAAGCAAAATATGCATCTGATATACTTTCTGGAGCAGGTCTTAATGACAGCAAAACTGTTTCAACTCCTTTGGAACTCAATTATAAACTTACTCCTCTGGATGGCACTCCTCTTAATGATCTTACTTTGTACCATTAACTAGTTGGAAGTCTTGTTTATCTCACTGTTACTATACCAGATATATCATATGCTATTCATATAGTAAGCCAATTCATGTCTGCTCCTCGAACGTCTCATTTTGCTGCAGTCCTTCTGATCCTTCGTTATATCAAAGGAACTATTTTTCATGGATTATATTTTAATGCCAAAACTCCCTTAGTATTATCTGGCTACTCGGATGCTCATTGGACTGGTGATCCAACTGATCTTCGGTCAACCACTGGTTATTGTTTCTTTTTGGGAGATTCTTTTATCTCTTGGAAAAGCAAGAAACAAACTGTCGTTGCTCGCTCAAGCATCGAATTTAAATATCATGCTCTTGCTGACGCTACATTAGAATTACTTTGGTTGAGATGGTTACTCTCTGATATAGGTATCCACCATCACTCTGCCACTATACTTCATTGTGACAATCGTAGTGCAATCCAGATCTCTCATAATAATGTATTTCATGCGCGAATAAAACACATTGAGATTGATTATCATTTTATCCATCATCATATTCTTCAAGGTACCCTTGTCTTACAATCAATCCCATCAGTTCATCAAACGACAGATATTTTCACTAAAACATATCTTCCAACTCGGTTTCAGGATCTTCTAACAAACTCAAGCTGACATCCACTGTACCACCTTGAGTTTGAGGGGGGGTATTAATGTAAATCTTTGAAAGTCAATGTTAGGTATAGGTTGTCTGTATAATGTCAAACTTTCAGCTCTACCTCACATGTATAACCCACAAATCATGCCATAGATTATGTCATTAATCATGTGTTAATAGCTATAAATACCTCTGTAAATAAAGGGACTAAACATCAATAAATTTTCTAATATAATTTTTGTTGAAATATTATCTTATTTAACAAAGAAGAGCACTCTCTATGGAAATTATTCAGTGCACATACTTCAAATCGCGCGGATAAGAAGAGTAGGACTAGTTTGGAATTTAGAGACCTTAGAGTATTGACTTCCAAAAGTCAGTTTTGAATTTAACAAAATGTATCTCTCTTCCAAAATATTGCCATTGCAAAAAATTCCTATATACATACACACACAATAAATTTAAGTATGAAATTTGACCAATTAATTAATAGAAATACAATTAATTAATTAACACCCAGCTATAATGATAAATGCATATATATATATATATATATATATATAAAATAAATTTAGATTTAAATTCCCTCCGCCCATATTTTATAAAAACAAATTAAAAAAAAAGTAAATATAGTCTACATGCGTACAAGTTTTCTTTGAACAATACAGGTCCAATTATGATGCCGCCCGCGAGGCACGGGCAATTTGCGTGACGCATGTCCTATACGCAAACGGGTCCAAAAGGCAACCTTTAAAATATAAAATTTTTTAGATCTAAAATTTTAATTATATATTATATTTAATTTCTTTATTTCTCCACCACTTATAAAAGTATTGTCCAAAGTCCAAATCCGTACCCTTGGTTAGTTGGGTTGGTCCAATTAGTACAGCTGCTTTAATAACCAAATCAAATCGGTCCAAAGTTCCTTTTTAGCTTTCCTAGCCATGAGGCCAACTCCAACCAAACTCTATAACACCATTTTAGTGTGAAAAATAGTGTAAAATATCCTCCAATGGCACGCTATCATTTGCACCATTTTGGTGCAAATGATATAAAATAATTTTTAATTTATTTTAATTTTTGGCATTTAAAATATAATTTAAGTTATCAAATAAGTTTGAAATAAAATAATAGTAAAATAAATATTAAATTTTTTAATTTAAATTTAAAATATGTTATAATTGAAATTAAAATTTATCTATAATCTTTTTTAAATTTAAGTTAAATTTTAAATAATTTAACAACAAAATGTGAAATATATGAGATAAAAATTAATTAAATAATTAAAAACACATCTAAATATTAAAATTTCATAATATTTAATTTAAAAATACTTCATAGAATTTAAAAAAAAAAGAGAATATTTTAAAATATATTTTTTTTGATGTAATATTTGGTGTGATAGATTGAAGATAAAATAATAATTGATATTAAAATTATATTATTTTAGTAAAAAAATTACATTAAATATAGAATTTATGATTAGCAATGGCCTGAATAGAATGAATGCAGTTTTACTAATTTTTGGAATCTTATCCATTTATGAGGTGTTGGACGTGGTGTTTGATGGTAATATTAACGCGATACGTGCTGCATTATTCTTTATTTATTTAAATTTTTTTTGAGTTTTTCAATAGAATTTAGCAAAAGAGTTGCATCAGAAAAGTTTCGGATTAAAATTCTTTGGTATTTAAGTCAGTCTCTATTTTAATAAAATAATAGTATATTGAATGATAAAGAGTTGAATTATATTTTTGTTTCTTACTTTTATGGAGAAATGTATATTATTTTAAAATATTTAATAATATCACCATTCTTAAAGATCTGGACGAGATAATATGTGTTCTTTAATTAAACTATTTAGTTTTAATTTAGAAGAGAGATCTATGATTCTGGTCATTGCTTAGACCAAATCATATCATATATAACTAGATTATATTATTTACATAAATTGTACCATATTTCTTGGTTTGACCTAAACATTGAATCAAAAGATTAAGTTTTGGGTACCATCACTTGGAGCCCAACCAAGGCTCTTTGGTCTTAGCACAGAATCGTGGCCGCTTTTCCACTGTAGAACTGAATTATATACTCTCCATTGCTTGTGCCAATTGCCTACTTAACCTTATAACTAATCATGATCTTTGAGACATGCACCGAATCAAACCTTGTCCGTATTTCAAACCAAAAGTATTTGCTTATACTAAATCAAACTCTCTAGTAGTTGTTAGAATTAATTTATTTTGTTTAAATATAAATTAATTAATTTGTATAAAAGTTACAACTTTATTTGAAAAGTTGTAATTTTTAGATTAATTGCATCAATAGTTATAATTTTAATTGAAAAGTTGTAATTTTTCATTTGTTAACCACTATTTGCATTATATATAAACATAAAAGGAGAAAGAGAAAAGAAGAAAAAAAAAATTTCATACATAAAAGAAAGATCAAAATATAATTTTCATTATTGCTAATAGATTTCTTTCACTACTTGCTAAGTGCAAGAAATAATCAAAACTTATTATATTCACTAAAATAATTTGTATATTCATCTCATAGTAAAACTCAATAAGGAGTGGGGGTAAATTTCGCTTTTATGAAAGCGATTATTTATCATGTTTCAAGTTAATTCATTGTATTATTTCTACATAAATATTTTTAATTTTTCTTTTATTAAATTTTATCCTTGTTCTTATTTTTGTAACATATAAATAGAATTTCCTTTGTATTGTTGTTCTTTTTCTTTCACTATTTTTGCAACAATCTAAAAGGGAAATTTTTCTTTAATTATCCTACAATAGACAACAACACAGTTACAATGATAAATCAAGACTTTGTTCATCTTGATCGTTTTGATGGAACGAATTCCTTGCAGTGAGAGACAAGTTTAAATTCTTGCTTATTGCATTGAAATTATTTTATATTTTAGATCCTAATCTTCCCCCTATTCCTCCATGCATTGTCTGACCGGTTATATGATCTTTACATAAATGAAAAGTCTACCTTGGCAATTTGGAATATGTTGGATTCCAAGTACAAAGTCAAGGAGGCAAGTACGAGAAGTTCCTCATTTCTAAGCATTTTGAGTACAAATTTAATGATGATATGCCTATCTTGTCACAAGTACATGAATTATAAGTACTAGTAAATCAATTGAAGGCTATGGAAATTACGCTTCTTGAACTTTTTCAAGTTGTTGCAATTATTGCAAAATTGCCTTTATCTTGGAAAAGTTATAGAAAATAGCTTTTTCATGATTATAAGGAATATTCCTTAGAAGAATTGCAAAAACATTTTCGAATCAAGCAGGAATCGAAGGTGAGAAACAAGAACAAAAATTCTTATGATAATAATAACAAAGCAAATATAGTGAGTAAGCTTTCAAATAAACCAAATAAAGGCAAATAAAATCAAGGAAATTTTCTTAGTCCTAAAAAGAAATAAGAAAAGTTCAAGAAGACCAAGAAAGGGGGGGTTGTTTTGTTTGTGGAAACCTAGTCATTATGCTAGAGAATGCAGGTTCAAAAAAACCCAATGATTGGAAGTCAATGTCTTGAACCAAAATGATGACATTAGTGAAGTTAATATGATTCAAGGCAAGATTTTTGGTTGGTGATATGATACATGTACAACAGTCCATGTTTGCTATAATAGATCTCTCTTCAAGACCTACAAAGAAGTTGGTAACAGATAAGAAATTTCAATAGGAAATGAAAAGAGGTCCAAAGTGCATGGAATTGGAAATATTGATATTGTCTTTACTTTGGGCAACA
Organism: Reutealis trisperma; assembly: GCA_947687605.1. NCBI lineage: Eukaryota > Viridiplantae > Streptophyta > Magnoliopsida > Malpighiales > Euphorbiaceae > Reutealis > Reutealis trisperma. The sequence goes on from CANTUT010000112.1 coordinate 1,855,852, forward strand.
AAGCAATTCTTACTAATATACTCAATGTTTCTAATATGAGTAGAAATCTTGTTAGTGGAGATTTATTGTGTAAACCGGGTATCAAATCAATTTATGAGTCGAGAAAGTTAATCTTATCCAAAAATGGTGTATTTGTTAGAAAAGGCTATTCTTATGACAGAATGATCAAGTTATGTACTGTACTTGATAATTCTTATATTTTTAATAATAATAATAATAAATGTGATGTTTCTGTCTACATGCTTGATCCAAATTCTTTATGGCACCAAATATTAGGAGACATTGGTTTAAATTCTATAAAAGAATGGTTAAATGTGATATGATATCTTGTAATGTTAATAATTTCGAAACATGTGAATTATCTATTAAGTCAAAGATGATTAAAAAGTCATTTAAAAGTATTGAAAGATGCACTATTTTACTTGATTTAATCCATTCGGATACTTGTGAATTGAATGGCATGTTAACAAGAGGTGGAAATAGATATTTATCACTTTCATTGATGATCATTTTAGATACACATATGTATATTTGTTGAAACACAAGGATGAGGCTTTTAATGTATTTAAAAATTATAAAGTTAAATTTGAAAATCAACTTGGTAAGAAAATTAAAATTTTAAAAAGTGATAGATGTGGAAAATATTTTTCACATGAATTTAACACATTTTGTGAAGAAAATTATATTATTCATCAATGTTCATTGCCTATAATCCCTGAACAAAATGGATTAGCATAAATGAAAAATAAGACTTATTCGAAAATAGTTAATGCTTTGTTGTTGCATACTAAATTGCCTTTTAATTTATGGGGTAAATCTCTTCTTGCTATAAGTCATATTATGAATATAATTCCTACGAAGAAAAATCAAATTTTTCCATATGAATTATGAAAAGGAAGAAAACCCAATATAAGATATTTCAAAGTGTGGAGATGTCTTACATATTGTAAGAACAATGATCTCAAAAGGACCAAATTGGGATCTAGAGGGATCAAGTGTGTTTTTGTTGGTTGTGTCACAAACAGCAAAGCTTATAGACTTTCAAATTTAGAGTCTAATGTTATTATTGAATCTAGAAATGTGGAATTTTTTAAATAGTTATTAGCCTAAAAAAAATAGAGTTCAAAATTCATCTAGTGAAATGACACTGGGAGAGACATCTTTAAAGGTTGAAGAGCAACCTAATTCACAAGAAATTGATGAAGAATCTAGTGAACTAAGGAGAAGTACTAGAGTTCAAAAATAAAAAATTCTTGAACCAGATGAGATTGACTCTCAATGTATTTCTTTTAACCTTGTTGAAGATGATAGAAATCAAGTTGTGAGAAAAATACCATTTGTTCTTCAAGCAGAAGATGACCCAAAAATTTATAAGGAAGTTATGGCTTTGAGAAACACAAGTTTTTGGAAAGATGCAATTGAAGATGAAATAGATTCAATAATGTCTAACCACACTTTAGAACTTGTTGATTTACTCTCGACTTCTAAACCTGTTAGGTGTAAGTGGCTGTTCTGGAAAAAAGTTTCACATTGATGGTACTTTGCACACTTACAAAGCTAATTGGTTGCTAAAGGTTTTCGATAAAAGGAAGGTACTGATTATTTTGATACATACACGCCAGTAGCTAGAATAACTTCTATTCAAATTATATTTGTTGTTGCATCAATTTATGACTTACATGTTCATCAAATAGATGTCAAAATAGCATTTTTAAATGGAGATATCAATGAGGAGGTCTATATGGAACAACTTAAAGGTTTTGTTCTACTAGGAAATGAACATAAAGTTTGTAAATTGGTCAAATCTTTATATGGACTAAAACAAGTACTTAAGCAATGGCACAAAAAGTTTGATGATGCAATTTTATCTTTTTGTTTTATTCATAATGTAGCAGATAAATGCATATATGTCAAATCAAATGATAATTACATTATGATTTTTTATCTATATATTGATGATATGTTAATTGTAGGCAATGCCGTAGAGGGCATATTAGAATCAAGAGGTTTCTATCTTCCACATTCCAAATGAAGGATCTTGGATAGGTGGATACCATTTTAGGTATCAAGGTTAAAAAAAATAGTGGAGGATATGTATTGAGTCAATCTCATTACATCGAGAAAGTGCTAAATAAACTTAGTCACTTAAAAATGAAAGAAACAAATACTCCATTTGATTCAAGTATCAAGTTAGTCAAGAATGATGGACGAGCTGTGGCTAAACTTGAGTATGCAAGTGTTTTTAGATGTCTAATATATGTTGTGCGATGCACTAGACTGGATATAGCCTTTGTAGTTAGTAAATTAAGTAGCAATCCTAGTGTTGAATATTGGAAGGTCATTAGCAGAGTTCTTGGTTATCTTAAAAAAATTAAAGAACTAAGTCTACACTATTCAAATTTTCCTACTGTCTTGCAAGCATATATCGATACAAGTTAGATATTGAGTGTTGGAGAAAGCAAATCCACTATCAGGTGGGTGTTTGTTTTGGGTGGTGGTGCTATTTCTTGGAAGTCCAAGAAATAGGCTCTCATAACACATTCTACTATGGAGTCAGAATTTGTTGCTTTAGCATAAACAAGCAAGGAAGCAAAATAGTCGAGGTATTTTCTTTTAGAAATTCCTTTGATTTCAAAGAATGTGAGTTCCATTTCAATTCTTTGTGATAGTCAGCTACTTTTGCTCGAGTATATAGTGATATATATAATGGAAAGTTAAGACGTATAAGTTTTAGACATGACTATGTGAGAAAATTAATCAGAGATGGAATAATTTCTCTCATATTTGTGAAATCAAATAAGAAGTTGGCTGAAATCTCTCGCAAGAAATTTAGTGAAATTAACTTCATGTATGTTGGGTTTAAAACTCCTTAATTAAATCCACCAATGGCAGCAACCTTACTTAATATTATTCAACAAATAGTTCTTAAATTCAAAGGGTAAAAATAAATCATTGATAAGTGGATGTTTGATACTTAAATTAAAAATGAGAAAAGTACTTTATGTCATAGGTTTGAGGGTTAAGTTTAATACTTTTAATAAAGTTTCCTTCCAGGAAGAAGTGTCTTTAATATGACGAAGATATTGGAAGAACTTCACTTGTATAAGTTTATAAGTGGTGCTGCTTTAATTGATGGTTTTTTGGAGTTATTCTTATAAAAACTTATGAAAATTGATAGCATATGGCTATAATAAGTGCTAAGCGAGTGTTTGAGTAGAATAAAGAATGAAATATTTATGTGTATATTGACACCTAATGAAATCACAAGAAATAACTTGTTCAAAGCTAAATACTACATGGAATTTCAATTTCATCTTGTGTATATACAAAGATAATGTTCAAATCGAAAAATACATTATTTTAAGTATAAACATGTTTTGATCTTTCTTGAGTTAAATGTTACAATTTATATTTAAAAAAGTGGGAGATTGTTAGAATTAATTTATTTTGTTTAAATATAAATCACTTAATTTGTATCAAAGGTTACAACTAGTGTTTTAAAAACCGGATCGGTGATTGAACCGGTCAGGCCATCGATTTACGATTCAATCGGTCCTACCAATTGAACCGGTAGTTTGACCCGTTAAATAAAATCTCATCATTTCTCTTTTTTAATTCAACTGGTCAAAAAGTGGTTGAATTAAAAATTCAATTTTTTAACTAAACTGAACCGGACTGGCTAGTAGATTTTGGTTCAATAAGTTGAACAGGCCGGTCAAGTCCGATTTTTAAAACACTGGATATAACTTTATTCGAAAAGTTGTAGCTTTTAGATTAATTGCATTAATAGTTATAATTTTAATTAAAAAGTTGTAACTTTTCATTTATTAATCACCATTTGCATTATATATAGATATAAGAGAAGATAGAGAAAGGAAGAAAAAAATTTTCATACATATGAGAAAGATCAAAATACAATTTTCATTATTTCTAATAGATTTCTTTCACTATTTGCTACGTGAAAAAAATTATTAAGATTTGTCATTTCTACTAAAGCAATTTGCATATTCATCTCATAACAAAATTGGAGAAAGAATGGGAGCAAATTTCACTTTTAGAAAAGTAATTATTCATCATATTTCAAGTAAATTCATTATGTTATTCCTACGTAAATATTTTTAATTTTTCTTTTATTAAATTTTATCTTTGTTCTTATTTTTGTAACATACAAGTAGAATTTCTTTCGTATTGTTGTTGTTCTTTCTTTCACTATTAATTTTTCCAACAATATTATCGACTATTTTTCTATATTTCCAGGCGTTAATTTCTCTTTTTTTTTAAAAAAAAGATTAAACAAATAAAATCTGAATTAGATTGTTTTGTGGCAATTGACAATTTTGGGATTACTTTGTCTTCAACGTTCTCTCGTTGCAGGTGTTGTATGTTAGTGGAGTTGTTTTCATTTCTTCCTAAAGAAACAGAAGAAGTTATTAAGAGTTAATTAAAAGCCTTTAAATTCATTTTATTATCACTTATCAATAAATCCCATTAATTAATAATATACTTTTTTTAACGAGTGTTCCAAAGATACTAGTTAAAAAATAAAAAATCAAATATAATTAAATGAATAAATTTAAAAATAAATTAAATGAGTGAAAAATACAAATTTTGAACTATTACTTGGGATGATAGTGATTGTAATGAAATATAATTATATTAAAATTTTCATTTTTCATCCAATTTTATTTTATATTAATTTATTTATCTATATATAAAATAATTATTTTATAATTGTATTTTATTTGAAGTAATTGTTCTTAAATAATTAATGCTGTAAGCGTACTCATTACAAAAATTGTTAATAATATTAATATATTAATCTTCATTTATAAGTTATAACAACTTATGAACTAATGCACGATAGATAGTTAAACAATAATTTAGCTTAATTAGTGCAATCTTAATTACTAGTAATGGTTTGCTAGCAAGCCTAACTTAGCTTGATTAGTGCACAGATAGCCATAGTTTAATGGCAATGCATATATGACTTAAAAGAAGATTATTAAATCTTAATCTCGGTAAGTAAATCTCAATCATTGATTTTGAATAAAATGACTAATATAATACAAATATGATATACCATATTTAACTCACACGTCACAATCTAGAAGTAAAAAAAAAAAAAAAAAAAGATCTAGTGCATAAATCAATCCCTAAATTCTTTTAAAAAAAAAATCCTATTGCACCCACTATTTTTTATTACAAATTATTGCACCCTAGAACTTCTAATTTTATGCTGAATAAATCTCAATCATCAGTGGGTGTATTTTCTAGTTGCAATATTAGAACAAATTGATATTATGAAATCTAAATGAGGTAGAAATTTTTAGCAATTTTAAATTGCAATTTTATACTCATCAATAAGTCTTAATTTTTTCTCAATTTATTAAAAATCCTTAATTTTTTAGCCTCACAAAATTAATATATTTCATTTCTAAATTTATGCAATCTCAATGGGCAAAGTATTAATTAATTATCGATAGATGATTTGAATTTATTTATTATAAAAATATAAATTGAGAAATACAATAGAGGTTCTAATATATATTAATCCATTGACCAAGTAACATCAACAACACCTAAATCCTTATTCAACCCTAAAGCTTCCCAGACAGCATCAGAGCCATCAACAATATTATTCCTACAAGGTGGTAGACCTGCATGCTCGCTATCACACCCATTTCTTGAATCACACTCATCAACTACTTTAGCTACAACACTCCTTCCATTTTCAGCATTAATTCTTATCATATTCCCACACCTTCTCCCTCCGGCATACCACCCTGTAGAAAGCGCCACCACTCGCTCTGTCTTGGCATGGTACTGATTATCACACTCCGATGGGGCTCCCCCTTCCCCACCTTTGCTAAAGTCATTTAGTGTTAGACTAGCTCTTGTTGAGGATGTCACTGGTGGAGAGCATGAGAACTTAGGGTAGGATTTTCCTTTGCATATAAGCGTTCCTGAGGACTTGCAGTCACCACCATTTGAGGGTGGTGTAGGGCTGCTTCCGCCATTGCAAATATGGGTTCCGACTTCTGGGTCGTCGTTGCATTGGCCATTGATGCAAATGAGTTGGCCAGAACAATCATCTTCGGTTTTGCATGGACCGTTGCAGGAAGAAATGGCATTTGAAAGTTGTGGAAAGGAAATGATTATGGTAAAGATAAGGAAATAAAGAGAGATAAAGAGAAGTATCTTTGCCATGTATGTTATAGCTAGGGATTAGGGAAGATTAAGATTTGTAGTATGCATGGAAATACTCATGTATATTATCACTTATATATAGTAGCTATTTTTGTCACTACTGTACTAAACTTGTCTAATTAAAAGTAAGTATTTGGTATTATTATTATTAATAAAAATTATTGGAGTTTTGTTTTTGTTGTTTTGCATGCAATATATAGTATTTGAAATAATATGTTTGTTTTTAATTATTCACTAGCCTCCAACTAGGATTTTGTATTTGAAACTTCATAGTTTTAAATAAGATTGCATTAATACACTAAATTAAAATTTATTGCAGAAATAGTCTTAAATGAAAGGGCGTATTTCAATCTAGCTTTGTACCCAAAAAAAAAAAAAAAAAAATTTATTATATTAATATAATTATATTGTTAGTTGTAATTAGAAGATAACACTTTTTTTTTTTTTTTTAGAGTTGAGAGAGAACATTGAATCTGAATCTATTGTTCAAATTATATATGCATTTATCATTAAACTTGACTATATATACATTTATTATTAAATTATGGTTAGTATAACAATAACATGCAGTTAGATGTATAATAACTCGGCAACAAGCATTTTAAGGTTTAAAAATTAAAGCCACAATAATGAGAAATTTTAGTTAATTTTGCATTATTCATTTTAATGTTGAATCAAGGATTAATCAATAATTCATTTTAAATTGATTTCCAATTGTCATATTTAATATATGTCCGAGTAAAAATTTTGTAAGTAGAATCAAAGAAAATAAATGTAATTTGTGCAACTTTTGACAAATAATGTAATTTTCTACTGTTTTTAAGGTATTATTAATGAATTTCTTCATTGATTTTAAATTTTTTTATCATCATATATATATATATATATATATATATATATATATATATATATATATATATATATATATATATATATATATATATATATTTCTACGATTTTAGAATTTTATTTATCTAATAGCATATAATTAAACTTATGTGCTTAAAAATGGTCTTTTTTTTTTTAAATACATAGTGATATATCAAACGGGACAATCTTTCTCCATATAATACAATCATATGCTATAAAAAATAACTTTACAATAGGAATTTTACTTTAAATAGTGATATATCAAATGAGATAATCACAAGCAAGAGAAATTTTTATGTATAATTAATTTATCATATTTGTAAATTAAATCAATTACACATTGACGTGCGATATTATTTATTAGATATATTATTTGTATTGGCTAGTGTTTAATTACGGGTGATTTAATATACCTTAATTATCATTTTCTAACAAAACTATGATAAAAAAAAATTTAAGAATTAATGTATTGTATGCTTCTCGTCCGTTTGTTTTGATTTTTCTTGACTTCCAAAGAAGAATTAGTCTTATTAATTGTAATTAACTTAATTGACACGGTACGTAATTAAATCTTCCAAATCTTCATGTGCATATAAATTTTGTCTTGGTTTATCTAGTTATCTTTCTTCTACATCTCCCTATCATTTACCCTACTTCTGAAGCCATGAGAATAAAAACAAGTTTTTACACCTCTTAATCCCTTATTAATTAATTCACATCACATTCATTATCTTATTGGTGACTATATGCGCACACCCACTTGCAGGTTGTACGTACCTACATGCTGACCAAACCGGTTCAAATAATGCTGTAGTCTTGTAAATGTCCAATGGAAATGACGAACGAATTAAGCCAATTCAGAAGCCCTCCCTTATTTTTATTATTTTAAGTTAGTTTTAGCTTATTGTATTAAGTTCTCCTTTCTAATTTAGTTAGTGCTAAGATATCGAAATGATTCAAAAATGAAAAAAAAAAAATTCTAATTTTTGCAAAAAAAAAAAAAGGTTATTAACATCCTCTAATTTTTGAAAAAAAAAAAAAAGAATAAATTACATTTAGTAAATGACTGTACGTTGTGGCATGCTAAAAGTTATAGCGTATAACTACTTCAATTAATTCTTATTAATTACTTTAAAAATTAATTTTTTTAATCTTAAAGTTAATATAATAATAAAAAAGAAGAACTAAAATATGAAGAAAAATTCATGATTTATATAAAAAAAATAAATTGCTAGATCATTTTAAATTTTAAGAATTAAAAATACTAATTGACATTAAAAATAATAAAGAATATTATATTAATTATGATAAATCTCACAAATCTCTTTTTTCCTTTTAATTTACAAACGCCAAACAAATTACCCAATAACAAATTCCATAGACAATCTCATTAACCATGTCGTTTAACAATTCCATATATGAATTGAAAAAACAACTATGGCGCTTATATAAACTATAATTCATTTTCTCTTAGGTATTTTTTGGTATGGAGTAAATAAATTAAAAAAGTAAAACTCCCTATGAAGTAAAATATTTTGGCTGTTTAGTAACCGTTATTGAAAAAAGTTCCCGAAAAATAGAATATTTACTTATTGAGTTTGGAGATAAGTACATTTTTTTAGGGAAACTAAAAAAATTGAACTTTCTTAATTGAAATAGATATAAATTGACATATCTACTATTTATTAAATAAGATTGAATAAATTGGCAAAATATTATTGTCTTTTTAATTATTAAGTCAAATAAAAAAATATATTTTTCAAGAAGTTATATACAAACTAAATATATAATTATTTATCGAAAAATTTACTTTTTAAAAAATAACTTCTTAGAAAATCTACTATTCGGGAAGTATATAAAACGGTACCTTGAACAAGATGATTTTTGAATGTGAATGAAGAATAAGAAAAAATTGCTAAAAATTAAATATTACTCTCTCCTTAGGAAGAGGAGAAATGAGTAATGAAATTGAAGTGCTTGGGAAGTTTTAGACTAGACTTATTTGGATGGATTTAAATTTCAATATTTTTAAATTTTTTTATATAATCCTATGTATTTCTTCATACATTGAGATTCACAGTTTAATCCCCAAATAAATCTATTTGAGATTAAGGTCGTGATTGTTTCTTATAGTATGACCAGATAAATATAACTTATCCAGCGTTTAATGTATTTTTATACACGAACATAACTGGAAAAAAATCATTTTTTATTTAGCCTCATTATTTTTTTTCAATTCTCTCATTTTTTGAAAAACTCATTTGATCAGTTCTTAAAAGTCAATTGATAAAAAATTATTTTTAAATTATTCTCAATATACATAAAAATATTAGTTGTACTAAATTTGTTCTCAAATTATCCCTTTTTTTATTTTTTGTCCTTAAAAATCACTCATTGAACAATATTAATTTAATTATGTTCTATCTTATTTTGTTTTATTTTATCCTATGTTATCCTGTTGACGCAACAAAACGCATAAAGATGCTGAACAGTCCCTATATTGGGCCCTCTCTATGTATCCATTCTTGCGCAGTAGTGCTAGTACAAATAATTGACCTAGTTTTGGCGGAGTAGAACATAGTGTTGTGGAAATTGACACCGGATTAGCGTAAAATCGCAACTAATAATTTGAGAAAAATGATAATAAAAATTTATGGACACACAGATTTTACGTGGAAACCCCCAAACAAATTAGGGTAAAAACCACAAGCAAAGATAGAAGAATTTCACTATGAGAATAATAGGAATTACAATCTCTCTATTTATAAAGAAGAAACAATTTTAATTCTCTCTTTATAATAGGAAATTAAATACTCTAACTCTCTAAATATTTTCTCTCTAACTCTCTAATTTTATTCTCAAAATAGGATGATTTTAGGCCTTGTCTTCATGGCTATTTATAGCCATCCAAGAAATAAAAAATTCAAACCAATTAGTTGTTAATTGGTTGGCTTCCATTTCCTTTTTTTGGTATGCTATTCTATTTCAAAATTTGGTGCCTCTTTTGTTGACAATTAACTAAATTTGGTGCATCTTTTGTTGACAATCTCCCACTTGAAGATTTGATTGAGGATCAATCAATCTTCACACCGTTCTCTCTGTCTTGCCATTTTCATGTTGCTTACGTCTCTACTAGGCCACTGGAGGATCGACACCAAATAAACTTGTCAGTATTGACTGCATTTGTCATAAAATCTGCCAGTTTCTATTTCGTATGAATTTTCTGCATATCCACTGTTCCTTCTTCCACTTTCTCACGAACGAAATAGTATTGAACTCGAATGTGCTTTATCTTTGAATGAAAAGCTGGATTCCTTGCAAGATGCAAGGCACTCTGACTGTCACAAAACAAAGAAATCTTTTCCTGTTTGTGCTCGAGTTTTTCCATTATCATTTTCAACCAGATTGCTTCTTTACTGGCTTGTGTAGCTGCTATATACTCTGCTTCTGTTATTGATGTAGCCACAACTGACTGCAGTTTTGAAACCCAGCTTCCTGCTCCTCCAGTAAGAATAAACACATAACCTGTAGTGGATTTACTTTTATCCAAATCACCTGCATAATCTGAGTCAACATACCCTCTGACAGTAAAATCTAATCCTCCATAACATAATGCAGCATCTGAGGTCCCCTTAATGTATCTCAAGACCCTTTTCACAGCATTCCAATGCTCTCTACTAGGATTCGCCATGTATCTACTAACCACTCCCACTGCATGTGCAATGTCTGGTCTTGTACAAATCATAGCCAACATTAAACTTTCCACTGCTGATGCATATGGTACTCGAGACATCTCCATCCTCTCTACTTCACTGCTAGGACTCATCTTGGAGGATAACTTGAAATTAACAGGAAGTGGGGTAGAAATTGGCTTACAATCTTGCATGTTAAAGCGTCGCAAGATCTTCTTCAAATAATTCTTTTGAGAAAGCCAAATCTTCCTATTATTTCTGTCTAGGTGAATTTGCATCCCTAGAATCTTGTTTGCCGGTCCCAAGTCCTTTATTTCAAACTCCCTAGCCAACTGAGCCTTTAGTTCTCTGATATGATCTTTGTTGGGGCCTGCTACCAACATGTCATCAACATACAACAGTAGAATGATGAAATCATTATCTCCAAACCTCTTGAAATAGGCACAAGGGTCTACATTTAATCTGCTGTATCCAAGGCTCATGATGAAGGAATCAAATCTCTTATACCAACACCTTGGCGCCTGTTTGAGACCGTATAGAGATTTGTTCAACCTACAAACCAAGTTCTCCTTTCCATGTTCTTCAAATCCTTTTGGTTGGAGCATATAAATTTCTTCTTCAAGATCTCCATGAAGAAAAGCAGTTTTCACATGTAACTGCTCTAGGTGTAGGTCGAAAGTAGCACACATTGCCAGAACTACTCGGACTATATTAAGTCGAACTACAAGTGAAAATATCTCATTGAAGTCTATGCCTTCTTTCTGAGCATACCCTTTTACCACCAGTCTTGCACGATACCATTCTACTTGGTCATCACTATTTCGTTTGATCTTAAAGACCCATTTATTGCTAATAGGCCTTCTTCCTTGTGGTAACTGCACAAGCTCCCAAGTCTTGTTCTTATGAAAAGCTTCCATTTCCTCCTGCATTGCTGCCATCCACTGAGATGCATCTGAACTATTCATTGCTTCTTGGAGAGTTGATGGCTCCCCTTCCTTTGTTAGAAGACAGTATGCAACATTACTCTCCATAAAATAATCAGACTGCTAAGCTGGTGTTTTTCTTTCACGAGTTGACCATTGAACTTCTGTAGTTTCAAACTCAACTGGTTCTCGTTCTTCAATTTCTGGTATTACTTCAGAAGAATCCTTTGAATCAGACTCTTTTTTCACCTGTACCATTGTAGTTTCTAGACCTTCATTTGAACTGCTACTATCACCTTTCTCTTGCAGCTTCCCTTATGCAAATATCACATCCCTGCTGATGACGACCTTATGGGTAGTGGGATCCCATAGGCGATACCCCTTTACTCCATCAGCATAACCCAGAAATATGCATTTTCTGGATTTTGGATCTAACTTTGTAGTTTCTTGAGTGTTGTACATCACGTACACAGGACTTCCAAATACATGGAGGTTTGACTAATTAGCAGGCTTTCCCGTCCACATTTCTATCGGTGTTTTCAACTCAATTGTAGTTGATGGTGACCGATTGATCACATAACAAGCGGTGTTGATTGCTTCTGCCCAAAATATTTTTTCTAGACCAGCAGCTTCCAACATGGCCCTTGTTCTTTCTAACAGGGTTCTGTTCATCCGCTCTGCCACTCCATTTTGTTGAGGAGTGTATGCCGTAGTAAACTGCCTCTTAATGCCTTCTTGATTACAAAACTCAGCAAACTCATTGCTGGTATATTCTCCTCCATTATTTGTCCTCAAACACTTGATCTTTTTCCCAGATTCAAGTTCTACCCGCGCTTTGAATGCTTTGAAAACTGAAAACACATCTCCCTTCCCCTTGATAGGAAATACCCAACATCTCCCAGAATAATCATCTATGAAGGACACAAAGTACTTCGCTCCTCCCAGGGATGTAACTGGTGCTTGCCATACATCAGAGTGAACTAATTCTAGAACTTTCTTACTTCTAGAGTTTGATGTGTTGAATTTTAACCTGTGCTGCTTACTTGTCACACAATACTCACAAAAAGGTAAAGACACCTTAGTGAGTCCTGGAAGTAGATTCTGTTCTACAAGAGTTTTCATTCCCTACTCAGACATATGCCCAAGTTTTTTATGCCACATTGTTGTAGATCTTTCAGTTGAACTGCTTGAAGCAACAGATGCTTCTCCTTCTTGTAGAGTCTCTCCCATCAGTATATACAAATTTGCAGCCATTTTCTGTCCTTTCATAAGTACAAGTGCACCACGGAGTATTTTCTTAGTCCCATTATGGGTTTCGATCCTACACCAAGATCATCTAGTTGTCCTTCAGACAACAAATTCTTTTGCGAGCCCTCTACATGTCGCATGTTTTGAATAGTGCGAATTGTACCATCATACATCTTCAACTTGATGGTTCCAATACCGACAATCTTTAAGGCATGATTATTTACTGTATACACAGATCCTCCTGAGATAGGTTCATAATGATGGAACCACTTTCTCTGAGAGGTCATATGAAATGAGGTTCTAGAGTCAATGAGCCATACATCAACAAATCTTTTTCTGCCTTCTGAAGTCATCGTTGCTTCACAACACAAAGCTTCACCTTCATTTGAGGTAGATGCTATATTTTCATGAGGACTGGAATTTTTATTTAAACTCCAGCAATCCTTCTTCAAGTGACCCTTCTTGCCACAATGGTAGCACTTCATGTTCTTCTTACTTCTTGATTTGGACCTACCATGATTTTGGCTCCCACTTGAGCCACGTTCCATTGATCTCCCTCTCATCACCGTTAGCGCCTCCGCTTGCTGCGAACTGGCCAATCTGTCTTGCTTATTTTTGCGCCGATTTTCTTCTTCCAGAATAGCAGCTACAATATTATCGAAAACTAGATTGTTTGTATTGTTTGTTAGATTGATGATGAGTTGATCATATGAATCTGGTAGACTTTGAAGTAGAAGTTCAACACTCTCTTGTGACTCTATTTTATAACTCAGTGATGTGAGTTGAGAAAACAGAGTGCTCCGTCACTAAAGTAGATTCTGACATCCGTAGAGTGTATAATTTCCTCTTAAGAAAAATCTTGTTGTGAAGTGACTTGGCCTCGTATAATTTTTCGAGATGATCCCAAATCTCTTTTGCTATTTTCTTCTTCTCTATGCTAGACAATATCTCATCTGCAACTGCCAGATGAAGATTTGCAACAGCATTCCCATCCATCTCATTCCATTTGTTGTTATCTGTGATCTCCGCCGGCCTATTGCTAATGGCCGCCAGGCAATTATCTTTTCTCAAGATAGCCTTCATTTTTAATTTCCATAGTGAGAAATTTCTCCTGTTAAAATTTTCAATCTCAAATTTTGCCGCCATTGCTTCTATCACGAACTTTTGAGCAAATCTAGCTCCCACTATTTCACGTAAATAGTAACTGTATACTGGAATAGTGACCGTAGTCCGTGAACAATACACCGGGTAAGTTCCCAGGAAAGAGAGGTGAGTCACAATGGACACACTTAAATACCAAGTCTTTCCTTAGCCATAACTTTTCCTAGACATGTATTTTCACACTACCACACTTATTTCCAACTTACCCGTGAATAGTGTCAAATTGTATAGTACCTCAGAGTACTATTCGCAATAATAATTTTCCAAGAAAAATTTTTCTGATGTGGAAGATCAGTTAAAACTATAACCATAGAGCATACTTTTATTTTTCAAGAAAAATTAAAACCAATAGCTCTGATATCACTTGTTGCGAAAATTGACACCGGATTAGAGCAAAATCGCAGCTAATAATTTGAGAAAAATAATAATAAAGATTTATGGATACACAGATTTTACGTGAAAAATCCCCAAACAAATTAGCGTAAAAACTACGAGCAAAAATAGAAGAATTTCACTATGAGAATAATATAAATTACAATATCTCTATTTATAAAGGAGAAACAATTTTAATTCTCTCTTTATAATAGGAAATTAATTACTCTAACTTTCTAAATATTTTCTCTCTAACTCTCTAATTTTATTCTCAAAATGGGATGATTTTAGGCCTTGTCTTCATGAGTATTTATAGCCATCTAAGAAACAAAAAATTCAAACCAATTAGTTGTTAATTGGTTGGCTTCCATTTCCTTTTTTTGGTGTGCTATTCTATTTCAAAATTTGGTGCCTCTTTTGTTGACAATTAACTAAATTTGGTGCATCTTTTGTTGACACATGGCTTAATCCATAGCCCATGAGTTGAGAGGTCTACTTCTTTTAGATATATTAATTTATTTAAAATTAACTTTTGATAAAGTCACATGAGTAATTTTTAAATTTCATTTTTAGTTTTTCTTTTAATTTTATTATTGTCTCTTAATTATCACAATATATAAAGATATGCTTATAATATGTCTAATAACTTATATAGATTAAATGTATAAATAAATTTAACTTTTAAATATTCATCATTTATAATCCTGATTTAATTTTTTTTTATGTTATTTATTGGTATTAATTTTTAAGAGATATTAATGTTAATATTAAGATAGTATTTAATAACATTATTTATCACTTAAAATTAAAATTTTCAATACTAAATTATTTTAAATTTATTTGATAATTACATCTTAAAAGTCTAAATTAAGTAAAAAAAATACTTAAAATGATAAATCAAAATTTTTAAATTAAAATTTATATTGAATGTAATAAGTGATTAAATTTTTAAATATTTTTATTATTTAAAAATTATATCATTATTTTATTCAACACTTGAATTTTCAATATTTAATTTTTAATTTTACTAAACACCATCTAAATATATAAACAAACTAATAAATTTTCCTTAAACCTAAAAGTTATACACATTAATAACTCAAAAATTTATCTAAAATTTCTGAGTTTGTCCATCTTATTTCAATTTACAATTTCCATTTTTTTCAATTGTCTTAAACTTTTATTTTGTCAAATTTGTCATAATTTATAATTTTAGCTGCAATTATGTCAAAATAAAAAATATTCAAAATTAGAATTCAAACTAATATTATATTCATAACTAAAATAAAACAACTATATTAATATTTTTTCCTCTTTCTACACCATAATTTTCACTTTAATTTTTTTTCCTACTTTTCTTGCTTTTTCTCTTTTCAATTTTGAAAGAAAAAATTTAAGACATGAAGCTCTTTTCTTTTTTCTTTTTCCCTATATCATAACTTCTACCTTGAAATAAAAACTGAAAAATTATATTTCTAAAAAAAATAAAAATTATCTTTCTCTTTTAACCCCACAAATCTCACATGCAATAATAATTAATTCATAATTTTATGAAAGAAATATAATCTAGAGAGAGATGTAAGAGTAAGAGAAATGAAAGGTGGACGGATATTTAAGAGGAGAAAGAGAAATGAAAGGTGGATGTGGATATTAAAGAGATAAAAAAATAATTTATTTTAATTATATATGTAATATTATATGATTCACCCTAAGTTGTAAGAATTGGCATGGCTCAGCCTAACCGGTTCAACCAAAAAAAAAAAAATGGAAATCGATGCTAAGGCCAAGCTAGTTGATGCCACAAACCCGCAGAGAGCAAATACCAAAAAAAAAAAAGAATTATAAATCAATATAGTAATTGGCGACAGGTCAATCTAGACTGTTTTTTCTAGATTATCTAGGTGGAAAAAAATAAAAGAAAAATTAATTGAAATGAAAAGGAAAAAAAATTAATTGAAAACATTGCAAAAACTACGCTTGGTACAGGCAAGCCTATTTTAGACCGGTATTTATGTATGTAGGTCGCGTATTCACATGTTGAACCTAGATTTGGATCGTGTATTTGCACTCTCAAACGAGAGATAGCTTCATTGACTACTTTTTCAGTATTGAAATGAGGAGTCTTTGATATACTCTATTCCAACTTTGCATTTTTTCAATGAGGTAGCTTACTTTCCTCATAGAGATGATAATAGAGGGAAAAATCCATGTTCTTTGTGGAGATTTGCCCTGAATAGATGAAAATTCTCCCACTTTTATTTCCATAGGGAGGGGATAGAGGATATTTCTTTCCCGTTAACGAGGACGAGGAGTATATTCTCTCCATTCACACCCCCCTCACATGGATCCCTAGTCCTATCCTTATGGGGACCCCGATATTATATTTATATAATTATTCTTAATATAATAAGTATATTACTCAATTACCCTTATATATATAAACACACACTCACACATTAATAAGTTTTAATTTAAAGATAATATATTGTAGATATTGGACTTTCAATTCTTGTCCCATGGTTGTTTTTTCTTAATTGTCTTTCATCTGGTGATGGGCTTTTAAATTTATTTTTTGCTCGTGTTCAGATTTTCATTTCTGTCAACCCATTCCATATAATATAAGTGTTAACTAGACTTAATAAAAAATTATCTTTATCCAGTTGTCATTTGAGAGAACTGTTAAGAATATAATATAGGAAAAGTGTCACATTGATCAAATACAAACATATTAAAATTAATATGAAAATAGACTTTCCAACTTTAATAAGTTAGTTTTTAATATTGATTTAAATTTATATTAAAAATTTAATATAGTATCAAAAAAGATTTCCTCCAGTTTATTTATTTTTCGGTTTTTTGTTTGGATAACCAGTCCCAGCGATCTGGTATGATATTGTTGCTAAGTTTCAATTTAAATTTCAAGTTTTAAGAGAAAAATATCAATTTTCAGTGACAATTGGTCGTCAATAACAAATTTCAATTGCAGTTCTAAGTGGCTAATTTTAATCATTTTAGTGTTGAGTGGACTTAAGATCAATTTTATTAGTGAGCTCTACATTTCACCGTTCACTTCACTCCCATATTCACTTCACTCCCATTTTTATTAATTCAATTTCTAATATGCTTGTTATTTTCTTTACAAAGTAAAGTGAATGCTTACCACTTTTCTTTCCATAAAAGCACCGGAATTATCATATGATAAAGTTACATATATTACTTGCTTGTTTGCAAATTCATAATATTAGCTTGATCATTTTGTTACAATGTCAACTTATTTTATGTAAAATTCAGTTTGTTTGGTAAGCTATAATATATAAAATATAATATAATATAATTAAATATATTTTTAATATAAATATTAAATTAAAAATATATTTAATTACATTACAACTTCTTAAACCTTAACACATTAAAACACAACTTCTTAATTAAGTGCAAACTATGCTCCAGCGCATCCACCTCGGCATAAATCACTAGTACTGTAACTATGCTATAAACTAATTCTTAAACAGTCCTAACCAAAACAAATAACTTATAATGGCTGAATTTATAAGTAAATGCCAATAACTTCCGTTAAATTTCAATTTTCATTAGTAAAGTTAATATGGTAATTATAATCTTAACTTCCTAAACTTTGTATTTGGGTGGATCATAAGTTATAAACAAGATTCATTTCTTTGATATAAATGATATCTTTATCAATAGTTACTTGTGTCATTTGTGATATATTCTGGTTTTTTTCAACCAAAACCTTACATTCAATTTGAGCAGGAATCATGTTTTCATATAAAGTTACAATTTAAATGCTAAAATATAAAGTATATTTAAATTCATAAAAACTATAAATATTTAATTATCCTTACTAAGTTCATTCAAATTGAGTATTAGAATATTTAAATATGGTTTAACTCATTAGTAGACTAACTGACTTCAAATATATATTATATAAACCGAATTTGAATTACCTTAATTCATTTACAATTACAATCCTTAAAAAAATCTTTAATTTGTAGTGTAATTCTGTCCAAATTCTAGGTATTGCTCAATATAAATGGCCTATTTATCGAAAGTAACTTAGCTATCTCTCTCTAGAAAAATAACTCTCAAGTAGAAAAGAAAAAAAAAATCTCTACTTTTAAAAAAGTAAATTCAATAATAAAAATCAAATAAATCAATGTTATTTACTTTTTAGAAAAGGAAGATGATATTGTTAAAATTATATCGTTTGGTAAGCTGTAATGACATGTAATTATTAATATGAGGGCAAAATTTTTTATTAAAACAAAATTAACCTTTCTCTTCTTATTCTATTTATCTCTTCTGCAACCATATTTCTTATTTCAATTTCATACTCTTTAAGAAAAGAAGAACCAGAATTGGCAAAAAAAAAAAAAAAAAAAGGAAAAGAATAAAGAACCAGCATATTGATTTTCTAGCGTTCCAAAATTCAAAACATCAAAGCAATCAAGATCAAAGCCATTGCCACATAAAAACTGAAGCCAAATTAATCAATTCCTTTTAACATTAGTAGAACAATCAAGTTCAGGCACATCAGTAAAATTGAGTTCAGGCTTATTCACCAATTTCTCGGCAGACAGTGCTCAACACTATGAAATTTGGGATTTACTGGTGAAAAATCCTCATGTCTAGAATACGAAATTTTCCATTTCTGCAAAATGATCCACCAAACAATTAAAAACCAAATTATTACTTTACTTGTATCAAGCACACAGATAAGCATATAAATCAATAATTAACTAAATCGCTCAGATATTGTAATGACTACTTATATATGGAGAATGGTAAAAAAAGGCAATATGTACTAACTGTTTCAACCATACTTCAATTGGAGGTAACTAATAAGGTTCTATTCTGAAGTTTGCAGCTTTTCTATATTTTCCGAGTAACCAAGGAGACAATAATGTCTGTAGCATTTAAAAAAGTAGACAAAACTGCAATTGAAGTGGACACTTACATTCTTCGATAACTAGGAATGAGAATAAAAAATTCAAGCATTCTAGATCAAAAGAGGAGAATTCCTAGGTCAGTGATATAAACTCATTTAAAAAAATACTATCAGCTTTTGGAGAGTGAATAAACGAGGAAGACGTAGCGATAGAACATAAGCAAAAAGGTTAAATTTGTCGATTTGAAAGATTTTGCTCTGACATTAACAATTATAGCTCCGGCAATTTTCGCACACCAAGACATAACCTAATAATAAGTATATATACGACTTGACTAATAAATTATTCATTCCTCCCCTACTAAAAGAAAAATTCCCACCCTTAAGAAAATTCTATTTTCCCAGTTTTCTTATCTCATACGTAAAAAAACACCTTATATTCTATGGGCTCTCCGTAGACTGGAAGATTTAATTTTAGAGGAAATTATACCATATGTCTTTTTTTTTATTTTTTAATATTTATGTCCTCTTAATTTTTTGTTTGCATATTTAAACTCTTATAATTACTTTTTTATTTTGTACTTTCAATTTTTGTCATTTGAAAAAAAATATCTATATTACTTTTTAAGTTTTTTATATTTTTTTGGATACTAATTATTTATTAAAAATATATGATTTTTATTTAATATATACTATTTATTATCATTTTTATTTTGTTTAAAATTCATAATTTTTTTAAGTATATTAAAATTATATTAGATACTAATTATTTACTAAAAGTATACTGTTTTTTAGTTAGTGTATACTGTTTGCTATAACTTTACAGTATTAGATATTAATTATTTGCTATAAGTATACTGTTTTTTTTTTTCAATATATACTGTTTGCTGTAAGTTTTTATTTTCTTATTTTAAAATTTTTTTAAAATTTTAAGTAAAATATAATTTTAAGAGTATTTGATTTTATAAATATAAATTTAATTTTTATACAAAATAAACAATATTATACAAATTTATGAAAATCTAATATATAAATTTAGTTAAATTATATGTTAGTAGTTAATTTACTTTGAATTTTCATAAATAAAATTTAATACGATTAAATTAATTTTATAATTTAAATTTTCATAAATGAAATTTAATACAATAAAATTAATTTTATAATTTTAAATAGAAGTGAAACTAATACATTATATTAAAGAGAAAAAATTGAACTTTAATAGATAAAAAGAAAAAGATAGGTAAATTTTATAAATGACAAGAGAAGTTTAAGATATTTTTATAAAATAAAAAATCACAAGATAAAAAAATTATTTCTTTTTATTTTTTGGACTACTTGGGTAAAAATCTCTTAATTTAATTCAGTAAATGAGATTGGGCCTAAAATGTGATTTGGCCCACGTAAAAGGTTTGAAGAGAAAAAGGCAACATATATTTAGGCGGGAAAAAAAGATAAAATAATAGGTTATATATTTTGAATCATATATATTAATTCACTAGAAAAAGAAGCAAATGAAACAATCTCCAAATCGCAAAAGAAGCTAATGGATTCTCTGCATAGCTCAAAAAAAATCCCCAAATTCAAGTCCCTAAACGGTAGTGATTCTCCCATCAACACACGGTTCATCTCTGAATCCTCGCTCATGAAATACCTTTGCGGCGGATCTCCGATTACATCCTCGGCTGGCAAGAGCAACGGGAATGGCGATGATGGCTTCTCTTCTCCAGCGATCAGTGCCAAGTCCTCTAGAGGCAGTAGCAGCGGAAGCAGCACCAGAAGTTTTGGAAGGTCCTTGTCTCCGTTGTCGTCAGTGGAAAATGTGATGTCACCGCCGGTGTATGGGACGCCTGCGAAGGTAGTAGATGAAGATGTGTTGGTGATGGATGGATTTTTGGTTCAGTCAACGTCGGGAGGTAGGGTTTCCAGATATCTGTCGTCGGATTCTGGTGGTTCATCGTCCAATTCTTCTTCTTCTCCTGGAATTCACGTGCCTAAGATGGAGCTTTGTCGGTCTTGGGAGGATTTTGGAAACTGCCGCTTTGGCTCCAAATGCCAGGTCTCTCTCTGATCAATTTAGACCATTAGATTTTAATCGTCACATTCTAATCGTACGGTCCAATATTTTTTCACTGCTAATTAAAAGGAGCGACGCTTAATTTTGTACAATTAATGATTAAGCAAAGTCAATCGCTAATTTGATTTACAAAAAGCCTGCGCAATTAAATTCCTAAATCAATTTAGATTTTATTTCTCATGGCGGTGGCAAATAATAGTAAAAAAAAAATAAATTCGTACAAGAGAGCTGTGTTTTCGCGTGTGTGCTCTGATAGAAGAAATCGGTAAAATTGGGTCTGTCTTTTGCCATGAAACACAGTTCAGAGCTCGATATTTTTGATTAATTCTGTGCTAATTTTGCAGTTCGCGCATGGTAAGGAAGAGCTGCGTCCGATTTGTTTCTCCATGAAGAATAAAGCAGAAGTAAACATTATATCTTCTTGATTTTAAAGAAAATTAAATCTTCATATTAATTATTTGTAGAAATCAAAGATTAACATGGACATTGATGATAATTACGTTTTCTGTTTATGTAGACACAATCTTTCAAGTCGCAGACCTCTGGATCATACTCCTATGCCCAGAAGTCGCGTTTTTTTCCTCCAGTCATGGCTGAAGTGGCGGTGGCAGCAAACAGAACGGCCTCTGCTTCTAAACCTGAATTCAAGAGCAAGAACCCTGCCATCAATTTCAACTCTGAGTACTCCAGCAAGAACACCGGCCCAATCACCAGGCCTCCTTTATATTTGAGTAGAACTCCCGCTTTTACCAAACCTGAACTCTACAATAAAAGCCCCACCATTAACATCAAATCTCAAGAATGGACACCCTTGGATGATGGCATTGACGTTGCCTTGCCAGGTGGTATTGATAAATGCTCATCAGATAGAAAAGATGTTGGTGCATATATTCACGGCATTCTTCATGGTCCAAGAACAAGGAAGAGGTTGCCTGTATTCACTGAATTTTGCCTTGATTAGTTATTGTTTACCAGAATCTCCTCCTGGGTATAATTAATATACTCCCCTTTGCGATCAGAATCATAATCTGTTAGGTTTAGCACTAACCTTTTTCCACTTTCAGTTCTTCAAAGCAAGTGATTGGTTATTAGATCAAGAATAAACTTTGTTGAGATCATCATTGCATGAAGCTTTACATTCAACTTTTCTAATATTACAAGTACCATTGTATCAAATACAAAAAAACATAGATAGACTGTGAACATAAAAAGCAATTGATAAATGGCCATCAATTGATACATTGTCATTATTTCTTCAGCAATAAAATACTTTTTGGACATATCACCTCTCTTTTTTGCCTATTCATTTGTGTATATATTGTATGATTATTTTTGCCCGGTAGTAGTCTAGTTTAAGTATCATTATCATTATATTTGCTTGTAGAAAATTCAAACCGATAAATTAGGATGTAGATGGAAACTAGAATGATGATTCATAGGACAGAGTCAACGGAGCCCCATTCTTCCCATAGAGGAATAGAGCATTATTGAGGTCATGGAATTGGATCATAAGTCTCAACTCTTGAAGAAGACAAAGATAGGACGTTTCCCTTCAAGTAGGAAATCAAGTTCAATTTGCCAATTTGACGGTCCATCGTGAGGAGTGCAGCAAGCTTTTGTTTTCACACATACTGGGAAGAATGAAGGGCTGGACAACGTTAGAGCCCGAGGCGAAGTTGTAAGTCTGCTGCTATTCTAATTCAATTAATTGTGACTGCAACATATGCAAGTGATTTTGTTCATATTCGTACTTACATGTCTTAATATGCGTATGTTTTCGAAAAATGTATTTGTTTCAGTACAGAACTCTAGAATTGTTGACTGAGTCAACATCAAACAGTACTTCACCTACAGCAGATTAGACTTGCAACCAAGACTTCAGCTATAGGTATGTTTACTTCACAAGAACCTATAGTTACTTCCTAGTTATGTCTATCATTTGGATTTCATAATATGTTGTACTACAGTTTTATACCCACAATTTATTGAATGATATTCAAATGGAATGTTGAGTTGTTAACAAACACCAGATGCATTCTTTTGTTTGAAAGCCCATTGCTCTGTTTAGACCGAAAATTGAAGGCTTGTTCGTATCAAGGAATGGCAAGCAGCTTGTATTTGAAGTAATGAATTAAAATTTTGTTTATTGGCAAGTAACATAGTTGGTTGCATCAGTGTTTTTCTGCATTTCATGATAAAGAGTGAGTAGAAGTTCTGTTATGATAAGAACACTTCTCCATATGAATATTGCAGAAATATTCAATGTGAACAAATTTTCAACTGTTGATATGTGGAAAATGTTGATTAATAATTTAACAATTTATGCACTATGAGCAGTACCCCAATATTTAATACTACATGCTTCTTGCCTAACTGCTTGTTCTGTAGTTTTGATTTTCTGAGATGGTGAACCAGTTGAAATTGGAAACTAGGAATTCCTTTGCAAGATTACTGTGCCAAGATATAGGTAATTATAGTTGATAAAGAGAGGCTTTGCCAATAGTGATAAATGGGTGCGGTCCAACAATAAATTTGGCAGCAATGGAACTTGGAATTTTACCATCTTGTCATTATATACGTATATGCATTAGAAAGAAGTATTACTTTGCTATTTTGGTTGGAACATTTCGGTAATGGCAGGGGCAATGGGGCATGTTATTTTCATAAAAAAATTCTGTAATCTTCTTGTTTCTTTTCTACGTGATTATCATGTTATTCTAAACTGAAACCTATCTAATGGCACTTTTCTAAACTGAAACCTATCTAATGGCACTTCGGTAGGCCTTTATTTATTACTAATATTGGAACCTCATCATTAAAGAGGCCTAGGCTTTTAATTGAGAGCCTGTTTAGCTTGCACGGATCAAATATTGGTATATGCGTGCCAACTATTAGATGAGAAGTTTTATTCTCATTCGATATTTGGATTTTTTATGCACATTAGTGTACTGAATCCATTATTGGCTTTATTTGTTGTCTAAATATCTAATGCGACCCACTTCATGTTCTGCCAGTTTTACAAGAAAAGCAAGGCTTAACAAACTATTTACCCTTAGCATGTATCAAATTCATAATTAAATAACGCCAAAGCCAGCCCAGGAAAACATTATGTTCTCTAATTTATCATCCATTTGTCAATTGCCATGTCTAAGGTCAATCACGTGAAAGTACGTAGCTTGTGTTTGTCATATGCATGTCTTGTATGCCACAGTCAGCTTCCTCATAATGTGGTTCATTCATATATTTGCTGTCTTTTTCTTCTTCTGCCTTTTAAATGCTTCGGTTCTTGATGATTGAGGTTATCCTTTCAAATGATAAAATAGAGTAGAACCAAGTGCAATGACTATTGATTTGAGTTGGATCACTATAGTGACAAACAAGTACTCTTCTCCTAGAAGGCTTCATAATATCTACAGTTGCTTGATGGGGTATGCAGATCCTGATCACTTTATGTCATTTTATAAGCATTTTAAGTTGAGCCTTTGGAATTGTTCAACATCAGTGTGTCGAGTGTCATCCTTGTCTTTCTAACATCTTCCTGCTACCACTCGCATGCTGAAGCAGAATTCCTTGTGCTTGTCATCCTATTAAAACCTAATATCACAGGCCTAATGAAAACTCTCTTGTATATGAGTTTCCATAATGATTCAAATATATTTTGGTGATCATTTATTCCATATTATTTGCTAAACATGTCAATGTATGACATCCATTGATTATTATCGTCTTTTTTTTATTATTATTATTTTACTTTTCAATTTTATTTTGAATACAGCCAACATTCTGTTATTGAATGATAACAAAGTTGAACAGCTTTAAATATGCAGGCATGCTTTATTGTTTGAAAGTGTTTTCATTCACATGCAAACGTATTCTTTTAGAATTTCATAGTTTATAAATTATTCTTGTTGCTATTTGATGAGTCCAAAATTACTTGACACTGGTGATGAAGAGCCCACAATGGAAAGGATCTGTAAAAAACAAAAAAAAAGGTCAAGGGCTCTCCTGGACCGATCCCGAGGGAGTTTCCCACGCTCAAGTTAGAGAGTGTGTAGAGAGAGAAGTGAAAAGGAGTAAAAACAGAGTCTAGAGAGAGAGGTTCTACAATGTCCTCCTCCCTTTATTTTACCTGTACTTTTCATATATATAAGGAAAAATGGAGACTCTCTATGGAGGACATTTTTGTCTCTCATCACTATTATTATTATCATCGTTATTTTTGCTCTGTTCCTGTAATCGGGATGTTCTTCTATTTCTTGTTCTCTTATCAGGGAATGCTGTTTGAAGTTCTTGCTTTACTCAATACCAGGTTAGTGATAAATGCTTTTGCTCTGGGTTGGAGCCTTTCTTTTTAATATGCTGAACTAGATAGAGATACATGTTTGGATCAGCTCAAAAAGCACTAGAATCAGAAATACTTAGCTTAAGGAAATAAAGTCAGTTTAAGTCAAGGTAGAAAACATAAAATAAATCAGACTAAATATGTAGACAGATGCTTTCATGATTTTAGATGACCTAATGGACAATCAATCAACATTGATAAAGAAAGGGGGCTAGTAGTAGTAGTAGTTCTATATGAAAATTTTTCAACAGGATCTATATATTATTTCTTAAAATTTATAGTAATATTTCCAGTTGTTTAGCAAGAAGACCTGGTCGAGAGACTATTCGAAGAGCTAGCCTGTTTGGTGAGATCGAAGAGAATGTAGTTCTTGATAGGTATCCTTTTAAAAAAGGTATAATTGTCTCTTCTAAATATGACATCTATCAGCGTGTTAGACATATACGCATTGAGAGACTGTATGATAAATGTCCATCCGCTAAGAATATAGGCCTAAGTTAATAATCTAGGCCTTGACTCTAATGGGCTTGGATTTATATCCTTATCATTTTCAATTATTTATCAAATATAAAAGTGTGAATATTTCAATTCTTCTTCAAAAGGAGTATATATATATATATATATATATATATATATATATTATATATATATATATATATAATATATATATATATGTATATATTAACTATAAGTATCAAATTGACAATAATATTAAACATTATAATTTATAGAAAACAAATTGGGAAATTAGAACTTGCAATCTCCTAATCATAGTTATTAAAATAAGATTATACCAACCGTTGGATCGATTAAATAGAGAACTAATTATGAGTTCAGTCCAAAAGAAAAAAATAAATATCAAAACTGGAAAAATGGAAGAGAGTAAAGAATCGATAAAATCTAGCTTAGCATTTTGCTATTAAAAAAAAAAGAAAAAGATTAAAACAATTTAAAAAAATCAAATTAAAAAAAAAGAAATTACTTTAAAAAATGATTTTTAAAAATAAGAATATAAATGAGTTAAATTGTTAATGAGCGACTTTGTGTTCATTTTAATAAAAACTCTTTCATATTAAATTTATGTTATAAATGAGTTAAGTTCATATTTTATTTTAATATTCAATAAATAAATAAATTAAGTTTAAATAAAGTTAAATTCGATTCAATTAAATTAATGAATAAATTTATAAATAGTTTGATTATTATTATTATTATTAACTTAATAATTTTATAATTGAATTTCTTTATTAACTAGATATTTTTATTTTTATGTTAATTTTAAATATTTTTATTATAATTGAATAAAAAATATTTTTATTATAATTATTTTATTTTAATTAAATATTTTAATAAATTATACACGAGTTGTAAAACTGATGCGACGTTAACTTTTACGGTGCTACTCAAAGCCCCATTGCCTTTTAAAAGGCGAATATTTGCTATCATTCTTAAGAATGTATTTTTGAGACCGAATTGCCTGTGGTTTTTTTTTTTTTTTGGGAACTGAAACTGTCCCATCTTTGGACGGCAATGCGGAGAGTCAGATTTGACTAAATTGTTAACAAATTGCTGGCGGCGTTGTAGATGTGGCAGCCGCAAAACAAATCCTTATTGGTCCAAGTCTACAATTTGTAAAACTATATTAGAGTGAATTACATCCGTAGTTCATTAAATATTTATTAATGCACATTGTCATTCCTTAACTCAAATTTAGCACTTAAAAATTACTGACATTAATATAAAGTATGCTTTAAAGTATCTCGATTCATTTTCTGTTAGTAAGATAAACAGAATGCTAACGTGGAGCCTCTAAACCCATTTAAATTATTTTTTTTTGCCACATCTGTCCATCTATAGATATTTCTTAGCCATGTCAGCCCACCACGCGCTCTAATCTTCTTCAACTAAGACTGTCTTTATATTTCCTATACTCTCTCTCTCTCTCTCTCTCTCAGTTCTCTCTTTCACCTTTCCATTTCACCCTTGTCTCCATCTCAAATACACTTCAATTCCACTATAATCCTTCCTTTTATAATCATCAAGTTGCAAATTGAGGTGGAAATATTGGCGCCTCCTGTAAAATTTGGGAAAAAGTATAAAAGTTAGTTAAAAACACAAAAGCTTGGTGGTGGTGGTCCTAGAATGAGAAATGGGGACACAAAATCCAGGTAATAGAAAAGAAAATTCATACTTTATATTTTATGTTTTAATTTTTTTTATCTTTGTCGGATTGAATTGCCATAGATAAATTTTTTGTCTTCTATTCTAAGATTTTTTTTCGATATGTGTATTATGCATGAGGGTTTTGGGGTTTGTTATTTGTATGTAAAAATATTGACATTGAATCACTTCAAATCTATAAATAATTGATAATGACTGATAATTTAGAGTTTTAGAGTTGGTTGCATGAACGGGGTTGGAGGTTGATAAAGATTGTTATTGGGTTTATTGAGTTATATACTGTGACATTGATATATGCTTTCTGGTTTTTACAGATCCACATGGGCACTTCACAATTAATTTGCATTATAATGGAGATAAAGGAGAATGGGGTTATTTCAATGGGGAGTTACACTATATGTGGGATTGTCATCCTGATAGGATTGCTGGAATAACTATAGATAATGTGCTTCATAATTTAGGATTGAGGGGGTTAATGAGGTACTGGTGGAGGCTTCCAACCAAGGATTTTCATGATGGGTTGAAACCAATAGAGACAGATGCCCATGTTTATGAAATGGCATTGTATGCCTCTGATTATAATGAGATTGACCTATATGTGGAGCATTTGAGTGAGGAGCAACTTTTAAAAGAAAGTAACTTGGGGCAGTGTAAACACAAAGTTGTAATAGAGGAGATTGTTGAGGAAGTTGCCACAAACACAGCTCAATCATGTAAAAGTAGACCCAAAGAAACTTCATCTGTGTATATGAGTTGTCCACCTCACAGATTAATGATTGGAATGCAAAGCAGAGATGATATTGAAGTGGATGATGTACCTGTTGCTCAAGTGGGTATGCATCATGATCCACAAGTAGTTAGTAACAAAGACCATGTCTCTTTCTATAATTTTTCTGATTATGGAAATCTACAAGATGAAGGATTACATGAAGCAGATATACCTGCAGCTGCAATGGATATGCAGTCTGAACCACAAATAGTCCATAATGAGGAGGACGTCCCATCCCAAGTTGAAGGACAACCTAACCAGATGGAAGATAATATGACAGATGAGGATTATGATCTACCAGATATGGATGAGGACCTTGCAGAGAGGCTAAATGAGAACATGCATAATGAAGACAATAATATACCATCTACGCATCCAAGACCCAAGGGACGACCTGTTGGTTCAGGTAAAAAGGTACAAGCAAGCCATATGGATATTAGAAATGAAGAGGAGGAAGATGAATCTGACTATGCACCTAATGATGAGTTGCACACTGAATCAAATTCAGAAGGTGAAGATGGGCCTAGGTTTGCTGAATTTGATAGTGTGAGGGTTATGGAAGATCCTAGCTTTGTTGTTGGTATGATCTTTAAAAATAGAGAAGAGTTGAAGGAAGCAGTTAGGAATTGGTGCATAAAGAATAGATTTCAGACTTGATTTCATAAAAATGACAAATTAAGAGTTGAGGCACTTTGTAAGAACCCAACATGCAAATGGAGACTATATGCATCCAAGAAGGATTGGAAGGATCCAAATGATGATACCTTCCAAATCAAGTCTGCAAATTTCAAACACACATGTGGGAAGGTGTATTCTAATTTCTACCTCACCTCTAAATGGATAG
The DNA here is from genome assembly GCA_947687605.1 of Reutealis trisperma. Classification (NCBI taxonomy): domain Eukaryota; kingdom Viridiplantae; phylum Streptophyta; class Magnoliopsida; order Malpighiales; family Euphorbiaceae; genus Reutealis; species Reutealis trisperma. The sequence goes on from CANTUT010000112.1 coordinate 1,885,441, forward strand.
CTAGTCATTACATTGAAGAAATTAGAGATAACCCCAATTGGCTTATTACTTCATTTATAGCAAGAGTACAGCAGGATTACAAATTCACTATAGGGAGAATGAAAGCATGGAGAGCAAGAAATTTGGCCCTTCAAAAAATAAATGAAGATGAAGCTGCACAGTATGGAAAACTGCATGATTTTAAGTTAGAGTTGCTGAGGTCTAATCCTGGTTCTACAGTTGAACTCAAAGAAGAAAAAGGTGAATTTGATGGGTTTTATATTTGCCTTGCTACATTGAGGGAGGGGTTCAAAGATGGTTGTAGGCCCATAGTGTGTTTAGATGGCTGTTGGCTCAAAGGGATTTATGGGTGCCAACTTCTAGCAGTAGTAGGTATAGATCCTAATGACTGTATCTATCCTATTGCCTATGCTGTGGTGAAGACAGAAAACAAAGAAACTTAGGGCTGGTTTATGAGCAACCTAAAGGAAGATCTTCATATCTATAACTCTAATCAATGGACCTTTATGTCAGATAGACAAAAGGTATCCCCTAATCTTTGTTTATATTGCTGGATTTTATTCTTGTTTTATATAATGTATGAATATATATGAATGCATATAAGATTATTTTCTAAGAGATTATTTTCTCTTTGTAGGGTTTGGTTAATGTTATTTCACACATGTTTCCCAACTCTGAACATAGAATGTGTGTTAGGCACCTCTGGACCAACATGAGATCTATTTTTAGAGGTAAAGAGTATAAAGACCTATTATGGGCATGTGCTAGGGCAACATACCCCAAGTGGTTAGATGATTGCCTTACTGAAGTTGAAAAGAAATCAATAGAGTGTAGAGAATGGTTGAGAAATAGACCTTGTGAAAATTGGAATAGGGCTTGTTTTAAAATAGATGCTAAGTGTGATATCCTACTTAACAATATGTGTGAGTGCTTTAACAAATATATTTTGGATGCAAGATCAAGACCCATAATCACCATGTTAGAAATGATTAGGAACCAACTGATGAGAAGGATAGCAAAGAAAAAGCAAGAAATGACAAAGGTTCAAACACTGTTATGCCCTAAAATCCAAAAAATGCTAGAGAAGATCAAAGACCAATCTGGAGATTATTTTCCTACTTTTGCTGGATCACCTAGGATACAAGTGCATGGCAAGGGACTTCAATTTGTAGTTGATTTGGAGAAGAAGACATGCAGTTGTAGGAGATGGGATTTAACGGGCATCCCCTGTCCCCATGCCATTGTTTGCATATATGGCCAAAATGAGGATCCTGACAAGTATGTTGATGCATGCTTATTGCGCGATTTCTGCAAGTACACAGATCGTTTACAAGTAATAAAGTGATGAGTGAGTATCGTTCCCACGAGTAAGGATTTGTCAAGTACCAATTTTAAAATTACTCTATTATTTAGAAAATCAATTATGAGATTTATATTTTAAGCTAAAATAAAATTGAAGTAAATAAATAATGATAAATATGAAAATAAGATTAAAGGTCTAGGATTTAGAATTCATCAATTGATCACATATGATTTCTTTATAATTTTTAGATGGATTATTTTTGCTGGAATTAATGATTAGATTTCCCTAAATTATATGATGTCCTCTCTCAAGATACAACATGTGTGTTCATATTAACCTTACGTCTACTCTCGTGATCATAAGCAATTAACACAAACCCATTAAGTTTTATGGAAATCCTTTTAAAAATCACAAAGGAGTATTCTTATCTCTAAGCAATACATTTCCTAGGTCAATTATCCTAATAAACTAATATTGTACTTCCACTCTCGCTACTTCACACAATATCTTAAATCATGCAATTAATGGTCAGTTAATTACAAGCATTAAGTTCTAAGATAAAAGATTAATTCCAACAATCAACCCAATCAATTAAATATAAATAATCATATGCAAATCAAAAAATTACATCTAAATCCTAGAAAAATAAATTTAGCTATTCATAATTAAAAGAGAAGAAATAATTAAATTAACAATAAACATAATAAACATAATAATAACTTATAATTAAATTCAAGAATAGAGTTTAGAGAGAACTTGTTTTGAGATACAATCTTTGATGAACTCAAGCTTCCAAAAACTCCTCCTCTTGATCAAAATAAAAAATAAAACTAATCTACTATAAGAAAACATATGAAAATCTCTCTACATATTTTTTTTATGGATTTTCTTTTGATGCTATTTCCCTTTGCCAAGCATGGTATTTATAGACATGTTTGGTGGAAGAATTCAAGTTCCATTAAAATTTTTACATAAAAAATTCAACATTGATGGTTAGGTTTGCCACCAACCATTGAATTCCTTCATCAATATTCAAAAATGGTTAGGTTGGCTACCAACCATTGAATTTTGGCCACCAACCATTGAATTCCTTTATCAATATTCAAAAATGGTTAGGTTGGCTACCAACCATTGAATTTGGCCACCAACCATTGAATTTATTTCTCATGGATTGAAAACTTGAATCATTGCTTGCATCTTTATTTTTACTGCATCATTTTGATCTACAAAAATAAAATAAAAATACTTAAAATATGTTGTAATTTATTTATAAATTGTAGAACTATTTATTTCTAAAAATAAGTAATAATATTATTGCATTCTCGAGAATTGAGCTAAAATTTAAGTTTAAACAATTAAAATAACTCTAAAAATATAGAGTTATCAATGCTATCATGTATCAACTGGCTTAAAAGTATACAGCCATACCATTGAGCCGACAAATGGGCCTGATTTATGGCCTAAAGCTGATGGAAGAAACATTATCATCCCTCCACCAATTATCTTGAAGAAAAGAGGGAGAAAACCAAAAGCAAGAAGAAAGGAGGCAGAAGAAAGAGAGCAAGCTGCATCTACAAACAAGCTGAAGGGAAAAAGAGTGCAGAATGAAATAGATCAAGCTGCATCTGCCAACAAGCTGCAGAAGAAATGAACGATGAAAGTTAGGTGCACTCATTGTGGACAAATAGGTCACAACAAACGATCACACAAATTGAATAAAAATACTCCAAACATTGAGGTACATTTACTCACTACCAACAAAAAATTGTATTTTAGTTGGATTACATTTAATAGTAACTGTGTATGTGAGTTGAATTTAAATGCAAAATGTACTTTGTCTTAGATGCAGCAAACTAATGAAGTTAGGTCACAGCCAAGCCAATTTGCTAGTGCACAACCAACACAACAAAGTACTTTAACTCAGCTAAGCCAGACAAGTGGAGGTACAAGTGTACAGTGAGGCACTGAAGGAAACAACTACCATGGAATGGAAGGAATTTTTGATTATTTTGTTAAACATATGCACATATGTGCATTTAGGATAAAGATTTTACCGTGCCATTATGTAAAGTCAAGACAGTTGTTTTTATTTTTTGGGAAAAGCAACTACACCTAATGGTGGCATGTTTAGTACATGGCAAACACTTTAGTCAGTTTTTATTCATTTTGTGATTCTGTATTGATACTAATTTAGTATTTTAGTTTCAAAACAGAATCATGTGTCATACAATGTATGGCAAAAACATTTGCTTTAATATGTAATTAAAAATGAATGTTTATGCTTAGCTAATTTTGACCAATTAATTATGTTATCCCTATTAATATTATGCTTTGTCAAGTTTACATACTTAGCCAAATTAATTTATATAACAAATTCACAATACAATACCCTTTTGTAAATGCAAAATATTATTGTCCATAGTCAGTTTCCATGTTTGGTTGTACCTTAATTTGGAGGTCAATTATATATATTTCAATAAACTTAACAAAATGAATGCTTAAAATGGATAGTGAGCATTTTTTTTCCATTTTAATTAACCAAAATATTACAAATAAAAGTCTCAAAGTCTCAAAAGGTTCACTATTTTTGTTTTCATCACCACACTCAAACTAACCATAAAATTACAAACATTAATCTTAAACAGTTCACTCATCTCAACCCTACACAAACCCATCACCATCTTCATTTTTTCTTCATGGCCATGAAGGATGCAAATAAAGGTATGCCTACAGTGGCAATAGCTATCCCCCAAACAAAAGCCCTACCCAAATGCATAACATTCTTCCTTCTCACCAACTCTTTGTTCGCCTTCTCCAGCCTGTCAATTTTTCTTAAGAGAGCATTGATAACATTCTTAGCACGCTCAGGGTAATCTGGATCAACCCATGCAAAAAATCTGCAATGCCTGCGAGGGGTCTGCAAAAAAAAAAAAAAGAAAGTCACCAATCAATCATTCGCAGGACATATACATACCAAGGTACAAATTTTACTTACCCCATAGAATTTGCAGCCATAAAAACGCCTCCCCGGATTATCTTCAGTCCACAAGGTTCGAAGAGGAGCTTCTTCGCCGCACTCACAGATCAGAGGTCCATATTCTATACGCGAGGATGACATTGTTGAGGATATTAAAGATCAAAGGATAAAGATGAGATTCAAAGTGAGATACACTATGGAATACAAGAGTTCCTATGGGCACTTTGGAAAATGGTGAGAGAATCAGTACATGGCAAGTGAGAAAGAGAAATAGATGTATAGGAAATAGAAACAGTCTCAGTTGAAGGAGATAGCGCGTGGGTGGGCTGATATGGCTCTGTGGGTGGGCAGATGTGGCAAAAAAAAAGAATTTAAATGGGTTTAAGGGCTCCACGTAGACATTCTGTTATCTTACTAACGGAATATGGGATTGAGGTACTTTCAAGTGCACGTTATATTAACGTCAGTGATTTTTAAGTACTGAAATTGAGTTGAGGGATGACGATGTGCATTAGTAAATACTTAAGGGATGACGAGTGTAATTCACCCAATTATATTAATGCATCTCGTATATATTAAAATATTTTATTATAAATGAGATCATGCGCATTATATTGAATGAAAGACTTCGGCAAAATAATAATAATAATAATAAATTTGAAGAAGAAGAAAGAAGAAGAAAAAAAAAGCAATAGATTCAGTTGAAATTTTATTCATGGTTTTTCTGATTTTATTATAGATGATAATTTCAAATACGACAAGATAATACAGTACAAAATTAATTAATTTAAATTAAAAATTACTTTGTTCACGTTGATTTAATATCTATTCGATTGTAATATAAAAATAATTATATTATATTGCAAGTTAAATCATTAACTCAAAAATCACATATTTTATTTACAATATTTTATATCTTTACAACTCATAAGACTTTTATAACTAATTTAGCATTTTATAACTTATAAAATTAATTCTATTTGAACCGGGTAAAACCATAAGAGTGATATTTCTCTCTATTAAATATTTAGCATGCTTACATTCTCAAATGTTGGAACTCGAAACTTCGGTTTTATTATCTTATTGTTTGTAAATGATCTTTGTCTATGTTGTATGTTTGAAATTTTGTTATTGGGAAAATATTTATTAAAAATATTTGATGTCTCTGAAAACGAATCTATATTATTATTAGTATTTAAAAGTATTTTTTTAACATGATAGTGAAATGACCAAATTGTAGACTCTGACTTTTGACATTTTCTTTTATGAAAAAAAAAAAGAAAGAAAATTATTTTGAACTGACTTTGGACATTTATTTCGACTTTGATTATGATTTTGAATACACATACTATAATTACAACTACGATTACAAACGAATATATAAGCATTAAAAAGGTTTATATATATATATATATATATATTGTCAGAAAGTAGGGCCCCTTTTATTCAGTTTTTTTTTTTTTTAATGCGAAATTGTATCTTTAAAAAAATGTTTTAAATGTCTTGATGAGTTGTGATTTTTCTTTGCTGTGATAATTTACTCCGTTTTAAAATATCAAATAGTAAAAATAATTTTTCAATGACGTAATTTTATTTGACATTACAAATACTAAAATATTTGACATTAAAAGCCAAAAAAAAAAAAAAAAACATGATATCAAATATCTCCTAAAATACTAATTATAAACCTAATCTTCTCTTCCCACTCGTGTGAATTAAAAAAAAAAAAATTCAAACTAGCTTTATGTATATTATGCAGTTATAAAACTAAATACAATATAGTATTTTTTTTTATTATTTCTTTCTTTTAGATAAAAATTCTAATTAAATATAAGTAATTTTTTTCAATTTTTCTTTAAAAAAAAAGAAATTATACTATATTTTTTAAATAATAAAAAAATATATTTTTATTATAAATAAGAAAAAAAATTCTACACCTATATATATATATATATATATATAGGTGTAGAAATTTTTTTATTTAGTTTAAAATGTACATATAATCTTTTTATATTATTAGAGTATGTAATATATTTTTTAAAACTTTTAAAAGAAAAAATTCAATTTCGATAAAACCAAAAACTTAAAAAAAATATCTTAATTATGTCACGGATTTAATTTTGGATATAATTAGATATATAAAAAAATCACTAATCAATTTAACTTATATTTTTTTATTATAACCAAGGATATTTAATATTTTTACTATTAAATTTTTTTTTTTTTTTTTTTTTGGGAAGGGAGGCCAGACGCCTAAAAAACATTTCAGAGGGCACATTCTAAAGGCATTGAAACTCCTATCCTATCCTAGCAAAAGCAGATTAAAGAATACTAGGAGGAGTTTCAGTAATCTGGTGACAGCCAACAGTAGTATCAAAAGCCATATCAGCTAAATGGTCTGCACAACGTTTTCCTTCACTACAGGTATGAACAATTTGTAACTCCCAATCCCAGCACAGCATCCGCTTAATATCCTTGAACTTTGATCAAAGCAAAGTTCCTTATACTGAAACTGATTCCCTTCGTGAGGCAAACCACCGCAGCAGCATTATCACATTCAAGCATGATTTTTCTATATCCCTTACTCCAAGCAAAATTTCCTTCTAACTAGTAAAAATTATTTTGATAACAACATTGTCCTTAAATATTAGGATAAATATCATCCCAAAAATAGAGATAAATATCATCCCGAAAAATAAAGATGACTACTCAAAAACCATTCTTATAAAATAGGATACAGAGGATATGAAAATGACAAATGGAGATGATTTTTGTTGTCTCCTGATCTTTTGGAGATGATTTTTGCATCTTTAGAAAATGATTTTGATTGTCTACTTTTCTCATTTATTTTGTAGTGAGCAAAAAGATTCTTTTATTTACAAAAATGAATGTCAGATTATTGAATTTATTTCTCATAAAAAATGATAAATTTATTAATTAGACTAAATTTAAGATATTAAATAATAATCTGTCCAAGAAAAGAAAAAAGAGAAAGTCTGTCAAATGTGAAACATAAAAGAAAATATATTTTTTTGGGGAATAATATATATATATATTGATCAGGCTTGATCAGTATGAAAAGGAATGGGCTGGATCTTCTCTTCTTGGATCTGGGCCGGATGCCTGAGCTTGATGCCTGCGAAGGAGAAGAAAAAGGATCAGAGAGGAGCCAGACCTTTTGCCTGGTTTTAACCCTCCGACGATCAAGTTAGTCCTTTTTTCAGAGTATTTTGGTGAAAGAAAAGGGATGAGAGAATGCAGAGTTTCAACTACCTGTGCTTAGATTTTCCTTTCCCTTTTGTATGATTTTTTGGGTTAGGTACGTCTGACACCTTTCTTTTGAGGAAGGACATCCTCTGTCATTCGACCATACTGGTTGGTGAAAGTTAGTAGCAGACGCATGTCTCTTGTCCCATCCCTGGGGATGTCTGGTAATGGGGGTGTCAAGGCATGGTGCAGATTGTCTAAGGACTGATCCTCCTGCTGGATGACTGGACATGTCATCAGAGGGTTTCGGCCCTTACTTGCTCAGCAAGTCATCCGGCTGGCGAAGGAGGGGAGTGGCATCTAGTCCGAAGGCCTTTGGACTTGGATCGTTCGAGGGTCCGGCCAATGGGCCTTGTTTCCGTTTATCAGTCTCTGAAGGCTTTGCAATGGGTTTGGGCTACAGGAGGGTCTAAGCCTCTCTTGAGAGTCACTTTCATCCCTCATCATATATATATATATATATATATATATATATATATATATATATATATATATATATATAATGAAATTAGACTAAGATCCTAATTCTCTTTTTTTTTTTTTAAATAATTTCCATCAAATAATTCTAATATAAAGTTCCCAACACAACACAAAAACAAAAAGTTCAACTTAAATAATTGAGCCTAAAGAATAAACATAAAATTTCCTTTGGCAAATCACTTGAATCATTGCATACAAGTTATAAAGAAAGATAGATGTTATCAAAACCCTTGTAGCCATAACGCAAGAAATTTTAACGGCATGGTGTAAGGAAGTTAAGCTTGCATATAATATTGAATTTTCATTTTTAATTTTTGTTCATTGGAAATGTTATTTGCACATGCTTATAATATACGTATATTGTTTGAGCACATCTCATTTCTTTAAAAAGAAATTCCACCAATAAGTCGCTAAGTATATTACTGAACTCTATACCATTAAGCATAATAAGTACTGTTATCATAAATCTGACTGAAAACAAGAGTATCATCAAGAAATAATGAACTTCTTCGTCATTTTCCTAGCAATAAAAAATAAAATAAAAGAAGAGAGAAATGCATATTTTGACAATTTTTTTTTTCAAAACAAAATCTTGTTGCAACTCCTCAATTTTTCAAAAAAGTCTATTTAACCCCCTCAACTTTTCAATTTTGTTAAAATTATCTCACGTCTCTAACTTAATAACTTGTTATAATTTATATAATGTAGATTGAACGCCCTTTTCTTTTGAATTAACTTTTAGAAATGAGTTTTACACGAACCCATTTAATATGGTATCAGAACTCAAATCAGGTCCATATTATATATTTATATCTTCTTATCTCCACCATGTGAATTGCTTATTCTGAAGTTCTAAATTTTACATGTGCGTCCTGATACGAATTCAATATTAAATTGTGCCATAACATCATTAACTTAGTGGTTTGTTATAATATGTATAATGTGGATTGAACATCCTCTTTTTTTGAACTAACTGTTGAAAATGAGTTCTATCCAAATCTATTAACAAATTTTATATATGTTTAACATAAAAAATTCTAATTAGCATACCGTATTAAATTTTGCCCATTCTAGCCACTTAAATCGGTAAGAGATTTAATTAGAAAGAAATGTTATTAAAATGAGAAAGAACAAGATTTACCTTATGTTTGGAAGGGAAAAAAAATAGAGGAAGAAGAAAAAAAAAAAAAAAAAAAAAAAAAGAGGATCCAAAAAAAGAGAATAATTTGAAAAGAAGATTCCAATTTTTCTTATTTGTATTCAGATACGGGGTGAAAATGAGAGGAATGAAATGGAAAAAAATGGTTTTTGTTTTGTTTTGAAAAATATGAAGTAAACTAAAACAAATTAAAATTTCTTTTGTCATTGTATGTTCCAATTCTGTAAGATGAAAACAAAAGGTAATATCGTCATTTACACACAATAATCCTACTTTCCTCCCACTTTCATCTCACATTTTGGGGAAGGAGGGAATTTCTTGTAGGACTAGAGTTAGATTTTCACATGAATTTTCCTCTTCTCCATTTTCAATTTGTTTCCAAATCGTGGAAAAAATAAAATTCTTCCTCACTTTCTTTCCTCTCTCTTTCTATCATCTCTATTTCTATCCTTCCCAAATAAAGGCCTAGAGTCAAAAAAAAAAAAAAAACTGAATGGCTATTAAATTTTACTATTAAGAGATTCATTTATTTATTTATTTATTTTTTTGACACGTAAATGCATGTATCTAAATGCATTCAAATTCACAGGTTTAGTAGTGTTGACCATATACAAAATTAAAGAGCGTATGAGTTATAGTAGTGTGAACTGTGAAGTAAGATGCTTGATGATGAAGACCATAGCACAATCACAACTTTATTAAGATTTAGAAGTTTAATAGATAAATTTATCCTGAATTTTATGTGATTTTATAATTAAACCATATACTTTTTTTTTAATTTATTAAATCTACTCTAATTCCAAATTTTAATTGAAATTCTACCCCAAATCATAATTGTTAGAAAATTTAATTAATTAAGTCATTAATTTAATTATTAATATTTTATCAAATTCATAAAATTAAAAAAAATTCAATTAAGTTATTGAAATTTAAAGATAAAATTAATAATATGATATAATAATAAGTTCTAAAGTCAAATTCACTTTTTCCCTCCATAATTAATATGAAAATATTGTTGTTAGTATTTTCAATATAAATCTAGAATAAAATTGTAATTAAGTTTTGAAACTAAAATATAATTTACAAAAAAATAAAATATAATTATAAAACCACTTAAAATTAAGAGAAAATCACCTATTGTGCCAAATTTAAAAGCTATTGCTCTCTTTGTTTGACTGTGGTGGGTGACCAACCTTTTTATCCATGGCCCCCAAACCTTTAAATCCAGGTGTATTTTCTTTCAAACGCGGTATACTTAATATCATCTTTTCCAATTTCTATTCCAAACCTAGAAAGTGCGAACCTTTGCCTCCTTCCTTATCCTTTATTAAGAAATAATTACACAAATTAAAAGAAAACAGTGAGAATTATCAAAGAAACTTCCTCCTCCTCCTTTTTACCTTGTCGACACGTTCCCCTGTCTGGTATTCCATTATTAAAGTAATTATTCAACATAAGCTTATGATAGCTACGCAAAATCTAGTAAGGAGACCGATGAAAAATTTATAAAAAACCTATATATATATATACCTTCCACTACTATTTAAATTTAAAATTTTTTAATTTTAAAAATAACTTTAATATCATTAAATTGTTTATAATGAATTAACCATTAATACATTTTGATATTTTCATTTTGGTATTTGATTATTAAATTAATTTTAAAATATTTTAATACTACTGAAGTAAATAATTTATCGATTTCATGTATATACATATTTTTGAAATGCATCAAGGCATGAATTAATAATCAGAAACACATAATAAAATCATATTTAAGATAGTGAAATCTAAAATTTCAAAAATAATTGAAACTGAATTTTAAAAAAAAAAATTGATAAATCAATAAAATAATATTTCGAGTAAGATAAGTATAGGAATAGGACATAGGAGATATTACCCACCGACTTGGTTGGGAAAATAGACGAATCAAAAGCAGCAAAGCGGCACCAACTTGGCAAGAAGTTAAAAACCAGCAGCATCTCTTTATCTCCTTTTTGAGGTCAGCTCATGTCGTCAATATTAGAAGCCTGCTACCATGCGACAACGTTCACCCGTTGCGTGCTTCAGTACAATCTGCGCCTATTCGTTTACTTTACTCAGTCGCCACCGTGTCAATGGCTCGGTTCGCTTTTAATATTATTATGATTATCACTATCCTAATAAATACTTCCGTCTTCCCCTCTTCCCTTCCTTCTTGGTTTCCATTTTTTTTCCCATAAATTCATTTTCTCTATACGGTTCAATTAATACGCACATGTGCAAAACCAAAATGTCAGTCAACGCGTCCGATCCCAGCTCAGTTCGCCCTTCCCGAACTCGTCCTAGTCAGTCTCCCCGAACTCGCCCGAGTCAGTCTCCAAGAATTCCATCGACACAGAGATTACCAACTTTCGCCCCCAGCACCGCCAGCTCCTCCTCCTCCTCCGCTGTCTCAGGTCCTTCAACATCCAATACGACAAGTGCTTATTACACATCTACTTCGAGTTCCACTTTCTCAAGCCGAACCTCTCTCTCTAGTCTCCGTGAATCCATCTCTCAAAGCCCTAACATCTACGACATCTCTGAAATTCGCGCCGCCACCAACAACTTCCTTGCCAAACGTTACTCTACTTCCTCCACCGTCTGTTGGCGCTGCACTCTTCGAAACATTGAAACAATCGTCTTCCAGCGCAAATTCCGCCGGAAAATGGAAATGCCGCAACTGTTTGAACGCCTTGGAGTTATTTGTCGGAGCAACCACACAAGCGTAATCAAATTATTAGGCGTTTCGATATCAGGAGATCATATCTACCTCGTTTATGAGTTCATCATCGGCGCTAATCTCGCCACTTGTTTACGGAATGCGAGGAATCCGAATTTCACAGTCCTCTCGTCGTGGATTTCGAGAATGCAGGTCGCCGCCGATCTAGCTCACGGAATCGATTATATCCACAATAAAACAGGCTTAAACTTAACTCTAGTACATAACCACATCAAGAGCAGTGGTATTATTGTTACAGAGCCACATTTCAATGCCAAAATTTGTCATTTTGGCACTGCACAATTGTGTGGAGAAGCACACGAGACTGAGAACAGAGGAAAGAAAAGCTCAATTTTGAAAGAAAAGAGTGAAATCACTGAAATAATTGAAGAAGAAGAAGATAGATCGAAGGAATTGAAGAGATCTAACAGTGGAATTATGCAATTCGAAGGCGTGAAAGGCTACATGTCGCCGGAATTTCAAGCCAGCGGAATTGCGACGCAAGAATCAGACGTGTACGCTTTCGGAGTGGTGATATTAGAGTTATTAACAGGCGAGGAGCCGTTAAAATACATGTACGATAAGAGCAGAGGCGATTTTATACGAAGGTCGTTGATAGAAACTGCTATGGCGGTGGTGGACGGTGGCGAGGGTAGTGAAGGGAGGTTAAGGAAGTGGATTGACAGGAGGCTGAAGGACTCGTTTCCGGTAGACGTGGCGGAGAAATTAACACGTTTAGCAGTACAATGCGTACACGTGGATCCAGATAAACGGCCAGATATGGGACGCGTGGCAGGGAAGATCTCAAAGTGGTATTTGGCTTCAAAAAATTGGTCCGATAACTTCATTTCGGTCTCGAGCCAGATTTCGGTCTCATTGGCACCTAGATGATGATGAGCTGGTAGATTTTTTTTTTTTTTTTAAAGGTAAATTTGGCGGCTTTTTATTTTTTATTTTGTTTAAAAAAAAAAAATCAATTATTCTTTGTTATTTTAAAAAAATTGATTTGGTAATTTGATTATGACAGAAGTGGTAGGAAATGTATATTTTATTATTGAAGGTGGTTTATTCAAAGAAGGTGTATATATCTTTAACCTAATGAAGATTAGACCGAGATTTAAAAGATTAATTAGTTAGTATTAATAATTAGGGGCGTGACTAATTAATATTAATTGGAGGCGTGAGAGGACAAGAGTGGAATAAATTGACTATTAAAACACTAATTGTCTGTGGACATCTATATTTAATTATATTATATGCATTTGTATATTATTTTTTTTTATTATATTAGGAAGGAGAATATTCTACAGAAATATAGTCACTGTATGATAAGGAGCAGTCTTCTTTTTTAATATCTCTCACTAAATGGGGATAGTACTCTATATATATGTTAGTATTTAATTCCATATAAATTGGGATATGTATTATCATATGTATGCTTTTGTATGTAAACATCAATTATTGTAAGTATATAAGAATATTTAGTTTGATGTCTTTATTTATTTATTTATGGTTAATTAGAGACTAATTCAAGTTTAAATTTACATCTGTTGTAATTTCAATATCATTAAATTAAAATACAAAATAATTCTTTTGGTATATCTAAAAATTTTAATGGATAAGAAATTCAGCTTTAACATTCTTTTGGTACATCAAAAAGTGTCAAAGGATATCAGATTCAGATACTGTAATTGAGATAATTGTTTTAACTCTTATATTGAAAGGTAGATTTAATAATCAGTGTAATAGCCAATAACATGACTCAATATCCCTAAGAAAATTGCATTGGTCGAATGAAATTAATTTTTTTTTTTTAAAGAAATAACATGTAAAAAAGAGATTTTAATAAAATAAAAAATTGACACTAGAAGACATATTCACGAGTCGGAAATTGATCCGATTGGTTTCAAGTTTCCGGCTAGAAAATCCGTTGAACTTAGTAATAGAGAGAGGCCACAGAATGAGGGATTAAGCCTAATTTGGTCGGGACCAAGTAGATGTCAACTTCAATATGTTCAGGAAAACAAATCTCTAGAAAGTCAAAATTCTTACCACACGAGAGTAATTGGAAAGCTATAAGATGTCCATTTATAGTTGACAATGACGATGGTGAGGATATAATATTGAAAGTTCAAAGTTACACATAATTATTACAACTAAAATTAGGTCAATTGATGCACACCAAGGCAGGTCTTATTTAAAAGTAAATGCATCTACAACACAAGCATAGCAATAGATACAATGTCAATTTTCCAAGCAAAGCAATAAGTACAATTCCAATTTCCGTCGAATACTCCCAAAAAAAAACAACACAATTTGGACGCTGTTGAAAAAAAAAAAAAAAACATATATATATATATATATATATTTTGCATAGATCATGTCAAATTCACCCTTAAATAATTTTAAGAAAATCAAATCAACATTTTAAATACGTAACAATACTTTTCCCGATAGTAGCTTTAAAAGAGATGTCAAACAGCCGTATAACCATCTATAAAATCCAGTTTTGGCAAAGTAATTTTGGTTGACTTTGATTGACTATTACAAAATATAATGCAATCAAATATATATTTTTCATATAAACATTAAATTAAAACTATATTTAATTATATGATATTATATTCTATTATGCCCTACCAAACTCATCCTAAATTCACATAATAATCATGCTTAACAATTTAATTTATTCACTCAAAGATTAGGCATTAAAACTCACGATTAACTGCATAACAAATCAGCCAGATAAAGGAAGGAGATGAAGAAATGGCTACAAAACATTGACATACCTACCACTCTTCAATGACAAGAAACACCACATCTATACATGTTCTTTTTTAGCCCAGTGGGGTTTTACCAAAGCATTTGAATTTAAGAGAATGATTCTAGAAGATGAAAGGCATTCTGAAAGCAGTCTGCCTTCATTTTTTTTCCTTTTTCTTTCTTTAACTTGCTTACCTTTCTGACTAAAGCTTTCTATAGCTAGCCCTATTTCTATTTCTAGGAAATTTCCAGTGGTTTCTTCTCGTCTTGCTACCCAAATGGGGATTGTCAAAGGCGTAAAAGAATTAGCAATAGTTGCTAGTAGTTGATGAGGCCAAACTAGTGCATGAGACGTTGGACTTGCTTTCCCTTGGATACGAATAGATTACAGCCAGCTCCCTGATCTGACGCCAAATGGACTCTGGTAGTTGATGTGATGCATGTGTTTGCTCTTGCTCTACCTGCAGAAATTATCTTCTTCAGTGATTTGATTTACAAGATAATACCAGCTAAACCTGCAGTTCGTTAGTCAACAGCAAAACTATACAAAACTTGGGAAAAATTAAAAAGCTGTTATCATTAAAGTTAGAAGTTAAAATGAGACTTTTAACATATAAAAAAAATCATTTCGAGATAAAATGAAATCCCCAATCATAGTGCATCTTGTAAAAATAAAATTTTAATTGGTCTTTACACTTCTAGAATGATAACTGAGTGATTCTAATATGTCAAATTAACTATCACAAGATATTAAAATAAATTTGGAGGAGCTAAGAACACAGGAAAAAAAATAATTAACTACATTAATTTGTTGATAATTTTTGGGAGGCTGAAGCTCCCCCTTGCCCCCCTCTCCCTATGCCATTGATCTCATCATCTACACACAAGATGTCCAAAAATTCACTGTGAAACTTCACTGGCTTAATAACCAGTGGTTGGATACATGCTCCGTAATGCAGATAGATTGGGGTTCAAACTACTTTCCATCCTCCACCCTATTTCCTCTTTTCTCTTCTTATCCAAAAGTGAGGAGAAAAGAAAGAAGAATCATCTTTAGCTAAAAGCTGGGCCCAGTGATATGGCCACACAACTAAAAAGCAAGAAAAATAAAACCTAGACACTGACCTTTCTCTTTTTTTGCAACTCATTGCTGCTGGCCTTTAAAAGATTTCGCCATTTGTCCTGAAACACAAGTATCACCAAGAGCATCAGATAAAATTTATGTAAAATATGCATGATAATACCATGCATGAACTACCTTGAGATTTACGGATGTTCGATGGGAAGATGATGAAAACAGCAACTTCTTTATGTGAGTCCATTTTCCAACTCCACACTTAGAAACACCCTCAATTAACTTCATCACCTCACAAGGGGTCCACCTACGGTGACGTTGTCTCCGTTTTCTACCCCTTTTTCTCCTTGTTACACAATCACTGTCTGAGATGTCATCCTGTGAGTCAGCTGAAGAAGTTTCCCTATCAAACTCTTCATTTGAAACTGAAACCTCATAGTTGTTGCAATTATCAAAGATATTAACCTAAACAAAACAATGATGGTCATGAATAGTATGATCCTAGCAAAGATCATGAACAATTGAAAACCAAATCACAACTGCATAAGCACAGACAAATTATGCATATTTAAACCAGCAAACTTGCATAAGAACAGTGTGGGGACATCAAGGGGGAAAAGAGTGATGACATGTTAGGAAAGCACAAGATCATGTATCCTAATAGAGTATGGAATCACATGATTCACAGAAAGAACCTCAAGATAGATCATGATTAACTGGACATGCATCGTTCATGCAACTCATTTATCAACATTACTTACCAAAGAAGTTCTTTTTGTTGACTGCCCTATCTGGACTGGAAGACTGAATGGAGGCTGAATACAAGATCCAGTCAGAGATTCTTCTTGACAATTCATTTGTGTAGCTCCAAAAACTGTTTGATGATGCTGCTTGTGAGGTCTAACATGTGGGAATTCATCTCTTGCATTCTCATAGAATGCCCCACATTTTCTGTGCTGATTTCTTGAGTTTTTCTCTTCCAGTCCTCTGGTGTATGTCCTAGTAGCCCTATGTGTTCGCTTTTGTGTAACAAGCACGTCTGCAGCATAACGTCCATCAAAGGAACAAAATCCAACCTCTCTAACTGGAGAAGAGACACTTTTCAAAGTGTTACAACCATCAAGCATCTCCCTTTTCACATGCTTTTCTCCTGACATAAGTTGCTCGCCCAATATATCTGTTGAGTTGGGAGCAATTCCAGATGATGCTGTACTTGATAAAAGGATAGACTTTCCTTCATCAACCTTGGAAGTTTTATCACATTCCAATGAGTTCAAACTATCTAGTAATTCGCCTCGGTTTTGCAAACCAAATATGATACGGCGTTTCAACCATTGCTTGTCCATAACTGACGTTTCACGCCCAAATAATCTGCTGAAGACGTGACGAAGATCTTGGGCTGTCATCTTTTCAAGCAAAAGAGGATCCTTGTCCTGTGCAGATTCAAGCACCATTATCCTTGAAAAAGATAAATCAGATTTTTCAGCATGACAATCTCTTTCTTGGAAATTAGAGGAGTGGCTTTCTAAATCCATATTTCCTAGACAGGATTTCACCCATGCACCATAATTCAAATTGGAAACTTTATCAGCTGGTTCAGCATCTAGAGTGGGAGAACAGAAGTTAGAGATGGCAATAAGAGAAGCAATTTGATTAACATAAGCCATAAAAAAAGGTTGGATAATTCTATAAGGACTTACCCAGCATAGTTTCCCCGCACGTGGAATGAAGGCTAAAATCTCCAATAAGAATGTTCTCATTAGTGAATTGCAGCCTATTGCCGTCCCCCTACAAATACAGCAACCATCTTCAGGTAGCACTACATTTTTTGAGGAAATGATTTTGTCAAATTTAGATTTTTTTCCTCAAGAACACTAAAGACTGAATCAGTATATACATGAATGAAGAATAAAAAGTTGATTGACAGGTATAGTACTATAATTCAGCCAGAAATTGGAATTTTGATACCTATCAATATGCAAAATAGGGTGAAAAGGAAACTCTTTCAGTTCTGTGAGGACCCTGTTTCTTGCAAGAAAATTAGTCTTTGTAAAGAAGCATGGTTTTATATTTTCTCATTGACTTTCAGAAAGGAATTCACGCACAAAACATGATTATGCATACAGCAGTAAAAGATAATCAACTACAAAAGGAAGTCATACGGTTTGGTAAGAGGACCAAATTCCAATCACCATAATGCAGAATAATTTGATAAAAAGAAAGAGAACAGGTCCTTGCCAAGCCATTCATGAATGCAAAGTCAAGAGTTTTTATTCATTCGTAATGGTTAATGTAAAACATACAAGCATATTATAAGATGATTATAAAAGAAAAAGTATGATGACAGTGCTATCACTGGCCTTCTGCCGGCTCAGAAGCCCAATTCAGAGACTGCCTTAACTCCGGGGGAAAAAACCCTCATAGCACCAAATTCCCGTATATCTTTTTCCTTTTAGAAAATGGTACATGTCAGTTGTCATATTAGTAAAATTCTCTGAAGTATTTCAGAAATTTACATCTATCTAAAATTCTCTTTAAGTATTTCAGAAACTTACATCTATCTTATAATCCTCAAATTAACAAAATATGGAGACCTAGAGAACAAGGAGCATGAAAGATGCATCTTAAATTAAAATAAAAAAAAAAAAGGTTAAAACCTTATCGCGACCATAATCAACTATAACAATCACTAGAAAGAAAAAAAGCAAAAGCAAAAGACCCAGAGGAAAACTAATTTTACTGGCAGCATTTAACATTATGAGGTATGATTAGTCATTAATGATGCAAGACATTTGCAAAGTTAAGCATGTTAAGCGAACAACAAAATAACAGAATAGGAATATAATACTATCAACACTTGATTCATATGTTAAAACAAAAAAAAAAAATTGACAAGCAAAATCATCCCTCATTTCTAAACTTTGATGAAAGTATAAATTAATATTTGAAACCAATTGCATATTCAATACTCTCAAAACATAATTCTACCTTTGTTTCCTCTCCTTCTTGTGCAAGATATAAATCCAGTGCATCTGAGTAAAGAAAGAAAAACCTCATATATAGTAATTTGAAAAAAGAAATGGGAGGAGAGAAGAAATCTAACCAACCAAAAAGAGAAAACTTGACATCTAAGAAACAATCTAACTTGACATCCAAGAAACAATATATCTACTAAAGCTTAATAACTAAATAGTAACTTGATCATGTCAAATCACATGACAAAACTAACACTTCTCCTTAAAAACACTAGAGAAAGTAACTTGTAACAGAAATATGACGAGAGCAAACCACACAAAACTCTTCAGATTATCAAAAAAAACACAAATATTTACATGAGCCAGATTCCACGAGCCAGCACCAGATGGTTTAGGCACACAAGGAGCAACTAAATACAAATTGAAGAATAAATCCAAAATTAGATATATGCATAAACTAAAACGCAAAATGAAAATAAAAATTTACTTACTATAGCAATCGCTATTTCCATTGTAGGGATGAAGCCCCACACATGGAAGCAACTATTCCTACATGAAAATTGCCATTCCCTTCAATTACTTCTAGCAAGAAATTATCACCAAGAATACCATACTGTGATGTAAAATGGTCTGCTTCATTGTCTGTGTTCTTTATTAGTAATATAAAACAATAGCATCTTGTCTATAATTTATGTATTATAAACAGTGAAAACAGAAATAAAGCAAAAATAAAACAAAGAGTATGATGGCAATCTGATCTCCAGAAAGCATCACAAGGCTTTGGAGAAGTTGAAATTGGCCTGGGAAGCGGAAAAACCAATATGAAGGAACAACTTCCCAGGGCCCAACAGCCATTCCTAAACAAATAGATTCAAGCCAACAGGTGTAACAGATTGAAAAAGCTTTGCAAACAAACACTTTTCGAGGTCTTTATCTCAATAAGTATTACAAACTTATGCTAAAACTGCTTATCTTCAACTGTGACCCCTAAAATCATTAGGAATTCCAATATAAGCCAAAATTGTATTGATACAAGCAGCAACATGGATAGTTCACTGTTTGGATATGTGTTGTAAAAAAAATCGCATCTTGACTGTTAAAAGAAGAATTTAAAACACTGTTCTTTGTCCTACAAATCCACATCCTCAACTATAAGAAAGGCTTGAGAACCTTGTATTTTCCATAAACAGCACGTTTAGAAAGATAAAGAATCTTAGCAGCACATTAAGTTTTTACTATGAGCTATAATGGTATCGATTTTTTGCATCCACCATTGGTAAATGAGTATGGTTATACAATTTTTCAGAATGCTGTCAAGGCCAACACATGCATAGGTGCCAATGAATGTGCACATACAATCAAGAGAGAGAGAAACATAAGTATAAAAGAAAATAATGATGTATTACAACTATAAGTTGACAAGATCATTACCACCATCGAATTTAATCTGATCATACTTGAAGGCACAAGTATAAGTGTCAATATTGAAGCATTTTACTGAACTGAATGTTTCAAAACCAATAGTCTTATCAAAACAGTCCATGTTAAATTCAGGTAAGTAATGTTGCAATCCTGTAACTTCATCATCGAAGGCAGTTAAATAGGACAAATCTTGGTCAACCTACAAGAAGATAAGAGATCTCATAAAAACAAGCCACTGCTGCTGTCATTGCTTCAAGGTTTTCAGAAGAGAATAAGAAATAGGGAACTTTTAACAGAAAATTACAGTTCATTAACTTCTCAAAAAAAAAAAAAAAAAAGACATACACACTATACCATGAGGGAAAGCAACTTAGAAAATTTTATGGGATGATTACAGTAACTTGTCGGGGTTCAAACTAAAAATTTCAAATTTCAGAACATTGCTGACTTTTTCGATTACCTTAGATCAATTCTTTATGCTTGATAGTGTAGATTCAAATGATACCAAGCTTCTTAACAAACGTTGGAATTGGAAAACTATTTGCAAAGTGCATACTGAATAATCACTTTTTAACGTCAGAATAGAAGCTTCTCGATAAAAACATGAAGAAAAATAAAAGAGAATTTTATTTAAGGGTTATAAATAAATGCATTTTTCAAACAATGTAATTCCTGTCTTGGAGAAGGCAATGTTGTCAGGAAATCATAACCCAATAGCTTCACATACTACCACCTAGAGCTCTTCAGTCCTCATCAATGAATCCCTTTCTCACTCACAAATAATGTAATAAGATAACTATTTGTTTTTGTCCTTATAAATAATAATTTACCCATAATCAAAAGTCAGGACCATATTTGTTGAAAATTACAATCCAATCATACATTTTGAATCCATTATAACAGTTAAGTCCATGAATTGAAATTTCATAATATCAATTCATAAACACCCAAATTCCCATATGATAACTCCTATTACAGCACCATTTGGGTTAAGCAACTTCAAAAGAATAAAAGAAGCCATAAAATTCAAGGCAACACTAATGTGACAAACGAGAATATGAAAGTTATAAGAGAAAAACTGCCAAAACTATAACTAACTATACATAACAGAAAAATATTTTAAAAACACAGACCAAAACAATATTCTTTAAAAAAAAAAAAAAAATTCCAATCATACACACTGAAATAGAGCACGGTCATGCAAATATCATTAGATTATAATGAAATTCACAAAACATCACTATCTCATCAACAGGAAGGATGCTTTTAATTCCACAATCTCTGTTAAAATAAAAGAAAGATTTTGCTTTCTTCATTGTTTTTACTTTTTATCAGTCCTCTCTTATTTATTACATGTGTTTCAAAAGGGGAATAAGGTCATTATACTTCTTTTCTTCACATGATAAGACAAAAGATTGGCATTGTAATTTTTCTACAAAAAAATTTCTTGTCTTGAGTAGTAAATTATAAGTAATCTGAGAGTTGAGATTGTAATCTACCCATAATAATCATAATTTACAAAAGTGCTTACTTCACTTTAGCATATGTACCTCAGCATGGTTATATGAGAAGACACTCGGATGAGAACTCTCATCAGTAGAAGAATCCTTTAATTTTGGGTCCATCAATTTGAATCAGCACTGCACTAACCTGTTTTCAAATAACAAACATGCAAATCTGAGCATGAATTGCAATCTCATTTTTTAATTATAAACATCAAAATTCACAAAAACTAACAAACTGAGACTCCTTGTACAATGATTATATATGCAGTCACATTACTTGAGGGAAATGTGAAATGAAGTCACTAAAAGATAAAATTCGAAGGAACTCAATTGGGTTTACAACAAACCACACTTCAATCAGTAAGCAATAAGCATTTTTGCTTGAAACCTTTGTACAAGTAACAGTCAGATAATAAGGCTTTGTTTAGCTAACCAAAAGTTATCATAAAAAGTAAGTGTGAAATCTGATGTATTCAATTTAAGAAGCAGCATAATTGAAGGTCTTGAAACTTGATATCCTGGCAATCAGGCAACAACTACAGAGATTCTGTTAGGAGGCAAAATCCTTTAGGATTTCATGCACAGTATTTCATCTATACATTCTCTCATTTCTATTCACAATTATATGGAATAAAATTTCACTTTATAATAGTTATATAGGTGAAAAAACAACATAAAATCCAATCAGTTCGAAATTTCACATGCATAAAGCAGATTATCATAATTTAACAAAAATCCAATACTAAAACAGGTTCAATACTATAACTCTGTTTTAACAATTCAATACTATAACTAAAATGGCAACACCATTTTGATTTTTCTATTTTCTACTCAGAACTTATTACACAAAATGTAAAAAAAAATCCATAAGATAATCAAAGTTTTCTACACTAATCTTTCACTTTTTCTTGCATGTTCATAGCAGCTAAAAAATACCCAACAAAAACCCAGAAAGCAGAAACCAGGACCAAAAATCAATCCATAAAAAAATGGTAAAAAACAAAATTAAATTCAAATTTTCATATAAAAAAATTCAAAAAAAAAAATGGAAGCTGAAAATAATTGCAAAACATTACCTTTTAGAGAGATTCAACAATGGAAGCTGAAAATAGAATGGGAAGAAGAAAAAAAACAGAGGGAAAGTTGAGCAAGGAGAGTGTAATAATGGCAGTGAGTATAGTATGTAATAAATAAATATAATTTAATTTTGTGGGCGGACGTGAAATGGATTATGAAAAGTGAATTGAAATCCATGAAATGGTGGATTTGAAATCCGGTGTGCATGACATGTGAATCGTGTGCTTGTGGGCACCTGATGATTCACCTCTCTGCCTCTTTGCATTGGTATAGTTTTGTCTTTGTTTGCCGCCGTCCAAATAAATGACGGCGTTAACAGCTGTATCTCTATGTCGACTGTACTGTAATTATACTTTTTTCTTTTTTTTTTCCTCTTTATTTTACATTTTCTTCCATCATCGATTTTTTCTTTTTCTTATTTTGATAAGGAAAATAAATATTTTTTGTTATTATTTTTAATAAATTTAACTTCCACTGTGACTTGAATTGAAAATTAAAAATTTTCAGTTAGCCTAATATCATTATACTAAAAATTTATTAGTATAATTTTTTGTTATTATAATACTTCGAAAAATTTTAATATATAAACTTTGTACTATTTAATCTTTTATCTTTTACAATATAAATTACTAATATTCAAAACTCCGCATAAAAAAAATTCATAACTTAAATATAATTATGTACACTGCTCAAGAATGAGCTCTCTCTCCATATATATATATATATATATATATAAACATTGAGATTATGTTTTTGTGATCATTCAGGAAAAGAAATTTTTATTTCAACAAATACATAAATTGAAATTGTTTTGGAAATTATAATTTTTTTATTACTTACACATGAATTGATCTTATTTAATTTATCTGATTAATTAGAAATAAATATTTTTACTATATTGTATTGTTGTGAATCAAATTGAAATAAAATTTTAGACTTAATATATATATAGATATATATCTTTGACTTGATCCCAACCATTTGCTAAGCAAGAACCACCAATATGCACTTTGATAGGTTATTATATCATGAACTCAGGTCGATATTGTATTATGAACTCAGGGTATATATATATCTTTGAATTGATCCCAACCATTTGCTAAGCAAGTACCTCAAATATGTACTTTGATAAATTGTTATATCATGGAGCCTGGTCGATATTACATTATACACTTGGAGTCCAAAACATTAAGTATTACATATATAGTTAAGCATATAAAATTACCAGTTAATATAATTGAATGACATATCAACTTAATATTTCTAGGGTGCTTGGTTCGAACATTAAGTAGGAACTTTTTTTGTTTTTTTTTTTATTTAGTTATTCTTTCTTTCTTTATGTAGCTTTTTTTCTTTTTTATGTATAATATTTTCAATTAAAACTATATTAATAGTTAAAGTTTTTTATTTATTTAATTATTATAATTAAATTTATATTAATTTCTATAAAAAATTACATTAATGGTTGATTTTTTTTATGAATATTTATTTATTTATATGAAATTATCAATTTGATTCTTTATTTATATTGAATTTGATAAAACTAATAGAATTATTAAATATTATTTTATATTTGCAAAGATAAATTATTTAATGCATCAAATAAAATTCACTTTCTATAAATTTATATAAAATTAATATATATATATATATATATATATATATATATATATATATATATATATATATATATATATATATATATATTATTTTTTTAAATTAATTATAAAATTATATTTTTAATTTTTTATGATATTAAATTTTTGTTGTAATATTTATATTATTAAAATAATATTTAAATTTTTTTATGGTTATAAACTAAATATTAAATCTAATAAACCTCATAATTATATGTGAAATATTAAAAAATAAAAATTATAAATATGAGGAATAAATTAAATTAAATTATAGAATAATTAAATTATGAATCTGGCAGTAAAAACTAATGAATTTGCATGTGATATATGATAAATCTAAACATTATATCTAATAAATCTAATAGTTATATTTGATGAATCTAAACTTTAAATTTAATAAACTTTATAATTATATGTGAAATATTAAAGAATGAAAATTATAAATATGAGGAACGAATAAAATTAAATTATAAAATAATTAATTCATGAATCTAACAGTAAAAGATAATGAATCTGCATATGATATATAATAAATCTGAACATTATATCTAATGAATCTAATAGTTATATGTAATGAATTTAACTTTTAAATTTAATAAATATGATAATTTAAAATTTAACATAAATTTACAGTTTATAAATGATAAACTTACACTATATATTTGATAAATTTATAAGTAATACATAATTAACATGTTATTTATAAGTGGTGAATATGATTATCATACAAATTGTATTTGACAGTGAATTTTCAATATATTTATTATTATTTAAAAAAATATTTTATTTTTGAAAATTCATTATCATAAAAAAAGATAAATATGTATTTATCTTTTTGCTAAATTATCTTTATAAACCATGTAAAAAAATTACCTATAAAAATATGAAAATTCATAAATAAAAATTATGTTGAAAAATTAATAATATTAAAATTAATTATTATTATAAGAATCAAATAAAAAAATTCAACCATTAATATAATTTTTTTTCAATATTTTTGATATTAAAAAGCAAAAAGAAAAAACTAAAAAAGAAAAAAACAAACAAAAAACTGAAAACTGAAAACAAAAAAAAAAAATAAAAAAAAGAAAAAACACAAAGAATAAATGAAAAAGAAGAAAAAAAGAGTTTTGTGGAATTTGAAGTGAGGACCTTCAGTTCTAAAATTAATGTATTAACCAATTATACTATCTTATTATATTAATATTTTATTATATATAATATATTTATTATAATTTCGAGTCCACAATATCAGTTGCCTTACTCAAGGACTAATGATATTTTTTTATTTCTTTTCGTGGAGACCCTTTCCCCTGAATAATGGAATTTGGGTCACTAAAAAGAAGACATGGTAGTCCCCATGAAACAGCAAATTAAGCTATCAATCTTAGTAATATTGTCACAAATCACAATCCATCAAGTTGTCAAATCTGAATCAAATTGACAAAGACCAATTGTATTATTCCATACAGTGAATAAGATATGTTTTTGCTGTCAAGTCAAATTATAACTCATTGCATGTTGCTCAATCGATCAATTGCTTTCATTTTAACTGTTCTTCTATGAATATGATTTATGAACTAACCCAAAAGAGCGTTTGGATCAATTATGTTCACATGCTCTGCCCGTAATGGCTGATTTGCTGTGATACATGGACTAACCAAGCTACAATAATTCATCTTGTTAGTGAAATTAATAGCATGGGCCAGGAGTTCTTTGAACTCCTCTCACTTGTTCTTTCGAGGAAAGGGAATAGTTCTCTCTCTTTTTATTGTTATTTTCTTTTTATTACAATAAACTTTGGATTTATTAGTACTAATTTAACATTATTACATTCTTACTATCCAAAGTAACATTTTACAACAATATAAATTCATTACTGGTTCGTTTGGCTGATAATGATTTGAGACTTAGATTTAGATTTGAACCAAATTTATTGATTAAATTATTAAAATTGAGTGGATTTGAATTTAATTCAAATACTTAGTGAAATCTAGTAGTTTAAAAAATTAATATTTTAAATATTTTTTTTGACTTAATTATTTCAAATCTATTATTTTTATCTTTAACCTAAAATTTTTATTTTTTTTTCAAATTTAAAATCTAAAATTTCAAATTTTTTACGTTATCCAAATAAAAAATTTATAAATTTATAAATTTCAAATTATAAATTTAAAATATGAGATTTAAAATCAAAATTGATACATCTAAATATAACCTAAAAGAAAATGGGATTATTAGGATTCGAATCCTTATCTCCTATACTATAAAGTAAGTAGTCAATTACTGGACTATTAGTCAATTGACTAATATAATGTTGTTATTATTATTTTTTTTTGTTAAAGAAATTTTATCCATCGGATAATTATGTTGCTAATTCTAATTTGCATTTAATTTTTATAAAAAATAATTTTTTATAGTGTCTGTATAATTCACGATTCTTTTCGATTCATTAATTTCATCACTTATAAATAAAAAAAAAAATTAAATGCATAATTATTTTATCAAGTATCATCATGTACTAAATAGACTTTATCAATCATAGATATGACTCACCCATGATTAGAGCAAAGAGATATATATTTCATACCATTAATAATGCATGCTTGTTTTATATAATAATTAGTCATTTGCTTATATGTTGCACCAATATTTTTAACAACTAAATGATCATTTTAGAAGTTAATTTATAGATGATAGATATTTTCTCCAACTTTAAGTTAATTGGTAATCTTATTTAATCTTACATTTAAGTTGAAATATAAAATTAATGCCAATTTTGAGAATGAGTTTTTAAAATTGCAATGGACATGCGATAATATAAATAAACTTTTTCTTCGAGAAATTTGAATGTCATTTTCACAATAAAATGAAGTTTTGAAGTGAAGTAAGGCAAAAATACACATATAGTATAATATATAGTACAATTTTAGCTGGGGATTCCATTCTATCCATTGGCGGACACAAGGGGGCCTAATCCCATAATTTTTTTTAAATTACACCTTAATTTTTTTAAGTTTTTATATTAGTCCTCTTAAATTTTTATATTTTTTTTCATATTTGTCCCCCTAAATCTTTATGTTTTTTTCATATTTTTCCTTTCAATTTTTATTTTTACCTTTCTAACTCTTGAAAATTTTATAGATGATCATCTAACTCCATAATTTTTTTTAGTTTTATACCTACAATTTTTTATTTTTTATTTTATATCCTATTTTTTTTCTTATATTTCCCCTAAACTTTTGTTTTTTATCCCTCTAAAATTAAGAAATTTTATAGTTAGATTTTTATATTTATAAATAATCCTACAAATAAAGTTGATAATATAAATTTTCACCCGTGAATTAAAATTCTAGGTCACCATTGATTTTATCATAATTTATAAAGGCTCACATTAATCTCTTTGTTTTCATTTTTCCCTTATGACAATTGATAATTAATTAATTAGGGCTTTTATGACCATGAGATCAAAATTTATTCATATGTATTAGTGGATAAAAGATTCAAATTCGAGACTTTCTATTATTTTTATTCTTATTATTTTTATTCTAACACATTAGTTATTCTAAAGTCCAAATAGTAACAAAAGCAAATTTATAATTGACAAGTTGCAAAATAATGAGGAAAGAGAGAGAATTTAGTTAAAAAAAAATATTTCTTTATATAAAATAATTCACCATATACATTATAATTGACAAAAGACATATACATGAAGCCTATTAGAAAATCCAAATAAAAGTAGAAATAATGTTGGAGAAAATTTATTATTTAGTAAAAATAATGTGATATATACTTTTTCTTTTTTCACTCCTTGTTCAATGTATGATAAAAAACAATTCAAAAATTGAAATTACTAATTAATTGTTCAAAGTCTATTATATTATATAGCCAACAGATACTGGAACTCAAAATCATATGGTATTTTCTCAACAGAAATGCTGGTAAGTTTGCCACTAGTACTGTTATGGCTTCTGAAGCAATCCACTATTGATTTCCTCAAAGATCCAGATGTTGGCAATTGATGGCAAACCCATTCCACTAATGAGTTTGTGTCTAAGGCAAAATCATGCATGTTTCTAAGCAAAAGTTCTGGGAATGCAATTCTTTTTGTACTTGTTACCATAATTGAAGCTTGCAAGTATTCTAACTTGGATTTCTCCAATTCAGCTGCAATACCATCTGCTGTATATACTCTCACCTGCATGATTACAAATCATTTATGATGAGAGACAAAAATGACCTTTACAGGAGGTCTCTATTTTCCTTTATATATATGAAAAGTACAGGAGACATCAATGAAGGGATAATCTCTTTCTAGACTCTCTCTCTGCTCACTTATTTCACTTCTTTTTCTATACACATACTCTCTGACTTGGCCATCGGATGCTCCTTCAGGGTCAGTTCTGAGAGTCTTTGACAATTTTTTTTTATTATCTATAAGTTCTCTACTTTGTGAGTCTTTCATCACCAGTATCAAGTAATTTTTGACTCATCAATTTGAAATTAATTAATTTAATGGTTTAAAAGACTAATTAATGCAGCATAACATAACAATTTATTTTTGCTAGTATAAATTTATGACAACTATTTTTATATTTTTAATAGCAAAAAACATTTGTGCTGCCAATTCCAATTTTTCTTGTTTTAATTACTCCAACAGTTGTTATTTTTACCAAACATTTCAATTCAACGATTGAGATGAAAATTAATTACTGACTCCAATTTCTCATTCAAATGACCCCTTAATTAATTATAGCCATTTTTATAAGGATTTTGATTGTAGAATTTAACTTACAGCAGGAGAAGAACGTGTTCCACAACAAAGAGCAAAAGTGACATTAGGATCCATTGATTCAAGTCCGTAAAGTTTACGAACAATAGCTTCTTTATCATCTTTATCATTCTTTTGATGAACCTATAAATACAAAAGTAAATTAATACTATTAATTAGTTTCAGGAAATTAAATACTCCATTAGCATATAGTGCTACAAGTAAATGTGTACCATTATACCTTGTTGGAAGATGTTGGCTTCCTCAAAATATACTGCTCTATTGCCTGAGCATTAATTGTGTTGCCACCAATGTCTAGAGTTGCCTGAAATGAAGCAATTAATTCATATATATATAGAGAGAAGAAATTAAAAAAAAATATTGTTGAAATTAATCAGCATTTTTTTGATTTAAATTTAGCATTTAATTATTATTAGTTAATTTAAATATTCCATTCATTTCAAAATATTTGCCATTTAAAATTTTGATATACTAATTAAAAAATTATTAATTTCTCATAATTTTAAAGTAAAAAAATTAAAATATCCTTTTTTTTTTTATTTTGATGTAGAGAAAAAATAATTAGTGCAAATTTTTAGTAGAGAAATAAAAAGAAGGTAAAATTAGAAAAAAATAATAAATATTTACCTGAAATTCTAAACGACAGATATTTTGAAAAAAAAAAAAAGGGAATTTCTGAAACAATAAATATTTTGGAATAGAGAGAACAATTGATTATATAAGTTTGAGATTGATATGGAGTTACCTTGTTCATCAATGTGAACAATTTTTCAGGAGAAGAAGGCACTCCATACTGGAGAAATCCCTGAAATTGGTAAATATGAGAATTTTTAAGCAAAAATGATTTTAATTAATTATTTAATATATGTATGTAAGAAATAAGCATAAAATTAACAAAGTATACATGCATGATACAAGCATTGTACATGTTGATCCAAAAAGCTAGTTTCTGTTGGTAAGTCAAGAATCTCAAGTCCACAATTTGCAGATTGTTCATTAAGACCCTGCACTCCACAAAGATCTATCATTCATTAATAATGCTTTAATTTTGTGTTAAAAAATTAAAAAAAAATGAAATTATTGGATAGTGTTAATGTATATATATTCTTAATTAGCTGTGTATTCGTATATTCCTAATTAGTTGTATATATATTAACAGATAGAATGGTTGCATATGTCGTAGTCATTAGAACATGAAATTTTTATTAAATTTCTAAAATCAACAATTATAAACTCAAATGCGAAATAAATAATTGAATAGCTAATCCAAACAGAAGCATAATCAAATGATTGAGTTTTAGAAACATACCTTAACCTTCTTAGCAAAGGAATAGAACTAGAACTTGAAATGCATTTTGGATCCATAGAAGTTGGTGTGAAAATAACCAAGTTCTTATAAGGACCAATATCTCTTGGAATAGACTCTTCCACATTGAAAATGCCATAAGGGTCTTGTTGTCTTGATTCTTTCTGTAACAAAAGATTCGATTTGGAGTTTGAGCTTGTATCAGTCCTGAAACTCAAAGAAGCTTGCAAAGACCTAAAAATTGGGCCTGACTTTTCTAGTTCCATTGCTCTTGATGTTCTTAGTAATCTAACATATATGAAATTTAAACACTTGATGATGTTCTCAGATAGTTTGTTGGGCTGGAATTGCTGGATATTGCTCTCTTCTGATAGAATTGCATTTGACAGTGATTTGGGCAAGTGGTCCATAAAGAATTCCACATTTCGTTCCCTTTGCTAAAGCCCAAGAAGAAAAAAAAAATATGTATATACGTAAATGAATTTATTCAAGTGTTTATTTCATCCAAAATTCAAACTCTGTTAACCTTTTTCCCTTAGATATTTATGATATATATATAAAAAAGAAAGAAATAGGCTATGTATTTACCTTAATTTCAAAATTAGACCTATGATCACTTGTTTGTAATTGAGAAGAGATTGATAGAAAATGATAGAATTGAGTTCAGTAATAAGTAATTAGAATTTTTTTTTTTTTTTATGTATAATAGAACAGTTTTCATTGTAATTTTGATCATATGAATATAATTGCAATTAAAATTTATAAATTAAAATAAAATAATTGATTTTGAAAGATTTATTATACAATTTTTCAAAAAGGTTTGAATTTTGTTTAGTTATTAATCTATAGTGAAATATTGATCAATTCATGGGTTTTATTAAATCATATTGATTACTCCTTTATTATGAAATATTTATCATTTAAAATTTTGGCAAATGGATGAAAAAGATTATTAAAGTATCATAATTTTAACGAAAAATATGAAAATATCCTCTATTGATTTTGATATAAAAAAATAAAAATAATTAATATAAATATTTAGTGGAAAAATAAATAAAAAGTAAAATTGAAAAAAAAATAATAAATATATTCTTGAAATCCAAAATCGACAAAATAAATTTATTTTTTTTTTCTAAAACGACAAATATTTTAAAATGGAGAGAGTAATTATTAAAAAAAATGCAATCAATATTTGAAATATAATAATTTTTACCATTACAAGAATTAAACATTCAATCACTAAATTATTAATCTGGCCATGATATAATCCATCCAGTTGATAAAACAAAGTAAGAAAAACAAACCAATAATAGGAAAAATTTAAGTCTACCTTAGGAGAAGGATGTCTAGGATCTCGCAGAGGGGAAGGTGACTGGAGCAACCCACTTTTTCTTGGAATCCTATCTTGAAATTTAGGCTCATCATGATGTACTAATTGATTTTCTTTCTGATCAGAAAATAATCTTGAGGTCCCAATTTTCTCATTCATAGTAAAGTCATTAAGATTATAATCACCTTTAATTGCTTTGCTTATGAAATGCAATGCCTTGGTTTCAAATGCCATTTTCTCTTGATGAACACCACCACCTCTGTTTATTAAAGGGCTTGGCATAGTAGAACTACTCCATAAATGACTTTGGAAATTGCTTACATTGCTAGTTCTGGGAGCTTGTTGTTGTTGTTGCCAGTGTACATGTTTTGGCTTTGTCTCTTTAGTAATTTCTTGTTCCCGTTTCAATCCTACTTGAAGTTGGCTTATTTGGCCTTCCAATCGTATTATCTCACTTTCAACCATAGCTAATTCTGCTAATAGCTCCTTTGCCTGTATCATACAAATCATTGTTAAGTTATGTTAATAGTTATTTTCAAGGAAAATATATCAAAAATCTTTAAAAGGAAAGAGTCGTCAGGATTTGAAACTCAGTATTGATCGCTTGAGTAATTGTGATTGTGAGAATAATAACATATTTTTAGGTCATTCATTTCAACCCTTACGTTTATAGATAGTTCTTGCTTGAATACTAAAAGAAGTTGGCACCAACTGTTTTGGTAGTCAATAAGCAAAAACTAACAATTTTTAGTAATAATAAGAATAAAACAAATTGGAATCATTCTTTTATTCTTTATTTAATATAGGATTCAAATTTTTCTTATCTATTTATTCATTTATCTCTTCTTCTTCTTCTTTTTTTTATTTTTTATTTTTTTTTATAAAGTGTAGGAGAGGAGCATTAGTAGATGCACCAAGACATCTTAATTAAACTAACACTTATCGAAGACTCTTATCATATGTCTCACTCTATCCTTGTACTCTTTCTATTTCAAAATATCTGTTATTTAAAAAAAAATATTTCAATTTATCTGTTATTTTAGGATTTCAAAAAGGTATTTATTATTTTTTTTAACTTTACTCTCTATTTATTTATCTACTAAATATTTATATTAATTATTTTTTTTTACATAAAAAAAGATATTTTAGTTTTTTTACTTAAAATTATGACAATTTAATAATTTTTTTAAATTTATAAATTGAAACGTTAAATGATTAATATTTTGAAACAAATATAATATTAATTTCTACTCTTTTTCACAAAGTAAAGTTGGCTCAATTGATTGATTCTCTAAATTAAAGAAAAAGAAATTGACTCAATTGATGCACTTTTAAAGGTAAGTTTTAGTGGGAAATTTCAAGCTCAAAAATGAATTCATGTCCTCTCCATTTTAATTTTTTTTTTTTTAAAAGAAAGCTCTATTGACCATTAAAAAAAGAGGAAGAACATTACCTTGGGAGGAAGGAAGTTAGGGATAGAAATCCCGGAGCCACGATCACCCTTATTTTGTAAATGCTCCAAAATTTCATGCACTCTTTCTTCTTGTTTCAGCATTTTCTTAAGTACAAAAACCTACATTGAACATGCACTTCATAAGCATAGTCATATTCACCCTCTTAGCCAAAAGAAAAGTAATTTAGAGATAAAAAATGCATACATATAAAAAGGTTAAGTTATGTTCTATAAGATCTTCCACAACTTATGTTTGTAAAGGAAATTTTTCAAAGGAAGGAGATCTTTAGCATTTGAGACCAAAATCAAAACTTGAATAACATGTATAAAAGCTTCAAGAATCCAATGGAAATTTTCAGATTTTAAAAAATCTTAGAATCCATTTAGATTGTTAATTAATTATTTAAAATTTAACATTAATTATTTTTTATGATTTTACACTTTAAATTAAAATTTAAATTCTTATATATTTTAAATGATCGTTTATTTAAATACTACTAAACATACTAGTCAAAATAATATAGTTGAAAATAAAAATTATAAACGGAGTTATGATAAACCATTCTAAAAATCAGTTTAATTTTATCTTTTTTATTTGACTATAAAACAAGTATTCAATCATTGAACTATTAATCTGATATATTGGTTTCTCATACATTGTAATACATGTGGAAAACAATATAATCAATTAATTAATTTCATGCATTCCAATATACATTTACCTCTCTTTCAAGTGCCTCTCTCTTTTGCTGCCCAATGATCTTCTTTCTTCTCTGTAATGGCAAAATGAAAGGAATAAAGGAGATAAGAACATAAGGAAAGAAAAAACTATAAAGCACATAACCCAAATTAATTACTTACAGTATCCGGTGGCAAATTAAAATTAGCAGGTGAATCACCCTTATTAGCCATTGAAGGATATACTTCAAAACTACCTTGTAAACAGTCAAGGAGGCATGTTAAGATATTGCAACACAAGAAATAATAATAACAGTAATCATAAAGGGCAAGAATTAAGAGTTGGTGATATATAAAGATAAAAATCAAAACCAAATTATGGCTTAGAACTAAAGAAAAAGTGTTTGCTGGCTGGCTGGTTGTTGAAATTTGATTTGATAAAGGGCAAAAAAAAAAAAAAAACTGTAGTTATGCTTTTAGTGGTTTGTGTGTGTGGGTCTGCGAGAGAGAGAGAGATAAGAAGGAGCTTTCAAGAATGAGGTTAGTTAAGGTAAGTCTCCAGTAACTGTCTCAAAATGTGGGTGTGGGACAGTATGCAAAGATAATATATATGAGTATATAGGGTAATGGGCATTTTTTTTTTTCCTTTGCTTTGCTTTGCTTTAGCGTAGCTTGCACTTGTGGGTTAGTGGTTATACCTTCTTAAACAAGTGTTTTTCAAGATTTTATATGGACTATAGAGGATAAAAGTCTAATAAATGATGAATCAATTATATCAATCAACCTTCTTACTTGTCTTTTAATCAAATTAGTATTTGTTTGGAATTAAGTTTTGATCAGTTTTAAAAATTAAGTTTAAAATAGAAAATTTTAGCTTCTTTTTCTAAAACCATAATTTTCTAATTAAACTCTATAAAATCCAAAAGTAGCAATGCGTGCTAAAAGTATTTTATAACCTCAACACTAAACATACCCTTATTATATTAAAATTTTTTACACTCTACATAAATATGAAAAATTATGTCTACACCGGATATATATCCACTATATATCGGTGTTTTAAAAATCAGACCAATAATTGAATTGGTCAGATCATCGATTCGCAGATTAACTTGTCTGACCTATTGAATCGGTGGTCCAACTGGTTAAATAAAATCTATTCATTTCTTTTTTTTTTTTATTGATTTTCATTGATGGAGGTTTAACCGGTTAAAAATCGATTAAAATCGGTTAAAAATCGGTCAAAACTGATCAAATAATGGTTAAACTAGAAATCTCATTTTTTTAATTGAACTGAACCAGACTGGCTGGCGATTCCCAATTCAACCGGTTGAACCAGCTAGTCCAATTTTTAAAATACTGCTATTTATATGCTCAGCTAGTTTTGATAAGTTATTATCTTATTAGTTGAGTGTATATAATCCCTATGTAATTTAAGTGAAATCTAAAAAATTGTCATTTTTTCATAATATCATCATATAGATGTATATAACGTGTGTATTTATTTTTAATACCCTTTATACCACTCATATGGTAAAATGCTTTTCTTATATAAAAAGATATATATTTTTGTACTAATTAACACACAATATGTCTAAAGGATAATTTATTTTCTGCATGATTAATCCAACTTTAGAACTCAAACTACTCAATTAATAAGAGGATAGACAAATTTGCTAACTGTAATAAAACCATGCAAATTAAGAAAATCACCAAAATATTTTTCCACATAATCCCCTTTAATTAATATTTTGTCCTGACTCTCTCAAGGTTTTAATAATTCTGAGACTCTCAAGATAAGACAACTTACCAGAAAGAAAAAACAAAAAACAAAAATAGAACTTCAAACTCAGAAAATTATGTTTAATTTTCTGGTCCATTGTATTCTAACCATGGTTTCATTCCTTTGAAGGTTACTAAGCTGTCTCTAAATATAAATATTTTCCCATTTTCTGGATTGAAACTATTCATAATCTTTCCACTTTCAGAGTTATAAGAAAAATATGTGAATGTGACTGCAGATTCTTTCTTCCATCTAAACCAAATACACTTTTTGTCAAGAACAAGAAAATAAACCTCAAGATTCTCCTTCATTTCTTGATTTTGTTTCAAAAACTTCAATTGGATGACAATCTTTTTTTCTCCCCATTTTCCTTTCTTGTAATCTTCCAAAACCGACACATTTAGCTCATCATTTTCTATCTTAGCTAGTGAAAAGCATTCCCCCCATATCATGGCATGAACTTTCTTGATTTCAACAGGAAACAAACTTTTTGGCAAATTAACTCTAGTTGTAAAACAGTACTCATTCTCCAAGTTCAGACAAACCACCTCATAATTATCTGATTCAGTCATATTTCTTGCAAAATAAGCAATCCCATTCCATGACAGCATCCAAAAAGGTTCTTGCTGGCTGTTAAAATTGCAAAAAATCTTCTTATCAATGGTTTTCCATTTGGGTCTCTTCTTATTCCCAAGTGTAAGGACTTCAAATCCTCCACAATTAGTCATGTTTCTGCAATCAAATAAAGAAACAACTTTGTAGCAACCACTACT
The DNA here is from genome assembly GCA_947687605.1 of Reutealis trisperma. NCBI lineage: Eukaryota > Viridiplantae > Streptophyta > Magnoliopsida > Malpighiales > Euphorbiaceae > Reutealis > Reutealis trisperma. The sequence goes on from CANTUT010000112.1 coordinate 1,921,939, forward strand.
ACGAGAAAAAGTCATACCGAGCGTTACTGTCTTATGATCTGGATCAGGCAAATCAAACACTTTGCACATTGTCAGGTTTCTAATGCGGAGCTTCTCAGAGACATTGCCTCTTTCAAGTAACAATCCATCAAAATTAAGTACATAGCCAAATGTTTCTCCATTTCTTCATAGTCAGACTGATAATGAATAGGTGTCGAGCTCCGAGTCATCTGTTTTTCGATGAAATTCCGACTTTTGATTACTTCATACCATTGCTTGCACACAGTCTGGCATTTTATCAAATGCTTTACAGGCAACCAGGTCAGAATTTCAGTGATGATTTCAATTGGAAGGTCTGGCTTTTCAGTGGGATTTGAATATTTCTTTCTTCCTTTTTTCTCCCTTGGAGTACTAATGAGGTCTGGTACAATATAAGAAACCGAATGGTTGCTGGTATTTTTGCTTACAGTCATCATGTCCTTGCCCATATCTCTCTTCCTCACAATTTGCTGCTATATTTAGTGAAGAAAACAAATTTCATTAACAATTGTGGGATTTAAATATTCATGGTGAAGTGTACATTAATGAACTTGATGAACAAATAAAGAATTTCTCTACTTTTCAAATTAATAAACATGTAATTTACCATATCAACAAATATTAGGCAAGCAAACAATTTTTTTATTTTTTTTAATATCAAAGAGATATATTATATAATATTATATTACAAACGTCGAGTATCAATCTCATAAATTCTACAACTCAATATATATGTACAGAAATAAATCTAAACATTCCTGCATAAAAGAAGAAGTTCAAACTTGGGACCAAGACCTCACCTTAGCTAAGGGATCATTGGCTGGCAAGCAAATATTATATGTTTAATTTCTTTTTTTTTAGGAGGGGAAAACTTTTTAATTAATATTGTTAAATGAAATTGAGTAAAACTCGTTATCAAAAGATATTTCAAAAAAGAAAAAATGTCAAATTCACATTATATACAATATAACGAATCATTATCTTAGTCAAGAAGTATATGTGCAATTTAATTTGACAATAAGCGATCTATGTGACAAATGCAAAAGGGCATAAGTATATAAGTACATAAGATAAGGATAAAAATTGCAAAACTAGTGAACTTAAATTAATACGACGCATAAGGAACAAATATTTCTCTTTTCGTATAAATATTGTAAACCAGATTTGTCATCCAATAAACATTATTAATCAGTAAATTAATAAATAATACAAAGCTAGTTAATCTCAATGGAAACAAGTATTTGAAAGTGATAGATTACATACCTTGAAAAATATAAGCGCAACCCCAATTCCAAAAACCAGATTTGATTCCTTTTCTAGTTCGTCCGAGTTTGCACACTGGTTTTTATTTTTAGATTTTTAGTTGGTCCGTTTAGGCATTCTCATGCTAAGAGACTAAATCACCTCTGGAGGTGAGTTTCAAGAATTCATTCTAACGCCGTTTATATATTCAGGAATTACGTATCGGTACAATGATATCAATAATCAAATTCTAATCAATAAGGGAAAGGTGACAAGTATTTTCCTATTTAGATAAAGGTCAAACTTTTTTTTTTTACCAATTTAGTATTGTAGATTAGAAGCCAAACTGTTAACCAATGATGGACCCACTCCAAGCTACAATTTAATTAACCAACAAAACGTATGCACAAGTATCGAAGGCATATCATGAAACGACAATACGACTGATTCCAATGAGCAAAAGTATAGCTGAAACGACAATGCGTTATTATTTACGTCGAACACATGCTCATGTCGTTTGTAGTCGACGGCTTGGGTAGAAACAAATTTACATAAAAAAGACTACCCATCCATCGGTCAATTAAATTTGTAGCGTTTTGACTAGTCACCATAAGAGGAAAAAAAATATTTTTTTTGGCTGAACCTAGCTTCAGTGTGATATTAAATCTTAATTGAATGTCTCTCAGAAAAGAATCTAATTAACAAAGAGATTTCTACATAAATACCTAAAAGAAGACTTGGCTAACTTTTATACCTTTATTTTTCAAAACTAACTTTTATACCTTTTACATTAAAAACTTTATTTTTATACGTTCTACCTAACGTCAATATAAAAAAAACAACTCCAAAATCCTCACATTCATAAAATCTCCTTCAAAATCGAAACATATTAAAGAATCAATTCTAAAAATCTTTAGTCATTACTGTAAATAGTAAATCGATACCAACTAGTTCTTCAAATATCATTCAGGTATTTCTAAAACAATATATATATATATATATATATATATATATATATATATATATATATATATATATATATATATATATATATATATATATATATATATATATATATATATATATATAGTTGTATTGTCTCTTCTTTTAACTATTACTACGTTAAAAAATCAAAACCTATTTCCAGATTTACAAAATTCATCGAACTAAACTGACAAACCGAATTCAACATTTATTTTTTTTGAGTTAATTCAAATTTCATACTATATTTGTCTTCTTTTAACAACGATCTGTCTTATAATATTCAAATTGAATATACAATATAATTATTTTATGATTTTCAAATTTTTATTTCATGAAAATTACTTTATGTTTATAAAAGGTGCAAAAAAAGTTTGAAAATCCAACATATTTTCAAGCAAAACCCAGGAATTAGTATATTTAGGGTATATATAAGTATATCACAGGTATACATTTTAATTAATTTGATTAACTTGTGTTTATATTGAATTTTTTTGATATATAAGTTCATAAATATTCGAATATCCACTATTACATGAATACAAACTTAAAATAATGATGAATCAAGTACATATTATATTTATACATTTGCATTTTAAAAAAAAATACAAAAACAATTTTCAACATTAGCATTAAATAATATATTTCAAGTGTATCATGAGTATATTTTAGGTATATCATACAATCGGCCTTAACTTTTTCTTGTGAACAACATACACAATTATCAGCATTAGCAGTAAATAGTATATCACAAGTATATTTTGAAGCATATAATACTTTAACTTTTACACCATTATGCTTATTCAAATTTTAATATATATATTTTTTAAATCAAATATGGACACAATACCAGTTTTTGTTCATCATAATGGACATTGAGAAGAAAACATCAAATACATTGACTTTGAAGTGACGGGTATACTCATACCCAAAGATAGCAGTTTTGAGAAACTGTTGGAAATACTTTCAAATCAACTGGAAATCAAACTTCAAGAGGCAACAATCGAAATGCGGTATCAAATTAAAAATGGTTACCCATTATTAAAAATAGATGGCAATGCAAATCTCTTATTCTATCTAGAGTTGAGGAAGACAGAATCTGACTTCACCAAGTACCCTTTGTGCATAACTACTACAAAAATACAACCACAAATCAACTACTTCACATCCACTTCAACGAATCAATAACTTGCAATGAATGAGTATTCAGCATCAATTTTAGAACACATCTCAATAAATGTTTGTGCAGAAGAAGTAATTTCATATTACATTAACTATGCAAATCTGATAAGCAAGGCCACTGTTGAAGAAAACAGTTCACCAATTCTACAAGAAACACAAAACAAACTTGAAGATCCATCAGTAATAAATAGCCCAATACATACTAAAGTTGTTGTTGGGCAAGTTTATAAAAATACGAAGACATTGAAATCTGCAATGAGTTTTTATGCAATCAAAAACCACTACTAATACAAAATAACTAAATCTTGTCAAAAGCAATACTACTTGAATTGCTTGGATGACAATTGTAGATGGTTTTTCAGAGCATCCAGAAAAGGCAATATAAGTATGTTCAAAATCAGAAAATACGATAGCAATCACACTTATTCTTTGGAAATCAAGTTGAGCAATCAAAGGCAAGCAACAACAACTTTGGTTGGAGAGTGCATCAAGTATAAGTACCTCAATATCAAAACAATATATACCCTAGCAGATGTTGTAAGAGACATGAAACAAGATTGTGGTATTTCTTTAAACTATGCAAAACCATGATCAAAGGAAAATTCTTTGGAGTTGATTAGAGGCAAACCGGATGAGTCTTATGCCAAGGTAGCAAGTTACTGTATATATTAAGGCAAACAAACCCCAGATCTTATATTAAATTAAGGACAGATGAGGATAGCTACTTCTTTTATATGTTTATGGCTATACAAGCATCAATACATGGATGGAAGTATTGTAGATCGATTATAGTTATAGATGGTGCTTTCTTGAAAACAACATATGGAGGCACACTACTCTCACTAAGCACACAAGATGCAGGAGGAAAGATATTCTCACTTGCATTCTCAATAGTAGATTCTGAAAATGATGCATCTTGGGAGTGGTTTTTCAGCTATTTAAGACAAAAATTTTGCATAAGAAAAAACATATGCATAATATCTTACAGGTATGAGAGCATAGAAAAGGTTTGCAAGAAGATATATCTTGAAGCAACCCATGGAGTGTGCATGTATCACTAGTTAAACAACTTGAAAACAAAATTCAAGAAAAAATTAGAAAAAATTAAAAACTCATTCTTTGGTGCTTCTAGATCATATACGAAACAACAATTTGATAAGCATATGATAGAGCTAGACAAACTTGACAAAAGGATCAAATCATATCTTATCAACATAAGATACTACAAATGGTCTAAACTTTACTCAGAAAACAACATATACTCAACCATGACATTAAATATAGTTGAGTCACTAAATGCATCTAATAGAGCAGCTCCGGAGCTATAAATTACACCACTATTAGAGTATCTATGAGCTCTAGTACAAGAGTGAACACGTACAAATAGAAATATTGTCAAATCAACATTCATAAAGTTAGCAACAAGGGCAGAACAAATGCTAAATGAAAACTTCATTTAAAATGTTAAATTGAAGGTAAATACATAAAATTATCAGTTTTGATTTTATTTTGAGTATATTTTAAGTATATTGTATATATGTTCAATATATCAAAAAATTTACCAATTGCGCTTACCCATCTTCAACTCTATTTTTCAGGTGAAACCAACAAATGATGAATTGTTCCAAGTATTTGAAAATGAAAAATCACATGTGGTCAACTTAAAAGAAAAAACATGCATATGCAATCGGTTTCAAATGGATGAATTGCCATATCCTTATGCAATGGCTATACTGAAGGATATGAACCAAAATTCTTATGATTATTGTTTAGAGTTCTACACCAAAGATATGTTGATTGCTATGTTTGAATCAACCGTATACCTAATAGGAAATGAAAGCATATGGAATGTACTGAATGAGATCAAAGACATAAAAGTGCTATCTCCATAAGGCAAAATCAAATCAAGAAGATCTAAGAAAAGGATATTGAAGTCAACATGGGAAAATAAAATTAAAATTAAATGTGGGAGATGCGAACAACCAGGCCACAATAGGAAGACATGCAGAAATCAACCAACGACAAGAGCAAATCAATAGTTCATATATTATTTCAATTTTTTAAAAAAAATTGAATTAAATATAATTAAGAACACTTATTGAAATTTGTCCTTTTTTTTATATTTTATTTCAATTTATCCATAAATAAAGTTATTAGTATCCAGTATGCTCAAAATATACTTGTAATAAACTCATAATATACTCAACATATACTCACTTAATAAAGGGGATTTGCAAAACAAACCAGGTTTAATATTCACCATCTTCTTTTTAGTATCATCAATACCACCAGAAAAAAGAACAATATCAGTGCACTGACTTGGTGATTCCTATTGATAAACAACATAAATTAAAAATTAACTCATGATATACTCTATGCAAAATCAATAAGATAAAAAATGATAAAAATCAACTCAAAATAAAAACAAAATCAACTAATATTATACTTAAAAAAATAAAATAAATCAAAAGTCAAAACACATATACACCAACCTAACCATCTTTCAGTTTACCAACTTTAATACCCAAGGTCCCCATAGCTTACCAGAGTTATAATAATACTATAAAATATAAATTTTATGGGTATAGTATCAATAACATGGAGATAGAATGAAAGAAACTCTTATTGGTGTTAAGTGTTTGAGTGTGTATTTTTATGAAATATGAATATTTATTGTATGTTTTATTGAATTAATTTTAGGCAATATGACTTAGTTTAAGCTTATTATGATATGTGGAGGTATGATTTAAAATTCCAAGTGAAAAGGAAGGGAAAAAGTTACGAAAAATTTTTAAGTTCAGGAAACGTTTTCTGATGGGCTTGTTGATGGGCTTTTGGACTCAAAGCCCAAGCCCATGGAGTGGCCGGCCCTAAGGCCTCTAATTTTGGGTAGAGCTTGACTAAATTATGGTTAGAACAAGTTAATAAGGGGTTAGGATGAGAAGGAGTTAGATTAGCCATATTTGTTGACTTAAGTCAACTTTACACCTATGCTTCCTACTTTTCCATCACCATTATTATGTTCATTTTGGTGATGATGGGATTCATTATTATGATGCTTAGTCACCATACACCTAAGGGCCATCTCAACCATCCATCTTGATCAATCTTAGCCCTCCATCTTAAGTAAAAATATGACCATTGATCTTGTAGGATTAAATCACCACCATTGATTCTATTTGTATATAAAATGAAAATGTGTTAAACCATTTCATTTGTAACCTACACCAAAAATTTCACCCTCACCAAAGACTAAAAACCTCTCAACTTATTCTTCAACTTAGAGCTAAATTTGGAGCATTTCAAGGTGAGATTTATTACCTAAGTGATTCCTTTCTTTTCTTAGCCTAAGTGTGATAGGTTGTTAGTAACTATTTCTTTTCTTTTAATTCCTATGATTGGATTTTGGTGGAATGATTTAAAGAAGAGTTAGTTTGGCATGTTAAGTGATGAAAAATGAGAATAGGGGTTAAGGATTTGGGGTTCAATGGGTGAATAATAACAAAGGAAGCATGAAAAATCAATAAGGAAGGATATTAGATAGGGTTCGGCCAAACTAGGGTTTTTAGGGGAAGTGTTTAAAATTTTTTTTAACAATATCTAAGGTTATTTGGAATGTTGAAAAGTGGTTTAAAAATATAAAAATTGAATTTAGAGATTTTATTCAAAAATTGAAATTCTTGAAGGCATAATGCATTATATAAGGGAAGTGTGTAATATGAAGTGTAGTTTAATGTTTGATTGTTGTGGTAGGCTTTGCATGACATTAATTTCATCTTTGAAAGATCAATTTGGGATTTGATTAAGAAATTTTGGGTTTTCCCCAAATCATCACAATTTGGTAAAGTTAAGGCTTATGGGAATTGAAAGAGATTAATTTCAATTGGTGTATGAATGTTGTTTGTTTGAGTATTAATTTGATAAATCCATGTTTAATTTGAAGTTTGAAAATGAATTTGATAATTTTTCCTAAATCTTGAAGTTTTGAGTCACATTGGGAGTTTCAAGATTTAAACTTGAATTTTTAAGATTAATTGGTTAAATAAGCTTGTAATGGATTCAATTAGATGTTTGTGAAGTCAATTTGAAATATGGTTGATGAAATGATTTTTCCACTATAATTGGAATATACCAAATTAGAGATTTTGATTTTTGAGTTTTGTTAATTCCCCTAAATGTTAGAAAATTGATTGCATTGGTTTCCATTGATGAACCTAGGATTTAATTAAGGAACTAGGAAGAAAAAGGAACCTAATTGTTTTGATGAAAGGATTTAGACAACATGGGATTTTGGAATAAAGTGATTAAATAATTAATGTGTTTATGTATGTTATTGTTTAATGTATTGGAATGTGTTTTGGTGATTAGTAGTAAGAAGTTGATGTTAAGTTGAGTTAGAATGAGATTAGCAAGTTAAAGGAGTAGGAATTAATATGCGATTGTTTGGGATGTATTTGTAGAATCGAAAGGCAAAGGCATTGCTCGGGATACCGAGGAGTCTCGTTATAATATGCATTAGAACTATCTGTATAGAAGCTAAGGAGCAAAAGGTGAGTACCTAATAATATTATATTCCTTATGCCTTAAATATAAGCATGAATGTTGAATCACTTTCGCTAATTAAAATGCATTGCAATTCTTTGGCATGCATGATATGCTTTGCTGATTATTGAATTAAATACCCTTTATGGCACTTGGCCAAATGAGCCTTATTGCTTAATCTCATAATATGATCCATGATAGGGATTTTGATTATTTATTGATATATTATCCATTGAATCATTTCATGGATAGAGAAATAAAATGTTATAATGATATCATGATAAGCAGAATACCCCTCTGATGTGGAGCAATACATCAGACCTTGTACACAATGGTAATGGACTCGCGGATAAGGTAAAGAGTATCCGAACCTTAGCTGGGAAGGGTTTAAAGTCCCCAGTACGTACGGCCTGATCAGTTGTACGTGTGACTAGGAATGGGGAGTGAGTAAGGCGTAGGCCGCTACTTGATTGATTATAGGAGAAACACCCTGATTCTAAGAAAGGAAATGTTCTGCTAAAATACAATATTTATTATATATGGAAAAGTATTTCATAAGAATAACTCTTGACCCGTTTTATTTTATTGCTATAAGAAATTGTCATTAAACCACCTACCATTGTTTATTTTATATAGTATTATTTTGTACTCACTGAGTTTTGTCTCACCCCATAGTTGTTATTTATTTTTAAGACTCGTTGCTAGTTCGGCAAGGTAAATTCCAAGTTCCATGTCTTCGCTTGGGAATTGCATTGCTAGTTTTGGTACCATCATGTACATATTATATTGTATTTTAGAGGTTTCACTCTAGAGCTCCATGTTTTATTAAAGTCTGTAATAATGATATCACTTAGAATATTATTAGCATGTGTGGTTGGATATTACCTTCGTACAGTTCATATACACAAATAATATTCACTTGAGTTGCAATTAGATCATTGGAAAATGGAGTTCAAAAGCAATGAGCATGAAAATGAATTTAAACGATAAATGACTAATGCATAGGTCATTAATACAGTAATTGGTGATAAGGAATAAGCATTATGGCTACGATCTTGGGTTAAGGATAATGTAATAATAACAGCTTATAAGTTATAGGTTATTTTACGGGTTTAGGTGACCTTACGTCTCCCTATACCTTAGGACAGTTATGGCTCAAAGATGGATCGTGACACTAACACTCTTTATTGCAAAATCAATAGTTGCATCCAACAAAGTTGGATTAATATCATGAAGGAAAGATGAACTAACAACATCTCTAATATCATGCTTTTCAAATTTCTCATATTGCACAGCATCATCGCAACCATATAATAATCTATCTTAACACATAACTATGCAAAAAATTAAAAAAAAATAATAATGAACCTTATCATCTACATGTTGTTGCTCACTTCTTCTACTTTCTCCATCATCCTTACCATCATCATCATCCCCTTCATCACCATCTTCTTTACCACCATCACTAGATCCCTCATCATCACCATCATTTCCATTATTTTTACTTAAATCTTTTTCTTCTTCATCATTCTAATTACATATATAGAACAAATAAAAAAATAATATTAAAAACAAAAATGAAATAACTAAATAAAACAAACATACTACATATATTATATAAAAAGTAAAATATATAAATAAAATAATACAAAAATAATAAAAACACCTTATCATGATCTTCATCTTTATCTTCTTCTTCTTCATTCTCATTATTTTTCTTATCTTCAGTTTCATTAGTCTATCAAAACAAACAAAAACAACTTAGTATGTTTTGAGTATAATTTCAATACACTTTAAGTTTATTTTGAGTATATTATGAGTGTATCATCATTAAACGTTGATATTTAAAATCATCAGATTATCAAAACAAACAAAAATATAAAACAAGAACCATTTAAAAAAATTGAGTATAAATAAAATATGTTAATAAGAAATAATAAATATAAACTTACTTTTGATTTATATTCAGAAGCAACTCTGCCATAATCATGACCAATTTTACTCTTGATTTTAGTAAGTTCATTAAAAACAAAAACAAATTGTGTTGCTAAGTAGGTCTTCAAAGAAAAAAAATTATCAACTATCTTGTTTTGGCTAGAAATGACCATAATCAGTTTCTCCATCATTTTCTTAAAAGAATAATCATCCTCAAATGGACTTCTTTTATAATTTTTCGAATTATGACCTTCATCATATTTATAGTACCAATAAAAAATTTCGTCAAAATCATCTTCTTTTTCTTTACCTTCCTCAACACCTATATTATATTTTAATATAATTTGAAATCATAATTATTGCAATAAGTAAATAGACTTATAATAATTGATGTTCCTCATATACAAACCTTCATTGAGATGTAATGTGCAGTTAAAAGAAAATGGTACAACTAATTCATACTGATAACATTTTATAAAATAGAGAAAAAAGAATAGAGAAAAGTAAAAAAAGAATAGAAGAGAGAATAATTTCTATATATATTACTTCATTGATTATAACACCTATTTATGGGTATAAAAGGTTACAGATATAGAAATAAAAATAAAAATAGAATTCTATTTATATAATAATATCTATCTATAGAGATATGATAGACATCCAATCTTATCACATCACTTAAATATTATCACAATAAATGTGTAATTAATCACTACTTCAACAAATTATATCAAGAAGTCTCAACTATTGATAAACCCAATAAATTACTCTGGTCCTCATAAACTGAACAAGCTTCAATTAATCTGTCTTCGTTTTATACAAAATAAATTATATCAACTAATTCATAAACCCAACAAATTCAAAATCCTAAAAAATTACTCAAAAATTCTTAGCAAAATCAATGAACATTACTTTCCCAGATCAAGCAAAATAAAGAAAAGAAAAGAGAAAAAATACTCACTGAGCAACGTCTCGACGCCGATGACCCACAAATGATATGAACTAAGCAACCGAGAAACCAACCCACATAGAAACCCCCAGCCATGACCGGCGAGCCCAAAGAACACCGAACAATGAAAACCATAGATGAGATAACCTGAAGCAACTAAAGAAATAGAGATTTGGATAGAGGAAAGAAAGGAAACCCAGATGTGTATATGTGTGCACGCGCGCATGCTTGAGAGAGAGAGAGAGAGGTGAAATTGATAAAAATTAGTTAAATCAATTGCCAACAACTGAAGGTGTGTCACATGCTCCAAAGAAAGTCAAAATGAATAAAAAGAAAAATAGACTGAGGTGTTTAATTGACTCAAAAGGTCATTTTGGGTTTAATTGGACATGAAAAAATAGTTGAAGGTGCACATTGAACCTTTATCCTTCTATTTTTTGTCATCTCCTTTTTATCCTAATTTTAGAGAAAAAAAAATTGTATTTATATAGGCTCTCAAAGTTTATCTTGAATTATAATATTTAAATGAAAAAATACAATTCTCCCACAGGTGCACAAGCTTATGTATTTTTTACTACACAACCTTGTGTAGTTTGTACTGGAAATCTGAAAGAAGGAGTCTGCATTAAGCCTATATACTTGTCACTACACAACCTTGTGCACTTATGGATTTGCTCACTTTTTGCTCCATTTTTTGCTCTAAAACCTATAATGGCTACAAAAACACATTAAAACCATAAAATGAGTGAGTTAATGAAATTTTGAATAATTTTATTCACATATCAAGCTAAAATGCGTTTCAACTAAAGGTAAATTTATAGACATATTTATGAAAATATTGAGCACATCAATTAATTTGTTTGTATCAAATAATCACAAGCATATAAATCATCCATTGATATGAATCAGTATATAATGCTTCTGGTTTGTTTCTGTTGTAATCTTTTATTGTTATTTGTCATGTACATAATTTACTTTTGATTGCAATATATATAATTACAGTAGTTTATAGAAAGTAAATCCTATATAATGAATTTTTGCTTCCTTTTTGTTCTTGGTTTATCAAGCAAATTTTTGGATCAGTCTATGCATTTATCGAGATTAAATTCTTTTTTTTTAAAGAGAATCTTAGGATGTATTTTCATTCTTAGTTTGTATATTAAATAATTACTTATTATTAATTGATTTATGAATTTCACTCTTCACTGCACTGTATATAGAAGCAAATTGTGTGAAGTATGGGTTATCGTATAATTGCTAAGATGCAAAAAACAAAAACCATTTGATACCCAACAGAGAGCAAGTCCAATTATCTCCAAGGAAGAGAGAAGAGGAAGAAAGAAACACTCAGATCTTCCAATTGAAGTCATGACTGAAATTCTGATCTGGTTGTTTATAGAGTGTTTGATAAAATGCCAGTGTGTATGCAAACAGTGGTATGAGCTAATCCAAGATCGAAATTTCATCGAAAAACATATGATTTGAAACCCAAAACCTATTTATTATCCCATTAATCAAAAAGGAAATAGAGAAAATTTTCAATGGATAATGTCACTTGATGGGTTGGTTCTAGAAAGAGGCAATTTCTCCGAGAAATATCGCATAAGGAACTCGAAAATGCACAGGATATTTGACTTGCCTGAAACAGATTAAAGACTGCAATGGTTCTGATGTCTTTTGCTCGTTGCTCTGGTTGCTATAATGTTGTTTCTTTATTTGATCGCTTTATATATGGAGGAATTGAAGTTCTTACACTTGGGAATGAGGAGAAACCAACGTGGGAAACCATTGATACAAACATTTTCAGCCATTATTACAACCATAAAGAAAATTGGAGGTGCTGTTTTTCGGATGAAATTGGTTATTTCTTAAGAACTATTACTGAGCCAGATACTATGTATGAGGTAATTATTTCTTAAGAATTATTACTGAGCCAGATACTATGTATGAGGTAATATGCCTCAACTTGGAAGACGAGTCTTTTGCAAGTACTATTTTTGCCAAGAAGTTTGTTTCCTGATATCAAGAATGTTCCATGTTATGATATCTGGGAATTACTTTTCAGTTTTTGAAATAGTAAGTTATAAACTAAATGTGTTGGATTTGGAAGATTACAAGAAGGGAAAATGGGCAAAAGAAAAAAAAAATTGTAATCCCATTGAAGTTCTTGAAAGAAAATCAAGAAATAAATTCAGAGAATGTTCTGCCTTACCATGTTTCTCTTGACAATAACCTGATTTGGTTTAGATGGAATAAAGGATGTGCAGACTTATACAAATGCACCTAAATTTCTTATAGCACTAAAAGTGAAAAGATTTTGTATAAATTCACCACACCATATGGGAAAGAGCATGCAGTTAGAAAAAGCTTGGTAATTTTCAAATGAATGAGGCCATGGGCAGAATATAAGGAACCAGAAAATTGAGCTTTTGCTCAATTTCATATTTATTATTATTGTTATTATTATTATTATTATTAAGCTATTTCAACTCTTAAATATACTATGCATATGGAAATTTTGTTCAAAATTAATTTTTAATTTTCATAGATTGAATAATTATTTATTAAATAAAGAAATTTTAATTGTTTACTTCAAATTTTAATTCCACTATTTGAATTGAGAGGATTGAACTACATCTTTATATTTTTTTTTAACACTCTATTTAGAAAAACTCATTTAAAAAAATTTAATTCAATTTAATTCTTTAAATAGAATTGAATATGTATTCTTATCAAAAAAAAATTATTCTAAATATTATATACATAAATAACGAATTCAATTTGTTTTATTTTCTTAACTATCTATATTTATTTAACAATAGCTAATGATATTAAAATTTTAAGAGATTATAATATACATTTATATAATTTTAAGATTTGAAATTAAATTAAATTTTTACAAAATAATATGATTTCTATTTATTTTAAAATATTTTTACACTAAAAAATTAAATTATATAAATTGTCTCTTTGTAAATATGAAAATTCATATAATAAAATTCATTTAAATTAATTTTTTTTAAAATATGAATCTCTGAAGGTAGAAGCTAATGCTCATGAGAATACAATTTTTTATAAATTTTAAGAAAAAAGAAATGTAATAAATTATAATAGAAATTTCATTTTTTACTTAAAAAAAAAAAAAAGGTTCTCTAAAACCCTGATCAAAACCCTTTGCATTTCGGTTCTAAAACATAGCAGAGTCCGAACAATTCACTCGCAGTCCACTTTCGGGATCGAAAACAAAAAACGATTATCTGCAAACCCACTTGATTTTTTTCCCATAATCAAACAAAAAGCTTGAATAGTAATTCGCTATTACTTCTCATTTTTGGGTTTGTTCAATCCATAGAGTTTCAGCAACAAAGAACAAAATTCCATGGCCATGGTAGCTCTGTTCCAACGTGTCTCCAAAACACAAAACTTTAGTCTCTTTTGTAGAATAAATAGAAGTTTCACTTCTATCTCAGCTCCAATCCAGAGGAAACCCCTTGGAGTCCCTTTCCAAGGTAATCCTTTTTCTCTGTCTTCAATCAAGAATGCTTTAGTTCATTCATCTTTGTGGGTTGTCATTTTCTTGCATTATTATTATTATTATTATTTGAATTCTTACTGGAAAAAGAATTGAATTGTGGTTTCAAAAAATGGCTGAAGGGGCAGATGGATTCTAAACAATGAAGTATTACATTGTAAATTATTTTAAACAAATTTTCTTTATTAAATATTTGGCATCTTACTTGAGAAGTTCAGTGACACGGTTTTGAAGTATTTAGTTTAGATGTGGTTAGCAAAAGCAATTAATAACCCATTTAGTGTTTATGGTGTGAGTGCAGCACATACTTACTGATATTACCTTGTTCACTGGTTTAGTTATCTGTATTGAGTTCCTTTGATAAAAAGAAAAAGAAAGTAAGACATAAGAATTTGGAGAAATTTTTTTAGGCCTAAATTCGAATGAATTGCCAAGTTGTGAAATGGTCAATAACCTGAAGCACAATAATTTATATTTCGATTTTGGGTGCTAGTATAGTTAGAAATGAACTCAAGGTTGATGCAACTTCTTAGATTGAAGACATTAGAGTTGGACAAAATCCATTGTGTGATGCTTAGAAAGGACATTCTTAAGATCATTTCCCTGTGAACCATCAACATGCTTTGCAAGCTACAAGTTGCAATTATTGTCGATAAATTTAGTTGAATTGCTTTGAAAGTTGTTTTAATTATTCATCTGCATGTTTCTGCCTGTAGTGAGATCATTGGTGACTCCTGCTGATGATGTTGCTGGTTTTGATAAGATGATTTCTGGGACCCAACGGAAGTACTACATCTTAGGTGGAAAAGGAGGTGTTGGAAAAACAAGCTGTGCTTGTTCCCTTGCTGTAAAATTTGCTAACAATGGACACCCTACAATTGTTGTCTCAACTGACCCTGCTCACTCCTTAAGTGATTCCTTTGCCCAGGTGTTAAGACTTACTTCCTCTTTCCATGTCTTAATTAAATTATTACTTCTTAGTTTTACTAGTTGTCATCAATGTCAAACTGCAACTTGATGACTTTTTATTTCTAAAACATACTGCATGTGGATTATTATCTCCAGGATTTAACAGGAGGGATGCTTGTTCCTGTTGAAGGAGTGGATTCTCCACTATTTGCTCTTGAGGTATTTGCTAAAATGACATTATTTCGTGATTGTGTTATTTTGATGATGGGCCATTGCTTCATCTCCACTTTATTTGATAAGCATATTTAAATTTTTACCATTGCAACAGATAAACCCTGAGAAAGCTAGAGAAGAATTCCGCACTGCAAATCAAAAGACTGGTGGCAGTGGTGTTAAAAACTTTATGGATGGCATGGGCCTTGGCATGCTTGCTGACGAGGTTATTATGTCTTTAATCTTTAGTTATTATTGTTTCACTGACATATATATTGCCCGGCACTTTCATCTCACTATTCACTTTTATGTCTACGGGCATGTGGTAAGAGCTAATTTGTGAGTGAATACCCAATTAAGCTCCCATTTACTGTTGTAGCCAAAAGATTTAGAAGTCGATAACTTATCCAAGCCTGTGTTGGAGGCAGACTGGCAGAGTGCTGGTGTCTTGTATCTCTTTGGAATCTACTCTCAGAATTTTTTTTTTCCTTATTCTTTATGGATACGTGGTTTATGTTTTACTCATACTGTCTTGTATTTTACATATTTTTGGGTTATCTTGGGAATTCATTGAAGTTAGGGGAATTAAAACTGGGAGAGTTGTTGGACACTCCTCCACCTGGTTTTGATGAAGCTATTGCAATTTCAAAGGCATGTAGTTTCTCCTTTTCTCTGTCAACTGAATTGCTAAATTTGTTTTTATAAGGCTCTGAAGCAGTCTTTCTAACTGCAGCAGTTGTTTGTAGGTTATGCAATTTGTTGAATCCCAAGAATATAATATGTTTACTCGGATAGTGTTTGATACTGCACCGACGGTTTGTGATTATTTTTTGGATATTAGAGATTACTGTAGAATTCAGTCCATGGTTATCACTTACTTATTTCTGTGTGAATGGTTTATAGGGTCATACACTTCGGCTTCTATCACTGCCTGAGTTCTTGGATGCATCCATAGGCAAAATGATGAAGGTACAAGTCTGAAACCAGATTTATAGGGCAGGGTGGGATTTTTTTTTTTTTTTAAGCAAACTTTTTTAAAATAAAGTTGCTGAAGTGAAATTTGGAAAAAAAAAAAATCTAAAAGATTTTTGTGGGTCTTGTAATCATGTTTGGATGTCTTATAACATTGTTTTTCATCCTGTGTGTCTCAAATTGCAGTATGTGATGCTTTATTTGGAATTACATCATGATAGAAAAGATAGTTTTTGAACTCTTTAACTTGCTTCTCTTTCATTGTCTTGGTGCTCTTATATACTTACTGGAATTTTGTTATCAATGATTTACTAAATCCAGCTGAAAAAGAAGCTAGCATCGGCAACCTCAGCTCTGAAGTCTGTATTTGGAAAACAAGAGGCACAGCCAGATACTGTAAGTTTGGAGGTTGCCTTTGGTGTGCTCATTGCCTTGTTTAAGATCCAAGAATTTTCTTTTAAAACTTGTAGTCTTACAAACAGGAAGACAAGTTGGAGGAACTAAGAGAGAAGATGGCTAGAGTGCGAGATCTTTTTCGTGACTCAGACAAAACGGAGTTCATTATAGTGACAATTCCAACGGTAAGCTATCAGATTGCCTATACTGATATGGACAACTTCTGATGTAATAAAAATGAAATATAAGCTCATTGCCTTTTTTCTGATTTGCACTATCAAAGTTCAAACACAATTTGTCCAGTACCATATCTATGCATGTTATGCTGTGCTTTTTTTCACATTCAGTCCTGCAAATAAATTCTTTCTGCTTTGCTTGCAGAGCAAAGTGGATATTCTTTGAGAAGCAAGAAAATATCCTGAACTTATATAGAAACTTACACAGACTAATGCTGAAATTAGGCAAATAATTGATGTATCTAAATACATTTGGGAGTAAATTGGTCATAGTTGAGTGTCCTGCATGACTTGTTGCATTTTACAGCCTTTTTTTTAATGGTCAAACGCATAGCTCTACAAGATGAACGATGCACCAAGTAATTTTATGCCATTCAGAAACGCCTACCCATTCATTTAACATATTGTTTCTGCTATGCATTACAAATAATTAATTAATTAACATTAATTCTTTACATTGAAAAATCCATGGTCTAGACCAAAGTTAATGCTAATTGTCTTTAAGCCATGTATAGATATGAGAGTTAAAACAGAGGAAGGAAATCATTCTATTGGTATTCAACACTAATGTGGAATGTACATTAACTAGCCATTCAAAATGTTGGTTTGAAATTTACAGTGGGATTAACTTATGAATTGTGAGTAACAGCTAACTACTTTGCATGCTTTTCCTTCATGACTTCATCTAAGTGATTTTCTCCATCATGAAACAAATATGTTGGAAACTTTTTCCGTTAAACTTTTGGTTGTCACAAAGCATCCATACAGTGAAAAATGGATTGCAAATGCTTGCTTGAACAATAATTAATTCACCTTGTGTCTGTTTTGATTTTGGCCATTTAAGGTTATGGCAGTAAATGAGTCATCAAGGCTGCTTGCATCCCTGAGGAAGGAAAGTGTTCCAGTTAGGAGGCTTATTGTCAATCAGGTTCTACCTCCATCTGCCTCAGATTGCAAGTTCTGTGCAGTGAAGAGGAAGGTACATCTGATTTTTTATTTTTTTTTTTCACAATAAGTTAGCCTTTTATAGGTTTCCTAGTATTTCTTATATCATACACTTTGCTAGAATCATAAATTCCATAAAAATGTCCTAAATTTTTGTCAAATTTCCCATTTTGAAGATATAATCTAGTATCATTTTTACCTTTTGCACATTTAAATTGAGAAATTTCTATAAATTTGTTTGTCAATGCTTAAGTAGAGGAAGGATTAAGTCCAGATTTGTATGAATCCTGGGAAAGGCTGAGGAGAAATCCCTCGCAGTTTTCCTGAAAGTATATGATAACTTCCCAAAGAAGTGGAATATATTTGTATCTTCAAAATATTGATTAGACTGGCCTAGTAGGTTATTTACATATTTAAAGTCTGGTGAAAATGAAACTTAGAGTTCCTGATTTCAGCAATGTCAGCAATGTAACTAATTACAGGCCACCATGTAGCCCGTTTGCTAGGCATTTCCATGTCCTCTTAAAATGTTTTTAAACAGGGAATCGTATTGGTTTCTGTCAAAGCTACAGCAGCTTCATTTGTGTTTTGATTACTGCAGGATCAAATGCGTGCACTGGACATCATCCAGATTGATTCAGAGCTCAGCAGTTTGGGAATAATCCAGGCACCCCTATTTGATGTAGAGATAAGAGGTGTCCCAGCTATTAAATTTATGGGTGATATGGTTTGGAGATAATTTTATTTTTTTGGAGGAAACCTACATTGTTAGGTAATCTACTTAAATCTTGAAAACCAGTTTCCCCACTTTTATGTAATTTACAGCATGATCATGTGTTGCATGGATTTCAGGAATATAATCTCCAATTTTGAGGAAAATGCTCCCTGCACATACAGGTCCATTTGAGATCGACAGAAATCAAACAGCGTCAGGTTATTTAGAATTCTAATTTACGTTAGCTCAACCAAGCTGATAACATAGAGAAATCAATGTCTTAGCTTACAAACAAAACGCATTAGATTCAAGAAAACTTGAGAAACTATAGCAGCGGCTAATAGAAGTCATCTTTCATGTTCTATGCTCTCCCTTAAGTGAAAACAAGAAGCATAAGTACCTTTATATCTTTCATGTATTGACTTAATGCTTTCTTCTATTGTTATTGAAGCAATATTTCCAATATTTCAATGGAAGATGTGACTCAGAAGGGATATTATCTTGAATGCGAGAACTTGATTTTCTTTATCTTAATTCGAGTATTGGTTGAACATACACTCTGTTTTTTACAGCATTGTTGTCTTGAGCAGCATCTAATGGTTCATATTCTGCTATTCATTACAAATGTGCAAGGGAAAACAAATGGGTAGTTTGTTCCATTTCTTCTTGAACAAAATTTGATGGAGAAAATCTATTTCAGTAGATAAGATCTTCAAACATAACCAAATTGATTTTTCTTATAATCATTTTAAAATTTGTTTGCTTTTTTTTTTTTTTTTTTTTGTCTGAATGTCTTGGCAACTTGGTTTTTCTCTTCTAAAACGTTAAGCAACAAAAATGAATATATTTTAATAGCGGAATTTTCTTTAACAATTGAACAACAGAAACCAGAGAGAAAAAGAAAGAATGCAAGAGGAAATAAAGGGGTCCAGAGGAAGGAGAGAAAGAAGATAAAAAAACAAAAAACAATGGAGTTGGGTGCCTTTATTAAATTCCTACTCCTATGTGTGTAATGTTCACAAAGTATAGGTATAACAAGAGTGGAAAAAAAAATAAAAAGAAAAAAATGATTCCTTTACACAAATGAAGTGACCTTAGTATGATTTACATTGCTGCACTCATCTAAATACTGCTATATGGATGAGATTCCTTTACATGTGTATTTCCATAAACAATTTCAAGGACTACCCACCACTTCTTTTATCTCCTTATGTTTCAATTCTTGTGTAAGTTTCTACCATATGAGCATGTGTGTTTGGCATCAATCTTTTGTACTTTGTACAGAAAAGGTGGAGCATAGCAAGATTGAATTTACTTCTTATGGAAAGTAATCATATTCATGAAGGCGAGAATTCGACAGGTTAAGCCGAAAGCAATGAGGAAAATTAAACATCGATACCAATGACTGAGGTCATACCCACTTTCCATGAGTGATCCACACCGTGTTATCAGCCATACACCATAATATCTGAAAGTTAAGACAAAGTAAATCAAGATTAAGCTGGTCTATATAGAAAGATTAATTATACATGGAGGAGATGTATAGTCTTACAAACCTTTTAGCATTTGATATTACAAATGCTTCCAATGCCCATTTAGTGTAACACAAGTCAGATAGTTTTGTAATAAACTTGCTGTCAGTTTGGGTTGCTATTAGAGTCAAAACAACTGGAAGTAGCACTGACCACTGCATAGCACAAAAGGCAGCTTATAAAGGCAAATGAAAAAGCAGTATTTCCATTTGTGTATCTGTGGCTTCTGTAAGTATGCAAAAGGTATATCCTAGCAGCTTTTGTATCAGCAATAAGTTGCAATGCAAATTGTGATTGCACATCCACGTGTAATGTAAATGTAAGTTCATAGACCCATATTCAAATCCCCCCCTCCCCCAATGCAAAAAAAAAAAAAAGATGTAAATTGTTGTTGAAGTACTTACCAATTGAGCCGGACCAGGATCGAAGCAAATGGCTAATCCATAAGCTATCCCAGTCACACAGTAAACCAGACAAATCAAAACTATGTAATTATCTACAACTGTTGATCTTGGATTGTTGAAGAAGTAGAACATTGACAGATACACAAGGGGCTTGACAATTGTGTTGAAATGATCAACTGTATCCTTTGCAAGAAAATAAGCCAAGCTGCTCATACCAGAAGCGCTTTCTCTCCAATAATGTAGCTTATCTAAAGAGAATGATCTCAAAGCCGCGATCTTACAAAGGAGAGCTGAAATCCATCAGAATTTGGCTGGTGAGAAAGTAAACCTTGCATGGAAGTTTATTTCCTAAGAGGACCTTAACAAACTTCTATGATCTAAAATCACATATATGCTGTAAGATTGACATTTTAAAGACAGATTTTTTGTGTTTTCTACAATCTTCTCATTCAAAGCTTCAAGCACCAAATAAAATACTAGCTTCAGTGGAGCTAATATAAATGTATCATTGGCTATTGCATAGACAAGAATAATTATAAAGAAATTTAACTTACAAACTGCAATGACAGTGTACGTGTAACCAAGCACTCCGAAAGTTTCATCGCTCACTTTAGCTAATGTTCCCAAGCAGATTCCAGCCAGTAATAAAATCAAATAATCTACTGCCTGTGTCCTTGCTTCTCGTAGTCGCTGTTTGCAAATCCTGAAGGAAAAAAACCATTATCATGAACTCACACTTAATGGAACTAAGAAGGCCAGAGAATCAAGTGTTTCAGTAGAAGTGTTGAGCCTGTCATTCAGCAGTTCCAAGCTCAAAAAATAATTATTACATTAAGATAGAATAGCTAATCACTTGCAACACAATTATGGAAAAAAAAAATATTAGCCTTACCGCCCCAAGAAGTATCTGTACTGTTGAAAAACATCAGGGGTCCTCCGATTAGATAAGTCACCTGAGTCTACAAAATTTTTCTCTATATTATCTTTCTTCACTTCAACATTAGACTTCATATCCTGCCAAAACTCTCCAGCAAAAGACTGTGGTTCAGATCCATTTTCACTTGAACCACCTCCATGAGTGGAATCACTCGTTGATGCTCCCATTGCATCAGCATTCTGCAGCATATCCATAGGAACTGGGTAACCATTATGCAGCATCCATCTAATTGGAAGTTGTTTATAGTTCACTCCTGGAGGTTTTACTATCCCTTCCAAAATGTCAATGAAGTAATCTGGAGGATTCGCACGCTCAGGTAGAGTAATTCCAAGGCCAGCAAAATACTCTTCAACTTTCTTCACTGATCCATGATACACTGTCAAGCCACCCTTTGCTAGAAGTATCAAATCATCGAACATCCTGAACAAAGTATAGCTGAAGAAGGAGAAAAAAATTATTTTTCTCATTTAACAAACCTATGACATCCTAAAATCACTACTTATAGGAGAGATGGATAAAAAAAAAATTCTAAAGAAGAAAAGAATGCTGATGGATAGTGCTCGGCAAATAAAAACTAACTGCATTCTTGTAATGTGAAGCTTAAAATTACCTTGGTTGATGGACAACCATGCAAATGTTTACTCCCTCGAGTGCTTCACGTCGAAGAGCTCTAAGAAGTAAAAGGGAAGATGAGCTGTCCAGACCAGATGTGGGTTCATCTAATATCAGAAGTGAAGGTTCCATGACCATTTCAAGCCCAACATTTACTCGTTTCCTTTGACCTCCAGAAATTCCTCTCTTCTCCACTGTCCCAACCAAAGAATCTCGCACTGGCTGCAGCCCCAAGGATTCAATGACTCTTTCAACAACTAGAACCTTTTCTGGTTTTGGTAGATCAGCAGAAAGCCTACAGTAATAAAAATCCAGTAATTAAATATGCTTTACAAACCAGAATGAATAAATAAGGAGGAAAAAGAATGCTGCTGATAGTTAGAGTATGTGTGATGTACACCAAGCAGGATGGCCTAATTCCATCAATACTTATAACAGTCACAATCAGCACATTTTTGTGCATTCTACAACTTCCATATCTGGCAGCAAGACATAGAGGAATGCTTAAAATAAAAGTGATCCACATAATACTCTAATAATATCCATAAGTTTATATGTTCACTTATCTATGGAAGCGGTCAACTGAGTTCTGAATGAATGACTTCAAAATTCATTTGTTTGAAATATAAATACATTCAATCTCTTAGTGAAATGCCATTCACAGGATTGGGCGTTTGGCCAGTCTATAGAAGTCAGGTGCTATTACCACCTTTCAAGGATTTGTGTCAACATTATTCTCTAATGCAAGTAGGACTAGTAATAGGATATAAAGTTCCAGGGTTGTTGCAACTAATGCTGCCATTCCGTGGCCAACATGAAGCCAACCAACCATAAAACCATGATTCGTAACAAATGATTGCAGAATCATTTTTGGAGTCCCCTAGTATAAGCAGTAAATGTCACTTAAATTTGCTCATAGTCAACATGTAGTTTCCCTGAATGATTGAATTTACTGCTGCATACCTGCATCTTGCACTGAACCAAAGATTCTCCTCCACTGTCAAGTTTCCATGCACAATATCATCTTGAGGCACAAAACCAATGATTTTCTTGTATGCCTGGATTGGCTCTGCCTTACCGTTTACAAGAACCATACCAGACACAAGGCACCCGCTTGCTTTTCCAGTCAGAGCAGAAAGAAATGTTGTTTTTCCCGCCCCAGATGGGCCCATGACAGCAGAAACTCGGCCAGGTGACAATTTCCCAGTCACACACCTTAACAGGTGTTTGTTTTTATGTTTCAAAGTGAGAGTTAGGTCTTTGAAAGCAATCTCAATCATAGGTCTTTTTCTGATTTCAATGTCACTAGCCATTGAAATTACCCCAGAAAAGGTCAAGTTCTTATTCTGCTCCTGCATAGCCTTTTCCTTTTCAATCTGTCCATAGGCATACCTGAACATTTGGCTTTGAGTATGCAACTGTTTACCTCTTGGTGCATTCTTTTTCATATTTTTATCTCCTATCTCCAGATTGAAGCCTTCATGACTCTCAGGGTTATTCTCAATTTCATGCAGCATGTTAGTAAGGTTACCTTTTTCTTTTTTCTTTCCTTTTGTTGTTGTGGATAAACTAACTCCAGACATGGATGCCAAGGCAGCATCTGTTCCAGGTTTAGCTTGACCAGTACTTCTTGACGTCTCTGCTTGTCTTCTAGATTTTGTTCGAGAAAACGTTCGTGATAATTGGGTTTGTAGTTCAATTGCATGCTTCTTGGCAATGTCTTTTGCAGATTTCCATTTTTCACGTGCTTGTGCAGTTTCTCTCACACTTTGAACTGCTTTCTCCCTCGT
Organism: Reutealis trisperma; assembly: GCA_947687605.1. Taxonomy (NCBI): domain Eukaryota; kingdom Viridiplantae; phylum Streptophyta; class Magnoliopsida; order Malpighiales; family Euphorbiaceae; genus Reutealis; species Reutealis trisperma. The sequence goes on from CANTUT010000112.1 coordinate 1,945,981, forward strand.
TTTTGCTTGTCTTTTCTCTCGAGTTGAAAGAACTTGATCTGAACAGTTGTAAATGATGATAAGCAGAAAACATAATCCAGCCTGCATTGACCAATGAAATGTTAAAGATGATGGCAGTGTTTTCAAGATAATTTATATAAGCTCATTGAAAAGAAAATATGTGCATGACTGAGATCATGGCGTTCGACGCTTCAAAGAACATAACATCATCAACAATTTCCACTAACAGAAAATAGATTGTTCAATCTTCATTGGTATATTGAAGATGAAAAATAAAGTTCATGTAGGAAAACGGAAATACATGAGCAAATTTCACTCAAACCTTCAACTTTTTATTAAACAATTGTCCCTCATCCTTCCCAATTATACAAGTAAACACAAATAGCTCTCCAAACTGGAAACAATTAGTCAACTCTAAAGAAAAAATTAATCGAACATTCTTTTAATTGTTTTACTAATATTCTGTCTGCCTATTGTTGTCTCTCATGTTAAACTACCACATGATAACATTCTGAAGATTGATTGCAAGCAGTAGATTAAAAAATCAATTATCTAAAGCATAAACAAAACTTGAAATTTGATTCATAGGACAGTTTACAGTGAAAAGGAAATAATCATAGAAGCTCAAATATGTAATCATGCTGATGATTAAAATTTTAAACAGTCACTCACAAAAATTAAGATGCCATATGCAGAGATATTTTGATTTGCTGATTTGGATTCACAAGTTGCCAACCGGAAACACCCTGCAAGGCCATTAATAGAAGTTATATGCAGCTAGAACCATCATCACGTTAATTAAATCAAATTTATATTCAAAAGGCATAGATTCTTAATGAACATATTTTCATGGTAGGTAATCCCCAAGAGACACCCCAATGGCTAAAATTTGATATCCAACTTAGAAATCCAAAGTTAATACCTATTAGGGCCAGCTTGGCATTACTTGTGCAAAAAGCTGATTTTGGACCAAGTATAAGGTAGAATCCTCTTGGACCAATATCGGACAATAGCTTATTGTCACTTTGTTTTTATGGGCATAAAATTGATTTTGCAAAAAGTTTCAAATATGAAACTTAGTGATTGAAAAGGGGTGCATTTATGGCCAAAGGGACCTACCTAATTGAGATGTAGAACCAGTCCTGCAGTAATGTCTGAAACAAAGAAAGTGGAGAAGTTGCATTAGTAATAATGAAAATGAGCAATGGATGACTGTGATATGCAATGAAGGGAAAAACCAAAACAGACAAATAAAAAACATGTAACAATAAAGAAAGAACTGTAACTTGCAATTCTACAGATATATGCTGGAAGTTTTGGGGTAGTTATCAATACCCACTACTGCAAGGATTTTTCTGGATTGTGGATGGACAATATGATCCCGATGGACAGAATATCTCTCTACTACTCAAAATATCAGCCCAAAAATCTGCTCCTCCACAAGTATGATTTGGCCTTCCAGGAGGCAGCTGGTAATTGTATCTGCAAAACCTTTCTGCTGATAAATATTAATGTATGCTAAAGCAAAAGAAACTAGAAGTGGAAGAGTACAAAACAAGAATGTACTTACGGGTCACATATACCAGTGGTTTTATTCAATTTTGAAAGTGGGCAGTAAGCACCCAGCGGGCATGCTTCAGTGGCAAGATGGAAAAAATATACAAGCAACAAAAAAAAAGAAGTTAGTAGCAACTCAATCAAGGACATATGATAGTGTATCCACTACTCAAGATTAACTGAAAGAAAATCAAGAGAAGTTCAAAAAGTATGCCTCAGCACAGTCACTTCAAATATATCAGTAGAAGGCATGGCTGATGATTTCTATATAATAACCAAAGTTACCCATAACTCTTTTGCTGAGCATGGGATATCTAATGCAATTTTATTTTGCAAGGTGCATGTTTTAAAGTTCATAGATCATTTTGAAAAGCTAATAAATGGCATTTGATCGTTTGATATTGAAATGTGAAAACCACATTATGAAAATTAAGTGAGAAATGAGATCATAAAATTAAAGAGAAGAATAAAAAAGCATCAGCCATCACTAATTTAAGCTTTAAAGTAATAAAAGAGAAGATTTACTTTCAGTAATTAAAAAAGAAAAAAAAAATTGTTTTAGCTAATCAACGGATACAACAAGAAATACCAAGGGGAAAATACAGAATGCATAGTAAAAAATTTTAAATACTTACGTATCATGCATGTAATACCATGAGGGCAAAAGAAACCCTCACAACAAGGTTGACATTCTATGGTTCTATCAGGCATAGTTTCTGAATTTTTGAGGTCAACCTTTTTACCACGACCAACACTACAAGCCCATCCTGGCTCACATCCAGAAACCCATGAGCTTAAATTACAGTTGTTGTTAGGCTGCAAATAATTGGAACTTTTTGCTCCTTTTGTAAAGAAACTATGGAAGTAGAACTTTATTTCTGCTGCAGTGCATATGCGCTGTGTCATATCTCCTGATCCGCACAAATGCCATGAGAAATATTAAGGATAATTGCATAGCTAAAGGAGAATCAATTATAATGATGAAAGAAAATATTTAAGAAATTAAGGATATGTTTGGTATATGATGTAATTAAATAATAAAATAAACACTAAATAATCAAATGAAAATTCAATAGAAATAATGAACTAAATATTTAAGAGGTTACATTACATTCAATTACATCATACCAAACATAGCTAGCTTGAGCCTTTAGTTGTTTATAGAAGAAAAGAGAAGTGCAATGTATAGAATGAAGCCAATGAACATCAAAACATAAGAGCATTATTAATAAGCTTATCACTTAAGTAATCTAAAGCAGAAATGAAACTGGAAGAAAAATACTAGATAGAGAGGGAAAAAAAAAAAAAAGCACTGAAGAGAACCAAATATTTAAGTTTTGATGTATCAAATTACATTTAAATATTCTTTATGCTAAAACAGTTGTTTGGAAATACCATCTTTCTTTCCAATTTTAAATTAGTTTTCCATAAAGGAAAGAGAATTAAAACCAAAACTTCCATTGAACCAAGTTGTCAAACTTCTATCAAAGTTGAAAACAAAAATTAATGAATTATATCTCAACTATATCCTTAGCATTTTTTTAACCAAAGATATCCAAATGGTTGAATTCCTACTCATAATGCAGGCTCAAGCATTCAATCCTTGGCAACTCCTCCCCCTTGAAAAATTTTTTTTGTAAATTTTTATTGTTATTGGTGCATAAGAGGTAAGCTACAACACTGAGGGCTACACAATAGGTTAGCTCTTCCCTTATAATAAATCTCATCAAAATGATGAATTTTCACCACACATTATGGTTGATGGAGCCAAGACGTGCATTAGTACGTGGGTGGTGCATGAGAATATGAAGATGTGCTGTCATGTAGTAGAAGTGGCTATTTTATTGTGGTGGAAGTGACTATTTTATTGCTGAGTCTTGTGAGATGTTATAATCCTAGTTGCAAGGTATGGGACTTGATCCCACATTAAAAGTATGTGATTTCAGTGTGGAGTTTATATGAACTCTGGATTCTCCAATCCCTTGAGTTAACTTTTGGGGTGTGGTTCTCCTATGTTTCATATCAATACCATTAGAAGGTAAGGATTGAACACCAGAACTTTCATTACATAAGTTTACTCGACCACTGGAATACTAATCCAATGGCATTGTATGCTATACATGACCTTATGACCTCAATAACATACACATTACACAAACATAGTAATTGAATATAACATACCTTTGGTTTTCTTGGCACAATTTGTAATAAAAGCTGTATTTTTGGAGAAATTGAAGGCCATATTCCAATCCGAATCCCTGCAAAACCAAAGTAAAACACCTATAACCTCAATTCCAAGTATCATTCCATTAAAAAAAAAAAAAGGTAGAGATGATGATATACACACACGTCCGTTATGCAGAAACCAAAGTGTTTTTTGATGTCTTTCTTGAAGACAGAGGTGAAATTGGAAAAACTATTAAAAACCAGCTGGGAAAAGAGCTGTTCAGCAGCTGGACTCCTATTGTAGCTTTTATCATCTTGGCAAGAAATGGGTTTCACAAACAATAATAATAATAATAATAGACTCAATTTAAAGCAATGGGTTACAGAGAGAAAACGAAAATTTTGTTCTTTATCCTTCTCTCTGTTCATTTCTTTCTTTCAATTCAAGAATTAGGTACAAGATTTGCAAGATTCAAAGATTTTGAACCAATATGTTATAGTAAGATTGTACATAAGAAAAAGAAAAGAACTTTGAAGGAAAAGAAAAACAAAAGAATTTGGATAAGCAAAAGAAAGAAAGCTGAAAAGACTTGGTGAGATGTGTATTGATTAGCAGAGAGAATGACAATGGAAGAATAGGAGACAAGGGAGGGATTGGAGGGTGATAGAGTTGGTGTTTTCTCGGAGGAAGAAATGGCAGAGAGAAAGAGTTGGCGAGGTAGTAGGGGACATTTTAGCCATTGGAGGGATTTGGACAGCTTTATATATGTTTTGTTGAATTGGGAGGGAAACTAATGTGAAAATGACAGACGACATAAGAAAATAGGATTATGATTTGGTTTTTTTTCATCCTATAAAATCTATTTATTCGGTTCAATTTAAAAATAGATCATTTGCAATTATTAAATTTCTAATATGGTATTTTGACTAAGAATTACAATGAGCTACTTCGTCGTGTATACATAAATTATTTTAAATCAAGTGAAATTCAATTATAAATTATAATTTTATATGAGTAACAGTTTAATTTAATTTAAAATTTTAAAAATTCATTTAGTGGAGCACAAAGAAACAGGTAGGATGCTTAAACCTTTGCCCATACTAGAGTGGCTGGTTGGCTGGTCTATCGATCGACTGAATCTTGGAAGCAGAGGGGCTTGGCTTTGAAGCCGTACCTTGCCATTTGGTTCAGCCACTAGAGAAACACTAGGTATAGACCAACATCTACGTCGAGTTAACACAAGGGAGAAATCCTCATTTCTCTCTCAATTTACACCCTGCTCTATTAATTGGACTTTCTGTATAATTTTATCTTTCAAGATAGTTAAGTTAAAAAAAATCTTTGTAAGCTATAAAGATATAAAATTATTTAATATTTATATTTTATATTTACTAAATTTTATAGTGTAATTAAATAAAGTAAATGTTTATAAAAAAAAATTGATCTTATTATTAAGAATTTCAAAATTATTAGTAATATTTTTGTTATGATTTGGAAAATTAAATAATGGAACTTGTTTTAAATTAAATTACAATATAAATAAATAATAAATTTAAAATTTAAAATTAACAAACTGATGAATTTGAAATCATTCTAAATTGTAAATGAAGGACCCTATGAGGGATAGGACCTGCATATAAAAAAAAAATGGAGAGTCAAGGGCTCTCAGAAACAGACATCCAAGAGAGTTTCTGATGTTCAAGTCAGTAAGTTTGTTGAAATGATTTTGGCTAGATAGAGAGTCTAAAAATAGGGATTTTACTTTGATTTTATCTTTGCTCTTCTTATATATAGGGGAAAATAAAGACTTTCTATAAAAGTTATTTTTGTTCCTCATCACAAACCATTCAAACCACCTAAACTATATTTACAATTCAACAATTTTATTACCCTTAACCATTTTCTATTCAATATGAATTTTTCTTCAAATCACTATTATCAAATTAGTTTGAATAATCTTTAAACATGATTGTGTACACCCCTGCCTAAATCATATGTTATCCTTACAGCTTTTTTAATTCTCAATTAAATAAGATCTTCATTAAAAAAAAAAAAAAGTACATAATTACATTATACTTAACATTTTAGTTTTTAGTGTTTGAAATTAGCTCTTTTAATCCCTAAGATTAGTTAATAATGTAACACTTCTACCTTTTTTTTTTTTGTAAATTATAAAATTTTTATTATTTTCTTAGCCTTTTAAGTTTTAGTTTATATAGTAGTTTTTAAATATAATAAATTTTATTTCTTTTATTTAGTTCATTCTAGGGTTGAAATGCAATGCAATATTTGGATTAGAATTTCATTTTTTATTTTAACTTAATAATAATTAAGTTAAAGTAAAAAATGAAATTCTAATCCAATATTTGAATTATAATTTCATTTTTTTTACTTTAATTTACAAATAATCTAAAATTATTTTAATCTTCTAAAAACCTAACTGCATTCTCTCTCAACTTTTTCTTGATTTTTTCCTAAAACTTATTATTTGAGCCACCATCGGCCTTAATTCAATCGGCAATGGTTTCTTTTTTTTATTTAGGTTTTTATATTCAATTAGAGAGATTTGTTAATATGTGTCTTTATAGATATAGATCTAATTTTATTTTTTATTTACTTTATGAGTATTGTTATCCTTTTTATGGGATTTAATAAATCTTCTCTCATAGAAGTTTTTAGTGAGTCTTTTTTTATTTGAGTCTTCAACTGTAGTTGCTGGTCATTGTGGTATAATCACAACCAGCTAGTGTGAAAAAATAAATCTCAGTCTGTATATAAAATTTTGAATATCTTAAAGAGATCAAATAAGACAGATATGTGTTGTGTAGTTAGAGATTCTAAAAGTTGTTTACTAGGTATTAGTGCAAAATCATGAATTATCAATAGTTTACAAAAGTTGAACTCCAATTTTGGCTTGATTATTGAGGATTGCTGGGAATTAAAAAAAATTATATTTAGTTATTAAATTTGTAAAGAGATATGTGAATCAAATGGCCTATACTTTAGCAAGAACAACTGATTTTATACCAAAACTCAATAGTTAGGACTGTACTTCCCCTATTTTTCTAAATGTTTCGGTTTCTGATATTTATTAATAATATTATCTTATTTTCAAAAAATATGTTTTAATCTTTTAATATTTGAATAACTCCAATTTATATAGAGAGATTGTTGTAAAGATGAGATCCTCTCTCCCTTTTCTTGTTTGACATTGTTGTAGAATCATTAATTATCTGACCTCGATCAAGATATTAGATTGGACTCTTTTTGAGATAGATTTGGACATCCAAAATGAATAAACAACATTTAAGGGACCAATCTTAACTTGGCAAAGCCCCTTTAATGCTTAAGTTAGAAGATGTGGAGACTGAAATCTTTGAGAAAAAAGATTGAGTTTTTTCCCAACCCTATAGAGGGCTTGTAGTTATAGAAAAGAGATGAGAAGTAATAGAATTTAGCTAGAGTTTAGCATCTATAGATAATGATGACATAGTCCAACATGATGAGATGCGTGCATGATCCAATTGCTCTAGCACTATACATATATTTGGCTACTGTCAAAGCGGTAGTGCCACTTGCAGGACAAAGGGCACTGACGCTACCCCAGGCAAGTTTTATCTTGAAATGCCTTGCTTTACATATCAATAGGTGACAGCTGCTATAATATCTTAATCAATGACCCTTGAATGAGGCAAATCAATGAGCTTAGATAGAAAGTAGAACTTTAGTTTGAAATAAGAGTGGGTAGCTGGTTACTACTCAAACTTTATGAGGATGACCTTTAAGGATAAGTCTCAAAGGCGAGCCAATGCCTCCTCAAATGAGTCTTGAACTTTTATGATGAGGATGAAGGCAAGTCCTTAAGAGTGAATTAGCCTTGCCAAAATAATCCAAGACTCGAGAGAGTCAGTTCACTAGCTAGATGAATATTCCAAGTCCATAAATGAGTGGTGTCTTAGATGGATTTACCTTTTTTTTGGCCAATCTTAGGACTTTGATTGATTTTATTCCAAGTTTACTCTTTTCTAAGGCATGTGACTTAGTTCCTTTAAAAAATATTGATGTTGAACATTGAGGTGTGTTTATATCCCTCATTAACAATTCACAAATGATACTCTCATTTTTGCAATGCAAAGGTTGCATCCATTCAAAACATTGCAAGAATTTTGCATTGTTTTTACTTACTTTATAAACTTCCATAAAAATACCCTTTATGGAATTAATATTGATAGATACCTTGTTAAAAGTGCAGCAGCAATAATTCATTGCAAGTCAAGTAATCTCCTTTTTCCTTATCTTGGTCTTCCTTTTAGGCCAACTCAAAATTAAAATGCCATTTGGCAACCAATTATTCAAAAAACTTAGAAGAAGCTTGCATTTTAGAAAGGAAAATTGCTCTTAATTGGAGGTCACCTTACTCTTATCAAGTCAGTCCTTATAGGATTACCTTTTTATTATCTTACCTATTTCCGCTTAGAGGATCCTTGCTTGCAGCCTATATTAGGAAGCTTCATGCCTTTAATAGTTTGTTGTTGAATCTAAAACGAAGCTAAGTTCTTCGTTTAATTCAACTAATTTAGTAGATAAACTAGAAACTTAATCACAAGTTCAATTAGAGCTTTGTGCTAATATTGTTGCTTGGATTCCAGATTATAAGAATGGATCCTTTTTATTATTATTATTATTATTGTTATTTTGCATTTTTTTTCCTTTTGAACATTTGAATTTTGTGATTTGATCTTTTTAACCCATATGGGATTATAGAATCTTTGCTTGTGATTTTTTTTTTTAAAGAGAAAAAGATGAATTTTTCATTTATATTGATAAAAGTACATCTTAATTTTTGACATTAAAAATATAAAATCATATATCAAGAAATATCAAAATTGAAAATTGACTTGAATTTCTTTTAATAATCTTCAATTGTATTTGTAGAGCATGTTGTCAAATAATATCCAATTTTATTGATAGAGTATTAGATCCAGCACATCGGTAAGAAAACATGTTTTGCTTGTCGGCTACTTGTAGCTGCAAATTGACTTTAATGACTTTTAATAAGCCCGATTGCTTGAAAATCAATAAAAAATTCAAATCCAAAACTTCCTTAAAGAAAGACACAGAAACATCCATGAAAGAAACATAAAAAACTTCTATGAAAAAAGACTCACAAAATTTCAGAAAAAATGAAGTCAAATCTATACCTATAAAGATACAAATTAACTGTATAAATATGTATTTTATTTAATAAATAATCTAAATAAAAAAGATAATAGAACCACAGCCGATCAAAAAATAAAAATTTAAGGAGGATCTAGAGAGAAAAAGAATAGAAGAAACGGCTAGATTTATAGAGAATTTGCTTTTTTACATGAGTAAATTTCTCCTTCTTATGTGACTAGCAAATAAATTTGGTTCTAAAACAATTACAAAAAGATTGCGCACCAAGGCTAGCCTAGCGGGAAGTGCATATTTTATTGAGTAATACACTCATGATCGATTCCTCATTTCCCAATGCTAAAAAAAACAAATTACAAAAAGACAATTTTCCTACAACGTTATGAGCCATTACCGATTAGGTTTAATTGGCCTAAATTTTTAAATGAAACAGGAGAATTGAAATAAAATTTTATAGGAGGGTGGAATTGGACTTGGCACCTATTAAAGGAGAGAAATTACACTTTTTGGCCATTTGCAACTTTAGGAATTACAAAACCAAATGAATAATTCATCCAACAGAAATCAATTAATATATATATATATATATATATATATATATATATATATATATGGGAGAGATCCAATCTAAGATCCAATCTTGATGCTAGTTTTGACTACAACTTTAAATTAGCTGCTGTAATTTTTATCTATAGAGATTATACTGGGCAGATGAAAGATGGAGCTGCTGAATTTGGTTTTGCTTTGTCACCCCCTGCGACCGTAGCAAATGCACTGATATTTAGCATGAAATATGCTTTGAGCAAGGGTTGGACTTCTTGTTTTTTTCGAGTCAGATTGCAAGACATTAGTTGATTGTTGTAATAATATTAATAAAATTCTAGATATGAATATTTGTACTCAATTGTCTGTATTTGGAGAATTTAAGTCGACTTTTAGAGTGTGTAAGTTGGTTGGGCAGTAGAGATTGTAACAAGATTGTTGATTGTGTTGTGAATCAATGGAAATCCTATTTTATTGGCCAAAAAAAAAAAGAGAGAGAGATCCAATCTTGCATCATTGGCATATCATACATATTTTAAAGTTAAGTTATGCTTAGATGTGCATGTATTTTAACTTAATTTGGTTGCATTTTATCATTAACATGATAGTTCATGTTTTTATAATATTGAGGTATTAAATGAAAGATTGTGATTTTTTTTAAATGAATTTAAAAAATTTAGAAATATATAAATATTGCTCATTAGATAATTTTAGTCTTATCTCTTAAATCTCAAATATTAATTTTAAATTTATTGAATAGAAAATTGTATTAAATTCAAGTTATTAAATTTTTCTTAACACGAGAAAAATAATTATTTAAAAAAAAAAGAAAAAAAAATTCATCCTACTCTATTATGTCTTGTTTGAATAGAGTGTAGGAAAGAAAAAGCAATGGTAAACAATGAGAAGAATAAAATAAATTTTTTATAAGTGTAAACAAAAATAAGAGAATGTAAGTGTTATTCATCCCTATGTAAGGAAGAGTAACAGATAATAAGTCTTACTATTTCTCATATTTCAGTACTTAAGTTTTTTTACAACCTAAATTGGAGAATATAGAGAGAGGTAGGTAAATATTTATTACCTTTTATTTTTCATTTTTTCTCTTACACTTCTTTTAATTACTACTACTCGTTCATTCCATACAATGCCCTTCATTCTCTTTTCCTTTATATTCTTATTCTTATTTATTCTTTTATTAATTATCCTTCCCTACATCTCATTTTCTCCACACCTCATTCAAACACACTGTAAGTTACCTCAAATAGAATGAATTGCTAAAATTGGTAAAATAAAAAAAAATAAAAGTGGTCCAAAGCAATGGAATTATAAAAAAATGTCATAATCCATCATCATTAAAATCTACTCTATAATTTTGGGTTCAGTCTATTCTATAATTTCAAAACAACAACCTCGTACGAGTAGCTTAATTAGTAAAGTGTAATTACTGATTAGTGGACCAAGAAGAAGCAAGAATCACGCGTTTATACCCAATCTCTCCCTATAATTAATTTCTACTTAAATAATCATCTTAACGACTTAATTAACTTCACGTCACCACAAAAATAAATTAATTAATTAAACCTTTAAAGTTTTCCTCCGGTTACCTAGACAATCATGCGCCAATCACATATTGCCATATCACTTAATCCCAGTATTTGAAAGAATTATAAGAAAAATTAAAAAAAATATTTAATAAATTATAATGTAATATCATATAATTAAATATATTTTTAATATAAATATTATACTAAAAATATATTTGATTATATTATATTATATTATACTAAACTCTATTAAATATATCTTAAATTTAAATCTTAAGAAATGTGAATTATGGTCTTCCAATGCTTTCTTTTTGGGATTATGATCCCACGTGTTATAAATTTCAGCCCATAAATCACATATAAAATTAATTCACTATAAATAAATAATTTAAAATTTTTTTTTCTCTAGTGGTACAATATTAAAATTAGATATGAAAACAGTGTTAATACGTATAAGTGTTTGTGAAACAGTTAGGTAATTTCTTTTTATGTCTATAAAAACCAATTATAACTCAAAAAATCTAATAATTCATATTAATATTATGGTAAAATATATCATTCTAAAAAAACACTATATATACAATTTTTTTTAAATTTGCAAATTTTTCCATTTTAAGTATCAAGTTATTGTTAACAATACTAGATAGTGGATGACTAATAGTTTTAATACAAGCTTATAAAAAAGGTATTAGGACATGTAAAAATATTTTAGAACATAAATATATATTTACAGGATAACTTGAGAGGATTTATGCTCTTTTTTTTTTAGATAGGATACAAGATCAATGCTTTATAAACTCTAAAAATGATTATAAGAACTAGGCTAAAATGACAATAACTAAATAATAATAATAATAATAATAATAATAATAATAATAATAATAATATCTTCATCCACAAAATCAGAAAAAGTAAGTTTTATAAACAAGTTATGAAACTTTATATGCCATTCACTCAGAAAAAAAAAATAATAACTCAAAAAGAATCTTTTTTTTAATCTATTTTGTTCGATTTTTTTAAAGCAACAATTAGTTATCATTACTTAATAAATAAAACAAGCTATCAATTTAAATATTTTAAGGAATTTTTTTTTTAAGTTTTGAAAATGAGATTTAATATTTTTTAATATTCAATGAGAGAGTACTTTAGAATTAAATCTATCTTCAAGTAACATTTATTTAATGTTATTGCATGTTAATATAAAATTTCAAATAAATAAATACGAAATTTTTTGAAATATATATATATATATATATACTAGCAATTGCTTTATGTCAATTAGATTTCGTAGATTTTAAAAAATATTTTATAAAAACTCCAATAATCAACAGTATAATTGGTAAGTGAATTTACTCATCTTCTTAATATTAAAATTTTAAAGTCAACAATAAACAATAATTTTTAATATATAAATTGAGTGTGAGATTAATTCCTACATTTATCTAAAGAAAATTTAGTTTTAACATAAATTAATATAGAAATATAAAAAACATTTAATCTCAATTCATGAACAAATTGATAAAAGTATCTCTAGTTCTAATTAAAGAAAATAGATTTAACAATAATAATAATAATTGCCCTTAGAGTATTTTTTTTTTTAACAATATTCTTAGAGTGCGTTGATATATCATAATGAAATGTAATATAATATAATAAAAAAATTTATAAATATAAAATTATACTAAAACACACCGTAAGAAAGTGTTTGATAGACGATAATAAGATATAATATAATGTAATAAAATAAATTTTTAATATAAATTTATATTAAAATCAAATTTCATAAGAGTACTAATTAGGTAATAACAATTCTAGCCGCATTAATCAATGTAAAAGTAAAGATTTTAACTTTTTAGGTGGATGGCAGTGATTGCGATGAAATAATTTTATGAAAATTTTCATTTTTTTTATTCAATTTATTTTTATAAACTGTATTTATGTGTAATGATTACTTGATAATTATAATTTATTTGAAATGACTAGCAGGAAAAATGATAATAAATAAAAAAAGTTCTCACCGGACGGGAGTGAACGTAGAGAGAGGGAAAGTGGGAGTGAGAGACATAACGAGCCAAATCTCAGATCCTTCGCCGTCAATTGACGTCTCTTCTCTCTCTCTCTCAGCTCCCACCTCTCACTGTCAGCTCAGTCTCCGAAAAGAAACGTCCCAAGGCCACCACCACCACCACCATTACCTCGTAACGTCCGTCACCGTCCCTCAACACCTCCATTGTAAGTCATTGACAGTGAACAAATGAGTTATGTTCACATCTTTTTCTCTTTTAATGGCTTATCTGGAGAACTGGCTCGCCTTCTATCAAACCTTGCATTAATTTAATTATTAGCTCCTAAATATCTATTTTTATTTTTTTAAATAATATCAATGTTATATAAATATATATATATATTCGAAGCCGAAGGTGAAATCACTTTTAAAATGTTGTGATCTTTTTTTTTTTTAATTTTTGGTTGATTTATGGATATGAGTAAAATCTGATGATCTCAAGTGCTGTTGATTAAGTTTGGAGGTTTGGATTTGTTTATGTACAATTTTTTAAAGATTTGGGTCGTTGAAGTGTACGGTCTGTTTGGTTCCTGAGAAAATGCAGGAAAATATTTAGCGATTTAGGACCTGAGTAAGAAAACATTGTAATACACTGAGCAATATTCATTATCAATGCCTACATGTGTAAATGCTGTTGATTAAGTTTGGAGGTTTGGGTTTATTTATTTATAATTTTTCAAAGATTTCGATCGTTGAAGTGTACGGTCTGTTTGGTTCCTGAGAAACTGCAGGAAAATATTTAGCGATTTAGGACCTGAGTAAGAAAACATTGTAATACACTGAGCAATATTCATCAACCATGCCTAAATGTGTACATCTTTTGTTTCTTCATTTTTATTCCATTAACTTTGTTTGCTGATATCTTTTTTGTTTTTTAGTTTTTTTTTTCCTATGCTTCGAACTAGTGAAGTATTAGTCTGATCATCGCAGATTTGGACATTTCTTTGTCCGCATTAACAAGGTTGAAGATGATCATTGTAGATATTTTATCATCTTGGCAAATGTTTTTGTGTAGTTTAACTGGTTATGGATATATCTACGATACTATACTATACATTTTAAGCTTATTGGCTATTAATATGATCTACGGTAGTTTGTTTTGATATGTATTTTTTAAAAAATTTATATTAGAATTGCTTGCAAATTTAAGTTTCATATGTATTGCTCCTCATGAATATTGAAGTAAATTTCTCAATTTTTAGAGTAAATATAGATTTATGATTTTTGTTTTAGGTGGAAGCTGTGAAAACCATTTCTTGACATTTGACATCAACAATGGCTAAGAATTGATTGTAATTTATTTCTGTGAAGTCAAGGCGACGTTTTAAGTTAGAAAGTCTATAGAGTGCAAATGATTACTCATGAACAAGATCCTGATGTTGTTCGGTGGGGTCTCCAGTTATTTGAAAGCAACCCTTACTCTAATTATGTTTATTGTGACACTGCTACACAAGATGATATTGATTATTATGCTGAGCAATTTTTCAAGGATGGCTATTATGATACAGAATGTTGCAATGTAGAGCATGATGAGCTTATAGCACAAGCTCTTCAAGAAGAACTATCACAACTTTCAGTTGCAGAAGTATCTGAGTCTCCGCATGAAGGGGATGAACATTTGCAAGTTTCTTCTTTCCAACCAGATTGGCATAGTCAATCTGTGGAGAATTATGGTTCTGGTAGATGTTAAAATTAAAGATACAAATCTGAAATTTTATTTGGTTAGGAAATGGGAAGGTTCTATGGATTCACTCCATTATGCTTATATTGTCCATAATATGTAGGGCAGGAGGGTGGTCAGGAAGAGGCAGATGATGCGGCACCTTCTAGTTCATGCTCTAGCCCTCAAGAAAGTTCTTACCCTGCTGAAGATTGGTCATATTCACTGGAGTTAGCAGAGGAGTATGCTTTTGATAATGAAGTGGGAAAATGGTTGAATGAAATGGTCCCCATTCCTGTAAGTGCAGCATCAAAGTAAAGTGACATTTGGTCCCCATCTTGTAAATGATTCTCTCATTTTCTTAATGGGTTTGCATCTCATTGCCGCATTTTGATTATATATCTTTGCTAATCTAAAAAAGGGAAAGCCGCTTGTGTGCCTTAGATTGCTCCACATTTTCATTATACTTTTTTTTTACATTGTGGGATTCTTGTTTTGGCATCTCATGTGATACAAAGTTCTTTTGAATCCTTACTTTAATTGGATTCGAATTTAGTTCTTGGCTTTTATAATTTTATTCTGAGTGCTTTATGCATGATGGTTGTTATGTAGTATTTGAGAAGACGATTTCCTGTGGTAGTCTCCCAACTTTTGACCACCACTGAGAGTTGATACTTGACCCATGTTGTATTTTTCAAAGGTTTGATCCTTTTGTAAATTCTAGTTCTCCATCTGGAACTTCTATAGAGTTAGTTTTACTATCAACTAGTGCATGATTAATGTAAAAATTGACAAATAAAAAGCCCACTTATAATTTAAAAGTAACAGATGCTTTTTGCTGATTGGTTGAATGTTTATTGCATATATTGGCTTCTTAGTTATGATATCTTAAAACTGGGATATAATTTGAACCTCAACATTTGGCATTGTGCAGCATGTTCCTAGAATCAATGGAGAAATACCCTCAGTTGATGAAGCAACCTTAGATCATCAAAGGCTATTAGACAGGTGGTCTTTGTTTATTTTTGGATGCAGGATTTTGGATAGTGCTTATTTTCTCTTATTGGTCTTCCTTTTCCATTTTTAAGATTTTATTTCTTGCAATTTCCATGATGTGCTAGCAAATAATTCTGTGGCTATTTTATGTTTGGATATGTGATCATTGTTTTTTGGTTCATTGATGAAGCTAACAAATGGCAATACCTTCCCTTTTCCCAGTAGGATTTGGATGATTATTGAAATGATTTTTCCTCAGATTGCAGGTCTACGATTTAGTTGAGCACAAAGTTCAAGGAGATGGTAATTGTCAGGTTAGCTCTTTCACCGAGGGGCATATACATGGATTTTATATTCTTGCAATGTCTATAAAGTGTCCCTAGCACATGAGGCTCGCTTCTTTGTGAGGTTCATCTATCGAATGCAATCTTTCTTCTGCTTTTGCCAAAGAGGCTGGTTACAAAAGCATTATTCATTAAAGAAACATTGCTGGAAAAAATGTTTGAGATCTGATTTATGAATTTTTCTTTGTCCACATGCTGTGATTTTTAAAAAATCTATTCTCCTTTCTTAAAGTGAGTTGTGTATAATGTACTATTTTCATGAGGCTTCTTGTCAATCTATCTTTTGCTTGAATACTTTATTTAGCAATTATGAATACTATCACAGAGGAATTGACATAAGTTTTAGAAGGAAAAAGAATTTGCTTGTAGCAGACACTTGCAGCGTTGTTATTCTAGATACAATATGCTTGTAAGTTGCCATTGTCATTTTTAATTCTGCACATGGTACATGGTCTATCTTAGAATGGTCCACCCTACTTGTTATGCAGTGCATGTGGTTAATCTTTTTACTTAGTAACACTTGTGTGCATCATTTATTAATTTTTCTTGTATCACATTGTGCCATGTGATGTGCATTGTATGGTACCTTTGTTTCTTTGTTCAGTTGGCTGGAAAGTTTGTAGAATTATGGATTGGGACCAATATTTGTGGTTGTTGAATTTGGATGGAAGAATTTTAAATGAGGAGATTTGGATTTGATAATTGATTACATTCGTGAATATAGGAAAATTGTTGAGGGTAGAAAAAAATAAAAAATAATAGGGAAGACAAAACTAATTTTTGGGCAGATTTTAAATACATGTAAAACTATCATCTGTAATTCACCTCAAATAACTTATTACCCTAATCATTAATTTAACTTTCCTTCATGAATCTAATCAACTGAGGATGTATAGAACTTCTTCAAAGAATTTAAACAAAATATTGCATCCAAATCCCTTCATTCATATCTTTCCATTCAAAAGCAACAAAGTATTTCTACTAAATTGTAAACTGGATATCATGTGTCATGTAGTCTGTCAGGGATGATATTTTTTATGATGAGATGCTTGAACCTGTTTCTGCCTTTTTGCTGCTTTCACTTGTGAAGTTGTGAATCCAGCTTAGGCTTTATATGGTTCCTTTCTCCATTACACTTTACATGGTTATCATTTTTTCTATTCTTGAAAATTGTATTGATTCTTTGGCATTTAAGTGGTTGTGGTCTTGATGCATTGGGTTTTTCTTTAATTTGGATTCTGTTTGCTTGGAAATTGCATATTACTGTCATAAGACACTATTAAGACCAGACCTCATTCAGTGAGAGCATATTCCTTGCCTATGATATCTTGCTAATATTTACAAGTTTTCAGTTCCGCGCTCTGTCAGATCAGTTTTATCGGACTCCTGAGCACCATGAATTTGTGAGACAAGAAGTTGTAAATCAGGTTAGTCGTTTTTGTTTTACCCCAATCCAGTGCTTGGTTGAGTAGAATTTTACCAATGTAATTGCGGCAGACTTCTTATGTTGTGTTGAATTATCAGCTTAAATCTTATCCTGAGACATATGAGGGTTATGTTCCCATGGCTTATGGAGACTATTTGGAGAAGATGTCGAAGTATCTCTCAGCTCCTTTCTATTGACTTGATCATTTTCTTTGGGTTAAAAATTGACTTTGCTTTTGTCATGATGTGCATGAAAATAGGAGTGGTGAATGGGGTGATCATGTCACTTTGCAGGCTGCTGCAGATTCGGTATGCTTCAGAGACCTATGCATAGATTATCCCACCCCCTCTCTCTCTCCCTCCTCGTGATTAACAATTGTTATATGGTGTTATTTTTTTGCTTGTTCTTATTGGTACCATAACTTGCAACATGTTCCTTCTCTAATGTCAGAATTCCAGGTCGCTGTTGTTCTTATTCAATTACTATGCTTTTTACATAACTAATCTAATAAAAAAAAAGGTTGACATCTTAAAGGGATTAGAACCTCAGAAAACATGTGCCATCTTGAGTTCTGGAGGCATGAGCTGGTTCTGCAAAATTCTCATTTTGCTAACAATTGTTAATTGGAAGTGAACATAAAAAGAAAGTATAAAGTTATTGGCATCAATGTTTCTGATACCTTCTGTTTAATACATGAGTGGCATGGTTGATAAATGCCAACACAATGCGATGCATCTGCTCGTCATTTTAGGAGGTGATTATTCAAGGGTAATCATAGCTTCATGGGAAGCTGCAGAGGGTGGGTATGGTACACTGGAAGGGAGCACCTCACTCCTACATTGTGTGTTATTTTTGCAAAAGATGCTGTGCAATGGATAATTTAATTTTAAATAATGAGGTTCAAAGCCCAGTGTCATATTATCTTTCTTTACATTATTTGAGGTTGGTTGCTTAAACGTTATCTTGTATGTTTTATATATGTGTGTGTGTGTGTGTGTGTGTGTGTGTGTACACACACACACACACATATATATGTATATATGTATGTATGTGTGTGTGTATATATATATATATATATATATATATATTAGCAAAATTGGCCACATCAAGTCGAAGCCCAAAAGTTAGGCACCTCATCTCAAAAAATTTAAATAATTTTGGATCATTTAATTTTAAATTTTAAGTTCTGAATCTGTCCCTATACACACACGCACTCTCATAGTGTGTGTGTATATATATATATACACACACACACACACACACACACACATGCTGTTTGCACTTTTGCTCCCTATTTCAAGGAAAATTTTGCAGTGAAATTAGTAGTCAGATTTGCAGTGATCATAGGTGAAGAATATTACAGATATATTTTCAAAAGTATAGCAAGTTTTCTGAATTATAGTTTTAGAAATAAATTTCATAGTATCTGAAGATTATCCTTTCCTTAGAACTCCGCGAGGGGCTTAAATGCTTGATTCTGGAAATTTTTCTTGCCTAATTTTCCTTAATAATTTTTTGCAGTATGGTGTCAAAATAATTGTTATAACATCTTTCAAGGACACTTGCTACATTGAAATTCTTCCAAATGTTCAACAATCAAAAAGAGGTATGTTAATTAATTTTAGTGCTTTTAACTTTAAGGTTTATTTGGATAGAATTTCAGGAATATTTGGATCTATTGAAAGTAATATATTTTGGAGCAACTATAATTTCAAATTTCAAAGGCATTTTGATCACAGCACATTTTGTTTTGTATCATCTTTCATAAGGTGGCAATTCTATGGACTACTAGAATATGTAGACATAAGTTATTTATCCTTCTTATGGTCTGTCAATGGATGAAAGTATGCTAATCTGGAAGTCACTGGAAATTAGTAGCAACAGCCACAAATGCACTTTATACAAAAATAGGACTCTTTGGGATATGATCGTCATATAAAATGCTAATGAAAAAAGAAAATCACATTATTTTGTTTGATGTCTTGCATATTGATTATGCTATCATCCATCTCCATGAGAACTTGACTTTTGTGGAGTCTGCAGACTAGCAAGCTTGGCTAATGCAGGTTTTATTTAAGTTAAAGTTCTCTTTTAACTCAACTTGGAATTAGTAAAGAGAAATTTCCTTATATTGGCATGCTACTCTAGTCTGGGGCTTCCTTTCTCTTTGATTATTTATCATCAATTTTAAGCTCATTTTGACCTTGATTTTATCCAACTTTGGTTTCTCAACTTACATGTAATTGTGATACTTTTTATTTTTCATTTATCGCCAGGCATACAAGTCTAATTCTCTCTCTTTGTTGGGTTGCATTTGGCAAGCTGTTGATAACAGACAACTTTCAATAAAATATAATCAGTGCATTATTGTGTAGCAGAAAACTCCATGCTCTAAATTAAATCGAGTATACACCTTCTCAAGCTTAATAAAGCCAAGCATGACCAGATGCAGTGCCAAGCTTTGCTAATCAACTCATGGGTCTGCCTATTCTCTTAATGCACCAGTCAATTCAAGCATGACATGATGAAAAGAATGAATTAGCATCTCTTCCACCCTTTCATTTTTTCTTTTTGAGATGGATCATTCTTCAACTTTTTCTAAATAAGAAAGAAAAGTGAAAATTTCCAAAAATAAATGCAAGCAGCATTTTTAAAAATTTGCTGCCATATCACGAGCACTGTACTTAGAAGGTTTTAGGAGTAAAATGGCCATGTCGTCATTTGATTGGTCTAACCATCTTTATTGGGGGTTGTGTGTAGTACCTGCCCAAAAAAGTATGAAATGGTGAGAAAACCAAGAATGTATAAGAATCATGCATAAGAGCACAAAATGTGAATCTGTTTACCTGCTATGCTAACTTGCTTGATGATTATTTAGGAAATGGAGATGAATTTCATTGATTCATATATTCTGTGCAGTAATTCTTTTAAGCTTCTGGGCAGAGGTGCACTACAACTCAATATTTCCACAAGGAGGTAACATTTTTCTTCTACAATCAAACATTTAACACTCGTTTTGTTTACTGACAGGGGCAGGAGGGCAGAGCCAGTTTAACTTCTCCTTGCTTTACTACTATATATATATATTAGTATTTGTTTCTTTATATTCTTAAACATGTTTAGGGTTGAGCTGCAATGCAACAACTTAATTTGAAGTTTTATTTCATAAGCTAAATATAGGATTATCAAGTGTCCTATGTTTCCAGAGTTTTGGTCAAAAGCCTGTTAACTTGGATCTTTGTAAATGAATGCGCTGAATGAAAGTAAAGAGAGCTATAAATGATGGGAGATAGGCTGGAATGTGAAATGATGATTTTAACCTCAGATATAATGGTAATGAATAGGGGCATCTGGGAGTCCTAATCTTGTAAAGTGGGAAACTGTTGTTAGAGATTATGTGCTGCCTTAGCAGTAAGGTGATGACAGGTTTAGAAAAGCAACATATGTGTTTAAGGGCATGTCAGAATACTGAGAGTTTCAGGAAGAGGGAATATTTGAGAATAGAGAATATAAAGCATTAATTAGAAAAGGAAAAAGATTTAAGGGAAAGAGGGGGAAAGTGACGCAGGACAGGTTGGAGGGCTGGGTATAAAGAGTGAATTTCAGTTTATATGGAGAATAGGATGGGTGGGAAACTATAAGTGGAGGGTTGAGGTATGTAAATAAGGGGGTTGAGATGCAAAACTAAGCAAGAATAAAGAGTTAATGGGCTGTTTTTGAAGCTGTGAACAGTAATTGTGAATAGTAAATGGATGAACAGTAATTTGAATAGAAAACTAAAGAAAATAGTTTAAGCTTCACACCTAAACTTCCTTAGGAGTCACACCTAAGGTCCCATGGCATCACAGCTAGGGTTGAATTGCATCACACAACTCAAATGGGATGGTGATTTTAAGCTTTCTGCTTACTTTAAAACTGAATAAAAAGCATTATAATGTTAAATATTTAGACTCAAATAACCTTCAAAACTAGTTTGACCTTCTAAAATAAACCAAAGACGAATAAATAAATTCTTCCTAAACTAACAAAGACTCAAAATAAGACTTAAAACTAAAAACAGAGACTTCTAAGGGAATGAGAGACTCCTAAGGGAATGATTTTCCAGCAAAGCTTGAAATTACAAAATTGCCTCTATACCTAAAGTAATGGACCAGCAGCTACATTTATTTAAATATACCCATAATTATAACTCTAAAAGGGCTGAAATTACTTTATAATTTCTCCAATAAATCCCATATTAAATCTGATCCATAATTCTAAGCTTGAGTCCTTGAATTTGAAGTTTCTTGTCTTCCTGTTCTCCTTCAGAAAGAGTCGATACTTGCAAAACTATAAGCAAACAATTATCTTTAGAAAGATTTTGTTGTAGAGCTTGCTTCTGGAATATTATTGCTTGTCTACCTATGTAACCTTTAAGTACTTCAAATTGGTGAACTGGAATGTTTCTGTATCTGGATTGAAAGAAGCACTCGATTCTCTTACTTGGTCTCTATTGAGATTGCTTAAAAGTTAAAAGCAGGACACTAGGATGCATCATAAATGGGTTTTTAAAGCCAGGTGATGCAGCAAACAAATACTAAAAATTGCTGCAGAACAGCTTTAATTGGCGAGGCTGGCCCCATTTGATCAAGGAATTGACTACTGAATTATCAGTCCCTGGTTAACATTGCCGCGCCAAGAAAAAATTGTCTAGTCATACTGATTGCTTCATTTCTGTTAGCATGCCCAGCACCAAAATGCACATATGTATTGCTTGTTTATATTTCCAGATGGTATCTAAAACCTGATAAAGAAAAATACTGAACACACTGCTTTTTTTGGAAGAAATATGTGAAATGGGATTTGGAGGTAGTTATTGTTTTCAGTATTCTTGTCTTGAAATAAATACGATCAAGAAGCTAAACATTGCTGTACAAAATAATACTGAACATAAGAAATACCAGTAAATTCCTATACATTGTTAGGTGAAGAAAAATATGCTACTTGTCAGCCAAATGCCTGGTACTTGTTGTACAGAGAGAAGCCTGTGTCATGCCAGAATTCTTTTTTTATTGGATTGAGCATTATGTAATTCTAGCTGGATATAGTTGGTCGCTTTGAATTCTTTTAAATGTAAGGCTAAACAATTTTTTTGTCACCAGCTCTCTTGCAGTAATTTTTAACCATTCATAGTATGCTGTCACTGTACTCCAGATTGGCCTGCATACGAGACCAAGAAGAAGAAAAAATGGCGAATGTTTCGAAACAGGCATTTGGAGTCATTAGACGAGTACCAATGACTGTAATGATAGAGTTTAGGTCATTGAATTCTGCTGCGTCAGTCTTCTGGTTGTAGCAGCAGTTTTCTCTTGCCTATTTTCTGCCAGGTTTTAACAGCATTTTCAAGAAAACCATATAAAGGGAGCTACTTTAGATCCTTTTGGTATGCTCTACTTTCTTTTGGTCATTTCCTCATTGATGCAGCTTTAATCCACATTATTTTCTAGATCAAAATATATGTTCCCAAATGTGAAATTTTCCATGCAACTGTTACTCCTTGTTGATACACTCTTTTCTCCTTGTTCTTTCAAAATGTTCTTAAATTGCGCATGCTAGTTTTTACAGTTGCATGCTTGCTGGAAGCATATTTATATTTACTGAAGAAATTATTTGATTACCAATGGTAAGTTTCTTCAGAATTTTGGATCACTACGTGGTTGTGTTAATAGTAAAGACTGCAGGATTCCATCTCATCTCATTGATATACTTCTCAGCATTCAACTGTGTTTATTTATTTTTTGTACATCGGCAATTGTTATCTTAATTATTTTATCCAGTGTATTTTATTTGTATTTTTATGTACATCCTTGCAAATTACATCCTGTGATAGAAACTAGAGAGATACCAAACAGTGGTGGTATGATAGAAACTAGAGAGATTCGAAACAGTGGTGGTGAAATGGTGGACAATCACCTACCTTTCAATTTTTAAGAAAAAAATATTAAATATATCATTTTGAATAGAAAGAATTACATATTTCCCTTGTTAAAAATTAGAGGAAAAAATGTGTGGGTGGGATTCCAAAACTAATTAAATTATCGATAGGTAGATGGTGTAGTATTCAAGTGTCTACCTACCACATCTGACCTGTACCTTATTGCAACTTTGCTAAAATCGATATCGGAAGGTAATGCTGTAGTATGCAGTTCTCAAACTAAAGTGGTACTGAGAAACAATGGAGGACACCGTTGTGTTGTACCCATCCACCGGCATAGGACATCTAATCTGCATGGTAGAACTAGGCAAGCTTATAATCAAACACCATTCTTCTGTTTCTATTACCATCATAATAATTACCCTACCAAACCAAACTCTCTATACTAACTCCTACATTTCTAACGCCAGCGCCACCACTCCAGCCATTAACTTTATTTACCTCCCTGCCGTCTCCTTTCCGGTGACGTTTAGCCAATCCTCCATTAGAGACAATGTAGCTTCTTTGTTCGAGCTCCCTCAGCTCAATAACCCAAACCTCCATCAAACTCTCTTGAATCTTTCTAAGACTGCAAATATTAAAGCTTTGGTTATAGATTTTTTCTGCAATTCTGCTGTCCAAGTATCTGCCGCCCTTAATATTCCCTTTTACTATTTCTTCACATCTTGTGCAAGCGGTCTGTGTAACTTCCTTAATTTGCCCGTCATTGATAAGAAAATTCCTAAAAGTTTGAAAGATGTCGATGTCCAAATTGATGTTCCGGGAATACCAAGCATGTCGTCCAAAGATTTGCCATTTGCATTGCTTGATAAATCTCACAAAGTTTACCAGTATTTTATTGATGCGGCAAAACAGATGGTTAAATCTGCTGGGATAATAATTAATACTTTTGAATCGCTAGAACCAAGAGCTATCAAGGCCATTTTAGATGGTGAGTGTACTCCAGATGAGCTCGTCCCACCAATGTATTGTGTTGGACCAGTTGTATCCACCACTGAAACCAAAGAAGAAGAACATGAATGCTTAACTTGGCTTGAATCGCAATCGAGTCGTAGCGTTGTGTTTCTCTGTTTTGGGAGTATGGGAGTATTCTCTGCCGCTCAGTTAAAAGAAATAGCTATTGGGTTGGAGAAAAGTGGGTTCAAGTTCTTGTGGGTGGTGCGAAACCTACCAGCCGATAGTAAGACCGACCATCTTGAATCTTTCTTGCCAGAAGGGTTTTTGGAGCGAACCAAAGACAGGGGATTTGTGGTTAAGTGTTGGGCTCCACAACTTGCAATACTAAATCATGACTCAGTGTGTTTATTTGTGACTCACTGTGGATGGAGCTCGGTTCGAGAATCGATTTGTGCTGGAGTGCCTATGTTAGCATGGCCTTTATATGCGGAGCAAAAGATGAATAGGGTTTTCTTGGTGGAGGAGCTGAAACTGGCTATCTCAGTAACTCAAATGGAAGACGGGTTCGTGAGTGCAGCCGAGTTGGAGAAGCGGCTGGCTCAGTTGATGAACTCAAAGAAAATTGAGACAATTCGAAAGCGAGTTATTGCCATGAAAGAGGCTGCAGCAGAGGCGGTGAGTAATGGAGGTTCTTCTCGTCTTGCACTGACCCAGTTGGTGGAAGCATTTAAACAAAGTTAAACGAAAGCAAGCCGTTGGGATTTTGTGTAAAATCCCTATTTGAAAAATAATTTGCTTAATAATGAATTAATGATCAAGAACTATTTAAATTAGTGTATTAGAATTTGGATTAGAATAAAATTAGTATCCAAATTGAATTTGCATTTAGATTAAAAGTTTATATTTAAATAAGGTTGATTACTATGGTGATTGTAGCAGCGATTTAGTGATAGATCAAAATGGTGTGGTAAGATATAAAATGCATTTATAGATGCAATTGTATAAAATTATAAGAATTTATTTTATGAATGTTTAATTAATTAATGTTTGTATTTATTAATTTATTAATAAATTTATTTGATGTGATAATTTTACACTGAATCACGTTAAATTTTAAGTTTTTAATCATCCATTAAGTTCTTTATCGTCATACGTTCGTAATTATTGCTCTCGTAATATTATTTCAACTTTTTTTTTTTTTTTAATTTAGACAAATGGAAGTCTATGAGGAAAAAAATTTAGATCAATCTTTCATTTGCAAATGGTCTGATTATAATGATGAAATTTAGATCAATAAACTTCTCTTATTGACAAATTACTATTTAGGTCTTTAGATTTAATATAATTAATTAATTTATCTGAATTTTTTGAAAAATTAATTGATTAATCTGTTAATTTTGATTTTGTCATATTATTTGTCATTTCATTTAATTTTTGTTTTTTTTCTTAAATTTATACAAAATAACTAAAAATGTCTTTATATATATAATAAATATAAATATAATTTCATTATTTAAAATATTAAAATTTAAATTAATAAAATTAAATAATAATTATATTTTTATATAATAATCATTTAACTATTTAGTTTTATTAACATAAATATTTTTTATTTTTTATTATATATAATAAATATATAATTATGTAATACTTTTTCCGTCTCAAAAAGATTGTCTATTATTTATTTTTAGGATGTCCCAAAATATTTGTCTACTCTAAAAATAATTATAGGCATTTATCCATTTTATCCTTATTAATTAAAAGATGTGTATTTTCAAAATTAATAATAAATTAAAGTAGTAATAAATAAGTATATGCAAAGATATAAGTGAAAAAAGTATAATAAAATTTATGAATTGGTAACAATTAGTGATATTTTCTTAAATTATATGAGAAAAGAAAGTGGATAACTTTTATGGGATGGAAGGGGTATAAAAAAAGAATTCAAATCAAAACATAAAATAATACTAATAAATAAATTTATAATATATAAATATTATTTATTTTTATTAAGTAGAGTATTTTCATATTTTTTTATAAAATTAAACAGAAAAATATAAAAATTAAATAGAATTTAGTCAAATAGAATCAAAATTGAGAGATTAATTAATTAATTTTTTAAAAAAGATGGATGAATTAATTAATCTGGTCAAATCTCAAAACTAAATACTAATTTACCTATCATATTAATCTTTGGGATTAAAAAAATTAATTAACAAAATATCATTATATCAAAAAATTATGGATTCTTATTAAATTTAATAATAAAATAAAATAAAATCCTACTTCATATATCATATTCAATGCCATCCAAAATTTATTTTGCCTCAAGATATGATAGTCTTACGTAGTTCGAGTGTGTCGTCTCATTAATGTACTGATAAGGCTGAGCTGGTTTTGTAAGAAGAGATTACTGTATATGTGTATTTAGGTAGGAATTTGTTTTTAGCATGTTTAGTTATAAAATTAATTAGAAATAGAATTATTATTATGCCAAAATTAATTTTTTTATTTTGATTTAAATTTTAAATAAAAAATATTAATTTTAAAGAATTATAATTTTATAATTTTTATAAAACACATATTTTATAAAAAATTACTGCTCCATATGGGTACTTACTCGAATGCTTAACAACTAGTGTAATAGCTTGTGGAGAGATGTAGCTGCCTTGATCTGGTTTCTAGAGAGATCTGGTTTCATATTCATTTTTTTTTTTTTTTTTACTTTTTATGTTTTTTATTTTAATTTTTTGTCAAATATGATTAATTTATTTTTTATTATTTAAAAAATTATAAAATGAATCCCATAATTTTATTTCACTAACTTTATTAACGTATGTTAACATTAATTAACAGATAGATCCTTAATAGGATCATAACTAATTTTTTTAACGTCTATTAACTTTAATTAACAAATGGACTCTTAATTGGGTGAGAATTAATTTTATTAATGTCTGTTAATATTAACGAATAAACCCTTAATTAAATTATAAATGAAAAATGAGATGATAAATTAGTTCAATTTTTTTCTATACGACTCAAATTGATATTTTTTTCCTATTGTTTTCTCCAAATTTTTAGGTACTTATTACACTCGTAAGATGAATCTTAACTATAATTACCTATTCAACTTGAACATTAACACAAATTCGAGTATCAAATATACCTTTTATTATTATTATTATTATTATTGCTTGGCTTTTTCTGTTTCTCCTTTTCTTTTTAAGGTTAAAACATAGAGGTAAGTCCTAAACCACGTCGGCTGTACTGGGGGAGCACGTAGCACAAACCTGGGAACCAAAACAGAAAAAGAAAGGAAAGCAAAAACAAACCATAACCACCAGCTTCTCTCTATATCTTAATCTGCTAACAATGGAATTCATGAGAATGAGTTTATGTGAATTCAACTTTTCCTGCATATAAGATTTTCATTTATTTTTGCTTGGATTTGTATGTTGAATAAAAAAAAAAAAAATTCCTTAGTTACAATCCAATCCACCACCTCAGTGTACTATGATTGCTGATGGGTTTTGGTGTAGCTAATTTAAAGAACAAATGAAAAAAATAATATAAACGTCATTCTATGCTATGGGATTGTTAGTATTATTGAAATGTATATGATCAGTATGTGCTGTGATTAGAACTGTTCGTAACTGGGCCGCGGGTCTCAATTAGTGAAGAAAATTACCAGCAGGCTGAGCCGGACCTTTGAAAAATTAAATATTTTGCAAACTAAAGTCCTGCCCATTAACATATTTAGCCGTCATGGTACATACCAAGTCCAGCCTTAGTTTAGAATAAAATCAGAAAAAATATCTTGCATTAAGTCACCTAATTCGGATCCAAACTTGTCATACATATGTGTGTGTGTATATATATATATATATATATATATATATATATATATAAGAGGAAAACCTTAGAACTGGGATTCAATGAAGCTGCAGAAATGTAGCAAACTAGCAATTCAAAACACATGGGCCTCATTTCATCTCTTATTACCAATTGGCAATGACTTGATCTCCATTACATGGCAAAAAGAGCACCATTGTTCTCTCAGAAGTTCGAATCATACAGAATTCAGATTATCATGCATTCCAAAAGTTCATAGATCCTGCAAAATGATTGATGGGGCAACATTGATTGACTAGATAATGTTTAGAGGAAGCAAGTTGTCAAAGAAAGATTTACAATGCTAAGTGCTTCAAAGCAAAATAAGGATCATTTTCATTCACAAACTGCCTACTCATGGAATCCAACTAATAGGTCCTGAGCTTAGGATTATTAGATGCTTAATCACATTAAAAGGAGCACACATCTAATAGGTCATTTTAGCAGATGCACATATATCTTGAAGGAAGAACACACATTAGTTATCTCAGTATTAGTTGCATTTTCATAATTTTAGTGAACCCCTACTATTATCCTAATGTATATTGCAATATTTACCAAAAACATTAGCATAATAACAAACCTATTTCCATTATACACAGCTGCAATTGAAATCCATATTTTAGAGACTGCAAAATGAACATTCCTTTTAGTATTTTCCTCTCACAATCTCAAGGTATTCAGATAAGATTCGGTAGTTTATTTTCAGAAGAATCCTATAAGCAAACATCAAGAACTTCAGAACAAAGTCATCACCTATATCTTATCTTTTGCTTTTATAAAAATCATCCAAATCAAATTAAATGCCAGATAATACTCTACAAGATCATCTGACCTCAGAGACTGGAGAGTAAACAATAATAATTAAATCCAGTTTTATCAACAATAATAAAGCAAATAACCGCAGAGAAATAGCAAAGAAGCATCAAATAATATTACATCAAAAGTTTCTCTCAATTATATTGGCCAATTGCCCATGCTATTTCATCTTGGGCTCGACATTAAGAGTACAGAACAAGGAAGGTAATGTGTAGGGATTCTCAAAACTTCTAGAGCAATGAGATTCCATTTCATTTCATTTCACCACCGTGAATTCTTACAATCAGCCCACAATCAGATTCAAACTAAACCAATGCCACAGAAACATTATAGTGCAGCATATCTATTGTTCCCAATTGCATTAGAACATTATGGAAATGCAGGTTTGCTATCATAGGTCTCCCTTGCTTCAAGCACATCCGAGCAGTATCGGTTCATCAAAGCCTCAACCTGGTCGGCAAATGACTTGTTCCCAGTTTCACCAAGGTGTTTGACCATTTGGTTCCATCTTTTTCGGCATACATCACCTGACCTATGTTCCAGAAGACTGTCCCAATCCACATCCTCCATGCAGCAAGCATCCAAGTCATAAAGCGCAATTACAAGGCGGTAGTCATCCACATCATGCCATTTACCTTCAGCTACCATAGGTGATGTTAACTGCTTATACCATTTCATGCAACATATAGCAGTAGCTCTAGTCCCTAGCTTGTCACTAATTGCTGTCCAACAGATATTATCTCGCAACATCCCATGTTTGGTTTTCTTTACTTCCTCAATAGCTTTCATCCGCAAATCCATATTCACTAAATCAAATAAATTCTGGTACTCCTCTTGAGACCATGTCCCTTTATTCTGCTTGGCAAGTTTTATTCTACGCCATGTATCCTTCACATGAAACCTATGTTTGCCAAGTACCTCAGCCAAAGTTTTCCAGTCAGAACCATGTTTCTCATGAAAATTCCGCACAAGTTCCACCTCTTCTGGGCTCCATCTATGTTTCTCACCCCTTTCAAACAAGATATGGGCTCGATAATAGACACTCTCATTGGGTCTCCAAGGTAAGGCCGCCCCTATTTCCTTCCAACAATTTTTAACTGCAGGATACTTTTTACACTGCAAAACCATTTTTAGGCCTTCATCACCTAATTCATGAGCATTAATATAGTTCAAAACAGCCGTTTTAACCATCTCATCTTCCTCACGTGAGAATCGCTTCCCTCGCACCAATTCTTCTTTCTGAGAAGTCTCCTCATCACTTTGACTATCAGATGAAGGGAAAACCACCACATCTTCAGAAAAACTTACTCTCTTAGATGAACCTCTTGCTGTAGGCTTTTCTAATGAATCGGAAGCCTCAAAATCTCCACCCATTCTTTGCTCTTGTTCACTACGTTTTCCTTCAAAACCATCATGCTTTTTCTTTTTCTTCTTTTCCTTCTTTGAATGCTCAACCTTTTTCATGATATTTCCGTCCACACACTCCATTTCATTTCTAACATCTTTTCCATCAGTTCCACCATCATTCAGTACCCCAGTATTACCACCATCCTTCTCTCTCTTCCGCTTCTTCCTCTTCTTCTCATCTTTTCGATTTGCTGCATTAAGAGCTTCAGCTCCTAGCTCTGTATCACCTACCTGATTTCCAGCTAAATATATGTTCCCTGTCTCTTCATCTATTCTATTAGTTTCATTCTTGGGAGTCTCAGCCGTGAGTTCTGTTGATTTACTCTCCAAATCCACATTATTCTGCAGCTTCTTTTTCTTCCTCTCTTTCCTTGGGTACTCAACATAGTCCTGATCCGTGCCATTTTCAACCTCTTTTCCATCGGCTGCACTTTTTATTACATGAGCATCACTGGCATCTTCAAGCATCTTCCGTTTCTTATTTTTTTTCTTTTTCTGATTTCCTTCCTCCCCATTAATCATCTTAGAAATATCTGCTTCATTAGAGTGTCTGGACCCCTCATCCACCTTTTCCCTTGACTGAGATTTCGTATCAGCACCACTCTGCTCCAACTTTCTCTTCTTATGCTTCTTCTTCTTCTTTTCTATCTCCTGACTATTTAGACCACCCTCGCGGTTAACAGCCTCAATTTCAATAGCACTTACTTCAACATCATCACCATTAGCTTCATTCCCCTTAGTCTTCCTTTTCTCATCTTCACTGCTTAAACATTCCTCCACATTGTTCATTTTCTCTCTCTCATGCCCTTTCCTCCCAACACTTTTAGTACCCATGTAGGTAAGAATTTCCCTCTAACCTTCTGATTGGTTATTGCCAATCCCTCACGAAAATCTGAAAACAACACAGATACATAGAGAGAAGTCAGATACCAATCATTTAACATAATCTCCAACATAAGCTTTCTAATTTTATAACCCCTTGCTTATACAGTGTTAAAAACAAATTTAACACAAGCAATCATTCACCAATAAGAGCATTTGCAGCTACCAGTATAAGCAGCCGCTCAATAAAAATCCTAAATGGGCAAGCCAATCACATAAGCTTATCTACAAGCCAAAAAAATTTTTCTAATATGTCCATATAAATTCAAGTTTAATTTTCTTGCTGAACACCCGAACGGCATTATATCTAAGAACAACCAGTCATTTTCAACCTTCCAAGACAAGCCACCTTTGTACTGACAGCATATGCCAAAATTAAAAACTGGTCGAATGCAGGACATTAAGATTTGTCATTAACAGAATTGGAATTATGTTGCGTTTGCAAAGATAAAGATGGCAATTTATTAAATTTGAACTACTGGTAGCTCCCCATAAAACAACATTCTAGACATGAAATGAAATAATCACTCTGTTTTTGTTACATGGAAAATTCTTAAAGGGAAAAAGGAATTTTTTTTATCCGATCATTAGAAAGGAGAGATAATAATAATCTCACAAAGAAGATTGTAAACTAATAAACTCATCAATAAAGGATCAAATACCACGGAAGAGAAAAGATTGTGCTAGCAGCGCTTTAAACTCAAGTAATTGAAACAATTTTTCTGCTACTTTTTTCAGGAAAATTGGAAAACAAAAATTTATTTTTCTCTTTACCCTGCCTTATGAGCTTTGAATCCTAAATCCCAAAAAACCCACATCTAAGAATCTAAGAAAACTATCTAAAAACCAAAACCCACTACAGATCGAGAACTGCTAGCCGCGACTATGAGACACACACAACAATCAATACATTAAAACGAAGTCACAAGCACACTTCTGAATTCTAAGATACAAATATGAACACAAACCCACTTAAGAACATATTGGGATTTTAGATTTACCTCGCTATGGAAGCAGCCCTCTTGAAACCTTAGCAGAGCGCAAACTGAATTTTATAGAAAGAAGAAAAGTTGGAGATGGAAGATCGGCTTTACCAGATACTCTCTCTCTCTCTCTCTATCTCTCTCTCAAAACATAAATATAACAAACTAGGTGTTTTAGTCATATTTTTCATAATTTTTTGAGTTAGGGATAAATTTATAATTTTATAAAAATATGACTTATTTTTATAAAATAATAATTTTATAAAAAATAATTTCGAAAAAAATAATTTTTTAATAAAAAAATCATAATTTTTTTATATTTTTTAGTAAATTGGATTATTTTTTATAAAGTTTATAAATATATAAATTTAAAATACTATTTTAATCATTCTAGTATTTTTTATTTTTAATTAATAAAATATAAAAATAAATTAATTTAATTATAATATTTTAATTATTTTAATTATATTTATTATTTATAACTATCCTATTTGCCATAAAAAATAAAATTTTATATTTTTTTTAAAATAAAGTAATATAAAAAAATTATCTATAAGATACTTTTTATAAAAATATTGTGATTTAAAAAAAAAAGGAATTTTTTTTATAATTATAAAATTATTTTTCTCATAAAATTATTGTTTTGTATAAAATAAATTATATTTTTGTAAAATTAGAATTTTTTTCATAATTAAGTAAAATTGCGAAACAATAGTTTAATTTATAAAAAAATATGAATAAAATTATAATTTTTGGTAAAAAAATTATCTTTTTTCTCAACAAAATAAATTATTTTGTTTTAAAACAAAATAATCTAAGAAACTCCCTAATAAACTATATAATTTAGACAGGAAAAAAATTTAAAAGAGATTTTTATAAAAATATTATAATTCTCACAAAAATATAAAATACTTAAATATATAATTAACTAATAATTTCTATAAATAGTTTAAGTTGCACATAGGAGTGGGCAATTAGGCATGAATTCATAGGCGCAAGGACCTATTTTGGTTGGGAGACGTATACAATGGCTTAGACCTTAGATTTAAGCCTTTAAAGCCAAAAAATCAAAATATGTTGATTTACAAATGAAGATTAATTATTATTATTATTATTATTATTATTATTATTGTTGTTGTTGCTGCTGCTGCTGTATATATAAAATTGATTAATGTATTGAATATGGACTCATGAAGTAATTCATATGATAAAGTATTGTAATGCAATTAGAAGCGAGCAAAATCAAATCGAAATCAAAAAATCAAATCAAATTAATTGGTTCGGATTGATTTGATTTGATTTTTTATAATATTAATTCGGTTCAGTGATAGCAAAAAAAATTTGGTTATAACTAAACCGATTAAATTTTTTTTAATATATATATATATATATGTGTGTGTGTGTGTGGTGGAAAATAAATAAATTTAAATGCTCTATTATAATTATTATAGAAAATTAATTTTTTTCTTGAAAAAATATATTAGTATTAATTATTTTTTGGACTTATATATATATATATAGAGAGAGAGAGAGGGAAATAAATAGACTTAAATGCTTTATTATTATTATTATAGGAAATTGAGCTTTTTGAATAAAATAAATTAGTATTAATCATTATTCTTTTACTTGTATTTTTATAATTCATTATCATTGTCACAGGAAATTGAATTTATTTAAATAAAATGAATTAATATTAATTATTTTTTGAAATTTTTTATTTTAAGATATATATATATATATATATATATATATATATATATATATATATATATATATATATATATATATATATATATATATATATATATATATATATATATATATATATATATATCCAAAACTAACACTTAAATTTATGTCATATTTATAAAAAAAAAAAAAAAAAAAAAAGAAAAGCCCCAAAAAAGCCCAACAACTCAAAACTAACAAATCGAACCGAACCGAACTGATCTTTTTAATTCAGTTTAGTTTTATACTGACTGCAGTTCAGTTTGGTTTACAAAATTGTAAAAGTTTGTTGTTCGGTTTTTTCGATTAATCGATTGCACACCCCTAAACCCAATCATTGATTGAAAAATATCAAGAAGGTTAAATCATTGGAAATTGCTTTAAGATTAAGAACGAAGAATTTACCTAATTAGATTGCAGGGCTCAAAAATGGTGATGTTTAGCTATTTTAGGATTTTGGATTGCAAGATCTGGCGTCAAGAATCGAAAAAGAGAAAAAAAATTAATGTGCATATAGAGATTTATGAGCTGATTGGATGGGTGTAGGGAAGAATAATAAATAGAAAGATAAGAAAAGGTAAGGATAGAAAGAGAAGGAAAATGAAGAGGAAGTATAGATACTAACCTTTCACTTGTTTTTGAGAGGAGCGAAGGAGAATGGGTAATTTGGAGAGGAGCGAGGGAGAATAGGTAATTTAAGGAAAGTTTTAAAATTACAAAAATAATCTTATAACTTGAAAATAATATAAAAATAAATACATATATATTCAAAAAAATAATAACATTATTTTACATTCAACATGTCCAAAACATTTATATGCATGCACATTTATATATTCTAAATAATTCATATATTTGTAAATTGCTAATATTTTTCTATAAGAATAAAAAAAAATCATATTTAACCATACTACTATGACAACATAAAATATGAAATATAAGTACATTTTTTTTTTGCCAAATAAATATACGTACATATTTTATAAACATAAATTTATTTTCTAATACTAACGTTACTACTCATATAGTTTAGAATCCATATTATTAAAGCCATTAACATAGTTTAGAATTCAAGTCCATAAATATAAATATTATATGGATGACAAAATTAAGATATTAGTTCAAAGTTCATTAGGTCTTAATACGTAATTACATATTCACTCTAATAAATTGAAACTAAACTAATAATTTGGTTCATTAGCTCCTTTCATTATTTGGAATAACCATTTTTTACTATATTACCCCAGACATCCAAGCAAAGCCTTCGACATTTCAGGCTTTTGAATAAGATAAAATTAGCATGCATATCAATTTTGTTCATATTTATTTCAACCAATAAATTTCACACTTCATTCTTTGAGAATTGGAAGTGTGCTAGCTTTCACCAACTTAGATGTTGAATTTGCAATAGTTTGAGTAACATTATCAAGTCTCTCTTTTAAAGCTAAAACTTTTTCATCAATTTTCAATTTCTTGGTACTTTTGAGTTTTGAAAATGCTTCAGCATGAGAGTTTACTTGTGATCTTAAAGTTAGCTCATTATCATGAATTTGAGCATTTTGAGCATTTTCCCCAACTGTATAAATATTTTATAAAGTGGCATCATATTGGGATATCATGAAATCAATGCTATCAATAGTATCACTTGAAGCATCAACATTGTTCTCTTCAACAATACTAGCCCTTCGCCTCCTCATTTTTGCTGCAATTTCAACTTGTTGTTCAGTAACTCTATCTTTTGCAAAAAGTTGACATAACTTGTTAAAATTTGGCATTTCTTTCTTATGTCATTTAGCAATTTCAGGCTTCACCTTTAAATTATAAAAATACATAAAAATATAAATATATAAATAAGTGTATTATTAAGCATGCTGTTTTAGTGGCAAAACTTATAAATTTAATATGTACCTTAATTAATTGTTGCCAAACTTTAGGTTTTACAGTGATTATTTCAACAACCAAAATTAAGCATGCCATTTTTGAATAAGTCATAACATGGAAACCAAAATTTTTGAATAAGTCATAACATGGAAACCAACTATTTTAATGTATTTCATGCGATTTTGGATTTTTTCTTATCAATTGGCTTGTCAAGAAATTAAATCACCCTAAAGTAAAAATAGACAATGAGTATCTAATATTTAAAAAACAAGTAAATTTAGAAAATTAAAACTTTGTTTCAACTCCATCTTCAACTAAATTCTTTATTATATTTGATGAAACAAAACTAATATTCTAAACAATATAAAATTAATTAGGATTTTATAGAAAATTAATTAAGATTTTATAGATTTTCTTAACTTATTAAAATTAATTATATGATAAATAAATTATTAGTTATTTATGGCATAATGATTAAATAAATTAACATTTTAATCAATATGTAAAACAAAGCAATATTAATAAAAAAATTCAATAAATAAACACAAGGTCGTCAATTATTTAATGGGCTATATGAAAACAATAATGAATTCCACATAATAAAACTAATATTCTAAGTATAATTTTGTAGATTTTCTTAACTTACTAAAATTAATTACATGATAAAAATATTTTAAATAAATTAATTTTTATTTATGCTATAATAATAAATTAATTAACATTTTAATCAATTTATAAAATGAAATAATAATAATAATAAAAAACACATGTTATTCAATTATTTAATGGGATATATGAACGCAATAATGAATTCCACACAATAAAACTAATGTTCTAACTATAATTTTCAAAACTTTGTTAACTTATTAAAATTAATTATAAGATAAAAAGGTTCTAAAAATTATTATTTATTTACATCATAATGAATAAATAAATGTTATTCAATCAATTTGTAAAATAAAAAAAAATCCAATAACTGAATATATGGTCTCAATAAAACATAGAAATAAAATTAAAAGACAACAACAAACTAAAAAATAGAAAAATAAAATATTAGAAGAACACTAACCTGAAGAGCAATTGCAAACACTGTGAATAAGTGGGATAGTAAAGCAAACAATGAAAGAGAAAAATGGAAATGTAATAATAAGGTGGTAAAAGTAATTAATATCGAGACTTAATGAATGAAAATATAATAATGTAATAAATATCCAGCTATCCCTCTCTATTCTCTAATTTAAAATGTAGGAAACTTGAATATTAAAGTGTAAGAGGGTAAGACTTATCCTTCTTTGCTATTCCTTACACTTATAAAAACTTTATTTCATTCTTCCCAAATAAAGGTAAGGATATACTTCATTACTTACCCTCCCTTTCCCTTCTCTACACTCCATCTAAACAAGTTGTTAGAGAGGAAGAGGAGAAAAAAACAAAAAGAAATATACGTGTTAAAAGTTATACCTGCATAGTCCACTTAATGTCACAATTACCCTTGCTAATGTGGTTTACTTTTATCATAATTTTAGCTAAGTCAAAGTTCTGAAATTGCTTGCGTGAACTCGAATTTTAACTTGTTCATATTTGACTCAATATTTTTTTTTTAAGTTCAAACTTGGATTGAGCTTTAAAATTATATTCAAATTTGGCTTATTTAAACTCAAGTCGAGCTTAAGTTCGGCTCATCAAAAACTTGTTTTATAAATTATAATATAATTCGACTCATTAATAAATTATAATTGAGTTACGCTCAAACTTGACGTGTTTATAGCTTATCAGAATACTCAATTTCTTAAATATTTATTTTTAATAAAATAATTGTAACAAAAAATACTTTTTTTAGTAAAACAATAAAAAATACTTATAATAATATAAAAGCAAACGCATCCAATTAGTAAAAAAAATTAATCACAAAATTGAACATTATATGTATCATCAAGATATTAATTAATAATAAATATTTTTAAAGATTAAAATATTATATTGTATAATAAGAAAATATTAGATTATGTTAATTAAAAATATATATATTTTAGTCAAAATAAACTACTAAAAAGATTGTAGGAGTATTAAAATATTTTTTAGAATGCCAAAATTATTAAGTTAATAATAATAATAATAAAGTTGTTCATGAGTTTATTAATCAAAATGTTCGCAAGCTTGTTCATAATTTATAACTGAGCTATTCACGAGTCTAATCAAGTCGAGTTTAACTTTGTTCGACTCGTTTATTCATCGAATCTTACAGTAAGCTCAAACTTGGCTTATTATAAAATGAATTGAATGCGAATAAATTTTTATCAAGTTAAACATTAAGTCGCTCGTAAATGACTTGTCTTATTTATAACACTACCAATTGCCCACTCCTAAATGGTACTTAAATTATTTATAGAAATTATTAGTTAATTATATAATTAAGTATTTTATATTTTTGTGAGAATTATAATATTTTTATAAATAACATATCATGAAACATACATGCAAAAATAAAAAGAAAATATAAAAGAGTAATAATCAATTCATATATTATTCTAAATGATTTAAATTATATATATAATAAAAACTCATAATGCAAATTTTGATCTGGGATTAAATATAACATGAGTCACATACATAATTACTTTCTTTAGAAATAAATATTCAATTTTAATAAACTAAATTTATTTATAATTTAAATTATTATTTTAAATATTAATAAATTTAAAAGAGTGTATCTTATCTTTAATCCGATTGTATATCTTATTTAAAAAAATTATTATTTTCTATAATACTAGATAAGCACTTAAACATTGTGTTATAAAATAATGTTTCATCGTTGAATTATTAAAATGATCACATAAAAAAATATTAAAAGATTCCTAAATCTAAAAATGGCAAAATGCTTAGTTTTCCTTATGAATTTTCTTTAAAAAAAAAAAGACAATAAAATGTATGACTCTTATTTTTTTTTTCCCTCTTAACATCCTAACTATAAAATTTTATTTAACTATATATAATAAAATTTGATAATAGATATAAATTTTAAAGTTCATATCCTAATGAAAACGTGAAATGAAAATTTAAAGACATCACATGATTTTTTAATTATTATTTAGAAGTTAAATTATGCATTTCACCTTCTAAAAATAAATAATTTATGTGACATTATTTATCTTTTTTAACCATGTTTAAAATGTAAATTATTTTTATATAACTTCAACTAATTCGAATATGATTTCAACAAAACTAATTAGAAATATGAATAAAATACTTTTTAAAAAAATAATAAAATTACATGGATGAAAAAGCAATAAAATATTTTCTATTCTAAATGACGTAATTGTATCTGACACAATAAAAATAATTATGTAATTTTTACACAATTTATGATACATTCAAAGGTAATTATGATTTATTTATTTTTTAATATATTATGTATTTAAATTTCATTAGTTTGCTTTAATTTTTTTATACAAGTTGCATCATCTAACATTATTCTAAAACTAAAATAATGCATGTGCTTTGTAAAGGGCTATTTAAGATTTTTTTCAATACATTTTTTGGTTAGATTAGTTACAAATTTTAATTTTAAATATTTCAATTCCATAATTAAAAAATTATAAATATAACTAAAATAATTAATAATCTCATTAAAAAAATTAACAAAATGGTATATTTACAATGTTCTAATTAATCCACCTAAAAAATAATATTCTAATTGAAATATGAAATAAAAAATTGAAAGATGAGATGAATATGTCAATAATATTAGATAATCTACAATATTAAATACTATATTTTTTGATAAATCTTCTTTATTATTTTGAAATTTCAAATATAAAATATTAAATTTAAAAATTAATATAATGATATACGTGGTTTTCAATTTCATAGTTTGTTTACTTAATTGAACGATAATTAAAATCATTTAAAAACTAAAAAATCAACAGGTGATTAAAAAAAAAGAGGATTTAAAAAGAGAAAAAAAAATAAAATTTAAGAATTGATTTGATAAGCAAATAAATTGAGTATGAACATTTGTTTAACTATTTTCTATGATAAATATCTATGATAAAGACTATTAAAAAATTAATAATTAAAAATGAAATACCAAAAATATGATAAAAATTATATAGAAAATGATAGTCAATAAAAATAAAATGTGTATGCCAAAATAAGATTACTTAGAAAAAAAAATTTTGTTAGACAAATATATGAACTATATTATATACAAAAATTATATATTTTTTGATAAATTTTCTTTATTATTTTAAAATTTCAAATATTAAATATTAAATTTAAAAATTAATATAATGATATACGTCGTTTTCAATTTCACAATTTGTTTACTTAATTGAACGATAATCAAAATTATTTAAAAACTAAGAAATCAATAGGTGATTAAAAAAAGGATTTAAAAAGAGAAAAAAAAAATAAAATTTAAGAATTGATTAGATAAGCAAATAAATTGAGTATTAACATTCGTTTAACTATTTTCTGTGATAAATATCTATGATAAAGACTATTGAAAAATTAATAATTAAAAATGAAATACTAAAAATATGATAAAAATTATATAGAAAATGATAGTTAATAAAAATGAAATGTGTAGGCCAAAATAAGATTAGCTAGAAAAGAAAATTTGTTAGACAAATATATGAACTATATTATATACAAAAATTATACATGATTGATGCAAATGTTTATAAAATTTATATTTATAGATTTTACAACTTTATTAATATGATATTAAAAAAATTATAAAATATAAAAGCAATACAATTCAATATCGTGCGCATATGTGTATATATATTTCACAATATTATAAAATCAAAATATAAAAAATATAACTCAAAATTAAAACTCAAAATATATTGACCAAGATTTTTGCCCACAAAGCATGTGACATCTTATAAATATAAGTCCTTATAATTATTGCAAATAGAAGAGAAAATTAAATTTGAAATACTAACTATATATCTAAATCCAATGATATAAGTACTTAAATTAGAAAATAACTTTATCAAAAAATTATTAAAAAAAAGGAAATTTGTTAAATGAAAGTGAAAAATTTGAAAAAGAGGGAGACGCATTTGAATCATATAGTCCAATATGGTATACTCTATAAATGAATTGGAATAAATGAGAGGGTATTTGGGAGTAGGTGGAAAATGAAAGAAAATAAAATGAAAAGAAAAAGTAAGGGAAAGCTTATTAAATTTGTAAAAGCTGATTTTTTTTAATGGTTTGCACAAATTTTAATGAAATTTTCATTAATTTCCTTCTTAAAATAGGAGAAAAATGTATTGAAATTTGTGTAAAAATACTAAAAAATTAGCTTTTACAAACTTCAATATATTTTTCTCTCCCATTTTATTTATACTCATTTTCCGTCTATTTTCCAAGCACATTTTAAAACATTAAAGAGAAAAAAAAATATATTAAAGACTGAAAATACTACCAATAAATAAATAAGAAAAACATTGAGACAATGAAACATAAATATATAAAAATTATATATTAAATTATAATTATTCATAATCAAAATGTAACTTATACATAATTATTATGGTAATTATGAAAATTAACTTTTTATTTTACTAAAATCATTTTTAAATTATTTATTAGTTTATAAAAATTAATTATTCATAGTCATTCATAAGTATTATAACTTATAAATAATTAATATAACAATGCTTAGTAACAATAATTTTATAATAACAAATCAACATCTTATATCTTTGTACAAAAGAAGAAAGTAAAAAAAAAATTAAAGAGTTAATAGAATTTACGAAATTTCAGTTATATATTTGTAATTTTCTAGACTTTTAATAAGCCGTAAATTTAATTATTATAAAACTTATTTTGGTTACAAATAAATAATAATAATAATTAATGAATTTTTATTAAATTAATGAAAAAAGTTAAATAATCTTATAGTTAATTACTTAAAATAACGTATAATAAAAAAATAAAAGAGAACAAATAGCTTAAAAATTTTATCATTT
Organism: Reutealis trisperma; assembly: GCA_947687605.1. Taxonomy (NCBI): domain Eukaryota; kingdom Viridiplantae; phylum Streptophyta; class Magnoliopsida; order Malpighiales; family Euphorbiaceae; genus Reutealis; species Reutealis trisperma. The sequence goes on from CANTUT010000112.1 coordinate 1,987,907, forward strand.
CAATAAATTGTAACTATAATTTTATTATATTAAGATATATTAATTGAATTACATTGTGATATATTAATTGAATTAATATTAATTATTTATTTTTTATTATTTATTAGCATTAAATAATATGTTGATAAAATTTATTTATAAATATATATAAAATAATTTATTTTATAGTTAATTACACACGTTTTATTATAATATATTTTTTGTGCTATTTGTATGTCATGTATGCAAGCTAAACTCATAAATACAAGCTACAAGACATGTTAACAGAAATTGTTGAATTGTTATATATATATATATATATATATATATATATATATATATATATATATATATATATATATATATATAACTAGGATATTATTTGATATATTTTTTAGAAAGTATACTTTTCGAAAAATTATTTTTTATGAAGTAAATTTTTCAAAAAATAATTATGTATTTAATTTGTGTATAACTTTCTGGTAAATAAAATTTTTTATTTGAATTAATAATTAGAAAGATAATGAAATCTCACTCTATTTATTTAATTCTATTTAGTATATGATAAATATGTTAATTTATATGTATTTTAATTAAAAAAGTTTAATTTTCTTTTTTTTTTTAAATATACTTTTTTCAAATTTATAAAATAAAAATAAACATTCTATTTTTTAAAATTTTTTAATAATAACTATTAAATAAATTAAATTTTTTATTTCTCAAAAAATTATATTTATTTAGTTTCCTTATTTCGTGCCAAATAATATCTGGATTTATATTTTTACCTCATTAATTCAAATTACACTTCTACGGTTGAAAGAATCTTCTGGAACCTCATTTCTCACAATAAATCTAAACCCTAGTACTATCCTTCTCGCACTCTCGTTGTCTCCTCAGTCATTTCCTTATCCGCACACAGACCATCGATCGACAAACAGCACTCTCAAAGAACAAAAATTATACTTTCTCGTTTGAGTTACAAAGAAATGGCAACATCTAATGCTATATCCACAGCTTCCATTCTTTGCTCTCCCAAACAGGTATTGCTAGCTGAGATTTTCTGTTTGTTTCCCGAGAAAAAGTGGAGCAAATGAAAGAATTTAATTATTTAAATGGGAAGATTGAAGGCAAAATTTAATGGGTTTTATGGGTTTTCATTAATGTTTTAATTTGTTTGTGTGGATATTTAAATCTATTTAAATCTTCTATTTTGAGTATTTACCTTGTAGCTTTCGCCAATTTCTTAGTTTTACTTATATTCAATTCAATGGAAAGTTCTATTTGTTTTGATTTTTTTGTTTGAATTGTATGCAGGGAAGCTTGAGGAGGAGAGTAAATCAGCAGCACAATCAAAGGTTGAATTATGGGCATTCAGCTAGAAGATTTACAGTGCGAGCTAATGCAAAGGAAATTGCTTTTGATCAGAACTCGAGGACTGCTCTTCAGTCTGGCATTGATAAACTTGCTGACGCTGTTGGGCTTACACTTGGTCCTAGGGGTAACTACTTGTTCTAAGTCTTAAGTCTTAAGTCTTTCATAACTAATAAAGATTAAATATATGCATGTTTAACATAGTTAATTGGGCTTGAAACATGTTGTTAACCAATTGATATATTCAAGTTAAATCCTTGCTTTTGTTTTTTGTAGCTGCAATTTTAGAGTGAAATGCAAATTACTATTTAAAAATTCAAGGTGAAATACTAGATAAAGCTCAATTCGGTTTGTAGCACATTGTAAATAACCTATTTTGTGGTGGAGGTGAAAATGTGTTTGTTTTCAATCCTTTCAAGGGGCTCAAAGTAGATTGTTCAACTTTCATTGTGCATAACTAGTCTGCTTGATTATCGCTTGCCGCATTTTAGGTGAATGTTGACCAGAATTGTTTTAGTATGTAGTTCTTGACAAGCGTCAAGTTGATGTAAACAAGTATGAAGTCTATAACTTTCTCCTTTCACAAATTGATATGATTAAGTTTTTCTGCTGGCAATTACGTGCTCTTATATATAATAATCCTTTCTTGTTTTCTAAGTGGCTTAGGATGTATTTTTGCGAAGGATTCAATATTTAGGCTTTTTCTATTTTTCCCCTCTGTGCAGCTTTTTAGCGTCAAATTATGGTAAGGAAATATAAAGAAAAAAAAAATAATGTGAATTCCCGTTATTCTTTTCCATCTTGTAGGGAGAAATGTTGTCTTGGATGAGTTTGGAAGTCCCAAGGTAGTCAATGATGGTGTAACAATTGCCCGAGCTATTGAACTGCCTGATCCCATGGAGAATGCTGGTGCAGCTCTGATAAGGGAGGTTAGACTTTTTTTTACAGAAACTTGCACGTTGCTTTATGTAGTTTACTCATTAACTTATTATATGCTTACCATTTGCTGTCCTGTTTTCTACTTATACGACATTTACATGCTTTGTATTCGTGGGATGAAGGTTGCAAGTAAAACTAATGACTCTGCTGGTGATGGAACAACAACTGCATCAGTACTTGCACGAGAAATGATCAAGCTAGGGCTTTTGAGTGTCACCTCTGGAGCCAACCCAGTATCATTAAAAAGGGGGATTGATAAGACTGTCCACGGTCTGATAGAGGAGCTAGAAAAGAAGGCTAGGCCTGTTAAAGGTCGTGATGACATCAAAGGTATTGTACTGCTTACTCTCACTTAATCAAATTCTTCTGGATCCCGATTATTTTCTAATTATTTGAGTTATAATTTATATTGGATTATGCCTCCAGCTGTTGCTACTATTTCTGCTGGAAATGATGAACTTATTGGGACAATGATTGCTGATGCAATTGACAAAGTTGGGCCTGATGGTGTTTTGTCAATTGAGTCATCATCCTCATTTGAAACAACAGTAGAAGTTGAAGAAGGAATGGAGGTATTGTTATTCCCTGCCCCCCTCCTGTCCATGATTTGTGCTAATTATGGTTAGTAGATTCTAAATAGTTAGCCTGTTTCTTGTGGGTTGCAGATAGACAGAGGTTATGTCTCCCCTCAATTTGTAACAAATCCTGAGAAGCTAATTTGTGAATTCGAGAATGCAAGAGTGTTGGTTACAGATCAAAAAATTTCAGCAATAAAGGACATAATTCCCCTGCTGGAGAAGACCACTCAATTGAGAGCACCTTTGCTTATTATTGCTGAGGATGTCGCTGGGGAGGCTTTGGCTACCCTTGTTGTGAACAAGCTGCGGGGTATTCTTAACGTTGCTGCCATCAAAGCTCCTGGATTTGGTGAACGAAGAAAAGCTATGCTTCAAGACATTGCCATCTTGACAGGTATCAGATTTTTTTAAATAATGAAGGATGTATTTTTATTTTATTTTATTTTTTTTTTTTTTAATAATGTTAGCTAAATTATTGGGCAGCATGAAAGCTCTGTGTGTGTGTGTGTGTGTGTGTGTTTCCCACTTGGATAGTGTTGAGAAATTGTAGTAATCTTTTGTTGCCCATTTCCTTTTACTTGCAAGTGTTATGGAATTAGATTTATATTAATATTGTTGGTTGTTTCTGGCTTTCCTGCATTTTAGGAGCCGAGTTCCAAGCCAGTGATCTGGGTTTGCTCATTGAAAACACATCAGTTGAGCAGCTTGGTTTGGCCAGGAAAGTGACCATAGGCAAAGACTATACCACCATTATTGCAGATGCTGCATCTAAGGATGAGCTACAAGCCAGGATTGCACAGTTGAAAAAAGAGATGGCTGAGACAGATTCCGTGTATGACTCAGAGAAACTGGCTGAGAGAATTGCCAAATTGTCTGGTGGGGTTGCTGTTATCAAAGTGGGGGCTGCAACAGAGACTGAGCTTGAAGACCGGAAACTACGAATTGAAGATGCCAAGAATGCAACATTTGCTGCGATAGAGGAAGGTATTGTGCCTGGTGGTGGTGCTGCATTGGTTCATCTCTCAGCTCATGTTTCTGCAATTAGGGACAAAATTGAAGACTCGGATGAGCGATTAGGTGCTGATATTGTTCAGAAGGTAATAGTTCTCATTTTCAAATTCTTGTGCCTGGTAATAAATTTTTCTGTTAACGTCTATGACGAATTCAGTTACCCAAAGACTTGAATGGCCTAAACTTTCTGTGGATACTGCTGGCTTATAGATGCAAAATGCAAGTCTATCTTTTGTATCCCCTTCAAAGTCTTGGAGCTTTTTAATCAATGTTCGTTTTTGGTCGATTGCACTGACTAGAATATGTTTGCATATAGGCATTGGTAGCACCAGCATCATTGATAGCTCAAAACGCTGGAATTGAAGGTGAGGTGGTTGTGGAGAAACTAAAGGCTAGTGAATGGGAGATTGGTTATAATGCCATGGGTGACAAGTATGAGAACCTGGTGGCGGCTGGAGTTATTGACCCAGCAAAGGTGACTAGATGTGCACTGCAGAATGCTGCATCAGTTGCTGGAATGGTCCTGACAACTCAGGCCATTGTGGTGGAAAAGCCTAAGCCTAAAGCATCAGCGGCAGCTCCTCCGCAAGGTCTTATGGTGTAATGACTAGGAAATTTTTAGCACTAGTTAGTTTTTTCAAAGATAAATGAGGGTTTTTGTGGCGATGAGTGAGCTTAACTATGTTGGGAATGCCTTTTTTTTTTTTTTTTTTTTTGGGATGGATGGAAAATATTACCATTGATAAATTGCATCAAGTTTACCGTTGTTGAAAATGTGTAGTAATACCATTAATGCAATGCTGCATAACGGGAGGATTTCACGGACATTCTCTATGTATCATCGTTTATGACAATTATTCTGCTATGCCTTAACTGTTAAGAGGAAATTGAGCTGAATGTAATGTGATTTCTCTGGGGTTGTATTCTTTCTGCCGAGAGGATGCCAAATTTGCATTTTGTAGCTTACTAAAAGCTAGTCGGTTAGAAAACGGAGAATTAATTTGGGTCCGTGCCCTCGTACAATAGTTAATACGAGTGTGAATTTAGAGCCCTAAGTATAAATTTTTCCTTTCATACAATAAATTATTTATACGCCCCGTTTAGCTTCAATCTTCTGTATTGTGAGATTAGAATTGAACTATTGAGCTATTAGTACAATAATTATAGAATATAATTTAATGATAGATGTATATAAAATTTAATAATATTTCATATTTTGATTCCTCATTTGGATGTTATTGAATTATATGCAGTAAGATTTTTATAAATTAATAATAATAATTTACTAATTTATTGAGCTATTATTAAAATAATTATAGAATATAATTTAACGATAAATATATACAAAATCTGATAATATTTCATATTTGGATTCTACATTTTGATGTTATTAAATAATCTGCAGTAAGATCTTTATAAATTTATAATTTTCAATTAATCGATAAAATAACAATTTATTGATTTATTGATTGTATTTATAATTTAAAGTAAGATTCAACTAATTAATTAAAAATTTATTTTATTTTATAAAAATATAAATTATTTTATTATTAAAAGGAGATTAATCATATAAATTAATTCATATCTATTTGATTTGCAAGTATAATTTAATTGTATTAATTTTCTTAATGTAATTGATATTTTAAAAAATAACAGATTCATATTTTAAGAAAATATGAATATAAGATATGTAAATTTAGTTAATTATTAATTTATGATATGAATAGATAAACGGATTATATAAAGTTTTTAAAAGAATTATTATTTTATTATTTTATTGAAATTATTAATTTAATTTATTAGCTTAAATTGATATTAAAAAAATTTAATATTTAATAAAAAGTTATTAATTTATGAAATATTAATTTATAGAGATTTTTACTATAGACTTGCAATTAGAACTTCCCAGTCATTGCAATGGGGAGATATTGTGATCCCAGCATTTGTTCGCTTTGATTAGGCGTAATACATTTCATTCAGAGTCTAGTCCAGATCTTTTGAGCCCTTTTCTAGCTTGGGCTGGCCTTATATACAAATATAATCCTACATTGGGCTTCCCCTTCTAAATTAAAAGAGACCCAATGCATATTTTTTTAATGCTAGTACATGAGACAATCTAATAATGGAAATGTATTTGAAACGCAAAAGTGATTGATTTTAAAAATTTCTTATATTATATTATTAATTTAATTTTTAAATTTTAATAAAAATTAATTAAATTTTTAACTTTATAATAAATTTAGTAAATTATTATTAAGCAAATTAATAATTCAGTTAATTAAATTTATAAAGTTAAAGTGTTTAACTAAATTCAATCAACATTTAAAATTAAATTGATAATATAGTATAATAAATTTAAGGATAAATTTTCAATTTTTAATTTTTTAATTAATAGAATTTTTATTTTTATTTTTTACAATTGTGATTTAAAGTAAAATTCTAACTAAAATTTTAAATTGGAATACAACTGAAAAGAAATATATAATTATAAAAAAATGTAAAATTCAAGGTAAATTCATGCATTAGGCAATTAATATAAAAACATACAATCATAAACTAATAAAAGATAATAGTCATAATTTTTTGATATTTAATACTAACATATACTCCCTCCATTCCAAAAAAATTATCTACTATTTATTTTTAAAATATTTCAAAATATTTGCCAATTTTAAAAATAGATATATTTATTTATCCTTATTAATTGAAAGATGTATATTTTTAAAATTAATAATACACGTAATAATAAATAAGAATATGTAAGTAAGTGAAAAAATATAATAAAATTTATGAATTAACAAGTTATTAATAATATTTTCTTAAACTATGTGAAAAAAAATTAAATAATTTCTTTGAGACGGAGAAAATATAAATTAAACACATACATTATTGTCTCTTTGTATTACAAATTACCGACTGTTAAAAATGAGTGACGTTGATAGTTGATATAGCTGTTGTGAAATGTGAATATTTGGAAGTTGATCATTGATATTTAATAGTTGGAAAATATGATCATTTAGTAAAATTGATAGTTGTTGTGGCTGAAATGTTACATGAAGATTAAAGATATGATTTATTTTTAATATATTATTACATATATTTTAGTTATTTTTATTTTTTAATGTGTGATATAAATTGTAAAAATATTAAAAAATTATAAATAATTATTTTTTATATATTTGTATTTTCCTCGTTTAATATGTTATTTTTTACAAATATTATTTATAACATTTCATAATTATTTATTATTATTATTATTATTATTATTATTATTATTATTATTATTATTATTATTATTGTAGTTATATGAAAATATTTTATTAATAATAATTTTTTGATAGGTGTAAGATGATCTAAAGTTAAAAGAACTACCAACTGATGAAAAAAATGTCAAAATGGAACTTTTAAATCAATAGTTGTTTTAACTTCTAACAGCTAATAATTGTTATTTTATTATTATTATTATTATTTTTTTTTTTTTACCTAATGAGTTTTGCCCAGCTATTAAATGCAAATCAGTTATTAGTTGTACCAAACACCTTCATAATGTTTATATATAATATCATAACAAAACTAGACATGTAAATTTTCCTTTTCTAAAATTAGATTTGTTAAATTATTTTATCTTAGGTGCTACTAGCAATTTGAATATTGAAGAAATTATCATTTCATTGGTCAGAAGTTACAAGATTGTTTAGCCACAATGTAGAATATCAATTAGGATAATATTTGATAAAACTGAAAATTAAGTGTTCAAAATTTAAATATTTAATAAAATGAGTGATATAATTTTTAAATAGTAAAAATATTTAAAAATTTACTATTTAAAAATTTAATTATTTATTATATTTTATATCTTATCATTTTAACTGATTTTCAAGTTAATTTAAATTTTTAGAATATAGTTATTAAATAAATTTAAAATGATTAAATGCTGAAAATTTTAATTTGAAATATTGAGTGGTGTTATTAAATACTACCTAAAATTACATAGTAGCTATCAACTTCATAACTTTTCATTTAAAATTATTTATTTATGAATACTTCTATTAAGTCTATTTCAATTAATAAATGTCATTATTTTGATATGTTATATCATTATAAGAAATGTTTTCCTTTTTTTGCCCAAACATTATAAGAAACAATAAAAGGAGAAAAATTAGACGTATTAAATACTAATCAAATTTGTTATTTGTTATCGAATTAATAATTTAATAATATAAAAAAATTAAAATTAAAATCTTAAATATTCCTTTCTATTTGAGATTAAAAAAGAGAGGGACAAGAAATGATAAAGAATTGTCAATTGAGCTCTAAAGGGACACGATTGAAAATGTCGAAAAAAATCATGTGGCCCACTGAAATTGTGAATTATTTGAGTGCCCAAATGAAATGAAAAGTGACCAATGAGATCCCATTTCTTTCATTTTAGTACATAAAGTTGGAATAAAATCCAAAATTGATACCATGATGAAAGAATCCACTTTTTTGTAAATTTTTGCAATCACGCCAGGATTTCTGCCTTTTTTTTTTTCCTTCTTTAGCCATACTTTTGAATTTTGGTCAATGAAGGCCATTATTAGTGAATAAATAAATAAATATATATATATATATATATATATATATATATGTATGAGTAAATAATATTTTTTATTAGTATAAAGGTATTCTCAAATCAATTTAGGCGTAAATTGATTTTTTTTTCGAACAAGTCTAAAGTTTCACCCTTATATTTAATGTGTATATCTAAAAAATTAATTTATAAATTGTGACCCTAATAATTGAATTCTGATTGATAAAAAAAAAAAAAATTTTTTATCAATTAAAATAGTGATTACAGGTTAATTTCAATAATACGTAACAACGGTATTTAGGGAATATCAAATTTAATTATTTTTATTATAAACTCACATAAAATTTTTCTTAGATCACTTTAATCATTAGCTGTCTAACTTGGATCGTTGATTGTCAGTGTAACTTTTATTTATAAAGAATAATATCAAGGACATTTTTTTTATTATTACATACGAATCAAATTCAATATAATTTTATTTTATTTTCTTTCAATAAAGTGCAGTGGAATCTCTTAATTATACAATTTTTTTTCCATCAAGATCCATAAGATATTAAGATATTAATAAAAATTCAGGTTGTTGTTCTGGAGATCAAATTCATTTCTTTTAGTATATATTTGAGAATTGTTTTTAGTTGAATTGTAATTTCAGTCTAATTGGAGGACCAAAAATGCAATTTAACTTTTTCAATATTTATTTTTGTGTATTTTCAGTTCAATCTTGTCAATTTTGTCACCTATGGAGATTAATAAAATTTCATACAAATTCATACACCAAGGCCATAAAATGCATATTCACCTTTGTATGAGATTCAATTTCGATTTTTCTTTTGTTTAATATTTAAAAAAAAATCTCATACAAATACTTTCACGATCTATGTGAGTTTCATAATACAAATTTTACAATTTAACTTTTTTTTTTCATAATTCAAACTTATAACGTAAAAGATTAAAAATTTAAATTTGACGGTCTTTCTTTTCCTTTAAATTTTTTTTGATACATTAAAAGAAAAGTACTTATGTTCATACATAAACTTATTTATCAATCAAAATTGAGTTTGAAGAATTAAAAAATATTAAATTTTTTAAAAAATTCAATATAACCTGTATTTTTTTTTATAAATTGAAATCTATATTTTCCAACTATGAACAAATTTACTCATGAATTATAATGAGATATCAATTATCATTATATACTGCCACCAAACTAATATATTTTGAATTAAGTTCTTGGTAGAAACTTAATGATTTTTTTTATTTTTATCAATATCCAACTAAATAATAATAAAATAAAATACTGTACCAATGCATGCTCTGCAATTAACGTAAGGAGTACATATATATATATATATATACACACGCTCTAAAATCACTTTAGGCTATTCTCTTGGATCTCTATTATAACTAATGTTTTTAAAACTGAATTCAACAGTCAATCGAGCTCTTTATTAACTTATGATCTGATCAATCCAATTGATTAAGTTTAATAATTTGATCAACTTTTTTTATTTTTTTAATCTTTTCATTTATTTTTAATTTTTTTATTAATATGATGTCATTTTGCTAAATTTAATTTTTAAGCTTTTAAATTAAATCAATGATTAATTTTCGATTTAACTGATTTGGTCGATTAGTCCCATTCAATTTTAATATCACTTATTATAAACCGTGAAATTTTCAGGCAAATTAATGCATGGAGAGTGGGGACACTGCGTATATCTAGCTAGGATGCTATAATAATTAACACTAAATTTGAAGAGGACTTAAAGAAAATACTATAAAAATATATAAATATGTAGTGTGGGAGCAAGAATTAATTAATAGGTTGAAAAAGAAAGAGATTTTCTTTGGGCGGTAGATGATGATCATAATTTAGTATTGGAAGAATCTTTCTTTATAATCACTCAATGTGTTTTCAGAATTTGTTGGTCTAGAAATGGTTGCTATTTTCAACATTTTTTATGAATAATACAATAATTATTAATTAATGCAAGATATGGGAACTTCTTCTTCTTTTTCTTTTTCTTTTTTTTTTTTATTATTTATAGTTCACATTTAGGCATACGTGTTTAATTAAGATGCATTTAATCAAAGACTATATATATATATATATATAAATGGAAAAAAAAAAAAAGTATATATGCTGTTGAAGATTTTGTGACCATTATAGGAGCTCCCTGAAATCATGTAATTTGTCTTCTTTCCTCATCAAGTATAAAACATCCTGTTTATAATCGGAGAAAAGAAATTCTTGGTTAGATTGATTTTACCATTTCATCATAAATTAATCTAATAAAAATAAGACATAATAAATTAATAATGCCATATTAAATAATTAATGATTAAATTTTACTTATTTAATATGATATCATTAATTAATATATCATATATAATGAGATACTTTTAATTGATGTGTTCTATATGATATAGCGTCATTAATTGATATATCTTATTTTTATTAAGTTAATTTATGGGTAAGATAATAAACTCAGTATATTACTAAAAATTTATCTGTATACTAATTTGAAAAAAAATATATATTCTTCTATCTTTTTTTTAAAAGGAAAATATATTTTTCTATCTTTTATTCTTATTTTTGCAACATATGCATTATTAAGTTACAATTTAATTAACCAATTTAGCTTTAGCTTAGCTAAGGATTGTAGGTATGCCATTATCATTTGAATAATTCAACAACCTAGTTTGAATTCTATTATCTCAAGTAGTTATTGATGAGGAAAAGTCTTTATTTTATAAAAGAATTTCATAATAGAAACACACAAATTATTTTTAATGGGTTTTTTTTTTTTAATGAAATATTGGCCAAGGTCAACCAAGCACTATAACATTCCAGCTAGGTTGGCAGTCTCAAAGCACCCGACAACCAAGCCAAAATATCATTAATAACCAAAGAAAATCCAAGAGCAAGAAATAGTATTCAACCAAAAGGAAATAAAATACAATCAAGAAAATCCATAGTTCTCATGACCATTAGAATCATGAGCCAAAATAGAGGAACAAAAAGAAGATAGTTGGAACTACCACATGCTACAGCCAAGAGTCACTGCTCCCGATGGTTGTGTGAAGCTACAAATTACATATGTGAAATCCAATCCAAATAATAAGACCAGTCAGATAAAATATTTCAAGAGATTCTAAGACTTTTTAAAGCACAATGAAAATAAAGTCACTTTCCAGTAAAAAATGTCTCCAACCATATTTTCAAGCTTTATTAATAGCTCAAATTACTGCCTTTAACTCTGCTTCAAAAGCAAAGCTATTACCCAAGGAAAGAGCAAAACACTCTCTAACAAAATCCCGACAATTTTGAAATATACCATCTACTCCTAACAAATCAGGGGAATCCAAAGCTGACCTATCTATATTAACTTTTAATGGGTTGTTTTATTTTTTAAGCTATTGTATAATTTATTTTAAACCAATATTATTTCAAATAATAAATAAGAAATTCTAACATATATTTTGCTAGTTTATCATGTTGTGATTGAGTTATGATTTCTTTCATCATTAATTAAAGAGCTTTGTAACAATTTTAGATAAATTAGAATTGAAATATATAAAATCTATTTATGAGAACATATACATCTTATTATCGCCCTTAAATTAAGGTCAAATCTACACGCAAAATTATAGAACATAAATGCACTATTAATTAATCTTAATAAGCAAGACTTAGAATTCTCAAACTCTGAAAGCACCCCAAATGTTCTATTGCTAAATCAACCACTGAAAAGGTTATATAGACTCTTTAAGAATATGTTTGGTTTATTTCAAAGTTTGGAGTTGAATTTTCTTTAAAAGAGGATTTTATTTTTAGTTTTTTTATATATATTTTTCAATTAAATAAATATATTTTTTATTTAAATTATATTATTTTAAATGTAATTTTAATATAATTAATAAATTTTTATTAATTATTTAAAAATATATTTGAAAAAAAAAAATAAACTTGAAAAAAGATTAGGTTAGCCACCCACTGCCGTCAATGGCCTGCCCATGCTGCTAGGCAATCTTCGAATTTCTAAATTGCAAGCGGATATTAATTATTATCGCACTATTATGGAGCACATTTGCCGGTCAATTAACGGTATGATAGACTAGGAAATATCCTCCCATCCAAAGAAGCTTCCAAACCTAATTGCATTATTTTAATAAGATGTTTTAATTATAATTTTATTAGTTTTTGATTCAAGTAGTTATAATTTTTTTTTTTTTGAGAAATATGAATTTTATTTATAATGATTTGATAAAATTATTTAATTTGATATAAAAATAAAATATAAAATTGATAAATTAAAAAGACAAATTTTAATTCATAATTTTAACGTAATTGTGTATAATTACAATCGTTATCATTATGTGTGATGTTTTTCAGCTGGACTTTGGATTAGGATCAACGACAATGGACTACTTGCCTGGAAATTCGACAAAGTGAATCGTTTATCAAACTCATCCACGGCTATGCTTGAAATGTCATAATAAGAAAGGTAACTAACGTAACATTGAGGGGTCATTGCTTTTTGAAAGCACAATAAGGTGGATTAGATGGTCCCCTAATTTATGTTTTGAAGATTCCATTGCAAAATTTTCCTTATCAGCTTAAATTTTTATCAACAGCACAAGCATGTTTGTGACCCTGACATTAGTCAGCAGCATTGAAGAAAGAAAAATAAAAGATATGAAAGTGACCAAACATATAGTATTTATTTTTCCACAACATTTTCTTTACATATTATCACAAACATATAGTATTTATTTTTCCACAACATTTTCTTTACATATTATCAATCTCCTAAATACAATTTCTATCAAATATATAAGTAATAATTAGGCACACACATAACTTAATAATAAGTATATATATATATATATTCTAGCAATAAATATAAATTTAATTTTTCTTTTTAATATTGAAACAAATTAAATACTCATTGATATATTTAGACATAGTTTAACAATAAATATACAAATGATCTAAATCATTTTTTTTTTGACATATAATTATATTCGAGTTCAAATCTAAATCAAACTAAAAAAATTATTTAAAAATATTTTGTGAAATTTTCAAGCAAGCTCAAATTTATTAAGTGCAATTAATTAAAATTATTTGTTTTAGTATAAATATTTTTTTATCTAACATAATAATTTTAACTCAATAATACATATTAATAGTTATTTTATAGGCTTAAATTTTTTTTTTCTAAATAAGTTTTATTTAATAATAAATTTTGTGAAAGATTAAGAAAAATAATATGTTTTATAACATTATCATATTAATTTTTTTAAAATTAGAAATTATTATAAAAATTATTCATAAAACTTAACATGTTTGTTTTATTTTAATTAATGAACAAGCTCGATTAAGTTTTTAATGAGTCAATGTAAGATTTTAACGAAGCAACCTTCAATAACTTGGATAGCTTTATAGCTTTGAATGAAGAATACAATATTGAGAGGAAAATTCTGCGTAAATTATGACAATTAAGAGGTTTAACAACCGTCAATCATAAAGGTTCTTCGAGTATTTTTTGCGATTTCATACGCTAGAAATGACATTAATTAATCTTAATTAAATAATAATAATCAATCACCACTTAATCTCTAAAATACAAAATATTTTAAGGTGTAAAAATTATAAAAATTTCACTATATATTATATTTGACATTCTTATTTTATGTGAAAATTTTTTTAAAATATATAATACTTTGATGTAAATTATGGTCTAAATTTAATCATTTGTAGTAAAAAAAATGTTTAATTTTATCGTGATTATGATGATGATGATAATAAAAAGCCACAGAAGTAACTATTCCTTTTATCCCCTAGTTTTAGATTCCTCTCTACTCTCCATTCTCAAGTTTATTTATAATTATTTTATATTGGATGATAGAACTAGAATTTCTATTTTAATTATTTTATTTATTCTTTTATGATCTAATTATTGAATTATATAATAAGATATTTAGAAATAATGTTGGATAGTTTCATTCAAATGCTTTTTTTTTTTTTAAATCCCATTAATTTTTAATAAATGTTGTTCAAACCAATCAATCCATGAATTTTTTGAAATTTAATTTGAGTTCTATAATTTATTTTTGAGATTTTATACATTTATAAATTTAACAATAATTTGATTATTTGAATTATTGGCACACTGAGACATAGTCTAGAAATGAATGAATATTTTTGTGAACCATAAACTTAAGATCAATTCTCCCTCTCTAATGCTAAAAAAAAAAATTGAATTTTTGGAGCCATATATAATTTACTAATGTTTTTTATTATTACCTTTTACTTTTTGAGTTTAAAGTACTAAGTTTAATTTGACTATATATTTCTTTTCTAAATGAATACGAGCAGGGTGAAAAAATTAACAACTCTTAGGACAACATATATCTCCAAATTTGTAATTTTTTATTTTCATTAATAAAATTTTAAAATATAACAATTTGACTTTTTTTTTTTTTGACAAATGTTTTTAGTAGCATTCTAAAAGATTAAAAAAAAAAAAAACTGCATTCTCCTAATATTAGGATGAAAAGAGGAGAAACACTCTAAAGAAGAATAAGAAAAGGATTTTTCTTTTTAAAGAAAAAGAGAGTATATTTTTCTGATTTTATTATTTAATGGTTATTAAAAATTGCATGACAATCGTCCATTATTTATATTTATATGACATGGCATATATATATATATATATATATATATATATATATATATATATATATATATATATATATATATATATATATTTATTTATTTATTTATTTATTTATTTATTTTTCTTCTTGAATAAGTGCATAAGTTTCTGATTCCATTACAAAGTGGACGTTGATAATGTCAATGGTTCTCAATAAGAAAATATAGCTTAAAAGGAATTTCTCACAAATTAAGAATGTAAAGGAGTAAAATTACTTGTGAATTATTCTGACTCGATTTATAAAATATTGAATTTCTATGAGTTTAAATTCGAGTAATTCAAATAGCAAGTCGAGTCTAATTCGAGTATGAGAATACTCGATTTGAGTGGCTTAGGAACCTGATCGAATATTAACAATTTATATTATTTTAAATAAATTCTATATTATATATAATCAATAATTTATTCATTTGATCTCGAACTTAGACTTATTTGAATTTTATTTTGCTATTAATAAATCAGTTTATTTTTTTTAATGGTAATTAAGTATAATTGATAAGTACAAACGAGTATTTTGTATATTGATTTGAGCTGAAATTGAACTTTAAAATTAGAATTCAATCAAATTTTAATGGAGTTTTGAGTCTTAAATTTTTTTTAATCTAATTGAACTCATATTTAACATTATTTCAATTTAACTCGGCTCAATTACATCCTCACCATGGAGGTTTTTTGGCACTAACCTTTTTATTTTATTTTACTTGTTTGATATGACATTAATGTCATTTTTCTAAAAAAGTAAATTTAGAATATTGGAGAG
The DNA here is from genome assembly GCA_947687605.1 of Reutealis trisperma. Taxonomy (NCBI): domain Eukaryota; kingdom Viridiplantae; phylum Streptophyta; class Magnoliopsida; order Malpighiales; family Euphorbiaceae; genus Reutealis; species Reutealis trisperma. Next base: position 2,003,840 of record CANTUT010000112.1, read on the forward strand.
ATGCCTAATAGAATGATACGAAGTGTTTACTTGTAGACAAATAAAGGCAGCTTTCTAAAATATTTTTAGAAGATGCCAATACTATAAGCTTTATTTGGAAATTTCATTTAATAGAACTTAATTCCAATTCAATTAAATTGAATTTTTATAAAAAAATATTCCAAACATTAATTACTTACATAAATAATAAATTCAATTTATTTTATTTTTATAATTACTTTTAATTATTTAACAATAACTAATGAATTGAAACTTTAGGAGGTTATCATTTATATTTGTATAATTTACTATAAATCAAGTTTTTAATTAAATTAAATAATTACAAAATAATATATTTTATTTATTGCGAAACGTTTTCTTTCACCAAAAAAAAAAATTGAATTTTATAGATTAAATCATTTCAAATATGAAATATAATGCATCTAGATTGACTTATGTTAAGAATATATTTCATATTAATTAAGTACAAATATATCAAGTGATTAATATATAAATAAACACTCAAACTTAACAAATCAGCTTTTAAAGTTAGTTCATCTAAATCTATATTAAAACTTAAATGGTATAGAAACTTAATCGATCATTGCACCACCTCATATTCTCTCATAATTTGGATAGAGATTTCAATTTTTTTTCAATTTTCGGTATATTCCGAATTTGATTTGATTTGATTTCAATTTTTGTTCCGTGGGAGGTTTCTTTTAATTTTTCTTGACTCATAAGAATATTTCAATTATTGTCGTGTGGTTGATTTCTTTTGACCCCATGGAAGATTTTATTAAATTGTTTTCACTTAGTGATAGGCTTTTAAATTTATTCGTAGGCTGAATTAGAGCTTTAATTATATCAATTCAATTTATATTATAAATTTAAAAATATCAACTAGAGTTAATTAAAAATTATTTCTGTCCAGTTGCTACTTGAGAAGTTATTAATAATGTATCTCGTATTGATTAAATATAAACATATCAAATAATTAATATATAAATGGATTATATAATCTTAATAAACTAATTTTAAAAATTGATTTTTCTAAATTTATATTAAAAACTTAATAAGTTTTTTAAGTTTACAAATAGTAGATAATTTTTGAAATGGATAATTTAAAATCTCCGACTTCTTCAATTTTCCCGTTGCAACTAAGTCTTTGAAAATATAACCTTAAATTGTTTTCTACAGCATCTTTTTTTTTTTTTCTTTTTTAGCAAAGTGTAAATTCTCTATGAAAGAAAAAGACGCGTTTTTCATATTCTTCCGCGTTCCGCCTGCGGGCATGAGTTCAAATCCTTGAGTTGGCAAGTTCTCATATTTTCATATTTTTAAATTCTTTTCCTTTCTTTAGTTTTCGGATTAACTTACGCATTAAATCTTCTTTTTCATCTTTTTCTTTTCATTTGCTTACATATGTTACTAAAAATCCAAATCTAACTTAGGGCTTAATATATTATAAAATCTTTTATATTATTATTTTATTTTTAATGTGAGATAATTTTTTTAATATCACCCTCTTAATACTTATTAGACCGATTAGTATGTGACACGAAAATACATATAAAATTTAGAATTTGATAATATGCAATTCATATGACAAATACAAAATAATATAAACACAGAACATGAGGGTTAGTTGAGATTTCGATATTTAGTTGAAATTTTGATATTATATTAAAAACTCAAATCCAATTTTAAAATTTAAATATTAAAATTAAAATATTTAATATGTTATAAAATCATTTATATTGTTATTTAAGGTGTGACATAATTTCTCTAACATATATATCAACTATAGCTCCCACTTTTTCTTAACATGGGACTTTTAAGAAAATAATTTTCCAGCGAGTTGCCTAAAAATTGTGAGACCACAGTTTTTTTTAACATCCTAAAAACGCTTTTTAAGCGTAGTTACTTCAAATAAAATATAATTAATAAAAAAATTAATTAGTAATCAATTATTTTAAAATAAATTATTTCAAATAAAAATAATTAAATTAATTAAATCGATTAAATGAGAAAAATTAAATATTTAGTAGAATTGTATTTAGATAAAAATTAAAAATTTAATAGAATTGTATTTAGATTCATTAGTTCATTTAATTATATCTGAATTTTTATTTTTTAACTATTATTTTTAGCATATTAAAAAAAAAACTTGAAGACAATATTTGATTAAATAAATAAACCTTCAAGGCAAATAAAAACTTATTTCAATCTATTAAAATTATTTTAAAAAGCTAAAAATTACAAGTTCGGATGAATTAATAAAAAAAGAAAAATAAGGTATTTGGTATTTTTTTTATTTAATAACATTTTTATTTATTTATTTATTTTTAAATCAAGAAAGCTGAAATCTTATGGTCAATTTCTTTCTTGATGTGCGTGCCAAAGCCGTGTCGTCCTCTGATCTTTTTCTTTTTATATTTTTTTTCTTAAAGTTATTTTTGACTTTTTTAATCGTTTTATTTGTTTAATAATAATATATTTTTTTGGAGTACGCGTAATTTCATACTCCGGTATTACGTGTCGGATTGACAAATGATTCTCATTGACACGAGGGATATCTTTACATTATATATATATATATATATATATATATATATATATAAAAGGACGGAGAAGTGAAAAGTAGATAAGAGCTTCTAGTTAAGTACTTTTTTAATTGTACATTTGTAATTTATAATATGATAATATATTAAACAAATAATATAAATATTTAATTATATTTAATTTATACAATAAATTATAAAATTAATTATATTATTTTGATTTTGATTCTTTAAATATTAATAAGTTAGATAAATTATAATTTAATTTTTATTTTATAAATTATTATTTTGTACCATTATAAATTTTAAAATTAGTTATTTTAACTATTAATAATAAAAATTATTTTTTATTCTATAAAAAAAAGCAGCAGAAAAAGAAAATACATTAATTGAGAGTTTATTTAAAATAATGAGTAAAATTTTATTATTTTATTATTGAATATCAAAATTTCTATTTATGATGATATATTCTTCTAAAAAAATTAATTTATTTGTGATTTTATAAATATTTAAATTTATTTAAAATTTTCATTATTGAAGAGATTAATTAATTATTTTTAAAAATTAATTAAATAAGAAATCAAAATTACAAAATTTTTAATTTAGTGATTATATGTCACTGTTATTATTTGTAATATCAAATTTAAAATATTTACAAATATTCATGTAATATAATACTTAAATAGATTTTTTCAGGCTTTTGATATAATATTATATCACATGACAAATTGATTGTATATAATTCATATTGATATTAAATTTATAAAAGCACATTAAAAAGATTGTTGTTGATTTTTTTTTGCCAAATGATTGTTATTGATTTTATTGAGAAATATAAATTAAGCTAAAATGTGTCAAAAAATCAAAATTTATCAAAATTAATAAAAACATACAACAGATGTACCAAATATTAACATGAAAATTAACCTATAATTAATAATTAATCAACATAACAACAATAAACTAAATTAAAAAATTATAATAAAATGTATCTATCAAATCATTTACTTTTTTTAATAAAATATATCTATCAAATCATTTACTTTTTTCTAACATATTGTTGAATATAAAAATATTATTTAAAATTATAAGAAATGATTTATTTATATATGCTTGAATCTTCTTTCAATATTATATATGTATTACCTTTTAAAATACATTCATATATTTATATAAAATCTATAATTATTTTGTGTCATTATTCTAATTATATTAACTTTGCACGATTATATAACTTATATAATATTTATTGTGTATAATTATATTTTCATTGAATTTTTATGTTTTGCATATGAAAATTTAACTTAACTTAAATTTAACAAATAAAATAAATTTAATAATCAAGTTATATAAATATTGTTTCATAATAATCTTAAAAGTCAATAAATAAGATTTTGATCTTATAGTATTTATTTGAAAAATTTTATATCACTTTATATTTAAATAATAAAATTTTAATTATTAAAATTTTAATAAAAAAAAAGTAAAAGTTTAAAATTGTTATAAATAAAATGGAGAAGAATATGAACAAAGAATATAGAGAAGAGAATAGTTTTTCTAGTTGTTCCATTTAATAGTATTAAGCCATTTATATAGAGTACATAAGAGAAAGAAATAGGAAGCTTTTCCAATCAGGAAAATACAAGAAATAGGAAGTTTTTCCAATAAGGAAAATACAATCAATACTAATATGGAAACTAGAATATTCATGTATATGGAAAGACATCAATCAAATCTTATAATATATCATAACACTCCCCCTTGATGTCTTTTACAAAGAATATGTCTTGTTAAAACCTTACTAAGGAAAAACCCTGTGGGAAAAAAAATCTTAGTAAAGGAAAAATAGTACATTATTCTTGTAGGGATTTGCGCCATAACACTGTCTCGTTAAAAACCTTACTAGGAAAACCCAATGGGACAAAACCTAGGCTAAGGAAAAAAGAGTACAGTGCATTAGAATCTCCCCCTCATGAAAATATGATTTCTATCAAATATCTCTTAGCTGACGCATGCTAATTTTGTTGACTAACTTTTCAAATGTGATTGTAAGGAGTGCCTTTGTAAACAAATCTGCCAAGTTGTCAAATCGTATACTTAATGATGTTTAAGTAATATCCACATATAATAATTTATTTGTAGTACTCCCTTAGGATATTACTTGCGCTGTGAATATAACTCGTTAAAAACCTTATTAGAAAACCCAGTGGGAAAAAATATATCTAAGGAAAAAAGTATATTTCATGCGCTATTTTTTCATTGCACAGATTGCCTCGTTAAAACCTTTGTCCAAGAAAACCCTGTGGGATAAAAACTTGACTAAGGAAAAAGAGTACAATCATATACTAATTCGCTCTCCCTGATGATGACAGATTTTAACACGGCGTATACTAATTGATGAAACGATGCCGTTTAAATATCACATTATGTAAAAACTTAATACATAAGTCTGTTAAATTGTCACTCAAGTGAATTTGGTGGATATCTCTTCTGGAGCTTATATATATACAATAATTTGGGTGAAATTCATGTCTACTTCGTTACCCTTAATATAACCACCTTTAATTTGTGCAATTCAAATTGCATTATTCTCAAAATATAATGGGAGTATCTTTTAGTGAGGTACTTCAGGACCATAAAAATCTTTATAAAATTGCAGTACCACTATAAGTGAATACATAGCCAGTCTAAAATCTGCCATCATAGAAACTAAGCAAATAACAAATATTTGCATATAGACCAATTTCAAATATGAATTATAATATTAATAGTATATTGAAAATAATTTTTTACACCACTCTAATATCTCTTTGTAGGTGCAAAGCTATACCTAGTTAGGAATTTTTTTTTCTTGCAAATGCAATATCAGGCCTGATGCAATTTGCAAGACACAAGAGTGCCATATAGCACTTATATAAGGTACTTCAAGACCAAACAGCTCTTTATTATCTTTTTTAGGTCTAAAAGGGTCTCTCTTTACTTCTTGTAAGCGGACCACCTATTAGTGTGGTTGAAAGAGAAGATTTATCCATGCAAAAATTGCTTAAATATCTTTTCCACATAAGCATACTGGTGTATTTAAATATATTTTCCACATAAGTATACTGGTATATTAGGACTCCTTAATAATCGGTCTGCAGGCCGATACAAAATTTCATTTCCTTTAAATTTTTCATTTCAAACTCACTTTTCAAACAGGTACATATTTATTTGAGTTCATTAAGAGTCACATTGATATTTAAATCAACTTATACTGCAATAATAACATATACCATTCTATGGTCTTTTATGAATACAAATGGACATAGTATATTATTCACATATCTTTCTTTCAATAAGAATTTACTCAAAATAATCATACCACATGTCCATATTGCTTTAATCCATACATAGATTTTTGCAATTTGATGAAATATATGTCATATGTTTAATGTGTATTCATTTATAATATACTTAGTCCTTCTGGAACTCTTATTACTTTCATAAGGCGTACAATAAGCCTTTCATTAACTGCCATATTAATTAAGTATCAGAACATGATCATTTCCATAATAAGAGAATTATTTTTCTCATAATCAATGATAGAAGGAGTCTAGCTCTACTTTAATTGTCTCATTCCATGATGATCAATCATGTTTATACTAATATTCAGTTATACTTGTAAATTATGGATCCATATTTTCTCTTGTCACAGCAAAAGTTACTATTGAGGCAAATTCATCGTCGACGATAATTAAATTTCTATCAACTCTTTCTTATATCACAAAATAATTGAGATCTCATAATTTTCATTTATATGATCATCAAGTCCAGAAGCCACATCTGGAGGATCTAATTGTTCCGTTGTCTCAGTCTGTGTCTCATAATTAGCTATAGCTTTTTGACTGAGATCTTCCTCTTCAGGAGGTTTCTCTTCAGGAGATTTTATGAGTGGCGCTGCTTTTCTTTTCCGCGAATTTTTGTCTTTAGTTCCAATTTACTATCCACGCTTCTGGCATGTAGTGAGATTGATTGATTTTCTATTTGCAATTGGAATCACAACCCTTGCTAGGGTATTAGCAGCTGTAATATGAGACTTTGTCACTCTTTTAGCATCTATAAATACATTTGGCAGTTAAGTTGCAATTTGTTGCAACTGTATTATTTTGTGAACTTCTGGTTCACTCTAATTTGTACATGGACTAAAATTATTTAAAGGGTTTTTCTTCTAATAAATTTCTCGACATTCTTTAGCACTGCAGGTGCTTTTCCTCCCCCTAATGTCAAAAAATATGTCTCATCAAAACAAATTCATAGTCTCTTTTGTGGACCCATTATCACACATTGAGATAGATTTAATATATTCATGGCACAGAAAAAATTTATGACTCATGTCCTTATACAAGTTTCAAGGGAGAGTATATATGATGTACATAATGGCATTCATGCCAAACTTTCAAGGTTTAATTATTGAACTATAAGTTCAATGCTTGAACTGCAGGTTCAACGCAATATATTGTGCATGTATACTAGGGATAAAACAGTAATTAAATAACTCATTATAATACACAACTTATAAAATCCTTGCAAATTACTCATTCAAGGAGTTTACATAAAATCATCAATATTGAATTGAGTTGTGTCCTCTATATGGGTGGTTCCTCTTTCAAAATCTCATGATTTACCAAATGATTTATAGTAGTCACTTCAAGGAATACAGTTGTACTTATGGGCATTATTTGATGATTTCTCATTAGCAATTATTCTTTTAGAATTCTCATTATATACCAAATGATTTATAGTATTCATTTCAGGGAATACAATTGTACTAGTGGGCATTGTTTGATGATTTCTTATTAACAATTATTCTTTGCAACCACTAGAAAAATAATATTTGTAAATTTTCACTTTTTATATTGCTACTACAGGAGTATGTAACTTTATTACAGCACAATTTCAGCTGTGAAGTAATTTTAAACATGGTTAAATTATATTCTCAAATAGACTTTAAGTCTTGTAGGTGTAGATTTAACCAATCATATTGAGTTTATGGTAGTACCACATATTTCAAGTGATTATATCTATCTTTAAAACTCTTCTAGAAAATATAAAAATCATTAATAGTAAGATATTCAACCTTTAAATCCTCACTTAAATGAGGTTTAAGTAGATGATAGCTTTTACTTTTGCTAGCATCTAAATGCATTTCATTATCAACAACTCATGTCAAAAATTATTTCCATTGAATTCAAGAGCATATAAAAATTATCAACCAAACTTTAATTCACTATACTTCACTTTATTTAAATAACTTAATTTGCATATATTTAAAATATATCTAAATAGATCAGTCAGAAAATAAATTAATTTTAATTTTAATAAATATTAAATTCATAATTTATTATACCAAGGAAAGGTAAGCACTAATTATGCTTCTCTACACCAACATAAATCCAACAATGTATGCAATCCGGAAATAAATTCATCAATTCACAAATTAACAAAACCATGTTACTTATATAATTTATATTAATCTCATCTCACATTTAAATCTCTAATTGTTTTCACATCTAATACACATTGACATAAGTAAATTTAAAACATATATAACACACACAACTTTTTTGTAGGCTATTCAACTAACAAATATATATATATATATATGTATGAGACATGTATTGTCCATAAAATAAATTTTGAGTTAAGATGCTAAGACCGAATGATATATAATAATATATACATTAGTAGAATCAATCTCAATTTAATCAATCAAGTAAACCTATTAATATGAACGCAAGATCACCATTTTCCCATAAAGCAAGTTAATCAATCAATAAATAAATAATTTAGGGTCAGATTTTATCAAAAAAAAAATTATAAGCCATGACTTTAAAACTATGCATAAAATGTGTTGTTATAATTGATAACCAACAAAAAGTTACAATTTGGTTGGTAAATCAAATAGGCCATACCCATCATTCCAATACATATAAACAACAATGAAGCACCCAAAACAGAAAAATCAAAGCAAAAAGGTTTACCTTAATATTATGGCCATACGCAGGTATTTTATTAATATCCAATTTATTCAATGCGTGTAGTTTAAATCAAATTTATTAGTTATTCAGGAACATAAAATATCAATTTTTCAAGGATGTCTATTTTATTTATTTGATTACTCGAAGGAGTGATACTAGTATAAATAATTCTTACTCATGATGTCGAGGCCCATCAATTAACATTGTCTAATATAAAATCATAATAAAATCAGTCTTTTAAGGACTTGTAGATAATGCATTTAGTTCTTCAGGAACATTTAATGATTCTTTAATGAATTTGTTTACTTTAATTAGTTTTTCAGGAACTATATAGAATATCAATTCTTCAGGAACTGTAGAGAATATCAGTTTTTCAAAAACTGTAGAGAATACCAATTCTTCAAGAACTATAGGGAATACTAGTTTTTCAGGAACTGTAATTATTATTAGTTCTTCAGGAACTCATAACTTAGTTATTTATTTAATTAGTTCTTCAGGAATTATAAATAATACTAGTTCTTCAGGAACTAGAATTTAAAATATAATACTAATTCTCTAGAAACTCATAGCTTAGTTATTTATTTAATTAGTTATTTAGGAACTATAAATAATACTAGTTCTTCAGGAACTAGTATTTAAAATATAATGCTAATTCTTCAGAAACTAGAATTTAATTGATTAATCATTAAATAGTATATCAAATCTTTATAAATCTAAAAAAAAAAACGATTTGAAATAAATGATTGTAAGAGAGAAGAAAAAAAAATGATTTCTTCAAATTAATTAGCCCAATATGTTCAAACGATTTCTTAAAAAAAAACGATTTAGTTTTTTTTCTTAAAAAAAAATATAAATATTAATAATAATAGTAATTAATTAGATAAAAATTATTTACCATAAATCTTGAATTTTATTTCTTCAAATTTTTCGCCTTAGCTGGATTGTAGCAAACCACAAGCTATCCAAAATTATGAACAATATTGTATAACGATTCGTGCTGATAACGTGTTATAAATAAAATGGAGAAGAACATGAACAAAGAATATAGAGAAGAGAATAGTTTTTCTAGTTGTTTCATTCAATAGTATTAAGCCATTTATATAGAGTACAGAAGAGAAAGAAATAGGAAACTTTTCCAATAAGAAAAATACAAGAAATAGGAAGTTTTTCCAATAAGGAAAATACAATCAATACTAATATGGAAACTAGAATATTCATGTATATGAAAAGACATCAATCAAATCTTATAATATATCATAACAAAAATAAATATTTATATTTTTAATGAATTTTAATAAATCATAATGAAAATTAATACGTGCATATATATATATATATATATTTCCGCTGGTTTTGAGTCTTTTGTGATAGGAGTTTCAACTGGGTTTATCCCAACCCAGCCACAAACTGGGACTTGAAACTTTATTTCTCTTATACAAAGTTGAATCAAATCCCCATCTGAATTTCACCTAGTCGGGTTTGGTGTAGGAATTGGGTCAATTTTTTTTTTTTTAAGGAGTATCATAAATCTTCATTCACACATTAAAAATAGTAAATATTGATTTAAAAGTAAAAATATAAGAACATACATGAAAAAATATTAAAATAATATGGCTTAAATTTTTTAAATATTTTTCAATCATATTGATAAAATATTTGTATTGATAACTCAATGAGAAGTGTACCCTCCTTAGTAGTTATTAAGTTGCAAATCGACTTTCATGTTTTTAAATAAGTTTAATTGTTTGAATATCAATAATAAATTCAAAACCAACTCGAAGTCCACAAATATCTAAGAGAATGAAATTCTTCTATAAGAGAATAACAAATTACTTCTATGAAAAATGATAGGTGTGACAATTGGTGTTAGTGGATAGTGTTTGAATCGTGTTGACTTACACTCATAAAATGATAAGAATTAATATGAATACAATAAAATTAATTTAATGTGTTAAAAATCTAAACACGAACACAATCAATTTAATTAATGAATAATACAATACAATATCGATAACATGTTTAAAATTGTAAAGTAATTAATTTTTTTTTATTTTAATATCTAAAAATTATCAAATTTACTAAATTAACCTTTATTAATTTCTATTATTAGATTATATATAATTTTATATAAATTTAAAAAGAATATTAAAAGTAATATTTATGCATACATCTTATAAAAGTCATGAAATATATTAGATTTAACTCGTGACACGATTATTTTCATATCACAATTAAGTCAACATGAAATCAATATGAACGTGATAACTCCTAACTCAAATTCAAATTCACTAATTCTTATTGAGTTGATATCTTATTTAATAATATCACGTTAAAAAATTTAGTAAATCTTGTCAAGAGAACAAAAACTTCAAAAGAGAAATAAAAATAATACTACTAATAATAAATCTATGTCAAAAGACATAAATTAATTGATCTATAGATATTTATATTTATTTAATAGACTAAAAAAAAAAAGAAAAAGGAAGCACTGTGGAGGTGGCTTGAGAAATAAAAGCTTAAGAGAGAACTACAGGGAAAAAAAAAAAAAGAAGGAAAGAAAGAAAAATAACTAGAAATAATATTACTAATAATAAATTTATGTCAAAAAAAATACAAATTAACAAATATATAAATATCTATATTTATTTAATAGATAATTAAAAAAAAAAAAAGGAACCACTGCACAGGTGGCTGAAGAAATAAAAGCTATAAAAGGTAGAATAAAAGAGAACCAAAGGGCAAAAAAGAGGGAGAGAGGGAGAAGTAGAATTTTTACGATTTAGCAATAGTGATTTCAACGATTTGGATCAAGATTGACTCGGCCTGAGCAACACTCTTACGCATGACCACACTAATTTTTTTCAATTTAAATTTTATTTATTTATTTATTATAATATATAAAAGATAGAATAAACTTAAACAAAATTGTGAATTTTAGAATATGAATAATATTTTTTCTTAATTTCTCGTTAAATTAATAAAAATTTTATTTAATAATAATCATAATAATAATACTAAATGTTGAAACTCAAAACTGAGGCTGGAGAAATTTTGACCGAAGCATTCTATTTTAAAATATATTTTTATTTTAAATGTATCCATCATAAAAATAAAAAATAAAAAAAAATTATATATATATATATACATATACATGGGAAAAGGGAAAAAGGCATTCAAGGCAACACCGCCACTTTTTTAAAAATTATTTCTTCCGCGAGTCAGCGTGCATGATTTTCAAAGTTTGCACCGACAATTGTTTTTTTTAAATAAAAAATTAAACCATTAATTATTAATAAATGATAGAAAAATTAATATTTTTCTTAAAAAAAGGCTTACATTTTTTTAGATTATCTTTAGTTACTTACTTGCACTTCTTTTATTTTAATATTTGATTAAGATTTTTTTCTTAATTTTTAAGAAAAATATATTAAATCACATGACAATTTTTTTTTCTTTTTATTTGTACTTTCTCCTAAATGTTAAAAAGGTTCTCCAATATATGTGTTGGATATATTTTTTCCAATAAATAAAAATATGGTCAATAATATTAATTTTTATTCAGAGATATGATATATAAACAGCAGAAAATTATCAATCAAAGCTAAAAGAATTTAAAGAAGAATTTTTTTTTATTGAAGCAGGTGATAAAAATTACAAAAGCTTTTACAATGTTATTAGTAGGAGAATTTACAAAAATATTTTAATAATTACATTCCAAAACCAAATTATCTATAGGCTTCCAAATTACCTCAGTAAATACGACCGGATTGGACTTTAATATCTACAAAAAGGGCCCACATCAATTATTTATAGGGTTAAGGTCCAATTTACCCCCTCGGATTGATTAAAAAGCTAAGTCACAGAGATACTTTTTAACCAAAATAAACACATGAATTTCGTATTTTCAACCATCTGGCCCCTTTTTTAACAAAAACAAATGCATAAAAGACACAACCATCAACAATAATAAAATAATGAATTAAAAATTACTAAATATTTGATTTCAAAAAATATTATTTTTTGATTAAAAAAATTTAAATTTCAATTGCTTCATAGTATATCTGTTAAAAAAAAAAAAAAGAAACAAACAAGCTAAAATACCATTATTTGAAAACAACTCAAAATCTAGAGAAAAATCAAGCTCTTTTCAATTGTTCATCTCATTTGATACCTTCTATATAAAAATATCAACAAAAAGAAAATCAAATCACATTCAATAGAAATTCTTTGAGAAAACACATTCAAATCCCTACAAATGTACTTATAATTATAGAAATCAGAAAATTAAATTACGAGTTAAGTATTCAAATACTAAGAATATCAAATTCAGTTCTTGACTACACATCTAAAAATATCTCTCTCATGCTAATTGCAAATCTTTTGCATAATTGTCAAGTTTCATCGAAATTCTCTGTTTTGTTACTGGAAAAGTGCAAAAAATTTGCAACAAAAACTAGTGAGAGAATAGAGAGCCACACTATAATATTCGTCGCCTCTTATCGCATGTGTCTAAATGGACTAAGTCTAGTTTCACCGGCAATGCATCAAATTGGGTGAGAGAGCTCTGCCGCCTAACCAGTCTTTGCGTTCTATGGATCGATGTTTCTTAGCTTGGTCACCTCCACTATATTTTATTAGATCCTTTGTCAGCATTGATCGCTATAACCACTTCACTATTGATTGTCTCATTCGTTACCTAGATTTTATGCTTTAATTTTTCATTTCTTTTATATATATATCCATTTATTTATTTCTATTTCTTTAACTAAACAATTTTTAATCAAGTTATTTACTTCTTTATTTTTTGCCATTTTTTTTATTTGCTTAAAATATTTATATAAAATATCTCATTCGATTTCAAGGATATGGTGAGTTACATGCATTGATATTGGGCCAAAAAAAAAATCTAGTTAACAAAAAAAGTAAAAAGTATATGTGTTTATTTTGTCTAAAAAATATCATGAGAGTTTATTTTGAGTTTTTTAAAAAAAAAAAAAAAAACTCAGGGAGTAATTTTGAGCTTAATCCATTATTATTATTATTATTTTTTGGCCTGTCGTCAACAATATTGCAATAAGAACATTTTTTTTAATGACAATAAAACTATAGTATATATCATAAATCAATTTTTGTATATTTAAATTCAGATTATTGGTTTCCGTTATACATAATTCTTCATCTTGTGATGAAGTGATTTGTGAATAATAAAATATTATATATATGTTTTGATTTTACAATTCATATTTGAACTCATAATTTTATTTGTAAAATACAAAATTATCATATTTATTATGTTTTGATTCTAAACTTTGATATTTATTAATTATATTTCAACTTATATTTGATTGATTATTTACAAATTTGAAGACATGTACAATGTTATTAAATTCTAAATTATTAATGACAACATGTCCCAAACAAATGAATTTTATAAAATTTTGTAAAATTTATTTTAAATTTTATATTTTTAAAAAAAATTTATGTTTAAAATATTAAAATATTCATTTCAATGGTAAGAATTTAATTTTATGAAATTAAATATAATTATATTAAATGATATTAAAATATGTGATATTTCTAAATAAATTTCACAAAATTAATAAAATTAATATTATGAAAAAATATATATATTTTTTCTTATCTTTTCCTCTTGCACTCTTTGTCTCTTTTTCTCTCTCTCTCCCTCCCTTTTCATTTTCTCTCTTCTCTTATTATTCTCTTTTTTATCTCTTCCTTAATTTTCTCTCTTCTCCATTATTTTTATTCTCTCATTTTTCTTATTTCTCTATCACTTTATTTTTCTTACTTGTTTCCTCTCAATTTTTTAATTATATTTTATGAATTAAATATGAATTATAAATATAAGATAAAACTATTTTTAGTTGTGTTACTTTTTCAATGAGATTTATTACATTGATAAAATTTTTTAGAAAATAAAATAATTCAATTATAGTTTGTTCCAAATATAAAAATATGAAATTCAATTAAATTTTATATTTAAGTCTCATTCTGTTTCAAAATATCTTTTGTTTATTATCTTGAAAGAGAGAAATATAATATAATTTAGAGGTATTATAATTACCATAAGATGTTATTCAAAATCGTTTAGAGTGAAAACAGAGAATTCATATATGAAAATCATTTAAAATTAAGGTTTGACTTGAATTGATCTTTAAAATTGAGATAATTTAGTGGTTTTTGTAATTTTGTATATCAAAATTTTAAACCACATATATTTGAAAAAAGAAAGTAAGAGAATCCATTGATAATTCAAGTGAATTGTGATTAACTTGTTTTGTAGATTTTATGGGAGTGGACTTCTTATTCTTAAGATTATGGGTAATCCACATGCATTTAAGATTTGAATTGAGTTGAGTTTTAAAATTGAGATAATTTAATGGCTTTTGTAAATTTTATATATCAAATTGAGATAAATTTTATCAATAAATATTTGAAAATGATGAGAGTGAAAGAATTTATCGATAATTCAAGTGAATTACAATTATCTTATTCTCTTCATTTTGAAAAAAAGTGGCCATTAAAAAAATTAGTTTTGTTCATAAATAAGTAGCTATTTAGTAATTCAATAAAAAAATATAGTAAAATTGCTAATTTACCTTTTTATTTTCTAAGTATGAGAGATGTTTTTCTAATTTATACTGTAATTAATAGGAATTTTTTTTGATAATTTATGATAAATTTATTTCTATTTTAAAAATAGTAATTTTTTTTAATGACTATCTTTTTAGAATTGAGGTAGTATTTCATAAGATTTTATGGGAGTGGACTATTATTTTTAAGATTTTTTTTTTTTTGCCAATTTGATTATTCTTAAGATTATGGGTAGCCCACATGCATTGATGCATTGATAATAGATACTCTAAACATGATTGGCTCAAGTATTGTCAACTTAAATCACCTCAAAATGGGCGTCCATAAACTTGAAGGATTCAAATTCTGTTTGACCCATTCAAAACCATCCGTTGATAGTTGAGACCGTTGAAGAAGAGAAGGAAAGTTTGAATGAGCTGTTAGAAGCTAAAGTTTAATGTTTAGACTTTCAGTAGTATTATTTGAATAAGGTTTTAAAATTTAATGTTAATAATTTAAAATTATAATTAAAATATTAGAAATTAAAATTCAAAATTATCAGCAACGAATCCTTTTTTCATAACTAATAATAATCAACGGCTAATTATTAATTATTTATTAATAGCTAATGGTAACTATAAAATAATAATCTAATATATATATATATATATATATATATATATATATATATATAAAGCGAGCCAAGAACTTTTTAAAACTTGCCATGTGACGTGTATTTAATAGTTTAACTTGATTATATGGCATATAAATTGCACAACGAGCATATCAAAATAAGACATATATAATTAACTACAAGATAATTATTTTATATATATTTCTAAATGAATTTTATCAAAATTTTATTTAATACTAATAAATAATAAAAAATAAATGGTGGACATTAATTCAATTAACATATTGTAATGTAATTCAATTAACATATCTTAATATAATAAAATTATATTTATAATTTATTGAAATCATGAAATTTTTAAACTATCCGTTCTATTCCATATTGCTATTATATGTACATTTAAGTTATTAACTATAGAATCGTTTAATTTCTTTTATTAATTTAGTAAAAACTCATAGTTACTATCTTTATTTATTTATAACTAAAATGAGTCTTACAATAATCAAAATCAATAGATTGTTAAAATTTAGAATATTATAAATATGGAACTAAAATTTCTTAATTCCTACTAGCTCTTGAATATGTTTTTCCCTTTTTTTTTTTGTATAAAGATATTGATTTGTTATCGTAAAGTTATTGTTACTATATAAGTGCTGCTATATTAACTATTTATAAGTTACAATATTTATGATAACTTTGAATAATTAATTCTTATAAAATAATAAATAATTTATGTATGATTTTAGCAAAATAAAAGTTAATTAATTCTCATAATTTCCACAATAATTATTTATAAGTTACAATTTGATTATGAATAATTACAATTTAATGTATAATTGTTATATATACATAAAATATTACATATTTATGTTTTATTGTCTCAATGTTTTTTTATTTATTTCTTGGTAGTATATTTATTGTCTTTAATTGCCATTTTTTATTTTTTAATGTTTTACTTATTATAATTTAATTATAGAGTATACTTGGGCTATGTAATTCGACTCCGTCTTCTTCTTTTTCATTTTTCACTTTTATTCAGTGAGCTTATATTTTTTTATCATCATTTTCTTTTTTAATAATTTTTTATAAACTATTTCTTAATTTAAATATTTATATCATTTAATATAAATATATAGTTGGTATTTCATATTTAATTTTCTTTTCGTTTTGCAAGAATTATAAGGACTTATATATTTACAAGATGCCATATGCTTTGTGTGCAAAACTTTTGGTCAATGTATTTTGAGTTTTATTTTTTAGTTACATGTTAGTGTTTTGATTTTATAGTCTTATGAAATATATATACACACATACATACGATATTGAGTGGCGTGGAAGTTGCTTTTTCTTCCTTCTACGCCTCAAAAGAAATAATTTGCCAAACCAATTGTCCTTACACTTCGCAATAGAATGGAGTTGTAGAGAGGAAACACCAAAACATTCTTAATATAATAAGGGCTATATTTTTTCATGCTTCTCTACCTATAAAATTTTGGGGAGATGCTATTTTAACAACAGTATATCTCATCAATAGAATTCCAATTCTTTTATTATCCAACAAAGCACCATATGAAGTTTTGTTTTGTCTATTCACATCTCAAATCTTTTGGGTGCTTGTGTTTTATTGTTAATCTTAACAATCATAGAAAGAAGTTTGAAACTAAGGCAAGACAATGCAATTTTTTGGATTATCTATCAGATGTTAAGGATTACAAATTGTTTGATTTTGTCACGACCCAATTTCTAGGCCGTGACTGTCTTAGAGTTTAGGGAGACTTAAAGTTACTTAAACCTGTAAAACACCAATGATCCTGTTGTCATTCTACAAGTCTCATCCAACCATTTCGCCCTAGATTGCAACCATGCCATTCATTACCAATTCTCAATAATTACTTAACTATATCATACATATGATTATAGTATCAATCCTTAGTTAGATGCAAACATTTTCCATACATTCTTAATTAATGTCATAGTTACACTCATATAAAATATAAGTGATCATTCACTCAAAATATTCTTGGCCAAAATACAAATTTATAAAATATCTTCAGTCACCATGGAGCTCTAGACTATATATCTTCAAAATGGTATGAAAGCTATCCTCACAACATCGACAATAAGTCCCAAGTGGGGTTGCATGACTTGGGATTACCTTGCTACTTATTGTTGACCTGAAAAATTCTAATGACTACATAATGAGTATAACTCAGTGAGTACAAAATGATATAATGTAACGTAGAATTAATTTGAGATGTTATCAATTGGGTTAATTTAGAATGGCAATAGAATGATGTAATTTCAATGTTAATTATGTGGAACTTTAGGATGCATTTTAGCAGAAACAAGGAGGTTTTAGAAGCGGAAAGCTTCCCATACATAAAAGTTGGAGAGTGGCAGTTTAAGTCTTGCTCACTTACATATATCACATTACGTGAGACTGATAAGATCTCACGGTTAGGCATTCCCCTCTAACAGATCTAGGTTGGATACTCTCGCCCTACCTACAGGCTTATATCAAGTACACATGGTTTGATGTCTTTCTCCACATTAAGTGGGTTTCTGCTTTTCAAGATATTCATGAAGGCATATTCAAAACCAATACCAAGTATTCAATAGCAAGAAGTTGGGTTGTCAATCATTGGGCACGGAATGGTATCAATGAAAAGACTATTTATGTTTAACTTATCATATGAAAAGAGTATAATACTCAAAGATTCATATTTTACAGTACCATATTTTCAATGTCCCCTTTTGGGCATGCATTAATAATGGCATTTCAATCAATAGTTGCACAGATATGTTGGCATTGCATTACATTATTGAGTACTCACCTTAGCGCTTATACTCCTAACAGTCACTTGTTATTGGCTAGTTCAAAGTCCTTCACAAACTTGAACAATCCCTTTGTTTTTTCCTTATGGTTCTACACATCATATTTCAATCATATAACAATTAAACTCTATTGATATTATTAACTATATCTTTTGCTTGTTCAATGCTTTAACTTATGATAGAAACCCTTTAATTGTATCATATACATACTTAATTCTTGTTTCTAATCAATGTTATACTAGATTTTCCATCTAATTTAGGATTTCAATTTTTAAGTATCAAAATCTCCCAACCGTTCCATAAATCCTAACTTGTCCCATCTATACCAAATTTGGGGAAAGTCCTCAATTCTTTGCCAAATCTCCAACTTAGGTGCAAGGATGTGAAATTAAGCTAATACATAACATATATATTTATTCAATCATCACAATATCATGTTAAAATACTAAGTCCTTTTTTAGCCATGTTTATGTCTCAACACTTCTCCAAATTCAAATCATGTTTCCAAAGTTCAATTCAACCTTTCTAAATTATTTTCCTTCATCTAAGATTAATCAACACATACCCTAGACATAATTTCCATAGGATGGCCGAATCTTTCATGTATGATGCCAAAGAAATTTCTTAAGTAACTCAACTACCATAATTAACCTTAAGGCATAAAAAGAAGAGGGTAGACATAATTTCTCACCTTGATTAGCTTAGCTTGCTAAAACTCTTGTTTGAATGGGGATAGGGAATGCTTATTCTTTTGGGTGTAGAGTTTTGGTGTAAAGAGAACTAAATGGAATTTCTCTACATCATTTTTGCTTATATAATTATGGCATTGGATGGTGAAGATTCATCAAACTATATCTAAGGGGTAATATTTGACTTGAGTAAAGGGTGGAGATGGCATCAAGATGGATGACTAGGATTCTCTTTATAAAAGTGGGGGTCATCATAAGGGGATTGGGTGTCCCAATTGGATTTTGACTCATGTGAGGTGAGGGTGAGAGTTTCATTTGCTTAGAATTTGACTTAGTCAATTTTGGTGACTAAGGAGTTAACTACACATGCTTTGCCTATTGTTTTGGCCCACCATTTTCCTGCATCATTTTAGGTGTTGCATCAATTTTTTTAGGCTTAATAGGCCGGCCTCCTCATGTTCAATTTGGGCTCCCCATTATATCAAAGCCCATTAATAAGCCCATAGACCCATTTATCACTTAGAAGTCTTCCCTTTTTAATTCCTTTCCCTATTTCTGATTGTAACTTTCCAAATTACTTCTTCTAACTTCCTTACCTTACTCACACTCTTAGCTATCATATGAACTCTATCTAAGTCATTAGAACAAGGTTAATCATCATAAAATCATATTCTAAGCATGCATCACACATTGTATCATAAGGTTACTACTTACTCCCTTAACAATTCCATATCATTTCATCATGCAAAAATCTAGTCTCTTAGTATTTTTTTTTTTATAATTAGGAAGCTATAAGATATTCAGATATTACAGATTTGAACACCAAATATGTTTTTGTTTCAAGGGATGTTTAATTCCATGAAGAAGTCTTTTCATATAGTCCAACATATTCAAAACTAAACTTTCTAAATTATTCATGTGACGCAAAAACAACATATGTATCTCTATTGGTCCTCCCAAACTTTTCTTCTAAGCCTTTAACATATTAATTTTGTTCTTCTTCATAAATGCAAACATCATGTTTTTCAGCTAGACAACCTGATACATATTAATCTATTGAAAACAACCAAAATTCTTCAAACTTATATCATATTTTAGCTACTCAACCTGACACACATTAATCTATTAAAGATACCTAAAATCCTTCAAACTTACTTGATATTTTAGAACCTCACATCGGAACACAAACAATTACAAAAGCTTAACTATTAAGAAAAAGCAATATACAAACCAAATTGCCCCTTTACTTACAAGATTATGAACTCCAACTCAAAACTTCCAGTTCAAATAATTCGACTTCGCATTCTGCATCTATTGTGTATCCTACATAAAATCAACTTTCCTATTAAAATCTTTCTGCTATAAGTCTTTTGCTTTGTCCATTTTTTCAACATTTAAACCTACCTCTTATTTCTAAGCTATCCATTTTGATCACTGAAACAAGCAATGAAAGAGGAACTTGATGCCTTAGAAGCAAACAAGACTTGGTAGCTAATTGTTTTACTTGTAGATAAGAAAGCAATATGTTGCAAATGGGTTTATTAATATAGATGGGACAGTAGAGAGATATAAAGCCAAGTTAGTGGCAAAAGGTTATAATAAAAGCAAAGGGTTATAATAAAAAATAAAGGGTTTTGATTATCAAGAAACCTTTAGTCCTGTTGCCAAACATACCACAGTTATAAATGTTTTTAGCTATAACAACTATCTACGGTTTGCAATTATCTCAACTAGATATCAATAATGTCTTTTTTAAGTAGAGATTTAGTTGAAGATGTGTACATAAAAATTCCTTTTGGTTTACAGATGCCTCTTAGTTACTAAATTTAAAGGGAAATGGTTAATTTGAATATGGTAATCCAAATAAAAGAAAAGGATTGGTTTGTAAACTAAACAAATCATTATATGGCTTGTAGCAAGCTTTAAGACAATGGAATGCAAACTTTACTTAATGTCTCTTGAAGTTATTCAAAGGTAAATTATTCCTTTTCACTAAATCTACATATATGGGCTTCATTGCTTTATTAGTGCATGTGGATAATATTATTATAGCAAGCAACAACACTTTACTTATAAAGAGGTTGAAAGATCTATTAAATTCATATTTTAAGTTGAAAGATCTTGGAATTTTAAAGTACTTTCTTGGATTAAAGATTGCAAGGTCAAGGTTTGGAATTTAAGTGTGTCAAAAGAAATATAATTTAGAGCTAATTTAAGAGTACAGTCATCTAGAAGTAAAACCAAGCCAAATTCCTATAGATATGAACCACAAGCTAACTTATAGAGATGAGAATTTATTGAAAGATCCATCTCAGTATGGCAAATTGTGGGAAAACCAATGTATTTGACATTAACAAGGCTAAACATTAGTTATGTAGTGCATATATTGGCACAATTCTTGGATAGACCTATTGATATTCATTTGGTTGTAGCTTACAAAGTGCTACGATTATAAGTGTAAATAAGCCGAATCGAGTCGAATTTTGGAGTACTTAAACTCAAGCTCAATCCTAAAAACTCAAGCTTAAGCTCAAGCAAAATTATCGAGCTCAAGTTTAATCGAGTCGAGCTTAAGACTAAACGAGTAAGGAGTTAATCGAATCGAATTGAATTGACCAAGTGCCAAGCGCGAATTCGAATTGACTCAACTCGATTAGACTCAACTCAACTCATTTAGACTATATTAGTAATATATAAAAGATAGAATGATAAATATATAAAAGCTTGATTAGGCTTGTAGGGTTGTCGAGCTGAATAATATAAAGTTTGAGCTCGATTTGTCTAACTACTCAAGTAGCTCGACTTGACTTATAGCGAGTCAATTTCGAATAATTATCGAGTCTCAAGTAATTTGAGAGTTGACTTGACTCGGTTATATCTCTAGTTAAGGTACTTAAAGTTGGCTCTTGGACAAGCAAATCTTTTTGTTTGCATCTTTAACAGTGACTGGGCAGACTACAATGAAACCAAGAAATCCTTGATTGGTTTTTGTATCTTTCTTAAAGAAAGTTGGATAAGTTGGAAATCTAAAAAGTAAGCCATGATGTCTAGAAGTTCTGCTAAAGCCGAATATAAAGCTATAGCAGCAACATTTTAAAATTAATGTAGCTTCTATATTTGCTTAAAGATTTTAAGTTTAAATATGAAGGACCAGTCCTCTTACATTATGATAATATTTATGCACTCTATATTTCCAAAGACCCTGTGTTTCATGAAAGAACAAAACACATTAAATAGGATTATCACTTTATTAGGGAAAATGTGCTAGCTGCATTAGTGAAGTCAATGTACTTAAAGACTCAAGACCAATTGGCAGATATATTTACAAAGGCATTGCGTCTTGCATAATTCAACTTGCTATTAAACAAGATGCACATACATAATATATATATTCACACCTTGAGGAGTATGGAGCTATGAATGGTCAAACTTAGAGGTGTAAATGAGTTAAGCCTACTCGGGATTGACTTGAAAATTACTCGAAATCGACATGATGTAAGTCGATTTTGAGCTTGAGCTCAAGCTACTCAAGTAGCTAGATGAGCTCGAGCTCTATCTTACTCGGCTTGATAGGCTAGCGAGCCTAATCGAGCTTTTATATATCTTTCATTATACCCTTTATATATTACTAATCGAGTCTAAACGAGCCGAATCGAGCCTGTAATAGAGTCTAAACGAGCCCAATCAAGCCTAATCAAGTTTTTATGTATTTAACATTCTACTCTTTATATATTACTCGTTTAGACTCGAATTCGACTTGATTAAACTAGAGCTCTTTAATTTTGCTCGAGCTTGAGCTTGAGTTTTAGTTGTTCAAAACTCAGCTCGAGCTCTATTAGAGTTTTTAGGATCGAGCTCAAGTTCGAGTACTTCAAAACTCGACTCGATTCTGCTTGTTTACATCCCCAGTCAAACTATCAACTCTATAGATAACCAACTATTAACCTGCATAATATTAGTATATCAACTAGGATGCCATCTAGGATAAAGAATTCAGTTAGCTAATGTGAATTAGTTATAAATGATTTAACTAAGCATGTAATTAGTTTGATAGTTAATTAGACTTAAATTTGCTATTATTTTTCTACTTTTTCATACTCTCTCTATCTCATATATATAAAATAGCTCACTGAACTATTTTTCAATCAGGTCGAATAATTTTTTATTTTATGATATAATCTAAAATAATGATTTTATGTTACTTTATCTAATTATGTAAGTTCTACTTTATTAACTATGAATAATTCATGATTTACCATTCTTAAAAAGAAATCATGTTTTCAATAAAATAAATTCTAAATGTTAAATACAATAAACAATAGGAACGTGACACTTATTTTTGTTATATTTGATGAAAATTCTTAGATGAATTCAATTTATCACTTTATTTATGATCCAGTAAATGATAATTAATATTTCACCTATATTTTAATCATATGAATAAGGGAAATATGTGGTACACGTACCTATATAAATATATTATTATTATTATTATTAAGTTCTGAATATTATTTCTAAAAGAAATTCTGAATATTATGAGTATATTTTTTGGTAAGCAAAATGAGTATATTTTCAACTCTTCATAAATATTCCTCTATATCACATTCAGTATTATATCATATCAAATATCAATGATTACTTGGAAAATAATGAATTCTTAAAAGTTTTCTATAATAATTAATGGTTAGAGCTTTGAGATTTGAGCAAACATGAAAATAACTTATTGCATTCTTATGGGTAAATAGTAAATGCCAATATTTTTCATTTACCAACATGAAAATCAAGCTTACCATTGATCACGCGTATTTTTTGTTGGGCAAAAGTACGAAAAAAACCTTCAAACTACAGTAAAATATATAAGTTGACCCTTTTAAATTTTATGGGTTCATTAAATCACTTTGCTTTGTATTTTAGCTCAAGTAAACTCAGAAGTTGATGGCTGTTATATTTCTATTAGTTTTATGGGCCACTAATAAAATAAGTATTATATATATACAATAAAAATAATAAAAATAAAAAAAAATAAAAACTCATAAGTCCAAAAAGAGAGATATGGATATCGCTAAGTATATTTCCCTAAAAGTATACTTTCCAGAAAATAGACTTTCTCAAAAGTTAATCTCCTAAGAAGTAATTGTGTATTTCATTTCATATAATTTCTTAAAAAGTAAATTTTTTTTATTTGATTTAATAATAAAAAAGATAATAATGCCTTGCCTAATTACTCAACTACTATTTAATTGATGGTAGATGTATCAATTTATATCTATTTCAACTAAAAAAGTCCAACTTTCTTACCTCATTCCTAAGAAAATGTTCTTCTCCAAACTTAGTAAGTAGACTTCTTATTTCTTTGGGACTTTTTTTTAATAATATAACTTTTTTGAAAGTAAACATTTTTGTTTGACTTAATAATAAAAAAGACAATAATGCCTTGCTCAATCACTCAACCACCATTTAATTAATGATAGATATATCAATTTATATATATTTCAACTAACGAAATCCAACTTCTTTACTTTCCCCTAAAAAAGCGTACTTCCCCCAAACTCAGTAAGTAGATTTCATACTTCTCGAGAATTCTTTTTAATAATAGCTACCAAATAAACTAAAATTTTTCATTTTTCATAAAGTTCTACTTTCATAACTTATTTACCTATAACCGAATAGTACCATGGTCAGTACCGTAACTTTATCAATTTCTATTTCTAATGAAAAAAAAAAGCCCACTTGATAGAATGAATTACTTTGGTTTGTTTTTTCTACAAACCCTAACCAAAAAAGCTTTCAGTTTTTCAATTCTACATATAAATAATATGTTATAAAATTGCACAATGAGCTTTCAATTCCCAAATTCTAATATTTTCAAATCTATTCCATTGAATCATAAATTCTTTTCCTTTACCTTCCCTTTAATGGGCATAACATAGTTTGTACAAGTACCTAAAGAAGAAGAATGGATAAGCAGAGACAGTGATTGTGCCGTGAGCTCTGATTGTCAATGGAGTGGTTCTTGGTTGTGATGGTGGCTAAGCTCGATCTGGTGGCCGGTAGTAGAGCTGAGGACAGTTCGGTCCAATTCGGGGATTTGAAAATCTTTGGGATTAGATTGAATTTTGGGGATTTTAATTTTTGGAGAATCGAAAGTGGAACCAAAATAAAAAATCTCCTTATTTTATTGTTCTAAAAATTTCGGAACAATACAGTTTGGGAATAAGATATTTCGATTATAATATAATCTAATCCAATTTAAAGCGGAGATTCGGAAAAAAATACATTTAATAACTAATTTCTTATAACTAATTGTATAGTTTTAAGTTTTATTTTTTATGAAATTTGGGTTTAATAAATTAATATAATATATATAATTATATATCAAAACTATATATTAATAGTTTTTGTGATATAATTATATCTACTACTTAAAGTTAACACATAATTTCTTATGATTAATTTTTAACTTTTATACAAACTATTAATTATCTATTACGATTATTTTCTCATTGATAATCTATTACAAAAATGTTAATTAATAAAAAAATATTTTTCGATATTATAATATTAGATACCAACAAAAATTACTTAATTAAAAACTTTATTAGTATTATATAAACTTTATTAGTACATTATTCTTTCTTATTACTAGTCATTGATTAGTCATAACATATATTAAAAGTTGGTATTCTAAAATATATAAGTAGTGAATTTAAATTTTTTAATTATAATATGTGGTTACATCTTAGTATTATTAAAACTTAATCCATATTATATTACTAATTTTTTATCAATATAATGTTAATGAATATAATATTTAAGTAAATTATATAAATATTAATGGTTATATTTCATTGAGTTAAGGTATATATATTTTTAATCATAGATTTATAATTCATTCAAATTTTATTTTCATATAATGTTGATATAATTTGATAACTGTTATAATTATATATATAATTTTATAATTTTTGTATTATCTATATATTATTCAATTAACATTACTTATAAGCATTACATTACTTATATATTATAAATAAAAAACTAATTTTTTTTTGTTATTTTGGTCCAATTTAATTCGGTACAGTTTGATTCAATTCAGTCCAGTTCTTGGTCTGATTATACGTTAATATCCAGAATCATATTAAAATATTTTAATCGGTCCAATTCGATTCAGAAAAGTCAAAAAGATCAACAATTCGATATAATTTTAAATATTTTTAATCTAATTATTTGGTTCAATTCATAATTTTTAATTTCCGTCCTCAGTTCTAGCAAGTAGAGCTTGATGAACGAGTAGGCTTAGACCTTAGGTGAATGGCATAAGGAGCTCTAGTTGTTCCTGCCAAATTCGATCAATGAAAAAGGCTCTTAGATCTAGGATTATAATGCCGCCAGAAGATTGACCATTGGTTGCTTTGTCAGTGACAATGATGGTGGTATCGGTGATAGGCGACAGTGGAGATGTGAGTAGCAGTGTTAAACCTTGATATATGAGAAAGCTTGGCAAGTTGACGAAGTGATCATTTTTAAACTTAAAATTTATATTAAATACAATAAATAAATTAAATTTTTAAGTATTATCACATTTTAAAAATTATATCACTGTTATGATATATTATAAGATTTGATTGATATCTTTCCATATACGTGAATACTCTAGTTTTCATATTAGTATTGATTGTATTTTCCTTATTGGAAAAACTTTCTATTTCTTGTATTTTCCTTATTAGAAAAGTTTCCTATGTATTTCCCTTCTGTACTCTATATAAAGAGCTTAATACTATTGAATGGAATAACTAGAAAAACTATTCTCTCCTTTATATTCTTTGTTCTTATTCTTCTCCATTATATTTATAACACGTTATCAGCACGAATTTGTTCTACCATTTTTTTTACCCAAGATATTATGGATCCTGTTCAAGTATTGGTAGGATCAAGAATAAATGATACAAACTTATGTCTTGCTGACAGTGCAACCACGCACACCATTTTAAAAGATAAGAAGTATTTTTCTCATCTAACAAAGGGAGATTCTTACGTTAATACAATATCTGGTAGTAAAAGAATTATTGAAGGCTCCGGAAGAGCTAATATATTACTACCTGGAGGAACTTATTTTTTTATTCAAAATGCATTATTCTCTCCAAAATCTCGCAGAAATTTATTAAGTTTTAGAGATATCCACCGAAATGGATATCATATTGAGACCATTAATGTTGGAAACATTGAGTATCTCTATATTACAACCATTATAATGGGTAAGAAATGCATATTAGAAAAATTACCTGCTTTATCCTCTGGATTATATTACACATATGTGTGTACAAGTGAAACAAATATGGTAGTAAACTAGAAGTTTGCTGACCCTAATTCTTTTATTGTTTGGCATGATCGATTAGGTCATCCCGGATCAACAATGATGCGTAAAATTATTGAGAGTTCAAATGGTCATCCATTGAAGAACTAGAAGATTCTTCAATGTAATGAATTTTCATGTTCGGCTTGCTCTCAAGGAAAGTTGATTATTAGACCTTCACCAAGCAAAATTCAACATGAATCACCTAAATTTTTGGAACGCATACAAGGTGATATTTGTGGAACAATTCATCCACCATGTGGACCATTCAAGTATTTTATGGTGTTGATAGATGCATCAACAAGATGGTCACATGTATGCTTATTATCAACTCGAAATTTAGCATTTGCTAGATTACTTGCTCAAATAATTCGATTAAGAGCACAATTTCCAGATTATGCTATTAAGACAATTCGTCTTGATAATGCTGGTGAATTCACATCTAAGGCTTTTAATGATTATTGCATGTCAATTAGAATAACTGTTGAACATCCTGTAGCTCATGTTCACACTCAAAATGGTCTAGCAGAGTCTTTTATTAAACGTCTTCAATTGATAGCTAGACCAATACTTATGAAAACAAACCTCCCAATTTCTGTTTGGGGACATGTAATTTTACATGCAGCAACTCTTGTACGCATCAGGCCAACTAATTATCATACATTTTCACCATTACAGTTGGTGACTGGCCAAGAGCCAAATATATCCCATTTGAGAATTTTTGGGTGTGCTGTTTATGTCCCAATTAACCCCCCACATCGCACAAAAATGGGACCACAAAGGAGATTGGGTATATACATTGGATATGAATCCCCCTCTATTATCAAATATCTTGAACCATTAACTGGGGATGTATTTACTGCGAGATTTAATGATTGTCATTTTAATGAAGCTTTGTTTCCCAAATTGGGGGGAGAAATTAAGCAATTAGAGAAATAAATTGTTTGGAATGAGCCCTCATTAAATCATCTTGATCCTTATACACAAGAATGTGAACTAGAAGTTCAAAGGATCATCCACTTACAAAGTATAACAAACCAATTACCAAATGCATTATGTGATCCAAAAAGAGTTACTAAATCTCACATTCCAGCTGAAAATGCTCCAATAAGAATTGATGTCCCAGTAGGACAACATGTTAATAATGTAGCAAATGAGTCCATAACATGCCAAAAGCGTGGAAGGCCACTTGGTTCCAAGGATAAAAATCCAAGAAAGAAAAGGGAACAGAATCCCAAAAATGTTAATGCTCCTGAAGAGCCTCTAACTGAAATTGACATAGATGAACAAATAACCCCAGAAGTGGTTCAAGTACCTGAAAATGATCAAAATGAAGAGATCTCAATCAACTATGTCAATTCAGGAAAAAGATGGGACCGAAATGAAATCATTGTCGATAGTGTATTTGTATATGCAATTGCAGTTGATATTGCAAAAGAAAATGAGGACATTGAACCAAAGTCCGTAAATGAATGTCGACATAGAGATGATTGGCCAAATTGGAAAGATGCAATCCAGGCAGAATTAAGTTCATTAGAAAAATGCCATGTCTTCGGGCCCATTGTTTTAATGCCTAAAAATATTAAGCCAGTAAGCTATAAATGGGTTTTTGTGCGTAAGCGAAATGAGAAAAATGAAATTGTGAGATACAAAGCTCGACTTGTGGCACAAGGTTTTTCACAAAGACCTGGCATTGATTATGAGGAGACTTATTCTCCAGTTGTGGATGCAATTACATTAAGATTCTTAATTAGCCTAGCAAGTATAGAAGGACTCCATATGCGACTAATGGATGTCGTTACAGCTTATTTGTATGGATCACTTGATAATGACATTTATATGAAAGTCCCTGAAGGACTGAAAATGCCTGAAGCATGTAGCTCAAAACCACGAGAAATGTATTCAATTAAGCTACAAAGGTCCTTGTATAGATTAAAATAATCTGGACGAATGTGGTATAACCGCCTTAGTGAATATCTTTTGAAAGAAAGCTACACTAATAATACAATTTGTCCATGTGTCTTTATCAAGAAAACAAAATCTAGTTTTGCTATAATTACTGTGTATGTTGATGATTTAAACATCATTGGGACTCCTGAAGAGATGACTGAGATAGTAAATTATTTGAAAAATGAATTTGAAATGAAAGATTTGGGACAAACAAAATTCTGTCTCGGCTTGCAAATCAAAAATTTATCTAAAGGGATTTTCATTTATCAGTCAACTTATATCGAAAAGATATTAAAACGTTTCAATATGGATAAATCCCATCCAATGAGTTCTCCTATGATGGTTCGATCCCTTGATGTGAAAAAGGATCCGTTTCGTCCTCGAGAAGATAATGAAGAAATACTTGGTCCAGAAGTACCATATCTTAGTGCAATTGGTGCACTAATGTATCTTGCTAATTATACAAGACCTGATATAGCATTCTCTGTAAGTTTGCTAGCAAGATATAGTTTTTCACCCACTCGAAGACATTGGAATGGTGTGAAACAAGTATTCCGTTATTTACGTGGAACATCAAATATGAGCTTATTTTATCCACGTGACTCGAAGTCAGAATTAATTGGATATGCTGATGCTGGATATTTATCTGATCCACATAAAGCTAGATCACAAACGGGTTACTTGTTTACATATGGTGGCACTGCCATTTCTTGGCGCTCTACTAAACAAACTTTAACTGCCACATCATCAAATCATTCTGAAATATTGGCAATACATGAGGCTAGTAGAGAATGTGTACGGTTGAGATCTATGGTCCATCATATCAAGGAAACATGTGATCTTAAACTTGATAAAGGAAGTCCAACAGTATTATATGAAGATAATGCTGCTTGCATAGCACAACTCAAAGGAGGATATATCAAAGGAGATAGAACCAAGCATATTTCGCCAAAGTTCTTTTTTACACATGAGCTTCAGAAGCAAAGAGTTTTGGATGTTCATCAAATTCGATCAATTGATAATCTGGCAGACTTGTTTACTAAATCACTCCCTATAACCATTTTTGAGAAGTTGGTTAACAAAATTGGTATGCGCCGACTAAGAGATCTTTGACAAAATCATATCTTCATGAGGGGGAGATTTTAATACACTGTACTCTTTTTCCCTTAGCTTAGGTTTTGTCCCATTGGGTTTTCCTAGCAAGGTTTTTAACGAGGCAGTGTATGACGCAAATCTCTACAAGAATAATGTACTCTTTTTCCTTCACTAAGATTTTTTTCCTACAGGGTTTTTTCTTAGTAAAGGTTTTAACGAAGCATATTCTTTGTAAAAGACATCAAGGGGGAGTGTTATGATATATTATAGGATTTGATTGATGTCTTTCCATATACGTGAATACTCTAATTTCCATATTAGTATTGGTTGTATTTTCCTTATTGGAAAAACTTCATATTTATTGTATTTTCCTTATTAGAAAAGCTTCCTATTTATTTTCCTTCTGTACTCTATATAAAGAGTTTAATACTATTGAATGGAATAACTAGAAAAACTATTCTCTCCTTTATATTCTTTGTTCTTATTATTCTCCATTATATTTATAACAATCACTTATTTTATTTGATACTTAAGTTTTTAGTTTTATTAAATATCATCTCAGTGAGATTGTTAAAATTAATTATATTATTTTTTTTAAAACATTAAGGAGAAAATTATTAATATATCATTTTAATGTTTATTTTACAGTGTCGAAGGTTATATATTTAAATTTTAGTAATTTTTTAATCTTTAATAATTTCTAACTTAATAAAATACATATATTTGAGTACGTATCTAAATAAGATATTAAGGAAGTTGTTAAAAAGTAAGAAAATATTTCCTGAAAAAAAGAAAAGATTAATCAAAGTAAATTTATTTTTTATTAATTAAATATTGTAATTTCCCAATTATTAGTATTTTAAACACAACATATTCTTTCGGTTGAAATGGTAAAAATTTGTTTGTTCTAAAAATAAAAAATAAAAAATGTTAGCGGTGCTGACCTTCTGATTTTTTTTCAGATGACAAAAAAGGCCAAAAAACGTAGGCAGGATTCACAAATGGACACTGGCAAAGGTCATTTTCTGTGTCCTTTCATTCGAATAAATTTAATTAATTTATTAAATTAAATAATATAAAAAGCAAACGACAAATAATATTGGCTGTTTTTGGTTTGGGTTGGGGTTTCTGGGTTGGGAGGAGAAGAAAATAAGAAACCCATACTGAACACCAAAATTACAAATCTACCATTCATTGGTTCTCGTGCCGAGTCGCACTATTCCTCGTTTTATATTGAACAAAATCCTCGTTTCGTAGGGCTCAACCGACTTCTGCTCGCGCAATTTCAATTCCAATCGAAGCCCAAATCCGTCAGTTTATTATTATTTTTTATTTTATTATTATTAATTATTTTTTAGAGAGAGAAAACAAGAGAGAGAGAGAGCGGTTTTTTAGTGAGAGAAAGTGGGTATTAAAGAGACTCGTGGAGGCTTTGTTTGTGCGATGCGTGGAGGACATGGTGGCAAAGAAGGAAGTAAAGAAATGGCGAGATCCTCTAACTATCTATTCTTCAAATGGCGGATCGTAACGCTTCTTTGTATCTATAAACCCTAACCGTTTTGATTCTATTACTCTTGCTTGCTCGCTGTATCTTCATCTTCATCTTAGAGATCTCTTTTGATTTCTGTAAATACTACTCATCAGGTTTCAATTCCTTCTCGAAATCATTCGCATTGTATCACCTGCATTGCTATCTGTTTCGTTTTGTTCACGAGATTTGTGATTTAAACGATTAAAACGTGTTTTTTTAGTCATGTTTGTTATAGATATTATATAATTTTTTTTTGTTGGAATTGAAAATTTTGTTCCCGTGGTGGTCGTGGTTGTAGGAATGGCGGAGGTGGCGAAACTGCTGTATATAGTGGTGGTGGATGAGTATGAGGAGGAGGAGAAGAGCGAGAAAGTAAAAGAGTCGTTCCGATATACGCGTCCGGTTTTGCAGAGCACTCTGCAACTCATGGGATGTAAAGCGCGTCATGCCTTTAAGGTAATATTGATGATTTGTTTATGTTAATTTTATTTATTTATTTATTCTGTGTATAATTCTTTGAAATTTGAGATGAGAGATGTTACTTGGCGGCCAATTTAGAACGTTACTCTAATTTTCTTCTCACGTGGCTAGAGTTTTGCCTCCTAATGACCGCTGGATTTTTGAGTTAGAAGTGATTATGATAATCACACTGATAATTTATTAGACATTAGTGAATTGTACGGATTGGTAGATCTGTATTGTAATGTTTGGATGGAAGTCCTGAATTTCACCTTTTCCCCTGTTTGTTTCCCTTTTACTTCCATTTTTGTTTGAATGTTGAGCCATAGATACTTAAAGATTAAGGCATGTTCTCAACACGCTGTTTAATTGAAATGGTGATCTATTCACATCTTGTCTGTTTAATTGAAATGGTGATCTATTCACATCTTGTGTTATGAATGTAATGATAACTGTATGCTAATAACACTGTTTCTCATGTGTTTTCTTTGCTTCAGTTCCTTCCTTTTCTGTTTTCTAAGTTATCTTTTCTGTTGTGCTTCCAGTCTTGATGTGTGTGCTTTTTCGATTGACTTCATTGGTGCCTTGGAATCTGCTGCACAGGCTATCATTTATGCTTTAAAAATATGGTTAAAACATTTGAAATTAGATTTTGCCATGTAATTGGCGCACTGGTCCACTGCTAAGTGGTTGGGTTTTATAATAAAATTACTAACCTTCTTATGCAATTTTAGATATTGTGCAAGCAATGATATGGATGAGTGTTGTGATGACTTTCATATATCTCCTGAATTCATTACTACTTGAATAATTGTTTTACAGACTGATCTTCTAATTTTATTGTTCACTAGTCTAGTTTTGAGCTTCATTTATTTCAACTGAGGTTCTTTATTAGTTTTTCAGCTCTTATAGCTAAAAGGGGGTTTGGCAATCACATCTCTTGTAATGACGAAAAATTGGTGAGATTTTGGTTTATTCTGTTTTGGGAGTATTTCCGTTTTCCTAGCACTGTTATTCTGCCTCTTGGACTGTATGAGAAGGATCTAAGGGTATGTTTGGTCATGAACTATGTTAATCCTTCGTATTCAGTGCCTGTTTGTTTTGTTGAAAATAATGTGTATGTGGAAAATATTTTCCAAGAAAATGATTTGTGTTTCCACTTTCTTGTTGCAACATTGAGAATCAATTGGAAGTTATTTTCTGGAGGTTGAGTACTTCGAAAAAACATACAAAATTTTTCCATGAAAATGGTTGGACATACAAAGAACTTCATTTTCTAAAGAAAATCTGTAGCTGAAAGTGAGATAAATAATACACAAACAAGGGTAAATTATGTTGCGACTTGTGGCCATTGACAGTGAAGCTTGGTTGTGGAATAGTGAGCATATATCAATTTGGCTATGAGCATGTGAAAAATTGGGTTATGAATTCTCATTTTGAAATGAAAATAGGTTAACCTAAGAATTCAATTGGAAGTATGTTCCGCTCATGTGAAATTGATGTTGCATCAGTTAGTTTAAAATTTCTGGTTGCCTGGCATTGTTCTGTCGTGATTTCTTTTAATTTTGCTAATTTATTTTTGTGGCTTGAAGTTGTTATTATTTCATTATTTAACTTGTCATTGCTTTTGGCTGTCAGATTCCAATATTTTACTAAAGAGAATGAATGCATTTTCTAAGTATCCTCTTTCTTTCTTTTCAGATTAGCCGGAGGGTTTTTGAGCTGATGAGAAGTGAATCTTCTAATGATGCTCTACTTTGGAAAGAAGTGGAGGCAAATGGGGTTGATGTTTCGAAAGGAAATCAGTGGAAGAATTATACAAGCAAGAGTCTACCATTTGAGTTGTACAAAAGGCGTACAACTGTAATTGTTAGAAGAGAAACTTTCATAAAAGTTGTTTGCGATACTCTGACTGAATATAAGTATGTAGGTCCTAACCAGAGGGCTGACTTGGTTTTGGCATGCAGGTAAGATATAAACATCTTGTGGCTTCATTAATATTATTTGTATTTAAAATCAGCCGCAAAGGATTATCATCTGAAACATGCATGTCTTCCTTTAAAACTATTTTTCTTGTGCTAGTGATTATTAGTTGTAATTGAGTTTGAGTGTACTTTGGAGTATCCATTTTACTCATATGGTTACGTTTGTCTTGCATCTTCCACGCTCTAATAGAGTGTTGCTTGAACTTTGAACTGATGTCGCATGGGAAGAAAGTAAAATAAAAATTCTATTACTGTTTAAAGTGCCTTGAAAATTTTTTTCCTAATTCTTTTTGTGTTATCTTGCTACATGTCTTTGTGGACTATTTCATGGAGTTGGTGTTGCATGTGCACCATTATGGATTTTAGTGGCTTAAGTAGTTAGTCAGTTCTTTTTGAGGGTTTTATGGTTTTGAAATGTAAATGCACTTTATCTATAATGAAACCTCTGTAACTTGGCAGACTAACCTTGCTAGTGTGTTGCCAAGTGCTGTTTAAACAAGACCATGCTTTGTGCAAGTATGTTATTTATTTATATTTGTGTTAAAAATGCTTCTTCTTCCTCTATCATAACCCGTCTTTAATCTAATGGTGATGTTGATATTTTGAAAGAAGATGTGCAAACATGCTTGAGTTCGTCATTTGAGGAGTAACCAAAGAATAAATGGTTGAATAAAGTTGGTGGCCATTTTAACCTTTTCAGTTTTCTTAAGTAGCATAAGATTTCAGGGAAAACATCATTTGAGGAACATATTTCCTTGGGGAACGCAAAACCTTTGGTGGTTATATCATTATGTGGAATGTGTTCTGATAGACTCTTTTATCTGCTCCATTTTTACACTGAAAATGATGTAACATGTTTGTAGCTTTATCCTATTTACTCTTTTCCCCTCCCATTCAAAGCAATGCACCTTGTCTTTGTGTTGCAGAATTCGAGAAAGGAAGGAATCTGTAACCGTGCTGTTGTGTGGCACTAGCGGCTGTGGCAAATCAACTTTGTCTGCGTTGCTGGTATCCCTTTATCCTTTAACTGAGTTCTCTTGCTTGAATCTGTGATTTAGAGTTTTTCACTTATCATTTCTTGTTATGCCATGGTAAGATATTATAGATAGACAAGTTAAATTTGCCTCTTTTAGTCTAATGCCAATTTCCCCCCTTGTTTCATGCAGGGTAGCAGATTAGGAATTACAACAGTGATATCTACTGATTCTATTCGGCACATGATGAGGAGTTTTGTTGATGAAAAGCAAAATCCTCTGCTCTGGGCTTCAACGTACCATGCAGGAGAGTTTTTGGATCCTGTGGCAGTTGCTGAAGCAAAGGCTAAAAGAAAAGCAAAAAAATTGGCTGGTATTGCAAACTCACGTCCCAAGGATGAAGTATCTGACAGTTCTACCATGGTGAAATCTGATAGTCAGGGAGCAGATATGGGTTCTGGTAGTACTGAATTGATTAGTCCTAAACAAATGGCAATTGAAGGATTCAAGGCACAAAGTGAGATGGTGATTGACAGTCTTGATCGTCTTATAACTGCGTGGGAAGAGAGGAAAGAATCAGTGGTTGTTGAGGGTGTGCACTTAAGCCTTAATTTTGTGGTAAGTAAATTCTTTGGGCATTCTTTTAATTAGATGATTTCCTTTTTCTGAATTTGAGCATTTTCTCAATTTTTAATTCTAAATGCAGATGGGGCTTATGAAGAAACATCCTTCAATCATACCATTCATGATATATATTACAAATGAAGACAAACACTTAGAAAGATTTGCTGTCCGTGCAAAGTATATGACATTGGACCCAGCCAAAAACAAATATGTGAAGTATATTCGAAATATCAGAACAATCCAAGATTATCTTTGCAAACGGGCTGATAAACATCTAGTCCCTAAAATCAATAATACGAATGTTGACAAGAGTGTGGCAGCCATCCACGCAACAGTTTTCAGCTGTCTTCGCAGGCGTGAGGCTGGAGAACCACTTTGTGATCCTACAACAAATACTGTTGCTGTTGTTGATGAGGAGTACAGAAACCAGTGTGCTGCAAATTCATTGACCTCTAAAGGAATGTTTCAGCTTATCCAGAGGAAAGGTTCTTCTAGGCATTTGATGGCTCTTGTTAATACTGATGGGTCTGTGGCAAGGGCTTGGCCTGTTGAATCTGTGGATAGTAGGGGGAATCTTGTAGGCTCTGGGTCTGACAATGGAATAGGGATTCCTATGTATGGTCCATTGCAGATTGGTAAGGCTGAACCAGTTAATCTTCAGTTTGGCCACTTTGGGATCAGTGCTTGGCCCAGTGATGGTGGCACAAGTCATGCTGGAAGTGTAGATGAGTCAAGAGCTGATTGGACTGATACTGGAAGTAAATATCATTCTTCTTGTTGCAGTTCACCTCGGATGTCTGATGGGCCTGCCAAGGAGGTTTTTTCCAACATTGTTTATTATTATTATTGTTATTATTTTCGTTCTTTTTACATCCCAAGAACAGTTGGTTACAAGCAAGTGAACAGATAATGGAACTCAAATTCAGTTAGTTTAAGGTGAAAATCTATTCTATGTTTGGCTACTTGGATTTCTGATTGGATATCTTTCTTGCCTCTTCAGCTCAAGGAGGAACAGTCAGTGCATGGCAGTGATGAGGAAGTTGATGATCCACCAGAGGTGGACAGTGATGAGGATTTTAGCGACGAGGGTGATGAACATATCCATGAAGAGGTATAATTAAGGATATTTAGTTAAATAGCTTATTACATTGTACCAAAATCTGAGAATTTCTCACATGATTCCAAGCAAAAACAGTTTTTAATCAATCTCTTGAATCTTATAAAGCTTGATACCTAGGTCCATAATTAGTTAAAAAGCCATTCAAACTTGAATAAGTTTTTGTCTAAAACACATCATTTTCCTATTCTTTTTGTGGGAAAAGGGATTGGACGAACTCAGATGTTAATTTATATTTGAACTCTCTTAATTCCTGTTGAACAGATTGGTTCAGTTGATGAGGAGTCCACAAAATCTGATGAAGAGTATGATGATCTAGCAATGCAAGATATGCAGGAGAATGGGTATCGGTCAGATGATGAGGAGTCCAAAGATAAGGTGCTGCCGATTTCTGGGAGCAGGCCTGGTTCCTTAAAAGGAGACAAGTACATGCAGAATCTGGACCGGTTTCTTAGAACTAGAAGTGAGATATGCTCTTACTCTAATTTACTTGTAGAAAAGGGTGGGAGGAGATTATCCGGCCCTGGAAATGTAAAAATGAGAAAACGTTCCCTCAGCATCCCGGCCATAGGAAAACATGGGTCCTTGATTGGTGACCCAATCCTCTCTGGAGCTCCACAGAGGTAGTAGAGCAATTTTGCGCCAACTCCTGCTTTTCTCGACCTTATTTTAAATTTTTTTTTCTTTTTGATTTTAGTTCCTAGCATGTCAGGAGTAATTTCGCAATTCACCTGCCCTGTCTATAGTACAGTTGCTTGACTTGGAATGGCTTGATTAATGTATGTTTTTGGTTTTTGGGGTTAAGCAATCAAGAAAATGAAAATGGGCCAATTCAATTAAAGTTGAATCATCGTGCTGTCGTTGAAATCGTTCTATGCATCATGTTGCTCTCTTGATGCCAAATCCATAAATTGTTAATTTTTTGTTCGCTAAACTCGCTTAACAAAAAACAGAGTAACATGTTATCAATTTAATGGACATTTCAGCTTGAAATTATTGTAATGCGATAGCAATTAATCAAGAATCATTTTGCTTCAAAGACTAACTTGAAGAAGAATCGCAGTTGCATTCCATGGATTAAAAACACAATTTTCAGTTGCCAGTTGCCACTTAATTGCTTAAAAGGCCACTTAATTGAGCAGGCAAATATCCTATTAACTCTAAAAGTTCATTCCAAAAGCCATAAAAAGAAAGAAAAAAGGCTTGTAATTTTGACGTAATGATCTTCCCCCGTCCCTTGCAAGAAAAACAGCCAACAGTCTATTAGCTTTCAACAACTTTGAATAATAGTCAAACGAAAACTGTATTCAGTGCTATGTTCTTTTTACAAACAACCTCTAGCAGGTGGGATGCATTTCTGTCATTTAAGATCCACGTCTCTCTCTTTTTTTATTTTTTGCCAGGTTTTCGTAAAATGTTATGGTCATCAAGCTGACCAGCTCGCTAAATCACTTAATCAATGTATTCTGTTTTGATCAGCATCTAACACTTTCTTGATATAAAGTCAAGCAGCTCACTTGCAGTCTCAAAATTTCCATCATGCCTTCACTCTTCTCAAACTCATTTAACCCTAAATTAAACCTCTTCTGTTTAGGACATGCATATGTATCTGCATTTCTGGCTACAACTGTTTGAATGTGGAGAATTCATGAAATAATTGAATGCAGCCTCTCTTTCCTGTGCAGCACCACGAAGAAAATAACTTTGCCTGCATAAGAATTATCACAGGTGATTACTTTGGCCTGAGCATCAACCATTTGTATCCCATTGATCGAACATCCATAACTTCAGAATAGGGAGAAGACTCGAACAAAGGATTGAAAAGAGAATAAGAGAAGACCAGTATAAATCAGTTTGTTCTCTCTTTCCATTCCCATCGAATTGCCTAATTTTTATCATGCGCCAATCTAAGTTGTAAGCCTAACCATTTCCAGGACTATATAGCTTTTTAAACATTATGCTCACCAGTGTCTTTGTCACCTTAAACCATGTCTGTTTCCACTGAAGTAGTTAAATTTTTTCAGGGCTTCCACCTCTAGCACAATGTCCACCAACTCTTTTGCCTCCTCAAATTGATTCGACTTGTATAGCCCTCCCACTATTTTGCTACAAATAGATATATCAGCACTGAATCCTCTCCTCTGCATCTCAACTTGCAAAACAAAAGCTTCATCTACCATTCCCTTGTTGCAATATCCATCAAGCAATATATTAAACATATCCTGGTCCAGCTCAATTCCTTCATTCTGCATCTTACTTACGTACACCATTGCAACCTCCATCTTCCCAGCCTTGCAGATGCCATTTATCAATGCCCAAAACGTATCTACATTTGAGTTAACACCTCTACTAGTCATCTTATCAAACAACAAGAGTGCTCTATCTGCCAAACCTAGTTTAAAATAGCCATTTATAATCAAATTATACATATAGGTATCTACTTTCAAATCTCTATCATGCATCTCCATTACCAACTTCTCAGCTTCTTCAATTTTGCCAAAGCTCGAGTACCCATCAATCAAAATTTTATATGTATTGACATTAAATACCTCTCCTTCCTTCTCCATCAATGCCAATATGGAATCCAACTCCCCAAAACTCCATCTCTTAGCAAAAGCATTTATCATAATATTGTAAGTTACAATATTGGGTTTAATTCCTTTACTTGCCATTTCCTCCACCAATTCTCTACACTTCCTGATCTCGCCACTCTGACACAACCCATCAACCACAACTGTCAATGAATATACAGAAACATCAATACCAGATTTAATCATTCGATTAAAAAACTCGAGGCCTAACTTCATCTGATCATCTCTCTTAAGGGCAAGCAAATGCACAGTACAAGTTCTCTCATCAATATCAATTCCATTATTCTCCATGTGATCAAAAGTCTTCAAAACTTGTTCAAATTTCTTATTATCAGAATAAACCTTAAGCATCGAATTAAATAACTTTGCTATAACATTTGGTTCCAAACAACAACAATTCTCAACAGTAGAAGCTAAAATAGAAAATGGGTACCTGGGATATTCCTGAATCAACACAAATTTCAAAAGATTCTCTGCATCTGAGAACCTTTTTCCCTTCAAAAGTCTGGAAATTAGTGTCAAATGGGCCTGAAGATCAGGCTTGAATGAGATCAAGGTTGGATTTTGGAGGAGAGAATTGAAGAAACGCAAACAATTTAAAGGATGGACATGTGGGTCAGATAGAATTTGGTGGAGTTTCGTTGGATTGAGATCGGAGAGAATTGTAGAAGAAGGGGAAATTAGGGTTTTAGAGATTGAAAATGGGATTTCTTCGAAGCGTTTTGGAAGGCGAGTCCTTTTGACAGTTTTGAGTCTTCCGAGAACATTCTGGATCGACATTTTTGTAAAGAACCGAAAATGGAAGAGTTTCGCCTGTGAATTGTGAGGGGAAATACATTATTAGCGACTTTCATCCTATTGATTTAACTGTTAAATTGTGCTACCATTAAAACGACAAGTCTTCCTATCATAGTCGTTTTGTCTTTCATGTCGTTCAGCAAAAGCAACTTTAACGCACTTAAAACGACTAAACGTTTGTTGAATATAGCTTGCAATTTTCTGTCGAAAGAAACGACAACCGTATATGAGTTTTGTCCATGTCATAAAAGGCATTTATCAACATAACCCTTCATATGTATATTTCTCATCTCATGATGGTTAAAGGTTTATCGAATCAATTTAATCTAATAAAATGTGGTTTCTATTAAAAGAAACAATAATCTTTTGTAAAATTTGCTCATGCTTTAAAAAGCATTTACCAACATAATTCTTTATATAGACTTTTTTTATAGATCCGACTTTAAAAAGAGAGGTCACCTAAACAACTGTCTAGGATTTTCTTAATAAGAAGATTTTATTTTTTTAAAATTATTTTTTAAGAATTTTGTTAATAATATAGCTAATTTTTTATTTACCTCATATTTTCACTTTTATAAAAAGATAAAAAATTTCAAAATAAAATTATACAATATTCCTTCCTTTTAATTGTCTCGATATGGTCATTAAATTAATTTTTCTAATTGGTTTTAAATTCTTTATCTTTCCCTTTTCTGTATATTTAATTATGTTTAGAGTTATAGTAAGAATGTTTTTGTGATAGATTACCAGAATAGACCAATCCATTTACATAAAGAAATAATAAGTTTTGCTTTAAAATTAAAATTGATGAAAAAATTTGGATGTTTTCTTTTAGGATAATTCAGCCAACATAATGATTTTCAATATAATTGCTTTAATTTTATTTGATATATATGATGTACATATTTAAGGATACATATAATCTAAGCTATCAACTAACATAAATTTTTTTTTTTTTTTGGAAATAGGGTTCTATCTAAGCTATCAACCTAAAAAAATGTTTATTGAGAGAAATAAGAGATCGATGTCTCATTTTTTGAAATTATCTAGAGTCTCTAAAATACTTAAATCGACCATGTTTTCTTCTCATGATGATTAAAGTATTATCTAATCAATTTAATCTAATAAAAAAAGTAAACTTTCTTACTAATTAATTTATTTTTAATTTATAATTTAGTTTTAATAATAGAACTTTTACTAATATGGAACATATGTGTGTATATATACACATTGGATAATATCGGACCTTATAATAGATTCAGGATCTTATACTCAAGTAGTCTATCTCATGCTTAGGAGTAGGATTGGACTCTAGGTTTAATATTGGTATATACTTTTAGACCATTTCATGAGTATTCTATTCCTGTTGAGCCTTCTATTTCTACCATCACAATCATATTCACAAATAAATATATGGAGTGGAGGAGCAATACATATTTTTGACATTTTGTGTATGTTTCCATATATATGCATTTATTCTTTATACATGTTATTATTAATGTTTATAATATACATGTATTTAAAATTTAAATATTTTCCGTACAAAATATTTCTATTAAAAATATCAATAAATTTTTAATTTAGTGTATTAGAGTTTCTTACAGATTCAACGAAAGCATCGAATGCAAATTCTAATATTTATTAAAAAATAATTCATTAAAAATCAATTTTCTTCTAAATGGATATAATTTTACTAAAAAAGAACATATTATATCTAAGTGAGATTTTAATTATAAATTGAATCCAACAAAATAATTAAAGACAGGACTTTCATATGTCATGCATGGGATCCAAGATGGGTCCTTGAGTTGCATGTTTGCCACGTGAATGGCCAATGGCACGGGCATCAAATATGACATATTGGACCACCTATGCCTTTATTTAGGACCTTTTTTGCACTAAAGGTTTAATGCCAAAGGATCTTTTGGACCCTTTAGTTTTGATTCTATTCTATTATCATTTATCAGTTCCTTTCAATGATCCATCTTTTAATTTTTAAATTTTTATTTTTTTGATTCTACTCAAGTCTTTTTTTCTTTTTTCCTTTCCTTTTTATTTTTTTTTTAAGGGAAACAAAACTCCACGTATCATAATTACTATGCTTTTCACTAGTAATATGTCAACCAAAAAATATATACATTTGCAGCAAAAGTCTAAGGAATTTATATATACATTTGCAGCAAAAGTCTAAGGAATTGAAAATTAATATTTTAATTCTTTTACTCATTCAATCAATTCAAGAGGTTAATTTAGATAGAGAGTTTGATGGTATGTTTTGATATCTATAGCCAAAACTATGAAATATTAATTTAGAATGACGGTATCTATCACATCACTTATAAATTAATTTAATAAAAATAAAACACATTAATTAACAATGTCATATCATTCATAAAGGCTAAGAAATGGGACTTTTTTTTCAACTAATATATATATGAACAAATTAAACTTCTTGCATTGTATTTTATGTATATTAAGTTTGAATTTGTACACTAAGACATAAATTTAATGGTAAATGTATATATAATTTAAGCAATAGATTTAAATTAATTTTTTTTTCTCAATGTAAAATAATAATAAAAAAAAACTGAAATTTTAATTAATATCTTTGAAGACTAAATCAAGCTAACTTCATTTGTTAAAAAGGCAATTGAGAATGAAAATGCATTATAAAGAACAATAATTTTACTATGTATTTTGATTATAATATTTTTCTTATGCATTTCCTAATCTTAATCAAGTATCATTAGCCTTTCATTGTATTAAAAAAATAAAGAAAATTGACCAGTAATATAATTTCACAGTAATATTAAAAAGAAACTAAAAAACCACAACAAGCAAATACATTACTTGATTCAATATATATAAAAAAAAAAAAACCAGCAAATGTATATATGGTTTCCTCTTTTCATGACAAAGCTATATTTCCATGTCTATACACAGATATTGGATGTCCAATATGCTTTCCACTTATCCAAATAATTCTTCAGAAGTTTCCAATTGCTTTCAATTTCTTGACCCCAAACTACAGCTGCCTGAAGAAATTTCAGAAACTTCTATTATCAGTAACCTTTTGTTCAAAAATCATATATATATATATATATATATATATATATACATCATAAATTAATTGATTTTAAGTTTTTAATTTTCCTAATTTTCTTAATCTTCTTAATTCCAGAAATTTTATATGCCTAGATTAGGTCTGCAATGAGTTTCTCAAAATAGTATGTGCAACTTTAATCTATAATTACTCTTCAGAATGGGATTTTTTTTTTTTTTGTTTTTGAGAAAATGTGAAACTTTACTGAAAAGCACAAAAAAAAAAAAAAAAAAAAGAATAAAAAACAAAAATATAAACACACAAACAAAATAATAATAATTTTATATTGGCATTAATTAGAAATATAGCATAAATAAAATCTAATTAATTAACATTATCACAAAATTATTAGATACTACTGCTGTCTTAGATGTTAACTTCACCACATAAATTTCTTCAAAAATGCACAAATGCTTTATTTTTCTCAATTTCATCCACTATGATTCAAAGCACAATTTGTATTATATATATATATATATAAGAAAAAAAAATCTTAATTGAAGTTCATTTAAGAAGAATTACAATGTTTTAAGAGTATTTTAAGGGGAGGGACTAACCTTTGCATTGATATATGATCTTTAATAACATGGCTGTTAAAGAGAAAAATTAGGATGGCAATTTTATTAAGAATTAATCTCATATTGGAAAATATAAAAAATATATGGGTATATAATAATTTGAACTTGACTATCTAATAGGTTAGATCTAACATTTTAGCAATAGTTAACT
Source organism: Reutealis trisperma (assembly GCA_947687605.1). Taxonomy (NCBI): domain Eukaryota; kingdom Viridiplantae; phylum Streptophyta; class Magnoliopsida; order Malpighiales; family Euphorbiaceae; genus Reutealis; species Reutealis trisperma. The sequence continues at coordinate 2,048,458 of CANTUT010000112.1, forward strand.
CAAACTTATTTAACTCAATTTATTTATGAGTTTAACTTACACTTATTCAAGTCATCTTTACCATTTAAATTCAATTTTTATCATAGTCTATTAGTGGGTGATGACTTATATTCATGATATGATAAGAGTTAATAGGAATATAATATGATTAATTTATCGTTTTAAGAATCTAAATACGAATACAAACACTTAATTAATGGGTATATGATACGACACAAATAATACTTTCAAAATTTTTAATTAATTAATTTTTTATTTTAATATTTAAAAGTTATTAAATTAATTTCAATTAATTTATATTATTATATAAAATATAAATAAATATAAATTTATAAAGAAGATTAAAAAAATTTTATATAGACATATTTTATAAATCATAAATGTATTAAGTTAAATGTATTAATACAATATGACATGTAAATATTAATGATTAAGTGTGTCATTTCTAGGTGAATAGATAAATCCATGATATGACACGATGACCAGTATGTCATAATCGGATTGTCATGAAATCGAAACAAATATGATAATCTCTAATTCAAACCTACTAATTCTGTATTAGATTTATATGGTATTATCATGTCATGTTTAATATTGCTACTCTTAAGAAAAATCATGATGAAGTAAATTAATGCAAATTTATAACTCTCATTTGTGAATAGAGGCTGCAAAAACTGAAGAATAAACAAAAGTATAATGAGAAAAAGCAGGTAATAAAAAAAAAATTATATGTAGCTAATAATTTCAGTCACACCATGCAATCTAGTAGTTCTACACAATATCCTGATATATATTGTATTAATTTCTCAAAGCAAAAGGAAATTATTAGAGATATATTATTTTATATCAGTCAAGTAAAATATGATATATGAAATACAAGAAAATTTAATTCATTTATTGCAACATTTTTATTAAAAATTTTATCATAAAATATAAAGGAGAGGTTTATGCCTTAATTTAGATTTTCTAAGAAATGAAAAAATATATGAGGTAAAACAATCATAAGTATAAAAAACAAGTTTAATTGAAAAGTATATATTTTTCTCACATAAAAAAGATATATATATATATATATATATATATATATATATATCTTGTGACAAAATAGTAAGTAAAGTTAGAATTTTGTGGTTTTGTGTATATATATATATATATATATGATTTAAAAATCTGATTTTTCGAAGAGAAGTGTTTTGGAAAGTGAGTATTTTATGATAATTAACAGTCACAATGTCTTCCATTGCTTCCCAGATGGCAAGAAATGAGAAGATAAAGACAAAACCACAAAATTCACAAAGCCACAAAATTCTAACTTTACTTACTATTTTGTCACAAGATAAATAAATAAATAAATAAATATATATATATATATATATATATATATATATATATATATATATATATATATATATATATATATATATATATATATATATATATATATATATATATATATATATATATATATATATATATATGTCATATGATCTGTTGAATTTTGATTCCTGCAAGTAAAGTTTATTTATTCTTTGAGTGTTGGGCTAAAATGTGACTAGGATAGATAACGTATGTCATTCAAGAAAGCAACTGGAACTGTATAATATGATAGATACTAAAAGGGGTTCTATAACTAATTAGTAATAGATTGTTTGAAATTGAAATTGAAATTATTTTTAATAAGAAATATATTACTTTATTTAGTTGTAGTTAAAGAAAAAAAAGTAATTTGATAATGCTTATTATTATTCACAACTAGTGTATTTCAGCTAGTGAGTAACTAAATAAAATTTCTTAACTATATATAGATTAAGAATTGTATTGAAAAAATAGATATCATTTCATTACAAATTCAAGTTATTCAAATATAAAAATATCAAAGAAGAACTTTAATTGGATTTCTTGTGAACTAAATAAAAAAATGGAACATTCTTTTAAAAATTATATATGATCCTTAATTTCAGTCTCAGAGCAAACCAAATATAATCTTTATATTAAAATATAATTGAATGTAATCAAAATTAAAGATTTAAAAAAATCTACAAATATATAATAAGGATACGTTTGATAGACCGTAATGAAATATAATGTAATATAATTAAATAATCTTCTAATATAAATTTTTGCTAAAAAATCATTTGATTATATTACATTATATTTTATTATGATCTACCAAACGTACTTTAATTTCGTATGTAAGAATCAAATAAAAACCTGAATAGATTAAGTTTTATCTATCTTTGAAAGTGCAAAACTTCAACATCAAACCACAAACTATAAATAGTATAATCAAATGTTTTAGCTACTGCTGAGTAATGGATGATCAACAAGGCAAAGAAGTAATTAAGGCATGCAATTCTCCAATATATATATATATATATATATATATATATATATATATATATAATCTTGTCCTCCACTAAATGAAAGATTGTTTCATTATGTTACTTGTTTATTGTGGAAATAGAATCACATAAATTATAATCTATTCTAAAACAACAATACTCTTTTAACAAATATAATCTTGCAAGATATATCAATTAAAATTATTATTAACAACGTTAGTAAAGCAAAGCAAAAATTGAAAGAAAAAAAAAAATTTACAGACAATATGTGAACCAAAGCTTAGATAGTGATAGAGGCTCACAGATCTCTATAATGTTGAAGGGACTGAATTATCACTGTCATAAATAATGAAGACTATATAAATTTTCCCCCACAAAATATAAAAAATAAAATAAAATAAAAATTGCAAAAAAAAAAAAAAATCTTCATAAGGTGCTATTATTGGGAAGAGGAGAGAAATAATAGATGGACTGGATATGTCTGCAAATGGAGAAAGAGCAAGAAAGAGAGAGTACATATGAATTGGGGTCCAAATTGCAAGCAAAATAGTTGGTCCACCAATAAGAGTGATAGGTGATTGAATGCTAAAGCCAAACAAAACAATGGCAGTGACAATGTGACATGTTCCCACCAAGAAATTTTTTTTATTTTTTTATTTTGAAAAAAATAAATCATTCAATTAATATTATTCTCAGATCAGAGACTAAATTTTTGGGTATATATTACACTTTTCAATGATCTAGCAAGCAACTTAATTCCACAGACAAACAAAAAAAAAATAAACCCACTTAGAAGAATGTCTTTAAAAATAATAATTAATCTATTTATTTATTTATTTTGAATCATGAAAAATATTTCATAGTTAAGACAGAAGATTTTTGTGGTTTGAAGAACCCAAACTCCAGCAAGTTATATTTTAGCTGATATCAGCACATCAACCACTCATATATGAACAAAAAATTATCTTATATTACTTTGACTATTACCATTATTATTATTATGACAATATTCTTACCTTATTTATTCTTATTATTATTAGCCTCTGTCCTCATATAGTTCCAACTGGCTTCCAAGTGGAGTTTCTTCAAAATTTGATAATAACCCAGAAAATCCCTCCTCAAATTGTTGTTTGTTTCTTGGATTTTTCTGCACATGGGGCATTGAACAATAGTGAACAAAACCCAGAAAATGTTTAGCTTAAGAAAAGTCAAGATGAAAAGATCCTTAAATACCTATAAATGGATCTAACACTATATACCCATTATAGAAAAAATGTCAATACATTGAGAAATTATATATATATATATATATATATATATATATATATATATATATATATATATATATATATATATATATATATTAATAAACAGTTGAAGCATCATCATCAAGAAAAACATACTTTTGTTTTCTTTTCTTTCTTTAGTTTCTTCTTCAACTATGTAAACAAAGTCCCAATCCCATCTGAAACAACAGCAAAACTAAGAAAAGATACCATTTTGTATCCTAGGAAGAGAACAATCATAGATCTGCAAATAAATTAAATAATCCTTCAAATAATTAACCCTATTAGATCACTGCTGCAAACGATAAGATAGAAAATATATAAATAAAAAGCTACATATGCCCATATTGCCCAAAAAAGAACTATTAATCCCCCCAACCCCCACCAAAAAAAAAAAAAAAAAAAAAAAAAAGAAATGCATAATATTAATACCCATCACCAATACCTGAAACCAACAGAAAGAAATAAAGAAAAAGAAACAGAAACAGAAAAAGAATTACCTTTCTTGATTAATGAGGTGCAAGAAAGTGTTTCTTGAAATTTTTTTTTTTTTGTGTATATATATACATATTCCTTTTGTATAGTCGTTTATTGCCGATGCAGCATCATCAAGATTCTCACTTTCAAAGAAACTTTGGTACTCTTTCACATAGAAACAGAGAAAGAGAGGTGAGAGAGAGAGAGAGAGAGAGAGAGAGAAGAGAGATTAGTAGATTTGCATGTGAATCTTGATGATGCTACACCCGCAAACAACGACTGTCAATCTATCCATGTCCATGCACAAACTAACACAAAACATTTATATATATATATATATATATATATATATATAGGGAAGAAGAGATTGAGTTCTTACAAATCCAAACAACGGAAAAAAACAAAGAAAATTAATGGAAATTTTTATTTATTATAAGAATAAAGAAAAAAAAAAAGAAAGAAAAATTTAATTTCTTAGTAATTTAATTATTTTTATTTTTCTATCATATAGAAACAAGGCCACGAGCACATACTGACGTGGCCTGTTGTCATTGGTTAAAATCACAATTGATTACGTGAAACGGGTACCCAAGAAAGAATCCTGTTTCTGTGCGTTGAACTCGATCTTCATACCCAAACACAACACAAAGCAAAACAAAACAAAAACTCTGATTTTTGGGTATTAATAAACAATATATATAAAAATATATAGATAAATAAATATAATAAAAATGAAAATAGATAATTAATAAAATTTAAGAATAAATCTTCTTTCCAAAGGCTAAAAATTTTGGTATGTGGGTTTTATTTATTATTATTATTATTATTTTTTAAAACTCATATTAATTTATCAAAAAAAAATCATTTAATTAAATACATAATCACAAATGATCTTCTATGTAAAAGGTAGATCATAATCACATAGAGTAAAAATAGAAATATAAATCTAAAAAAAGGAAATTAGGAAAAAGAAAGATCAATTCTTATTTTCTTGAATAAGCAAGAAAAGCAAGTAATTAAGAAACAAAATCTTTATAATCTTTTATATTAAAGATAAAAGCTTTTGAGACAGAGATATAGAGGAGAAAGAAAGAAAGAAGAGGAAGACTACTGCAACATGGATAGTAACAGCAAAAAGATTGATAGAGAGATGTATATATATAATCAAACCTTTAATTTTTTTTATTTTTTTTTTATTTTTGTGGTTTTGATTTTATACTACTTTTGTGTTTTTACTATAATTACGTGTTTTGATTTTATTGGTCGATGCTTAGCTGTATAGTACTGCACAAAGTGTTGCCGCAGTTACACATCGCCATCTTCCCAAAACCCTAGTTTTTATTGTGAGTCCTGATACAATGAGGTTAACCTTGTTTGTGTACCATGCACTCTCAATTTTTTTTTAAAAAAAATTATAATCATTTTTATTCCATTAATATTATAAATTCAGTTAGTAATCTAATAATAGAATACTATTTTCTTTTTAATTCAAAATATCAAATATTGCTATTTTATTTCTTATTTAATAATTTTACAAAAATTAAGAATTGATATATTCAATCGGTAGCGTAGTGTGAGTAAGAGATCTAAGAGTTGTACCTTTTTAAAATGCCATAATTTTAAAATATGTATATATTCCTTTTTTTATCTCTATATGTATGTTTATATATTTTGAAAAAAAAAATACTTGCATTATATAAGATGCAACATTCACAGTTCATTTAGTATATGGAATTAGTTAACTAAACTACAGTATTAGTAATTAACATTACATTTAGTATACATAATTTAGATTAAACTTAATAATTTCAAAGGGTTAACTAATCCGTATGATATGTGTTATTTAAAACTTAACATGCCATGTATTTAGTAATTTATATCTAGTAAGATAATTAATTTCATTATTTATGATATTTTATTGTCTAAAATAATCTCACTTTTTATTATATTTATTAATCTATCCTATTGAATGTTGAATTATAAAAGTATGATTACTTAATATTATAGATTAAAATTTTTATACTAAATAAGGTTTAAAATTAATAATCATATGGTTTAATTAAACCTAGCATTTAAATTAATTTTAAAGATTACACAATCATAAACCAAACATACTGTAAAATAGTTAATCAAGTCATAGGTGCATATTTCAATTTCATTAAAATTTTAAATTCGAAGGTTGGTATCGTTTTTTGTAGTGCAAAAGAAAAAAAAATTAAAAAAAGTGTCAATATTATTTAAATGTTTTTAAATATCAAATGATTGAGATTAATTAAAGTTAATAGTTTGTTAGGACTAATTAGTGAATTGTTTAAGAGAACATGTGCTGCATGAACCATATGATTTTCTATTTCAACTATCACATGACAACATTTGACCACAAAACAAGACTAATTATGTTCAACCACTCTTACCTTATTTTTATTCCTATTATAGTTTCTATCTTCTAATGAATTAAATTATATTTTAAAATCAAATCACCAATAATTTTTGGAGTGGCAAAGTGAAATAACAAGAAAAAAAAAAACTTTTAGCAGTTTTTAAGGTTCTCTTCCTCCCTATTCCCACCATTACAGTCAATATATAGGTATCTTCTCATCTTCTTTCCTTTCTTGCTACCCAATACATTTCAAGATCTAGAAATTCGAACCTATTAATTTTCAAGCTTTTTAGACCAAAAGCTTTCATGGTTAAGCACACCCAACTATAAAGAGTTATTGATATTTTTATATAGATAAAGGATGTAGCTAGTAGGCCATCTATATATCATCTGGTGGAGGGTCGACCTTAATTTCCCAACTAATAAAGAGAGAGAATTTCATTGATCGAGAAAAGGAAAAGTGAGTTGGATTTTTTTTTTTAATTTTTTATCGGTCTCTAAAATTGCAAAATTGTATTTTCTTAATGATGTGATTGATTAGGCTAAGGTCGAATAAGAAATTAGTGAACAATTAGGCCTAAATTAAAAAAAAAAATCTATTCTTTGCTCGCATAATTAATTTCAAACAAGTTAGTAATATAGACTCAGCATTTAGTTCGAATTAATATCTCATATTCATTGTCTAAATAAAATTATCATATGCTATATATAAATATTTCAATTGTAAAGTTTAAAAGATATATTCAAACACATTACTGTTCGATTACATTTAATAAAATCTCTTGAAAAATTATTTAATTTCAATTTATTATTACATCATTCAATTTTTTTCAATTCAACATGTATTAATATTTTTATTTGGTCAAAATCAACTCATTCACCTAACATCTATTATAAATGCCTAAATCATTTTGTAATTGAAAAATGTTAAATAAATAATAGTTCATGAATGAAATAAAATGAGGTAATCGCACATTGATTAAATGGCTTATAAAAAGAAAGAAAACTCAATTTAAACAGATGAGAAGAGGAGATTACCTATGTAAAGAAATCAAACATTTGATGACAAGGTAATAAATAGTTTAGCTATATGTATAATAGGATTAATCCTTAATTTGGTGTTAGAAAAATAACTAATTTAGTTAATTGAGCATAGAGTAGAATCAAATGGACAAATAATTATTTTTTTTGCTAGTTATACATGTACTTTGGTTGAGTAAAATAAACCTTTAATTTGATGTTGAATTCCTAATAATTAATTAAGGAATTCAATCACGTTTAGAAGAAAATATGAGATCTAGACCTTTATTCTAGTTTTTCATCATTATATGCGTTTTGAGCCGAGTGACTCGTGCTTTTTATTTGGTCTAATTAGGTTGCTGACTTGCTAATTGATTGAAATGAGAAATTACAGGCTTGATGTAACTTTAATAAATGCATGAATATCTAATTATAGCAGTGAATTGATGATATCTCAGTAAATAAAGCCTTAATTAAAGGATTATTTTTCTTTTCATTTTAAGTGTTTTTAAATAAAATCTTACGGAAAAGTGTATATTCTACGTAAAAAATAGATTTAAAATTTATTCTTTTTTCGTCTGTTAGTAAAATTTATTAAGTGAGATTATTATTTTTATTGTGTATTTTATAATATTATTTCAATCAATTTAAAATTTTATGAATTAAAAAATAATTAGACTTTTGTTCCCACACAAACACATATGTATGACTAATGATATATAATTCTGGGAAATTTTAAACTATTATTGATATAATTATTTTCTTATGCACATTAAATTAATTTACGAATTAATATTTTTAAATTTTATTATGAATATATACCTATTATTTTATCTAATGTAAAGATATTAATACTTATTTTATATTTACATATAATTTTTTCATTGAAATTTATGTATACACAAAATATTGTTAAGTATCTTTTATAGTTTAATAATTTATTAGTTTCACTGTCTTACAATAAAAATGAAAGATTATATCGTTTAGAATTTTTAATTCATCAACGAACTTTTAGTTTAGGTATTATTTAGTTTGGGATAAGTAAATTAAGGAAATATAATTTTTTGGAAAATAAAAAATTTTGGCTTATTTGGCAACTATTATTGAAAAATAAGATGTCTATTTTCTGAGTTTGAGAGAAATACATTTTTTCAAAAAGAACTAAGAAAGTTGAATTTTCTTAATTTTATATATATATATATATATATATATATATATATATATATATATATATATATATATACCATCTATTAAATAAGATTAAATAAATGAGTAAAGTATTTTTGTTTTTTTTTATTATTAAATCAAACAAAAAAAAAATATAGTTTTCAGAAAGTTATATGTAAACCAAAACACATAATTTTACTTTCTAGGAAATAATTTCTAAAAAAGTTTACTTCCTGAAAATTGTTATATCATAGACCTCAATCCATGCTGCATTATGGACCAGGGTTCCAAATTAATGTTAATTATAATATATGAAATAAAAAAACTAAAAACACTAGTTGGTGTAGTTAATTAATACAATCATCTTATTTCTTTGAAGTGTTGTGTTCAAATTCCAGCAATTTTTTTTCTGTTTCTAACTATTCTTTTTTTTTTTTTTTCCTTTTTAGCTATTCTTTTTTTTTTTCTTTTTTCAATTATTCTTTCTTTTTGTTTATAATATTTGCAATTAAAATTATGTTAATAGTTAATTTTTTTATTTGTTTAATTATTCTAATTAAATTTATATTAATTTCTATAAGAAAAAGTTATATTAATGGTTAAATTTTTTATAAATATTTATTTATTTATTTTATGAAATTATCAGTTTGATTCTTTATTTATGTTGAATTTAATAAAACTAATAGAATTATTAAATATCCTTTTATATTTATTTAGGTAAATTATCTAATGAATCAAAATTTACTTTCTACAAATTTACATAAATTTAATATAATATATATATATATAAAGAGAGAGAGAGAGAGAGAGAGAGAGAGAGAGATCATTAGATGAAACTCTAACTATGTTATTACTTCTTATAATGAACATGTCATTTCTTTGCAGTTAATATCTAAGTATACTGAAATGAACATGAGTGTTATATATAATGAATATAAGATTTCATTACAATATATATCTAAATATATTGAAATAAATATGTGTATTATATGTAATAAACTTATAAATCATTGGATGTTGTTTACATCAAATGATACTATAAGTTTGTTATTGCTTATTGCAATGAACATTGGGTTTTATTCAAATGAATATTTAACTATTGTCTAATGAATATGTATGTTTTATGTAATGAATTTGAAATTCAAATTATATTCTTAAAATTAAATTATATTATAACTTAAAAATAAATTATATTTTATATTTAAAAATGAAATACTATTTTTAAAAATAAATTATATTGTAACTTGAATTATTAAAAATTTTATAATAATTATTTTAATTATAATGATTTAATATATATAATTAAAATTATAACAATTATTAGATGCGAAAAACAAAAATAATTTATATATTTAATTAATTGATTAAATTTCAATTATTGAAACAAATAAAAAAAGAAAAAAAATCAACATTTAATTTAAAAAATTTGTGATTAATTTATAGTATTTTTGAATGTTGGAGAACCTTAAAAAAAATGAAATAATAGATGAATACACACTTTATAAGTAATAAATATATACTTTATAAATAATTAACATACGTTTTATAAATAATGAATATACACTTTATAAGCAATGAACATATATTTTATATTTAAAGATGAAATTCTATTCTTAAAAATAAATTATTTTATAACTTGAGTTATTAAATATTTTATAGTAATTATTTTAGTTATAATGATTTAAATATATCTAATTAAAATTACAACAATTATTAGATAAAAGAAACAAAAATAATTTATATATTTAATTAATTTATTCAATTCTAAATATTTAAACAAATAAAAATAAAAAAATAATTAGCACTTAATTTAAAAAAATAAAAAAACTTAACTATTAATATAATTTTTTCTTAGAGAAATAAAATAAAATAAATATAGTTTTAATTGTAAAATATTACAAACAAATAAAAGAAAAGAAAAAAAAATATAATAACTAAAAAAGAAAAAAAAGAAAGAAAAAGGAGAAAATATGAATTTACACTAATCAATTTCATAAATTATTTCATTAACTAACTATACCATTGAGCTTTTATATATTTTTTGTTATGTATTTAATATTTAACCTGTACTCCAGGATTATGATGTAATAAGGACCGGAGTGTAGAATATAATTTACTGTCTAAATCTAACAAACGATACCTTAACAATATTGAAATTATTTTCAAAGTGAATGATCTTGAGTTTTACTAAAAAAAAAATACATTTATTTATCTATCAAATATTAACGAAATTAAAAAATAAATTATCATTAATTTAGTGAGAGATGGTAAAGGAAAGAGCTATCTCATATCGTATGATTTATAATATTATATCGATTCATTAGACCTCTTAATATAAAAATAAATGAAATTAAGAAAGGGTATGTGCTATATATCTTATAATATATAATTCGAGATATATATCCGACATCCTGGTGAATTTAAAAACTAAATAAATAAATAAAAATGGAAGGCTAAGCACGTGAAGGTGTCTTTTGGATTGATTTTGGGCTGCCCACAAGAGGGGTTTGAAACTGACGAGAGGAGGTTTCAGCGCTTAGGTACAAGCCCCTCGAGGTTGGTGTGTTGAGTGCCATCCCATTCCCACCACTTGCCCCCACTGCCCACTGTCTGTTTTTGCTTCTCTTTCTGCCTTCTGCTCTATAGTATATACTACTATATATGCTCTCAGTCTCTCGCCATTATCTAATCATTCACATTTAGTATTTCTTAACTCCTCCAATTCAATAAAATTAGTTATTATCTCCATTATTATAGTTGACTTCACACAACACTTTAACCCTAAAATTTAGGTCTCTCAATTATTTTATTAGTAATATTCTCATTCCTTAGATTTTTATAATCTGTATGGACAAATTTTTCGTTCAATAGAATCGTCTTCAAAATTAAAAAATTATTAATTTAAATTTTAAATAAATAATTATTTAATTAGTGTATATATGAATTTTTGATAGAATTTTTGCGACGTATAATTTTATTTTTTTAATATCGAAAAATAAAATAAATTATAAAAATTGGTGAGAAGAATGGTTATTATCACATAGGGCTTGAGATGAAAGGCTTCTCAATTCTCATCCACCTACTGACACAAAGGAATGGCCTACATGAAAATTTCTGACATCACACTTAGCTAATTTCTGACATTTAAGAGTTAGGTTATGCTAATACAAACCTTATTGTCTTTGATTTTATGATGGACATTTTTTATTATCTAAAAATGTTTATTCACATTATTATCATTTTTGAATTAATTGCCTCTTCAAAATCTATCAATAATTTAAAAAAAAAATCATAAAAAATAGGAAATTGATCAATTTTTATTTACCTTTTCTTTGAAATTATTTAGCTTGTTTTTTAAACCTTTATTTAGCTTTTTTAATTAAACAAATTAAACTTTGGAAGATTATACATTCTAAAACTCACCAGACAAAATAATCTGGATAATCATTTAAAGTGAATTGAGAAGTATTTAATAATAAAAATGTCCATCTGAAATTGATAGTTTATTGTTTCTTTTTCATCCCTCACAAAATTTAATTTACTTTCTATTTTTAAATATTAATTTTATAAGAAAATTTCTATGTTACTTTTGTCAATTGTGTTAATTAGATGTGTAATTGATACATGTATATTGAATAAAGTGTATGTAATTAATGTATTATTGTTAAAAAATAAGATATTTTTAAAAAAAAATTATATAATATTAACTAATTTTTTAATTTATATATAAAAATATATTATTAATTTGAAGAACAGTGTTAAATATCTTTTTTACAGTACATTCTCTTTATCTTTTTCGTACAATGTAGCAAATTTCAATGGCATTATTGTTAAATTATAATCAATTTTTAGGATAATTTTATGTATCAACATATCTTTTTTTTTTTAACCCATATATCAACATATCTTAATAATATAAAAAAAAAAGTAAAGAAAAAAATAGTATAAAAAAAGATAAAGAAAATATAATATAAAGAAAATATTTAGTACTCCTCCAATTTTAAACAATGAAATACCTACTAAGTTTGATTGTGTGATGTGAGCATTGAGAAAGTTCAATTAATAATAATAATAATAATTCTTTTTTTTTTTTATACTATGCAAGAAAAACACTTAATAAAAACATGATAAATTATAAAATAAAGAGTAATATTTTATTTTAAGATCTCTCATTAAATCAGTGATAACTATTTATAATTTAAGATACTTAAATTTAAAATCTTCTATTTTTTACTCATTTTAAAAAAAATAAAAAAATTAATTAAATGTTCACATAATGCTATTTCTTTGGTACTCCATCCCAATGGATATATATATATTCCACAAAAATAACATGCTTTAGCAAGTTAAAGGAGAGATCTTTTGGGTTGTGGGTGGTCCCAATTTGGAATAATTTGGGCAAAGCAAAGGCGCTGTTATCGAACTGAGTCTTAGTTTTTGCAATTAAGAAAGACCTTCATCTTATTTCTGGTAAAAAAAGAATCGTTATCTTTTATTTATATTGCATTTTTAATTTTTATACTGCATTATAATTTTTTTTTTTTTTTTGCCAAAGCTGCATAATAATAATTACATTTACTATTATTTATCACTTAATATTGTAACTAAAATATCACATCAAATTTAAATATATTTTCCTTTAGCCACATTGATCACCTATTTAATATTCTATTAATAAAGTTGCATGCAATACAAAAAGTAAAACCTCCTTTTATAAAATAACAATTATATATACTTAAAAAAAGCGGTCGTTTCTTTTCTTTTCTAACATTAAAAAAATATATTTACTTTTGTTTAAACAACTAAGTTTAGCTATTTTCATTAAAATTTATTATTGTATATAACTATTTAATTATTATTTAAAAATTAATAAATAATATAATCTCATAAAAAATTAATTTGAAGATTTTTTTAATGAGTAATATAATCCGTAGTCGATCAATTGGACAAAACCTTTTTATTTCTCTTTTTTTTTATTTTTTATAATTTTATAAATGAGAACGGTTTAATTAGAGTTTTAAATTTTTAGTGAACCAAATCAGTTTGATCAATAATTTTCGATTTAATCGATTGCTCTGATCTAATTTTTAAAACACTGCCAATATGTAAATTATAAAATTATCAATTAGCTTTCAATAATTAAATCAAACACTTTAATTAAATATATTTTTATGTATCTTTAAAATAATATCAATTTCATTTTTTATGAGTTTTAATATGATAATGTTAGAATTATCTTTAAAATTGATCGACTATGTGCGTTAAAAATTTGATAACCTATTTATTAAAACATAATAAAATACAATTTGTGACAAGTATTTTATTATTTAAATTGATCGATTGAATTGAAAAAGCAAACATGAGAACAATTCAACTCTCAAATGAATTATAAAATTATTGTTTATGAATATTATTAACTCTCATTACTGACATTATAAATACTATGTCTACTACATGACTATTAATATTCATAATGAATTACACTAAATCATATATAACTTGTTATTTTTTTACAAAATTTTTATATTATTTATAGTGGATCATAAAAGTATTCAGATATCTTAAATATTATCAATTTTTAAGTTCACTTTAACAGTGATTGTTAGAGTTAAATATCTCATATATAAAAATAACAATGGATATCAAGTTTAATATAATGTTTATGTCTTACCACCTAATAATTTAAACTTTTAGATTATATTTAAAATTTCTCATATGGTATCAGAGCTAATTTTACATCTCAATTTATACTATTCCGTCACAGTTGTAGCGTGTATATTAATAGGACTTGGCACACATGCATTCGTTAATCTGAATCAATTTGACTATTAATTTATTACTCTCTCTATTCTAAAAAAAGTGGTCATTAAAAAAGCAAATTTTATAAATAAATAAATAGCTATTTAGCAATCAAATATAAAAATATATAATAAAATGGCTAATTTACCATTCCCTTTCCCAAACATAAGAGATGTTTCCCAAATTTATAATACAATTAATAGGAGTCTTATTGGCAATTTATCACAAAATTATTATTACCTTAAAAATAGTAATTTTTAGTTATTAACCATTTTTTTCATAATAAAATGAGTACATCGCTTGTTAGTTAAGAATCAAGCATATGTTAAAAGCGAGTGTTAAAATTAAAGAACTCACATTTTTTATATTTTTTTTTCTCATTTGTAAGATATAAAAGGCAAAAATATTAGAGATATTCAATCGGTTATTAAAAATTTGAGGAGAAATTGTATAATGCCATTTTCATTTATTTTTAAATGTAATTGTCAGATTTGTTATCCGACATTATCAACCGGTTATTAAAAATGGGTCTTATATAATGATCTGATTATTTTTTTATAATGGTTAAAAAATGCTTACATTTATACAAGTTATGAATGTTTACTATAGATACTGCACCTACGACTTTGAAGTTAAAAATGCCTTCAAATCACTAACCATTTTATTCAAATATTATATCTTATCCATTCACTTCATAATTTAATTTTACATAGAAATAGAAAATTAATAGTATTATTCGCGTAATAAAATATTTATATTATCAATCTAATTATTTTTAATTTAACTTTAGTTTGACTCCAATTGAATCATTTAACCTTGACCGCATATCTTTATCGATTTTAAAGTATTTCTAATACATTATTTATTTATTTTAAAATTTTTATTATAAATAATTATCTTAAAAAATAAAATTCTAATAAACTTTTTATTTTTTAATTAATGTCATATTTTGACTCTCCATATTTAAAATGTCATATATCACTTTTTATTATAATTTTAATTAATGTCATATAAATTTCTATGGACGTTATATATGTAATATAAATTAGTACTATTTTTACTATTAGACAATCTTAAAAATTAAAATAATTAATATTTATAGGATAAAGTAAAATAAAAAGTAAAATATAAAAATCTATTAGAATTAAATAAAATTTTTTATTTTTAATTAAATAAAATATACTTTTTAAAATAAATAGCCCTAATATAATAGGGTTTGAAACTTATGATTGCGAGTATCGAAGAAATCAAATAAACGCTCTAATCCAGTGGTGAATATAAGTGGCGCACTCCTACAGATAGAGTATCACAGAATGACCCATAATAATAAATAAATAGAAGAAATTTTGATGGATATTACATTCCTGATTCCATCGATCAAGCCTCCACCTGAAAACCTGTAGGGCCCATGTCCGTACAATCTGACGTGGCTGGTGCAGATTTTCCTGTTTGTTTCATTGGTCAGTGCTTGTGACTTTTGTCATTATGATTGAGAAAGTTGTACTCAAACAATGGGAGTGTCTATCTTTTTTTTTTTTTTTTGCCAATAATGGGAGTGTCCATCTAGCGAGCTATTACAATTACAGTATAATCCGTTCACTCCAAGAAAAATTATTCGCTATTTTTTTTTTTAAGTTGTAAAATATTTATCCATTATAAAAATAAAAATAAAAATTATTTATTTTATTTTTATTAATTAAAAAATATATATTTTTAAAATTGATAATAAAAATAATAATAAATGATTATATACAATAATATTAATAAAAAAATATAATAAAATTTATGAGTTGATAAATAATTAATGATAATTTTTTAAACTGTATGAAAAAAATGAACTATTTTTTTAAGACGGAAAAAATATCAATTAAGCCTTAAGTTTTATTTTTTTAATATAGTTGCTAGCTTTATATATATATATATATATATACACTCCATCCTTTCCATTTTACTTAGAGCTTTTTTTTTAGAATGTTTTAAAAAGTATATATATATATATATATATATATATATATATATATATATATATATATATATATATATATATATATATATATATATATATATATATATCCTTCCTTTTAATTTTACTTAGGACATTTTCTTTTTTAGAATGTTTTAAAAAGCATATCTCATTTTTATTTTTAATTTTTTTTTACTCTTATATATATATTGTCCTTAAATATTAATTCAACTTTTTTCATAAAATTTTAAAAAATGAAATTTAATTGTATTTAATAAATGGCATAAAAAAAATAGTATACTATGCGCACTCTTAAATATTGTAAAAAATATATATTTCAAATAAAATGAGACGGAAATAATATATATATATATATATATATATATATATATATATATATATATATATATATATATATATATATAATCAATATCATTAAACAAAAAAACACATTTAAATAACTAATTTTAAGGTTTTAGATTAATTTACATCATTATTTATAGATTAATTATTAATATCAATATTAACTATAATATGTACTTTGAGTTATCCATTTTCAAAGAAAAAACTTTAGAATGTGGCTTTAGTGATTTGTTTAATACTAGCTTCTAGTAACAAATATGGGAAGTAAAAAATTAAAAAGAAAATTTAGAGTAGATAATTAAATCCTATCCACTTATATTGAAATAACAAAATAATTGTAAAAAATAGGTAACCAAATAAAGAAATGAATAAAACATCCACTAAAATTTTAAAAAGATTAAAGAAGAGAAAAAAAAATTATAAATATATATTATGCAAATTGCAATAGAAGATGAGACTGAAATATCATTTATTTTCATCATATTGTCCCCAACTAGATAGATGGGTCCACACACCATGGCAGAATCAGCAGAGAACATGGGTCCATCATTTTACTAATTTTCTATTTGTACTCATAATGTTTTGCACTAAAATTTTTTATTAATGTTATATATATTAAATTATTTTATAGTAAATTGGATAGAATGAACCATATATATATATATATATATCCACCTCATCAATTTATAATTTGATTTCAAATTAATTAGTGTCAATTTTATAGATTAAATCAATTTATCAATAAATTATTATTAAATATAGTAACACAATATTAATTAATATATAACATTGATTAAATACAATTATATATTATAATTTCAAATGAAATTCTAAATTGATAAATAAAAAATTTAATAATTATTTTTAGAATACACATGCACAATACAATAAAAACAAGTATATGTATGCATATATATGAAAAATAAGAATAAAATAAATATAATATACTCTTAATAATAATTATTATAACAAATAATAATAATTTTTTGTGTTGATCATCTATTATTATTTTGAATTATGCTTACTTTTTTTTTAGTATAAGTAACTACAGGATTTACTATGACTTTTTTATTACCATCATTTTAATATTTTTTAATATACAGATTTTATCGTATAATTTTGTTATTATTTATTTTATAAATAACATATTTGACTCAATAGTATATCAAACTACTATTCTCCTTAAACAATACGTGTAAATATATTAAATTATAACACAAAATTTTGATATTTTTATTTTTAATGCAATTATTATAAATAAATAAATAATTTAAAAATAAAATAATAATAATTTAATATAATTTTATGACCGTGCAAAGAGCAGGAACTACCCAGAATTAAGGTAATTCAACTTTTTTTTAAAATAAAAATATAATCATAGATATAATATGCAGTCGATTCAAGTCCAACTTAATAATGCGAACTAATGATGAGAATTATTAATTAAGATTCTATTGAATGAATGACTAACTATATATATATATATATATATAAGTGGGGTCTTACATCAAAGTGATAAAGAAATGCACAGTCTAATTGATTTTGGTTTCTTGATTAGATTGGCTTTTATATCATTGATTGGGGTTGGCCTTTAAAAATAAAATGATTGTGTTTTTGAGGGTCATTAATATGCCACACATAAATTATCCGCTAATAAACTCACCTTCTAACTCCTATTCTCTTACTTATTGTGGCCACTATTGCCAAATTCTGTGATCAATTTTTGTTATCCTTCACCAAAAACTCTTATCAATATACCCAAACTATTTTAAATTTGTGATGTGAACCATTTTCCAATTAATATAGAAGAAAAAATGAACACATTAATCAATGCATCAAATTAACAAGTTAATTTAAACATTATTTTTGACTAGTGATAGAGAACTTAGAAATATAGTAGTATTTCTAAGTTTTGGATTCAATATATATAAGTGGTAAATAAGAATTCTTCTAAATATATATAAGATGAATATGTTAAGAAATAATCTATTTTTTTATTTTTATTAAAAAGATCATTATATTCAAGATATGTATAATTAATTATTTTTAATATATGAAAACTTTTAAAAGAAAAAATAATTGTTAATTTTGAACTTTAATAAATTATCAAATAAATCATACTCAGATTACTTGTTTGGTAACTTAATGACCTAATATATATATATATATATGTGTTAGTTGAGAGAATGTTTCAGAGAGAATCTTGTATTTATGTTTTTGTGTGTATTTTATAGAAAATAATCAATGGTATATATAGTCATTGTAGCACAATTAATGGCATGATTTGTGGCATATTTACATGTGTTTATTAGCTGGTATTCTAACTAATTTACAGACAGATATAAGATTATCAAATGATAAGTGAGAATTGTCTTTGACTTTATGGTGATTATTGACTTTCATTAACAATATATATATATATATATAAAGTTAATACTTGCAAATAAAGAGAATTATGACACGATATAATTCGTGTGTATGATTATGCATCATATACTCTTGTATTATATTGATAATTGATATAAATTTGAAAGATGATCACCGAAAGTTGGCTTATAAAATTGATAAGTTTATTTTTAAATTAAATAGTTAATTAAAGTGGGATTTTTTATATATATTTATACTGTTAACAACCTAAAACATACATGTATTATGAATATAATTAATAATTATATATATATATATATATATATATATATATATATATATATATATATATATATATATATATATATATATATATATATATATGTCATTCGTAAATACATAGATTTATAAGTGAATAAATACTATAATCTATTTGTAAAAAATTAATTGACTCATGTTAGATTTAATACTTATAAGTCTTTTATTTATTTAGTTGTGCATGCGGGCTTGTTCACAAAAAGATTTGAACATACAGGATATTGTCCATTCGAATATGAAGTTCTAATATCATATTAAATATGTAGGCTTATAAGTAGATAAGTATTTGAAATTATTTGTGTAAAGCCAATTGATTTGTATTAGATTCAATATTTGCTAATTTATAAATTTTTTATTTATTTTATTATTATTCAATGTGAAATTTATTTCTCAATATTCGTATATTAAGAGGGAAAATAATAAAATTAAAAAGATAAATATATATATATTTTTTCAATATTTTCAAAATAACACGTATAGAAAATTGCGTAGGGGAATGAAGAAGATGCAACCCATACCAATGGTATTGGCCTGAATGAAACCAACAAAGAAATTGCCAAGAATAGATGAAGTATAGTAAATCGACAAGTAGCTTCATACATTTATAGATAGATAAAGATAGATAGACAGATATATGATTAACATTAATTAACAGAGGAGAGTTGTTATGTTAGTTGTTATATAGTGTGCGCCTGGGCATGGGAAAATGTCTCTTCACTGTTCACACTTCATAGATTCTGCAGCTATTTGGCACCGCCACCACTGTTACTTTTAATTTGCATATGTCCAAATATATCACGTAATTAATAAATAAACAATAAAAAATTTAAATTAAAACAAAATTACTTTGAAAATTAACCTTTAATTTTTTTGAAATTTCAGTAAATTTAATTTAATATAAAATTAAATTTTTATCCTTTTAAAAAATATTTAGTTACCTATCCAACTCAATGTGTAATATTTAATTGCTAATTGCAAGTATAAATCAAGTTATTATCACAAATCACAAGCAACAAAAACATGTAAACAATACAAATATAATAATATATAAAAATTACTGTATATAAACAAAATATCTATCATTTTAGCATTTTAAAAAATATTTATTATTTTTTTTAATTTTTAATTTTTTATTATTTCACTAAACATCTGTATTAATTATTATTTTTAATATTAAAAAAATTTAATAGATTAAAATAATATTATATACTATATAATACGGGTAATAGTTCTCATTTAATATCTTTTAGTGTATATTTAAGTTTTTTATTTTATTTTATTTTAATTTTTAATAAAAGATTATTTATGAATTTATTGTCCTTACTGTATAGACACTAAGTTACGTGTCGACACGTTAGGTGTGGTGGACATCATGCTAACGTGGAAGTTAAGTGACGTGTGAATGATGGCAAATTATATAAATATAAATATAGAAACATGCAAAAATGGGGAGAAAAGAAAGAGTGGGTGAGGGGAGCTGGTGAGGGGCTGGGTGTCACATGGGAAGCACGAGGTTGTTAATGAGAGTAATGGAATATATTTGTACGGAGGGAGACGCTCTGCCACGTGACCAGCGATGACATGGCCGCCCTCCTCCTTCTCTTCACTTTCCCATAATCACACCTCTTGTGCCTTTGCCTGCATTGTCTTTCTTCCTTCTTTCCAGATCCTTCTGCCCCATCATCATCTTCGTAATAATAAATTCATCTACAATTTTATTTGTCA
This sequence comes from Reutealis trisperma, assembly GCA_947687605.1. Classification (NCBI taxonomy): domain Eukaryota; kingdom Viridiplantae; phylum Streptophyta; class Magnoliopsida; order Malpighiales; family Euphorbiaceae; genus Reutealis; species Reutealis trisperma. The sequence goes on from CANTUT010000112.1 coordinate 2,069,665, forward strand.
ATAAAACATCTGCTTCTGTCATCTATATATATATATATATATATATATATATATATATATATATGAGTAGATAATTATTGAAAAAGAAAAATATGAAAGATAATAGTTATTTTATTTACACTATATATATATATATATATTTGATAATTTTAAAACATTATTATATAATTTTTTATTTTATATTTAAAATGTGTCTTTAAAATAAAAAATATTTAAGTGATCATGTTATAAGATTATCAATATATTTATTTAGTACTTTTAGTCAAATTAACAAAAGTTATTTAATAAAAAAAGGCCTAATTGAATATATTATAAAATAAAAGTCCAAAATAGAAAATAGAGAATTGCAAGACTGAAAATGAACACATTTTTCAATTTTCCAAATTTTAATTTAGAAAATGAAAATTTGAAAATTGAGAAAAGAAAAAAGAAAAAAGTGAAAAATTAATGAAAATAGAGAATGTTTCTGCAATTAAATAAGATCTTAATTGTTGTATAGATTTTCATGCAGGTGCTTCTTAAGGAGAGATTAGGATTTTCTCATGTTCATTCCAATATCATATATCATGTTAATATAATCTCCATCATTAAATGCAAAAAATAAATGATTGAGATTTTTCTTTTACATTATAATTACACATTCTCAAAAATTTAAAATTTTACTTTTTACAAAAACTTATTTATTTTATATTTAACGATAAAAATTATATTAACATAATCTTTCATATTAAAATAAATATGAGAGAATTTTAATATCTTAAGCGGAGACTACACAACGAGAAAAAGGGATTAGATTTAAAAAATTTTAAGAGTGAATAATCATAGTATAAAAAGCATTCTTAATCATTGTTAGACTAACATGATTTATCATGTTAATTTCATTATGAAAGGATTCTAGTTCGAGGAGTAGAGACCCATCAATTCTTTTTATATTAAACTAATAATGCGAAATCTAAATTATAGATTAAAATTTTTTCATGTTTAAATAAATATGATAAGTCCTGTTAGTATAATTTCTACTGTTAAATACAAAATAAATAGTTGAAATTTATTTTTACACTCCTGAAAATTTTGAATTTTAAATTTTAAAAAGATTTCAATTGTTTATTTTGTATTCAATGGTAGAGATTGTGCTAACATGATTTATCATATTCATTTAAATATTAGAGGATTTTAATCCATAAATTATAGAAACAAGAAACAATAATTTAACAAAAGTTTCCTCCCTATTAAATTATATATGATAAACATTAATTTATATTTTTAATTTCTATATGTCCAACTTCTAATTAATCGATGCATGGTAGATCAGCTTTTTCATGATTATATATATATATATATATATATATATATATATATATATATACACACACGAGTAGTGAGAATTTATATTTTAGGTAAGATTGCGATTCAAAATACTTAATAGAATCTGTGACAAGCATGCTTTCTTTGAAGAAGTTAATGTGGTGTTCAAGTTGTGATTAAAAATTGGCCGGCTAGCTAAAATTGACCAAATTTACAATTTTTTTTACTTGAATTTGCCTATATGCACAGACATGGTGCACGTCTCCCATGTGTGTGTATACTGGTTGAACGTGTATCTGTGACAGTCTGCGTGAGATGAGCAGCGATAGAGTTTAAGCAGTTCTTGCCTGGATCAGATCCATGGAATGATACTCTTTCACTTGAGAGCTGATGTTATCATATAAAAAAAAATTATTTTATGTAAAAATTATCTCAATTTAATTTCATAAAAAATAAATTCATATACTTTGACTTAGATAAAGATTTTTTAGTTTGCTCTTCTCATTATTAATCAGGATTTGATTCTCAAGACCAGCATTCAAGAAATAATATTTGAATGCATAAATTGAGTGGTGAAGTGCACTCTTAAACTAATCTAAAGAGAAAATTTAATTTCAATTGATGTATAAAATGATATGAGGATGCCCTAGTTGACTGATCAAAAGATAAAGATTTTTTTTTATATTTATTTATATACTAAGGTTATATATTTACATTACAAGAATAATCTTTTAATATCATAAGCTTTTAAATAAACTCAATTGTCAATTGTGAATTTTAGGAATGGAAATTATAATTGAAGGTAAATTATATCTAATTTAGAGAAGTTTCATTGAGAAGGTTCTAGAGCTTTTTGCATGAAAATACCAAACTGGTAAGTACTCCACTTGTTGCTCATTTTAGAATCTCTGTTACTTTATTATCACAATTTGAAAAAGATATTGAGTACACGTCACATATTATTTATTCAAGTGTAGTTAGTAGTATCATGTATGCTATGGTTTGTAATTGTCTTGACATTTCACATGCATTTAGTGTTGTTAGTAGATATAGATACATGTTTAATCCTGGTAAAAAGTACTAGCAAGTGATTAAAACGGATTCTGAGATACTCGTGTGGCAATACCGATTATTGTTTGGAGTTTAGAAATAACAAGGATAATATGGTTGGTCATGTTGATTCAGATTATGCATATGATATTGACATGAAGAGATCCTTTACTAGTTATGTAATTGCTCTTGATGGTAGTGCTATCAATTGGAAAACTACTTTACAATCTACAATTTTATTATCTACTGCAAAAGTTGAATACTAGCAATAACTAAAACTATAAAAGAACCTATTTCGTTGGTTAGTTTATTTCAAATCAACAAGTGACTATCATCTATTATGACAATCAAAATGCAATTCATTTCACAAAAATCAGATGTTTCATGGAAAAATGAAGTACATTAATGTGAGGTACCATTTTGTTAGTGAAATTATTTCTCAATGAAATATTATTGTGAAGAAAATTGGTACTGCGCATGATCCAGTTGATATGATGACTATATCTTTTTCCATGAGCAAGTTCAAGCATTGTTTGGACTTGCTTGGTATTTGTCATATTTGAGAATGTGAAAAAAAAAAATTATCAATTTGTTGCAAATGAGGTTATGAAAATTCAAGTCAATATAGAGGTTTATTCACTATCAAAAATATGCATTTTATTGACGAAATTTACTGACTGAATGACTTCTGTCAGTAAATATTGATGAAATTGTACCTATTAATAATTAAACAAAATACTAACGGGTTATCATAATTATTAATACATTACTGATAGAAAAAATAGACAGCAAAATAACTCATTACTGATGGTTTACTGACCGCTTATTGAAATAAATGGAAATCACAAGTCATGCACGAATTTTTGGTTGCAATTAATGAATTTACTAATGAAAAGTCATGGGGCACCAGAGTAACCGTCAGTAAAACGTAACTATACTATATCAATTGTTGGTAAAATTTATTGACGGATTATTAACCGACATGAAAAATGAGGCGGGACATTCGCTGCTATTATTCATTTACTGACGGATTCCTAACGAAATTTTTAATTCACACAACACTTTCCTTTCATCAGTAAATAGCTACTATATGCTACAAGTGGTTGGTAAAATTTACTGATAGATTAATGACCGGTTTGAAAAATGAGGCAAACTTTTTGCCGGCATTAATTCATTTATTGACGGATTACTGAATGAAATTTTTAATCCACATGGCACATTTCGTTAGTAATTCGTCAATAAATTTTAATTATAAGTTGTTTAGATCCCTTCATTTTCTTTCTTTCTTTCTTTTTCTTCTTGTTGCTCGATTTTCCTCATATGTTCTTGCTCCCTCTATCTCATCGCCTTCCACCGCTGCCACTGCCGTTCACAGTCATTGTCAACTCTCTTCGTCTTGCTTTTAGAACTAACGATTACCGGTTTCTGTTAATTTTATTTTAGATTTTTTTTATTGAGATTAATTTTTGTAATTTGAATTTGTTTGAGAATTTAATTATTGTTTGAGAATTTGTTGAAATTTTGTTGTGATGGTGTGTATATATACTAATTTTGTGTGTATTATATATAGGAAAAAGTAAAAAAAGGTATTATATAATTTGACCTTTTTATATTTATGAGTTTATAAAATTTTTTTGACAAAAAGGAATTTGGATTTTATTATGTTAGCAATTTAGGATTTCTATTACTAATTCTGTTAATTAATACTGACATGTCATTTATAGACTTCATTTTTTTTTATTTACATTGTTATCTAAAAAAATAAATAAAATAAAATATATACACATAAATTAGAAACATGATACATTCTTCACAAAATTATAGCGATTTTGTAAAAGTATGCTTACTTATACAACTCACATACATAATAAAGAGATAATATTTAGTTTATGACGTTCTAAGATAAGATCAATACCCAACCATAGTCGAATCCAATATGGAAAGGATGGCGAGACAAGTAATAATCTTAGGTAGGTTTGGTTTGGATTTTACAAAGCCTACTCAATACCCAACAGCTGTGATTATATCCTCAATCAAAGCAAACTCGAAAACAAATAAACAAATAATCAAATGAAATTTAAATTCCTCCCTCAAACTAGATAATCTTATAAAACTCAGTTATTACGTTTATTTGAAATTATTATTTGAGTTTCTATTGAAAGAAGTACCTAATTAAAAAATAATTAAAATATTTTAAAAATTATTTTAAAAAAATATATATATATATATTATTTTTGCATAAAACACACTATAATTATAAAAATTTCAAAAAATTAAACAATATTTTCGATTTTTTTTCAATGAAATCCAAAATAATATTTTACAAAAAAATTAGTCTCAATTTTAATATTTAATAGATTTTATCAGTTAAAAAATGCAAAGAGAAAGTTTCATATTATAGAGAATTTTTTTTTCTCTAAACTATTAATTACTCTATTAGACTTATTCAATTTTTATATTCATTTATCAATTAAGTTAATTTTATTATAATTTTTTATAAATCCTTTATTAATTAAAAAATATGATGAGTAAATAATTTTGACCACATGAGTATAATTACAAGTAAATTTTAAAATTAAGATAAAATAATGTATTAATTTGAAAATATTTAAGTAGGATTAATATCTCATTATTATTATTTAAATACAGTGTAAACTATCAGACTATATTTAGGGATAATTAATCACTTTCATCTTCGAAAAATCAACGGTCACCGTAATTTAGACGGCTGAGAGTGACAGATTATCTTCGTTGTCATCCAGAAACGACAAATCCATGTGCTTTGGACAATTAAAAAAAGAAAAAAGTCTTATATTAATTAAAACCTCAATTAGTCCATCTTTTAAGGTTTATTAGCATCAAAAGATGTACATTTTTATAATAGAAGGATAATCCTAAATGATGACAAGTGTGCAACGGAAACAATTTTCTATTTATTTAATTTAAGTTTAAATTCACAATTTGATTTTTATATCTCCAAGCATATTCTATTGTACAACTATATAAATCTTCAACATCAAATCCTCTTTTTTATGTGAAAAAAAAAAAAATCAGTCCTTGTAATTCTTAGAGCATTATTAAGAAGCATTATATTTTTAAAAATTCAAAAATTTATTTTTTATTTTTATCATTTTTATTTTTTTTATCTGCTTTTGGAGAAAGTACAATTTATTTTACTTCCCCCAAAAATAAGATACTAAAACTTAATAAGAAGAAAGATAAAAAAAAATTAAGAAACAAATAAAAAAATAAAAGTATGTGAGAAAAAAAAAATGTCACACTTGCTCTTAATTACAAGTCAGGATCCTTTTTATTGATATTCAAAAATAGCCTTTCTTTTTTTAAGCCTCAAAAAAAATAAAAATAAAAATAAAGGTCTTTTTCAATAACATAAGGCCTTGTAGTTTATATTAGGGCTAAATACAGTTCAATCAAATCCAAAAATTTAAAAATTTTGATTTATAAAAAATTGAAATTAAAACATAAATAAAATTTTTTTTTATTATATTGTTCTAAAAATTTCAAAATAATATAATTTGAGAACCAAATATTTTAGTTATGATTTAATCTAATTAAATATAATTCAGAGATTCAAAAATATAATTTTGAAAAATTCACAAAAATTTTTCTTTAAAAAAAAAAATAAATCAATCCTTGCAATTATCGTAACCAGTTTGGCATCATTGTGAATCATTATATTTTTAAAAATTTAAATTTTTTTATTTTTATTATTTCTACTTTTTTTATCTACTTTTTTTACTTCTCTCAAAAATCAGATACTAAAACATAATTAAAAAAGATAAAAAATAAAATAAGAAACAAATGAAAAAAAAAAAAGTATGTGAGAAAAAGTAATTAATTACAAGTCGGTATCCTTTCCATTAATTCAAAAATAGCCTTTCTTTTTTATAGCCTCAAAAAAAAAAAAAAAAAAAAATTGGAGAATTGGAGAAATGGAGATTTAAGATTGGATTTATTGTCCAGTCGAAACATAAACTACTATTATGTTATGCAATTTCCTAAGGAACATAAAAATAAAAAAAAAAATTACAAGTTTAAATGCTAACTACCACACACATATATATATATATATATTAAAGTTGAAATTTATTTATTTTTCAGGATTATAAAATAATGAGTTGGGAGTAGTGTTTTGAAAACTAATTCGGTGATTAAATTATTCAGGTTTTTAGTTTTTTGTTTGAACGGTTTAATTATTTTATTGAAGAATGCTTATATTTTAATTATTTTTTAATATTTTTATATGATTAATAAAATATATTAAATTATAACCATATAAAAAAACACATCTAAAAAAATAAATATAATTAACTAAATACTAAATTTAAATAAATTTAAAAAAATACAATGGAATTTTAATTTTTTTAATAATTTTAAAAATTAGATTAGATCATTCAGTTCAGCCGGTTCATTGATTTTTTTCAATTCAGTTGATTCAATTCAGTTCAACAAAAAATTTGATTATTTAGAGATAATTAAATTATATTAATTTTTAATTCTCAGTCTAATTTGTTAAACTGGCTGGTCCTATCTTATTTTCAAAACAATGACAGGGAGTTTAATCAAATTTAAGTATATATATACATTGCAGACAAAACAAAGTTAACCCAAAAAAGCTGGAGTAGAAACTGAGCTATCCAGGCCCATTAGGGTACATTGGCTATTAGGGCTTGGTCCAAGTTTTTCTCTTTTCGAATTTTGATGGTGCAGGAAACAAAATTAGTGCCCCATTTTGCTTGATTATTTGTTGAATTGTAGTTGATTTCATCTGGATTTCTCTTATTCTTTGCAGCTACTGTAAATTTCTGATTTTGCAAGTATTTTGTCTATCCTTGGTGGCACTGAGGAACCATTACTTGATTCTTTAAGGGCTACATCCTTGGCTCAATCAGGTCATTCTCTTCTTGAAAAGGTAAAAATTTTTGTTGTAGAATTCAGTTTTAGCGTACATCGTGGCTTCTGAGGATGTTTAGTTTACTTAGTTGTGCTCCCAATTCTGGGTATTGATTATAATTGCATGTGCTTGTTGAAAATATTTAACCTTGATAATTTTTTTTGGGGTTTCTCTGCATCTTCTTTTTGAATTCTATTTGGGATTGTGGATTTGGCAGGATTTGAATTTGGATTTGAAGCTGTGCATTTAGAGTATGTATATGAGTAAGCTTTATTGATTTATACTTATGTCCAACCTTTCTTGTTTTGACATACATAATTGTTCTTCATTACAGAGATTTTACAGTAAAAGGTTGAAGGTTAGATTCTTTTGTGTAATTGTGCTTTCAGCTTATTGTTTGTTACTTTTGTCTTTGTTTTTGTTTTTAATTCACATTCTGAAAGGGTTTTGTGAATTTGCTCCATAACATTGTCAAATGGGTAACATTAATTGAAATTTCTTGAAAAAGGCACTTCGAAGAATGAAACCTTTTTTTGAAACAAATCTTCATGCTCCAAAGATATAAATTACACTTTCAGGTCAAGAACTGATGAAATGAGAGTTGTCATGAGGGATTTTGGACTAGAGAATTCAAAGAATCCATGGATTTAGAAAGAATTTAGTATTTCCATATAGTTAGATGAGGAGAGAATTCATGGGAATTTGACGAATCTTTCATTTGTTGGATTAGTAGAAGATGAGGGATGTGAAATCGCCTATAGGGGGAGGGATAATCCCTCATTTTAATGAGAAGAGGGATCTCACTAACTTTGCCCCCAAAAAATTGCCTTTAGTATCAGATGATTTAGTTTGTATATCAAATGAGGACATTTTCCTTATCAATTGAATTGAAAACCAAGGCTTTGATTCCATGGATTTGGGCAATCTCATGAATTTTAGAAAGTCCTCATTCCAATCTCTTTACATTTCCCAACTCTCTTTCCAGTCTCCCTACAGTCACCTATTTTATATAAATTTAGCTTACAATGGATTCTAATCTGTTGCATATCTTCACCTAATTCATTATCTTTTTTTACGTGCTCATTGGCGGAGAAAAATGTTGTTTTCAGGTTCATTGGTTTTGCGGACTTGATCATTTTCTGCTGTTAGTCAACTGCGTTCTTTTTTCAACATGAGCAACCATTTCAGTGACAATAATGTAGGTGGAAACATGAAATTTTTGTTTTACTGAAATCACAATGGTGGCTTGATAATTAAATTCTTATGCAGGAAGACACAACTGTAAAGGGATTTGAAGTTCCAAATTCTCCTGATTCGAGTTACAACAATGTCTACCCAGGGACTGAAGATGAGGCACGGGACCCACCTGTAGTCCCTTCACACCTGTTCCACACCTTGCTTAGCCACCCAGCAAGTGCAGACACTTCTGAAACTATGCCTTTGCCACAGAATGTAATTCTCAACCATCTTTACATTGAGAACAGAGCAGTCCCACGTTCTGTGGTATCGCTTGGTTTCACTCATCGCTTCCATTCAAAATTTGTCACTGTGGTGCTATACAAACCTGTTCAGAGGAGAGGAAATACTAGCACTTGAAAATATGCATATAGTATAAACCTTGATTAGAGTTGGTCTCATTGGCCTGATTGCGATGGAATTACTTGTGATTGACTGAAAAACAAAATTAGCTAAAAATATTTATTATCTCACAGCAGCTCAGGAAATTAGTTTTTTTTTTTTTTTCCTTATAATGTTTATTATCTGTCACCAGGGTAGATTTGCTGTACCTATAATGTTCTCCATTCGTATTCTTTTCAATCATTATATGCCATGGTATGTTATGAGGCTTGCTGCCTTGCTTGCTTAAATGCTTATTATAAAAGTTAAATTCAATGAAAAGCATGAACATGCATGCTGATGGAGAATGAATATCCGAATGAAGTGAGCAATCACTCCTGCAGACGGCCAGACCGAACAATCTCATACCAACCCAAGCATTGTGGTTAAGCCTCAATAAGGTAAGTTTCTCTCTAAACATACCATTAGTCTATTACATTCTCTCTAGATCATTAACTTCAATATTGGAGTGAGCTTGCTGTAACCCATTGCGGCCCCATTATAGGCTTCTTTTTTTTTTTTTTTTTTTTTTGGTGACATATTTACCAAAATTCCAAGGATATTAATCACATCACATTCATTTGCATTATCATCATATATCTGTCTTGCTTCATTGTATTAGTGTATTAATAAAAAAAATAGAAAAAATGAGTTTGAAGCCAACAAGATTATCTTAAGGTAAGATTCTTTAATTGTTTGGAATACATGTATATTTGCAGATAGAGTATGTGCATTATTTGATGAGCTATTTTGAGATCATCTCAATTTCAACCTAGCTTATGTGTACAAAATGTACTTATCTACTCTTTTGACTATGAAGATGGAACTGATAAGTGCAACGTATTTTGGATTATTTTGAAATGAGTCTAGTCAAGTTGTGTTATGTATATATAGTTTTATCCCCTCAAGATAATGTTCTTCACTTAGGTGCTCTACTATGGTGGACTTTGTAAACAAAACCCTGTGATTGCATCATCTTCTTATACTTATATAGCAATTTGTGCTATTGTGGAGTACTTTTCGCGGTCCTTGTGGAACAAACAAAACTGACTTAAAATTAATTTCATGTTGCAATCTTTTGGAGCTCCCATTACTTTTCCTTCCGAGGGATTTTAGACGAGAGATTTTGAAGAACTTATGGATTTAGTATAAATCCGTTTTTTGCTCAATGAAAAGAGTAAAATTCAAGAAGATGGATTTTTATGAATTATTTATTTTCAACAAATAAAAAAGTTGTGAAATTATTATTTTTACTATAAATAATAGCCTTAAATTTCATGGATTTTAGTTTCTATCCTAAACAAGTTGAAGTATGATAGTACAAATCCATGAAATAAAAGGAAAAAAAAAAATCAGATTTATAATATCATGAACTTTTTACAAATTCAATTAATTTTAAATTTACGTACATACTCTTGATCCAAATTTCTTAATTCAAGTAATAAAACTTGTGGAAATTTCTCATTACATATTCCTTTTTTTTCGAACGAAGTATTTCATGGAAATCCCAATTCAAAACATTAATTAAGCATAATAGCAATAAAATTTCTCAGAACATGCTCAGTTTTCTCTGATATTGCTGTTCTTACTCAACTTGAATCCAACTAAATTCTCTGCATCACCAGCTTCAATTTTTGAAACCTAATAATCCATATTAAATTTAATAATCAAATTATTGTTTTTTCCTCACACATGCACTTGGAACATAGATATTGCACTCGTAGGTATAATTTAATTATAATGTATCTCTCGACCTGAATAATAGGTCTACTTTCAAGTGTTTCATTCTTCTGACGTTCAAAAAAAAAAAAAAGCAACATAGCTAGGATTAAAATTACACATATTCTTACTACATCTAATAATTTTTTAATAGAAAAACTGTTATGATATACATCCCAAATTTTTTAAATAGAGAAATTATTATGATAATGAATCCTTAATTAATTACCTTTTGTAGATATTTGATATTTAGTCTTAAAATAGTATAGATTAGTAAAAATAAAAAAAAAATAATATATGGGTTTATTATATATGTTTTATACTAAAACTTAATGGATAAATATAGACCATGATTAATAGAAGTGTGTGTGTGCCACATAAGATGAATGAATTAAAGAAATTAATGCAGAATAAAGAGTTTTTTTTTTTTGGGTATAAATAAGTGCAGTTTTAAGCAATTTGATCAATAGAAGGACTTATGTATATATTAAAAGTAGATGAGATAATTATAAGATATGAACAAATACTCATCAATTTGTAATATATCAAACTCTGAAATTTTCTTTTTGTAATATAAGTATAGATTATGTAATATAATTATTATTATTTCCAGTAAATCCCAACCACAAGTCATCATGTTGTCCAATGTCCAACATCCTGAAAATAATAAAACACCAAAAAATCCCTAAGAACTAATGAAAGGGTAACTTAATTCATATCATATCATTTCTTTCTCTATCAAACCAGCAATTATTGATGTGGAGAAAAACAAATTGGACTTCATGTAATAATAAAAGATATATTATATATTTATATATATTTGACTTGAGAACTTGTAAGAGATTGAAAGAGATTTTAAAAGGGAATTCTTGGCCATGGAAAATTCAAATAATAATGATAATAAAATAAGAATTTTACTTAAAAGAGAAAAATTAATTATATATTGGTTGACTAACTTGCAAGCTTCGAATTAAAAATTTTTCCAAAAAATATTATATATAAAATTAATGCTATTTAGTTATATGAATTATTTATCCCATATTGAATTCAAATTTATAATTTTATAGTTTTAAAAATTACTCCAATATTTAAATTAATCAGCTGGTTCACTCCAAAAATGTAATTAATTATAATTGGCAGATTGAATGCATTTGTACACTGATGTTTGTGTCTTTCAAATGGCACATGTACTTGTTAATTTAGGTGCAAGTGATATCTACATATTCATCAACTTATTAATTATTCATCAAATGTAAACAAGCAAACAAGTCTTTTGGTTGTAGAATTTTTATTTATTTTTTGTAATATCCATTAGGAATTTATTGAAAGAAAAGACATTCAATTATTACCAAATAATAATAAATAAATAAATAATGGATGATAGAGCTATGACAAGTATGTGTATGTGGCACTTTTCAACTATCTAGTTAAAAAATAATAGAAATAAACAATTAAAGTATAAACAAGAGAGGAGAGACAGCCATTGTGGACTTACAAGGAGAAAGACAAATATCTAACCAAAACATATACAAATTGTGGCAAGTGACAGCACCAAGTATATTAAGTCAATAAATCATTTTGCCCATTGATGAGTGTGGAAGAATACATTAAGATAATAATTCTTGTAACAGGACAATCACTAGATAAACTTTTTTTTTTTTTTTTATTTAGAGAATAAAGATTATTATCATTAATCAATAGTCACCATATCAAAATTGAAATGCTCCTTAATCATAATAAGAGGCACTTTCCAAATTAGTGAAAGTTCTTTATGATTTGAGATATTCAAATTTAAGATCTCTCTCTTATCATATTTCCAAAGGAGATGAGAAACTTAATTAGATCACACCTGATCAGTACGAGATCAATATGAAGGAGGATGGGCTGGATCTTTCTTGTTGGACTTTGATGCTTGTATCTACAAAGAAGAAAAGGATGATTAAGAAGGAGCTAGGTCCTTTGCCTGGCGAAGGCCCTCCCTTCGACGATCAAGTTAGTATTGATAGGATGTTAATTCCAAGAAGATACTACTCCCTCTTGGGGGCTTTAGAATATTTTTAGTAAGAGAAAAGAGGTGAGAGAGTGTGCAATTCTATCTACTTGGACTTGAGTTCTTTTTCTTCTTTTGTATGGTTTCGTATGAGATAAGATTGACACCTTTCCCTGAGAGTGGATGTCCTCTGTCATTCAATCATATCGTCTGGCAAGAGTAAGTATAATGATGGCAGAAACATGTCTCTTATTTTGCCTTCAGATGTGTTTGGTGAGAGAGGTGTCAGGATAGAGTGCGGATTGCTTAAGGATATGTCTTTGTGTCAGTTAATATGACACATCAGCAGTAAATTTCGATCTTAGCTTGTTCAGTAAATTACTTGATGATGAAGCAACATAAATTCATTCAAAGAGCTTTTGAACTTAGGATAATTAAGGATTCGGCTTATGGGCTTCGCTCGTCCTTCTATGCTCTTGGAAGGCATAAGGTGATAGTGGGCCTTGATCTAAAAGAATCTAGATATCTTTTAAGAGTCATTTTTATCCCTCATCAAGATTTAATGGACATCAGATAAACTCTTAGTTATCATATAACCTCCAATCAAGAAATATAAACATATGAACTCTCCTTGAACTTAGTATATCTCTCAAACCGGAAAATCGATTTGAACAAAGGCTACCATAGTAGTGACGTACCAAAGCATAGAAATAAAACCTATGAAAGAGAGGACACTAAAAACAGAAAACACTCATTAATATTAACATATATAACAATAATTATATTACGGGTTGATTTGGATAGGGTGATGATTTTGTCACTCCAGAAATATACTTTAGCATTCTTTTCCTTAATTTTAACAAATAATTTTATCATTATATCCTTTATACAATTTAAAAAATTTTAAAATACTATATCTAACCCTAATGAATTTTAATTAAAAAAATTTTTTTGACACAAACTCTTTCCTTTTATATATTTCTTCCTTTTTTAAATATCTTAATTATGGTAAAACTTTTATCCTGTTTGATGAATTTCTTCCTCTTTGTTTATTTCCTTTTATTTTTCTACCAATAGAACACTTTTAGATTTCTCAAAAATTTACTTTTTTATTCATATACTTAGTTTTTTCTGCATTACACCGACAACAAATTGCCATGGATGTTATAGAGCATAATGACCTTTTAAATCATAATACAAAGAAATAGAATGATGATTTTGTTACAAACATTTTATCTTATCAATTATTTTCTATTAATTGAGAAAAAAAATTGGTTATTATTTTTGTGGTGTATATTTTTAGCAGGATTTGATTTTTGACGCTTAGTTGATTATTTGAAATTGAATTTCACATTTAGACAAGCACCAAATGAATGAAATTGAACCGGTCGGACTTGCTCTGATACTATATTAAAGTCTGTTGTCCCAAATATACATAAACTTATAAGTGGACAAGTGTTAAAATCCACTTATATAAAACTAATTGGCCCGTAGTAGGTCCAACACCTACTCACTTATAAATCCTTTATATATTTTGTTGTTATTCGATATGGAATTTATTTCCTAATACACTCCTTCAAGTGCAACTGGTCTTGGCCCATGGCCAATATCAACAAGCCGATTAATACTTGCTTACAAATCGACCGACTGACATTTCTTTTTCAGTTTCAATTCGGACTAGTATAATCATTAGTTCAATAATAGACTTAGGAGAACCAACATTTATATATTAATCACTTAATATTTTTTTATTTAATTAATGTAAGATGTTCTATCAAGCTTACTCAATAATTAACCCAAGTGTTGCCATTTTTGGAATTAACCAACAGGCAATAGACCCCATGAATCCATCCTTTGGGATGTATTATGAGACTTTCCCTACTTATAGATAGATGCGGCGCAATGAATATTCTACATGTTCGTTTCTTTAAAATTTATCCACCAATGGAATCTCATTTGGCCCTTGTAGATTAATTAATTAAAACTATATTCATATTCACAACTACAATGTCAACCCTAACATACTATAAATAACATACACATACTTTCCCTTCTCTGCACACCACCATCAAAATTAAATCCCTTCTTCTATTTTTCAAAAGAGTGCCAAAGAAAAAAAATAAAGAATAAAGAAAAAATGGGAGATATTGAAGGATCACCTGGAAGCTCAATGCATGGAGTGACTGGGAAAGAACAAACTTTTGCCTTTTCAGTTGCTTCACCAATAGTCCCATCAGATACAACAGCAAAATTTGATTTACCAGTTGATTCTGAACACAAAGCCAAAGTTTTCAAAATCTTTTCTTTTGCAAATCCTCACATGAGAACTTTTCATTTATCTTGGATTTCTTTTTTCACTTGTTTTGTCTCTACTTTTGCTGCTGCCCCACTTGTTCCTATTATTCGTGACAATCTTAATCTTACCAAAAACGACATTGGAAATGCAGGTGTTGCGTCTGTTTCTGGAAGTATCTTTTCTAGGTTGGCAATGGGTGCAATTTGTGACCTTTTAGGACCCAGATATGGATGTGCTTTTCTTATAATGTTGTCTGCTCCAACTGTTTTTTGTATGTCGTTTGTATCTTCACCTGGAGGATACATTGCCGTTCGGTTTATGATTGGATTTTCTCTTGCAACCTTTGTTTCTTGTCAGTATTGGATGAGTACTATGTTTAATAGTAAGATTATAGGACTCGTTAATGGAACTGCGGCCGGTTGGGGTAACATGGGTGGTGGTGCAACTCAGTTAATTATGCCTTTGGTCTATGATTTGATCCAAAGAGTTGGTGCTACTCCTTTTACTGCTTGGAGAATTGCTTTCTTTGTTCCTGGTTGTCTTCATGTTATTATGGGAATTTTGGTCTTGACTTTAGGCCAAGATTTGCCTGATGGAAACCTTGGTGCCTTACAAAAGAAAGGTGATGTTGCTAAAGATAAGTTCTCTAAGGTTAGTATATAATTAATTTTAAATTAGTTTTAATTATGGTTAATTAATCAGCTTTATTTAAAAAGATTGATTAAATATCTTGATCTGTTTTTTCTTGTTCAGGTTTTTTGGTATGCTGTCACAAACTATAGGACTTGGATTTTTGCTCTTCTTTATGGCTATTCCATGGGTGTTGAATTGTCTACTGATAATGTTATTGCTGAGTACTTCTTTGATAGGTATATATATATATATATATATATATATATTTATATATTGTTCAATCCCTTCTCTTTAATCCTCAAGAAATCAAAATTCTCTTTCTCGAAGTAAAAAAATAAAAGAAAGGTTCTAATATTTATAATGATTTAAATTATTGTTGCATGCCTCCTTGAAATTTGACTTAATTAATACAATAGTTAATCCTTATTTTTCAAAAATACATATCATACTTTTTTTTTTGTGGTAAAAAAACGTATCATACTTAGTCCTTAACTCTTTGAAATTAAGTGATATTAATAGTTAATTGCAAGTAAAAAAATACCCTCTATATCAGTAAAACTGAAAATCAAGATTCTACTCAAGATTTGCCTCAAAAAAAAAAAAAAATCTAATCAAGATTCTTGAGTAATAATTATGCATAACATCAAAAAGAACAAAAACTAATGACAATTTTTTTTTTTTAATTTATGTGACTAATTGACAGGTTTAATCTTAAGCTGCACACTGCTGGCATAATTGCTGCAACATTTGGAATGGCAAATCTGATTGCTCGCCCCTTTGGTGGGTTTGCATCAGACAGCGCAGCAAGATATTTTGGGATGAGAGGAAGGCTATGGGTACTTTGGACTCTCCAAACTTTAGGAGGAGCTTTCTGTGTATGGCTTGGCAGAGCCAATTCTTTACCAATTGCTATTTTAGCAATGATTCTTTTCTCTGTTGGTGCTCAAGCTGCTTGTGGAGCAACATTTGGTATCATCCCTTTCGTTTCTCGACGATCTTTGGGTATTATTTCAGGCCTAACTGGTGCTGGTGGTAATTTTGGTTCTGGTTTAACCCAATTAATCTTCTTCACAAGTTCAAGATTTTCAACATCAACTGGTCTTTCTTTAATGGGACTTATGATTATGGGCTGTACTCTTCCTGTTACGTTAGTTTACTTCCCACAATGGGGTGGTATGTTCTTTCCTCCGTCCAAAGACATTGTCAAATCCACTGAAGAATTTTATTATGGATCTGAATGGAATGAGGAAGAAAAGCAGAAAGGTTTGCATCAACAAAGCCTCAAGTTCGCCGAGAATAGCCGGTCGGAGCGTGGCAAGCGTGTTGCCTCAGCTCCAACTCCACCAAACTCCACACCTAACCATGTTTAGTTCACTAGTCAAGAAATTCAAGATTTATCAAATACATAGAAGATGGTTCTCGGCCACAATAGTTGACAAGAAGTATTATTTAGTATTTTCTTTGGTGGTAATGTAAAACTTTAATAAGATGCTTAATATTCAATCATAAACACGTAAATCGTTCATGCCCATTAGGATCTTGAATATAATAATAATCACGTAAGATAATTAAATAAATTATTAACTTGTGCGAAATTCATCATAATTTGGAGAGAGAGAGCTTTCGATAATTTTGAATCTCTATAAATTAGTTTCTCTCCCTTAACCCCCTTTTTGCAGACGGCTTGATGGAAAACTTTAAAAATACGTGTGTTTGTATTTTCTGTCTGCTTGAATTAAAAATTAGGGTAGAGAGAGGACTAATTTATATACTTTTTAGCATTAATCTTATACGTCCATCACATATTAAATCTGACGGTTTATAATTTAATATACTATTATATTAATAAAACTCTAAATCAAAATATGTGAGCTTGTATATGGGCCAACACATCAGGCCATATTGCTTACAGGTATTTACTCGGACTTAATTAACACAAGGATGTACCTTTAAATTCATTCCAAAAGAAAACCCAAAAGTTATATATATATATATATATATATATATATATATATATATATATATATATATATATATATATATATATATATATTCTCCAAGATATTTTACACTTTAAAATGAAATATGCTTGATTGAAAAATGCAAGGTTAAGGCTCGATGTTTTATTGATGTTAAAAATTTATCAATTTAATTGAGATTTATCGCTATATTTCATATTTTATTCTTTGCGCATTCACATAAAAATAAATATAAGATTGAAATGTTGAATAATTTTTTAAAAATGAGTATTTGATTGTGTTGTATATATGTTATTTTTAATTTTGCCTTAGTCCTTTTTCTTTAACATTGATTATTTGTTTAAAATAATCAAGAATTCAAGATTTTATATATGAAAAAGAAAAAAAAAAGTTACATATAAAGTCTTGGAATATTCCCAATGATTCATTAGTATCCATATAGAGAATCAACAAATGCGGATCTGAATGTGATTTTATGAGAAGTGAGAAGATTCTATCTGGCCTGTAGTTATCTGTGCATGGCAGTATCTAAGTGGATGGAATTGAAGAAATATATTTAACAAATAAATAAATTTTCAATTATTAGCTCAGTTACAGGAAAAGTTGACCTGTATTTGATTATTAAAGTGTAATATATAGCATAAAAATTCATCAATTTGTAATTAAATAAACAAACAAATTATAGCTAGGCGTGCAATTTACTAATACTAAACTGAAAATAATGATAATGACATATTAGTAGGATTAGCCGAAAAAAAAAAAAAAAAAATCTGAAAGTGTCCTCAGCCATTGGGATAGTTGGTAGAATGGAATATTAAATATTCACTAATTCGATTTTAAAAATCAACATATTCTAATTAATGAATTTTATCTAACTTCAATAATAATAAATATCCAAAAAACAATTAAATAAAATATTTATTTTGAATAGTTTGCAATGGTATAGTATGTAAAGGTGGTGGTAAGTAGTTTTAATTTTGAAAAAGCAATTTAAAAAACTTTTTGGGCGACCAAATTAATAGATATCAGTTACAAAATGATATTAGTTGGATCCATTTCCTTCCTCCTGAACGTCAGAAATTCCACCAATCAAGGAAAGAGCCCTTTGCATTTCGAAGGGGTTAATGTCATAGTTATTTAATCGGCCTGGCTCGGCGGGTTAACCCGATAATCTAAACATTAAATTGAGCCAAGTATATGATCATGCTGAATTTATAATTGACACATAAAAAATTAGATAATTTGAATGGTTGAACTAGTGATTCGATATAACTCAGTTAATGACTCAAGCATCTCTCAATTTTCATTTTTTCTTTTTTCACTAAAATTGTGCTTATTTAGATAAATTATTATAATATATATATTTATTTTTAACTCTGAAGATTTCTTAAATCATTTTGTGCTTTTATTCTATATTGCAAAAGAAATTTTTTTTATTTTATTTTAATTCTTAATGTTAAATTAATTTTAATATCTAAAATTTAACTATTTGATTATATTTAATTCTTAAATTAATATATTATGAAACATTTACACTTATTTACATATTTTGTTGAAAATGCAAAATTAAAATTATTAAATCTCAATTTCTCTTTTTTTAGTCCATGTTGTGATTCATTGATATAATAGTTTAAAACTATATTAAAATTATTTACTAATCCTAAGGATTAGTTAATCAATCCCTGTACCAAACGGGCTGTAATGGTCTTATATATGTATTTTTTTTTATTTGTAAACTGAAATAGCTAATTTGTTAATTTTTATTTTGAGTAGTTTAAATACTCCTAAATCTTTTAATATTTTATATTTATTTTATTATATAAAATTATAAATATATATTTAATTAATTATATTGATCCACCAATTTAACTATCAATTCAGTGATCAAATTATTGACCTGTTGACATGACTTATATATTGAAATAATGTCCAAACCGGTATCATAATTGTGGTTAAATTAACAAAAACGTCACTAAAATCACATAAATATGTGGAGTGTACATTTCTTAACTTACTGAAAATTGACATTGACTCTTTAAGGAGTGAATCCTTTTATAATTCTATATTTTGTTTTGTATAGAATAAGTAGGTTCAGGAGCGCGTTTTTTATAGTTATTTTATTTTTAAATAAAGTAACTTACCCAGAAGTAGACTTTAGATATTATTTGGTTTATATGATAGTGTTGATTTCTCAGGGAAAATTGTAATTTATCTTTCTTAAGTAACATACCTAAGAGTAGCTTTCTATAATCTTGAATATTGGTTCAATTATCATTAGATTTGTAAAACAGTTGTCAATCAATGTGGCTTTGGCAAGAGTATCTTCTTCTACGTCAGACTGTATTGTATGTGAGCATGAAGCTCCATCTTTTCTATGAAGCTCCATCTTTTCTATGTTCTGTACCCTTCGAAGATTTAAATAGTTAATGAAGTTTCCTTATTACCTTCAAAAAAGTAACTAAGTTGAATTTTATAGTAGTTGTTCGATAAAATTTTTTGATTTAACTATTATTTTTTAATTCTCAACAACTGCTGATAAGGTAATTATGGGATTAATTACGATAATTATTAAGTTGTTTATGTAAACTGGGATTTCTTGTGTAGAGTTTATCTGTATCCAATTCAAAATGTTCATTACAATCTATACAATTAATAAAGAACTCTTTATGGTATCAGAATCACTTATGGCTAAAAAGGCTCAAAAATTCTCCATCTTTTTTTTTTTTTTTTCTATTTCTAATTCTCAGCACTTTCAGCTCAAAATGTGTTATTTTCAATAATCTTATTCTTTTTCTCGCACTATATCAACAATTCCTGCTGCTACTTCTGCTCTTTCTTCTGTTGTTACCTCCTCACCTTTGCCATCGATCGCCAAATCTAGCATACCAGATATCAAATAAACTTAATGCTACCAATTATCTTCTCTGGAAAACTCGGATGACTCCTCTACTGATGGGTTTCAATCTTGTCCATCATGTTGATGAATCCCAACCAGCACCATCCAAAGAACTGGATAATGGTATACTCCAAATCCAGCATATATGCCTTGGTTTCGTGAAGATCAAATAGTTTTGGGTTGGAATGTACAAAAGCTCTAATTTGGAGCTTTTTTTTTTTTTTTTTTTTGAAACTGTGATTTAATGGTTGTTAAACATGTTAACAAAAACTGCTAATAATAATTTACTAAATACTTACCACAACAATCGGTTAATAGTTATTAGTTATCAGCTATCAGATACAATATGCTAACAATTATTCTAAATAACTAAACCAAAGAAAACCTAAGTGAAAGAAAGCGTAGAAAAAGATAAAAGGATAAAATTGTCCTTATTTCTATTCCCTTTTAGTGTAAATAATAAAGATATTATTGACAATTAATTAAAAATTATATTTTCCAACAATTTATAAATGAACTAATTTTCAGAAAAGCATGCTTCCTCAAAATTCTTGCAAAGCATACTTTTATGCAGGAAGTAGACATTTTATATCAAATAACACCCCAATATTGTATTTACTTGAACTTAGTTATGAAAAATTAGGCCTTATTTAGTGATAGAAAATATTTTCTATTTTCTATTTCCTTTTCTAAATTTCTTTTTTTTTTTTTTTTTATTTCCCAATTCTTTATATTCCCACTTTCCAAATTGAAAATTAAAAAATAAGAAAACATATAAGGTTTCTTTCAGTTAAAACTTACAATATCTCTTTCATTTCCATTTTTATTTCTAAAATTTATTTTTATTAAATATATAAATGTTATTTTATAAAACTTTTTATTTTAAAAGAGCGTGAAAAAACATCATAAAATAGTTTTCTAGGATATAATGTAATTTTTATAAAACTTAAAAAATATTTTAAAAATTTTCATTTAGAAAATTTTGATAACTATATATCAAATTCCAATTTTCTATTTTTTAAAATAATTTTTTGAAAAACATGCTTTATTTTGATAAATAAACAAGACCTAAGAAAACCCATATAAGTTATGGTGAGTTTATGGCAATTGATGTTACTTAAAAATTTAATTCTAAATTTCAACCATTTAAAAATTACTCGTTCGTCTTCTTACAGGATAATAAAAATTTATTATAAATAATTTTAAGATGAAAAATTGCACAAAATTTTTTAATTTCACTAATTATACATATATTTTATAAATTAAATTTCGATTAAAATTTAAAACTATGCTATTAGAAATTACTCTAGTAAGCATAAACTCATTAATTAAATTTTGGAAAAATCCAAAAAAGTATATTGTGATCCACCTTTTTACACTTTGAGGTTTGTGATTTTATTTTTTTTTTATAAAATGAGATTTATGATTTGCACCGCCGGTAATCTAAAATATGAAATGCTAATATTGTTAGTATTTGCTAACATGACGCTTATGTGACAATAGTGATACTTATATCATGTAAACACTATATTAATAATGGTTAACACCATTAGTATTTTAGATTTTAAACCGCAAACAGTGCAAATGCATATTTTATTTTATTAAAAAAATTCATAAATTGCAAAGTGTAAAAAAAATAAAATAAAACCCGAGGATAATTTTTTCTCTTTTTCTTTTTACTTTCCACTTAAATTTTTAAAGAACTGAGGATAGATATAGATTTCTAATATATAGAACTAGCAAGAACGAATATAACTACCAAATCCAACTATTAGCCCAATATTAATTCATGGTAATTGAAAACTTTCCTCTATACATATATATATATATATATATATATATATATATATATATTGAAATCGGAGTTTTGACTTCCTAATTAATATATAAATTTTTAGTTTAATAATATTAAAGTTATATCTCAAGTCTTGACACATTTTGAAATACTTATAATCCACAAAAAAAAAAAAATAAAGAAAGAAAAAACACGGTACGGCTCTATGGAACTTGGAACGCTAGTCAGCATGATCACAACAACAGTGTTGTACCTCCAAGTGTTATTTTTGTATAAAAACCATATCTTAATAATTAAATAATGAAATAGAATAAACAAAAGGCAAATTTGATCCTTTGGGATATACGATGAGTCCCCCCAAATGTATAAGTACGCAGGTTGATGAGATGCGAAAACAAGTTCCTTTTTTTTTTTTTTTTTAAAACTTTTGTATGATTTATTCAACTTGGCCCAAGTGTTTCACAACAGTCATGGAATCTCCAACTTGCTACACAATGTCAACTTCCAAATTCAATATAAATACCACAAACTCATTCTCCCTTCCAACAAAACAAAACCCATTAATCTTTATAGTAAAAGCAAGCAGCAAAAAAAAAAAATTTAAGTAATTATGGGTGATATTGAAGGTTCTCCAGGAAGTTCAATGCATGGAGTTACAGGGAGAGAACAAACTTTTGCCTTTTCAGTTGCTTCACCAGTAGCTCCAACTGATACAACAGCAAAATTTTCTATTCCAGTTGATTCTGAGCATAAAGCAAAAGTTTTCAAACTCTTTTCTTTTGAAAATCCTCATATGAGAACTTTTCATTTATCTTGGATTTCTTTTTTCACTTGTTTTGTCTCCACTTTTGCTGCAGCACCACTTGTTCCCATTATTAGAGATAATCTCAACTTAGTCAAATCAGATATTGGAAATGCAGGTGTTGCTTCTGTTTCTGGAAGCATCTTTTCTAGGTTGGTAATGGGTGCAATTTGTGACCTTTTAGGACCTAGATATGGATGTGCTTTTCTTATAATGTTGTCTGCTCCAACTGTTTTTTGTATGTCGTTTGTATCTTCGCCTGGAGGATACATTGCCGTTCGGTTTATGATTGGATTTTCTCTTGCAACCTTTGTTTCTTGTCAGTATTGGATGAGTACTATGTTTAATAGTAAGATTATAGGACTTGTTAATGGAACTGCGGCCGGTTGGGGTAACATGGGTGGTGGTGCAACTCAGTTAATTATGCCTTTGGTCTATGATTTGATCCAAAGAGTTGGTGCTACTCCTTTTACTGCTTGGAGAATTGCTTTCTTTGTTCCTGGTTGTCTTCATGTTATTATGGGAATTTTGGTCTTGACTTTAGGCCAAGATTTGCCTGATGGAAACCTTGGTGCCTTACAAAAGAAAGGCGATGTTGCTAAAGATAAGTTCTCTAAGGTTTTGTGGTATGCTATCACAAATTATAGAACTTGGATCTTTGTTCTTCTCTATGGCTACTCCATGGGTGTTGAATTATCTACGGATAATGTCATTGCAGAGTATTTCTTTGACAGGTAATTAATCTTTCATTATTAATTAAGTGCTGTTTTGATTTAATGATTGTAGTTGTTAATTAACAGCTAGTGATAAGTGATTAACTAATGACTACTATATAAAAGTTAAATGGTTAAATGTTGATAGCTAAAAATCTTGACTTTGATTTGTTTTAAATTTCTATTTAAATGCTTGTTGGCTAGCTTCAAACTACTTATCCAAACTGGCCTAATTAATCCTGCTTATAATCCTGAATTTATTATAGTAATAACTAATTAATTAAGTAGGATAACATATTGACTGAAAATTAACGAATTAATGCAGGTTTAATCTGAAGCTTCACACAGCTGGGATAATTGCTGCAACATTTGGTATGGCAAACCTTTTAGCTCGTCCCTTTGGTGGCTACGCATCAGATGCAGCAGCAAGATATTTTGGCATGAGAGGAAGGTTATGGGTTCTATGGGTTCTTCAAAGTCTAGGAGGAGTGTTTTGCATCTGGCTAGGCAGAGCAAATTCACTTCCAATAGCTATATTAGCAATGATTCTCTTCTCAGTCGGAGCTCAAGCTGCTTGTGGAGCAACATTTGGTATCATCCCCTTCATTTCTCGACGATCACTTGGTATTATTTCAGGATTAACTGGTGCTGGTGGCAATTTTGGTTCTGGTTTGACACAACTTATATTTTTTACAAGTACAAAATTTTCTACAGCAGCTGGTTTGTCTTGGATGGGGGTTATGATTGTTGCTTGTACTCTTCCTGTAACGTTGGTTTACTTCCCACAATGGGGAGGAATGTTCCTTCCTCCTTCTAAGGATGTCCAAAAATCTTCTGAAGAATTTTATTATGGATCTGAATGGAATGAGGAAGAAAAGCAGAAGGGTATGCATCAAAGTAGTCTTAAATTTGCTGCTAATAGCCGGTCGGAACGTGGCCGGAAAATTGCCGCAGCACCTACCCCACCAAATACTACACCTTCCCATGTTTAGTACTGATGATGAGTATTGTTATTATATTCGAATACTTTTTATATCAATTTACTATATCGCCCAATGTGATGTTAGTAAAATGTATAAAGTTAGTAAAATGTGTTCATTAAACATGTAATATTTTTTGCTTAATATTACTACATAAGTTTGAGTGGAAAACTACATTTGAGAAGTGAGAAAATATATGCAATGTCTACCTACCATAACATTCTTGTTCTTGTTCTGTTTATCTTGTAGATATATCAATAAAGTACAGTTATTATACTTTGGAAAAAAAAATCATAAATTAATTGTATTGAAGTTGTCCATAATTTAAATATCTCGATTTTATAACCTAATTGAAATTAAATTTACTAAAAAAAACTGAATGAAATAATTAAAATATATTTATTAATTCGTAATATAATATAATTAAATATATTTTTAATATAAATATATTTAATTGCATTATGTTATATATTTTTTATTACATCACAAGTATTATTTATTAGGATTATCCGGTTAAATTAAGAATTATTTGATTTGATTTATAACTATAATAAGTTGATGGGATTAAATATTGTCATATCTACGGAAATGACATAATAAGATAGGTTAGATTGAGGTAGATTCTCCATGACATCAAATAATAAAATTGAAAAATTGAATAAAATGTATACAAAAACCGAAAATATCTTTCACAACTAAATAATGTAAACAAAGAACTCCAAAAATATGAAAATACATCAATTACTTTTTCCAATAACCACATATATTCACTAAAGTCTATACACTAACAGGCCATACACAATTTCTCAAAAGCCCAAAATGGCCCATAAAAAAGGGCTTTCTAGCCCAATTTGTAATAAGTTAGCCACCATTAAATTATACAGAAAATCACTCACTTTATCCAATTTTTTTTTTTAATATTTATATGCTCCATAGAAAATAAAAAATAATAAAAAAAAAAGTTGACTTTTCTGCGACTTGTTTTTTACTTTTGTACTCATTTTTTTTTTTTTTTAATCTTAGCTGTTAAAAGCTGTGAACTAATTTTATTTTACTAATTTTTTCTCTTTTTTTTCATCTATTTTGATTCTTGACTCTCTCTTTCCCTCTTCCATTCTTTCTCTCTTTTTTTTTTTTTTTTTTTTCTTTTTCTCTGTTTTGGATCTCGGCTCTCTCTTTCTTTCCCTATTTTTTTATTCGATTTTTCTTTTATTTTCCCATCTTTTATTGCTTGAAATTTAATTTATTTTTAGTTCCTATAGTGGAAGAAAATCGAAACACTTTTTACATTTAATTGTGGTTTTTGAGAGATTATATTTATTAATCATGTGCTAATTAATTTTCAATAGTTAGTGAAGGACATAGGTTAATAGATTTTGAAGAGTTTTGTTTGTTATATTGTGGTCTAGAAATTAGAATAAATATAAAAGATCATGTTATGGCCCATACCACCTAACACCGGGACACCGGGGAGCCAAATACTGGAGAGATTATCATCATGAGTTTTAGTGAGTGGCATACTCATAGGCTTGACACCACACCTTAATCCAAAACCTTAAGGCAATAGGTTTGTGAGTTCTTCTCACTTATAAATCACTCACTAAGTCCATCTCTTTCCAATGTGAGATTTCACTCACACTTGATATCCCAACAGATCAAAGATCAATAAGAAGAAATTGATATAAAAGATGCTTTTAATTTGTTTTGCAGAGATAAAGATGAGTTAATTTCAATAAAAGAATAAACCTTAGTTCAATATAAATGATTAGAAAAGTTAATATGGATGGTGACGGGGTATCCTTTTCGATTTTTTTGGTCCTTTTTGGAAGTACCCTAGGCTCTGTTCACAAAGAGATAAAGTAAAGAGAGACAGGTGAATGTAGAGTCCAAAATTTAGCACAGTTCTATATTTTTTTATGTAATCAAACAATAAATCGGTTATATGATTTGTATATTATAAACACAAATTAATATTATTATATAATTACCTTTGATTTCCACATTTAATCTACTGCTTTTATGAATTTGTGTACAATATACAAAGTTCTCATTTCACCTTGTTCCAAAGAGTGTGCAATTATTTCCATAGAGGAAAGTATTTATTTCTAGTTTATTCTTAAGATATATCTAAAATATACTCATTATACACTTAAAATATACTTAAAATATACCTAAAGACATAGTCATTATATACTAAAGATAAATTGTTTACTGTGAATCCTAAAAAATATTTATTATTTTTTAATTTTTTTATAATATAATGTTTTCTAATTAATATATACTTGATGTATTCCTTTTATATACTTATATTCATTTAATACTCAATATCCATTTGGACATGGGTTGATTGGGCATAACTATAGTTACACATGTTACATTCCTTGTATAACTCAATTGATATGGATTTTATGGCACTAGCATTTTATGTTTTTATATTTATTAGGAGGTTTAGTGAAATGGGTCGAAAATTGAAAAAATAAATAAAAGAGAGAAAAGAAATATAAATGCTTGTCCTCAAAGTTGTATTACTTTTGATTATCTATGGAAATTCCACCACTTAAACATCATATAAACTAACTTTTATTTTATTTCAATTTTACGTTTGGTTGATTTTATTTTTATATTTGGTTGATGTTTGGTTGATTTGATGTATAATATTTGGTTGATTTTGTTTCATTTTATTGTTGTATAATGTTTTCTCAAATTTTTTTCTCTATATAATTATTTTTTATTTTTATATTTTTTTAGCAGTGAGTTAGTAATATTTTTGAAATAAATATTGTAATTTGAGAGAGATGATGAAATAACTTGAGAAGTAGGTTTTCTTTTGGTTGGTTAGAGATTGATTTGTAGTTGATTACATGTTAATTTTTAGTTGATAATAGGTCAGTTCCATATTGATTTTAGGTTGATTATTAGTTTTTTAGTATACCCATTTGGTATCAATTTTTAAAATGAACATTTGGATGACCATTTTTTGCTTGATTGCTTTAAAAAGAGCATAAAGGTATTTGATAAAATAGTTATAGAGATTATGCAAAATATGGATGAGTTTGTTATGCTCAAAAGTTATTTGATAAAATGTCCGAGAGATATCATAAAAGATGTTATATCAGAATTTTTTAATCCACACAATAAAAGTGAATTTTTTTTTATTTTGAGTATATGTTTGATTTATTTTGTTTTTATTTTTATTTTTTTATTTGCATATTAGAATAATTAGAAATTATATTAATTGAAAATTATCTAATTAATCACCACATGTCAAAGGTTCAAGCTTTAAGAAATATCCATTTGAATATGTGTCGATTTGATATAACTCTAGTTACACATGTTGATTTGCAAATTAGAATAATTGAAAATTATGTTAATTAAAAATTATATAATCAATGACCATATGTCAGAGATTTAAGTTTTGAAAAATATGCATTTGGACATGTGTCAATTGGTGGCATAACACTAATTACACACATTACTAATTATCTAATTAATCACCACATGTCAAATATTCAAATTTTGAAAAAATACCCATTTGGACATGTGTTTATTGGGTATAGCCTTAGTTACACATGTTACATGTTATTTTATTTCTCAATTGATTATATAGATTTTACAGCACTAACTTTTTATATTTATTAGGTTGTGTTTTGATTAATCAAAAATTGATTTATCATTTATTACAGGTTGATTATTGGTTAATAACAAGTTAATTGCAGATTGATTGTTTGTTTTTACATCTTTTATCATTAGTATTGCTGGTATACTAGTTTTTTTTTTTTGGTTTTTTTGTAGATTTAAGATCTGTAATCAAATTTTCATCTTTTAAAACTTTCAAGTTTGTAAAAAAAAAAAATCATATAATCTATTCGTTTTGAAGATTTTTAATGCAATAATAGTTAAAACAACATAAAATTAACTCTATATATATATATATTAGAAATTTGATTTATCTATAAAAAAAATTTGAAGAATTGATGAATATATTTTTTAAAAGTTGCAGATTTTTAAATTTTCTGTTTGCTTTTTCTGTATTCACAATTTATTGGTGAGATTGAGGTCAGATTTGTGCAAATTTTTGGGGTTTATTTGGTGTGGTTTATTGGAGATTAATTGGGTGTTTTGGAATGGTTTTCAAAAGGGAGTTTTTGCGTGGTTTGAGGTAACGTGTATATAAGTTAATTGTTTTATTTTGAGCATAATTTTTGGAGGTGTGCGTAAAGTTTGTTTTTAGATATTTTTATAGAAATCCCTAAATTATGTATAATGCCCAAATAACTATTTTTTGGGCTTTTAGGTAGAGCCCTTAATTAAGCTGTGCTTATCTGTCGTTGATATGAATGACAGCCCGTTCAAAAGGGCATCGCTTATTTTGAACTTCTGGAACAATATTTTCGACCTCAAAGCTAAATTTAATTAAATATTTTAACATATTAAATATTATGTAAATATGTAACTACTAAATTATTTTATTAAGATCATAAGTGAATTAAGTTAAATTAATTTTGATAAAATTTATTCAATAATTATTATAGTAATTTAATTAACAACATAATAAATTTTATTGTAAGTAGTATATAAGTTTTTAAAATATAGCATTTGAAAGAAGTAGAAAAAAAATTCACGGGCTTCTTCTTAACGAAAGCAGATGTATTTGCATACTAAATAGTCAGCAGAGAATCACAAATGAAAACTCTACAATATCCATAGTTAAAATTATTTTGCTTTCAATTAAAAAAAGTTCTTCGTTTTATGTTCTATGTTCTTATCATACTTCATATGCGCAAATTTTTTTTTTGTTTTCCTTTTGTTTAGCTTGCAGATAATTAACTTTCCATTCATAAAAAGTTATTTTACTCTTCTACAACTATCTTTTTAGTAGTTGTCCAAAAATTATAGGTCGGATTTCTTATTATGGGCGGATCTGAATATCCAACGGTATTTTTAAATGAAAACCCTTTTTTTTAATACTTGTAAAATTAAGATTAGAGATGTGTGTTTATATATATGTATATATTACAAGATCCAGTACTTGAACTCAGATCTTTATAATTAATGTTATAGTACTTCTAGTCTTCTATTGATCAAATAAAACCAAATTGATTAACCTACTTGAGCTTGAGATTACATGCCATTTACTGAAAATTTGAAATCTTTACTAATGATTAATCTCTCATTTATTATAAACAAATTTGAAATATAAAATTTGATTTAATTTATATAAAATTATATACAATTGAACTAAAAACAATGAAATGAATATTTTCATCTATAGCAAATATGAAAACATGAAATTTCAAATGAGTTTTTTAAATTTTATTTATACCAAATGAATTTAAGCTTGCTTTGTTCAAAATTCAGTTCTTTCAAAATGAAATGTAAACTATATTATTTCTTAAAACGTTTTCAATTCAAGAGATAATTCCATTAAACTTGAATTAATTTATGGCAAAGATTTCAGTTGGATTCAATGTTATTTTTCATTTTTCAACTTATAAATTTGCAAAATAATCCCATTAAACTTGAATTAATTTATGACAGAGGTTTTGAGATTAGAGTGGGATTAACATTAATCAATAATGCATATCTGAGAAAACTAGCAAGAATTGAAAATTACAATAATATACCATTTAGTATATATAACAAGAATATGTATTATATATATATATTTTTTTGACAATTACATATATAGATTGAATATCAAACCCACAAAGTTTATAACTCAAAATGGGCACCCAACATTGCCAAAATTTGTTATAAGTCGAAAAAATACTGTAGAATACATAATATAGTAGTTCTCCTCTTAAGTATTTCAGTCTTTCACCAAATTGATAATTTTTGTGACTTGAAAAGCTTATATCTGAGATTTCTCACTTCTTATATTTTTAAAAAGATAAAAAGAATAGTTAAATTGCATCTAATTCTGACAATATTGCCAAATTTAAAAATGAGAATGGGTTACTTTTTAATTAAGACACATGCAACTTGTCATGTGAAAATAATTAGGGATGATTCTAGTAGAAGGGATTTGCTTGATAGGTTATCAGATTGTGACTCCATTTCTCTACTTCTCCAAAAAAAAAGACTTATTTCCATGTTTGAAGGAGATAAAGATTGACTAAATTAAACCTAAAAAATTAAAGAATTCTGAGTCATATATGTACTCGTATTTCCATTAAGTATATGCATTCAAATGATACGTAACAAGCATGTGCAACCACAAATCTCATTAGCTGTCATTTCGATATTGGTATTACATTCACATTTCATAATACAAAATGAAAAAAATAATAATAATTTTGGAAATTATGAATTAATTGTGTTTTTATCTATTAAATTTTAAACTTTTTCTCCATAATTATTACATTTAATTTTTTTTATATTAAAATTTTATTTTATTGACAAATAAAGCTTATAAGATTTGTTCACTATGATTTAAAATATTTTTAAAAAATTAAGTTATTTTTTTTTAAACAATATGCTATTTTGCAATTAGTTTGAGAGCATCTTCTTTCATCTCAAATTCAGTTGAAGCAGTTTGTGATTCATAATTTATTTAATGTCTTTCATTTAATGAAATATTTAAATGAATATGACCTTTCACATGCCATTATTTTGACTAATTATTTTTTTTTTGAATTTTATCAATTTATTTTTAAATTTAAACAATTAGTGTGTTGTATTTATTAAATACTTTTCAACAATATGTACATTTAATATTAGCTAGCTAGTCATTATGAAAAATTTTGTTGCATTTGTGTTTATATATTCCTTTCATCTAGAAAAGATAGGTTCACTTTCTTTGAATAAGTTCACTTTTTTTTTCATTTAACTACTTTTCTTCTTTTTTATAAAAATAGAAGTAGATCTATCTTTTTCAGATGGATAGGGTATATTTATCTTATATTTTTAATATAGAGATTTTTTTTCTTTAGAGTTTAATAAAGACTTTATACTTTTCATATTCTTAAAAGAGATATAAAAAAGACCATCTAAACTACACATAATTGGCAAATAAATAAGAGATATTTAAAGTAAATATAATGTAATCTATTATATTTAGTTGTATTTTTCTATGGTTTAAGTAAACACAATTATCTTACATTTCTTATTTTCAACTATCACAATTATCTTACATTTCTTATTTTCAATTATCTTATATTTCTTATTTTCAATCAAACATGATAATTTAATATTTTTGAAATTACCTACCTAAAATTGTACATCCTTTTAAGAAAGTACATAATTTTCTGTGAGAATGTTGAATTATCTGCAATCAAATGTCTTTTATTTGAGTAATTTGGATAAGAGAAATATTATTAAATGCAATAAAAATAGTACATCATACACTCATATATATAGGATTCGGCTAATTTTCACTAACAGTTCTTGAACTATTGATCGAGTAATATTATGGTCCTTGAACTTTAATTTGTAAACTTCAATTTCAGCAACACAATGGTTTTTGAACTACAATTTATAACAGTAAACTCTATTAACTTTAATTTTAGTAATAGAAAACCTCCTAACGTCATCTCCCATTAAATACCTTAACAGAATGCTGATATTATATACCTTGTGTAAAATTAAAAAAAAAAAAGTTAGGTCATTAAATTTAAAGAATAAAAAATTTGATAAGTTGCAAGATTTAAAAATGTTTTGAAAGATAATTTAACTAGCCATGAAAATTTAGCTTGATAAATAAGATAGAGAGAGAGAAAGAGATGAGTTAAAATCCCAATGAAAACTAATTATTAAGATTTACTGATATAGAGTTTCATGTCTGCATTTAATGAACTAACTTTTTTCCTTTTTTCTTTTTAATTTTACATGTGGTATTACACGTCAGTATTTCATTAGTATTCTATTTAAGTGTTTAACAGAAAATGATGTAAGAGAATTTTTTATTAGTAAACCTGAAGTTCAGGTACTATAGTATTACTGAAATTAAAATTCGCGAGGTTTACTGTTATAAATTAAAGTTTAAATACCATAATATTGCTGAAATTGAAATTCATGAGATTTACTGTTATAAATTGAAATTTAAAGATCATGGTGTTATTCAATTAATAATTCAAGAACCGTCAGTGAAAATTAACCTATAGAATTCATATAAAATTTATAAGAAGTGGATATCATATTTATATAAGTAAGAATACATTATATCTCAACGCATTTAATAATCTGACTCTGGGTAAACATTGATTATAAATATTTGAGATTGATAATATTTAATAAGATTGAAGAAAAATTGTTTTACAATATTCATAGCCACAGCCATGGTGGTAAATAGTTTATGGTTCGGGTTTGATTTGAAAAAATATTAAATTTTTTAAAAATTTGATCCATCTCATTCATAATTTTTTCGTTAATTGTATTTTGCAATACGATCTGCGATCAGATATAATTGCAAAGTCAATTAAGTTAAAATGTGAGGTAACGAAAGGACATGGTCAAAAGTACGGCTTGTCACGGTTATACGTACCTTCAAATTTCTAGAAGTCATTGTTGCTGACTCCATTAACAATAGGCAATGCCAAGATTGTTATCTACATCATTTTCAAACATATATACATGTATACATATATATTCATTACGATCTATCATAATTATCGTTAAAAATTTTGATACATAAATTAATAAAATTATAAAATTATTATAATTTTAAAATAAAAAGATTAAACATCTTTTATTGATTTTGATATAGCGAAATAAAAATAATTAATGCAAATTATTTAGTGGAGAATAAATGAAGAGTAAAATTGAAAAAAAATAATAAATATTTTCTTAAAATTTTAAAATGATATATAAATTAAAACAAAAAAAAATTCTAAAACCACAAATATTATGAAATAGAGGAAATATATATGAAGTACTATAATTTAAAAAAAAAAAGAAAAATTGGTTATCCAAGTCCGCATTTGATAGAGATATAACTTCCAAATGCCAAGAAAAAAATACATAACACTAACATTAATTTTTGAAAATTTCATTTTTCATTAATTTTATGTTTTGAAAATCAAATAAAAAAAATCATATCTTCTTTTATTTCCATCAGAAAATTTGAATATAATTTCTCCCGAAAAGAAATTAGAGGGAAATTCGAAAAACTTATGTTTCACACCATATATGTCGTCTCATTCCTTTTTGTAATCATCTAAAAAATTTTATTTTGTTATTTTTTAAATGGTAATTATAATCATCGTTTTTTTTATTTTGTTCTTTTTTAAATGGTAATTATAATCATCGGAAGATAAATAATGAAGATATTTTTTCATTGTTAATAATCATAATAAAAATTAATAATATTTAATTGATTTTTTTGGCTGCGATAAAGAAAAATTAATATTGAATTTTAATTCCCATGGCAATAAAATATTTAAACAAAATATTTAAAATTATATCCTTCATTTTATGACTCTAAATTAAATTAATGATGATGGGTAGTTATTGGATTATGAAATAGATAATTTTAATTTAAAATTTGATTATAATTATACTCATTTACTCAAAGTTAAAATGAAAAATAATTAATTATACTTATTTTTTTTTCAACTACTCATTATCGATCTTAACGTATCTTTTTTAGTATTTTTTTTTTAATTTTTATTGTGAGTAATATTAATATACCAGTCAATGGATGCATCTGCATGCAAAGTTAACTTCATCTCATTTAAAATAATAATAATAATAATAATAATAATGTCGTTCTAAAGGAAATTAAAGTGTTATTATTTAATAACTCATTAATTAATTAATTATTATTCAAATGGAAAAACATTGGCATAGCCATGTGAATTAGGTAAAGCTGTGAGGTCAGACCTTATATGGACTATGGAGTAAGTCAAAAACATACGACATGTACGGCCAGTACAACCTTATATTATTTTAAATAACAAATTAATTAATTAACGATCCTTTATGGTCTTTGAATATTTGCTTCTTGTATTTATCTTAATTTATTCATTTATTATGTATTAATAATCCAATTTTTAAGAAGGAATCCGATTTTTTTTTCTTCATATAGAGAAAAAAAAGTATATTTTAATATAAAAATAATAATTTACAAATATATATCAACAAATATTATTCTGAATCTCTTTCGATAATGTATAATCGTATTAATAAAATATATTTTATTTAATGATTATTCTGATATACTAATTAATTTTTATATTTTTGAAATTTTAAAAATTTTAAAAATATAAAATTTTAAAAATGAAAAAGAAAAGAAGAGAGAGAAATAGGCGACGGCTGGGATTTTTTTTTTTTAATTTGAAAGGGATATTAATATATTATTATTAATAACTAACATTTAGATCTTATTACACAATGATAAGTACGGCATTTATATTATAATTGCGATATAATATATTTATAACATCAACTGCCATTATCATGTTAACAAGAAATAAAAAAAAGTCAATAAGCTGAGGCATTCTAGCTATAATATCGGTCGACATAATTTTATTAAATATTTTCAAATTGAAATATATAATAATGAGAAGATAAATCAAATTCATTGTTTTGTTTGGTTATGTAGAATGGGAATTAATAAATGGAAATTTAGAAATTAGGATTACAATTTGCTACGTCTTTAGGTTAAAATAACTCAAAAATTGGTTAATCCATTTATATTTATATATATTCATTGATACAATATTTGTTGGGTTTAGACTATATAATAGTAACAATCCTTGTTATTTTATAACTTCATGATACATCCGAGATAAGGAGCGAAATTAAAAAAGTATTATAAGACAATAAAAAATATAGCATCTCATTATTTTAGCATTAAAAGAGTGGTGGTCTGAGCTTGATGAGGGTTAAAACTTATTAATACGATTATACTTATTAATAAAAGAAATTTTCTTTTTTTAGGGGGCAATGGCTCCCTGAATATATGAGTGGTTCCACCTCTCTCCGAGATTAATTAGATATTAAAGTTTATAAAATTGTGCATATGTAAATTTATAAATAGACTAGTGTTTAGAATAAAATCAATTAATAATTTGTGCAAAATGCAACACCCAATTATTTATAAGTTTTTTAATTATTTTTATTTAATTAATTTTAGATTCCTTTCCAATAAAATTGATTTGTACTAGCATAAAATTATGAGATGTTCATTTTGATAATTTTATTTTTACATAATAATATTTTAAATTTATATTGCAATAATATTCATTTTTAAGTATAGTTATTTAAAAAAAAATAAAATAAGATTTTTTAATTTAAAATTTTATTTTTCATATTATTCAAAACCAAAACCAAACATATACCTTTAGACCTAAATGTATTATTATTGTTATCCTTAATTTTTTGTATTTTAATAGAGGGAAAGTCTCAAACATAAATTATTAAGACAACTAAAACACATAATAGACCGTACTATAAGGACAATACATGTGATCTTATGGAAGAAATGATGAACTTTCCCTAAAGCCTAGTCAAGATCATGAGTCATGACCTTTAAAAAATAAAATTAAAAATAACAAAATATATATTATTATTTATAAGACTTCATTGATTTGAATATTATCCCTAATTAATTTAAAAGGTCAACTTGACATTTTTTAATTATAATAATTATTTTTTTCTCAAAAAAATTATAATAATTATTTTCTCTTTATATATAATAATTATTTTCTTTTTAGATTTCTCCATCAATATTTTTTTTTGGTTAACTTCTCAAATCTCTTATATCTTATATGTATATAACTTCATCACCAAGAACTCATGTAATCTCTTCTCCTTCTTATAGACTTATCATAGTTTACTTTAAAAAAACTCTAAATGAAGTAATTAATTTCCTAATTCTACAATTTACTTGGAATAGATTCAAAGCATGGAATTAAGTGACTTGAAATTGTTTTCTTTTTAATGTACAAGCAAAGGAATCTTACTCTCATGATTTTATACAAATAACATCAAGATTTTATTTTTCTTTTTTTTAATTGTTTTTTGGAGGAAATAATGAGTATTATGATTTAAATTTACTGGTTTAAGAGCATCCCCAATGCACTCTTTATATATATTAAACTCTTTATTATAAAGAGTTGTCTTAAAAAGTAAAACTCCAATACACTTTTTATTTTTAAAAAATATAGAAGCTCAATAGACTCTTTATTTAAGATAATTTTAGTCTTATTTTTTCTATCGGACAAACTTAAATAATGAAAAGTTGAAATAATTAATATTTGTGGGATAAAATAAAATAAAGAGTAAAATAGAGAGTCTATTGGATTTAAATAAAATTTTATACTCTTTATCAATTAGATGCTCTCTATTAAATAAAATATACTCTTTAAAATAAAGAGTATCATTAGAGATACTCTAAGTAACATATTCATGGGATGATCATTCATTAGAAAGTTTTTATTGAATTTTAGCTTTTAACAGTTCTATTATAGTTTGATTAAAAAAAAAAAAGTTATATTATAGTTTAATATATCAATAAAGGAGAGACTACTAGTTTTTTATACACTTAAAAGTAAGTATTTGATTGTTGAGTTATGAATTTAATGTTAAGATGATATTATTTATAAGTTATACATTAAAATCTAGTTTCATTAAAAATATAGATCACAGTTTAATTTTATTAGTTATAATCTCATTTGTTTCAAATATATATTGAACAACTTAAATTTCAATGTACCAAATAAAATATATGTTGTTTTTAATCAGTTATAAATATTTTCGGATCAGTTTATATATTAATCGAGATGAGTGGGTCTAAAAGCACGTTCTTACAGTCGGTATATATATTTTAGGAATTATCTTTTGAATGCTAGCACTAAAAATCTAATTTTATTTAGTAAAAAAAGGAGTAAATACTCTTATACGAACTTCACTAATTCTCATGAGTGACTAAATAAAATATTGAACAAAATATTTCACTAATGTAATTCAATTAAAATTTAAAGAATTTTTTTTATTTTCTAATAACTTATTATAAAAGGAGAAGATATTCAATTAAAATTTTATCTAAATTGGCAAGTGCATCTACCGCCAATTAATCTAAATTTGTGAGTTTATTGAACCATTATTTTGAGCACTTTGATTTAATGGGAATCGTTAAACACATGTATTAATAATATATTCATTCACAAAAGCTAGTCAACTATAGGATGATAATGTATATGAGAGAGGGAGAAAAATAACATTACAAAAATTTTTTGAAGAGAAAAAATAAAAAATATAAATGAATATATTCAATTATTCACCTTATTGTCTGACCAAACTCTATCTAAAGCGAGACGAATATTTTATTTTTTAAATTGATCAAATTCAAAAATTTGTAAAATCCACTCCAAAATCTATCTATTGTCATTCCTAATGGACTATCTAAATGCATAACATGCATAAAAGTTGTTAAATATGTAAGGATGAATAATATTTCATTAAGCAATGTGATAACTATATGACAAATCAAATAATCACACAACAAATCCTACGTTAATCACTCAATTAAATACAATATTATCACAATAGAAATTTCAAAGCAGCATATGCCATTTTCAAGATTCATCCGTGTACAAATTAGTGAAAATTTGTATAAAATAGTAGAGTGGGAGAATTCAAATACAAATTTTTACTATATATTTAATTTATTAGCAAATCTTTTTTTTTCCAAATTCTAAAATTCTTGCTTCTCACACACTTTGAAAAAAGAAAAAAAAGGGATAAAAAGAATTTTACATCTGATTTACAATTTATTACGTACATTAACAATAATTATAACTAAATACAATCTTTTCTGAAATTATCATTAATAAGACAATCATGACAATTTTTTAATTATATTAATTATATATACATCGATACCCACATAAAGGATGTGATCGTATAAATGATACTCATCTCATATGATCATAAAATGTATATCATCATGTAGAATGAGTTTTTTTTTCCAAAAATTATTATAATTAATTTCATTATCAACTACTCAATATAATAATTAAAATGTAATTAATATGCTCCAAGATTTTCTATAAATACCATACCATTACCACCCTATATTGCATGCAACACCAATATTGCCTTTTGCTAAATCTCTGTTTACTACTCTTATTCATAAATGGCCCAAGTAGAAGACGGAGCTCTAGGAAGCTCCATGCATGGAGTAACAGGCAGAGAACAAGTTTTTGCTTTCACAATTGACAATGGCACTGATCAGACAAGCCACAAATTCGCTTTACCTGTTGACTCAGAACATAGAGCCAAAATTTTCAAACCATTTTCTTTTGCCAATCCTCACATGAGAGCTTTTCACTTAGCTTGGCTTTCTTTCTTTACAACCTTTATCTCTACTTTTGCAGCAGCCCCACTTGTTCCTATTATAAGAGACAATCTAAATTTAACTAAATCAGATGTAGGAAATGCAGGCGTTGCTTCTGTTTCTGGAAGCATACTTTCCAGGCTTATAATGGGTGCAATTTGTGACCTTATAGGACCCAGATATGGACTTTCATTTCTTTTAATGTTATCTGCTCCAACAGTTTTTTGCATGTCATTTGTTTCTGATGCAAAAGGGTATTTAATTGTTAGATTTATGATTGGATTTTGTCTTGCAACTTTTGTTTCTTGCCAATATTGGGTTACAATAATGTTTAATGGCAAGATTATTGGTCTTGTTAATGGTTGTGCTGGTGGATGGGGTGATATGGGTGGTGGAGTTACTCAATTATTAATGCCTTTAGTTTTTAATATTATTAAACTTGCTGGTGCTACTCCTTTTACTGCGTGGAGAATTGCTTTCTTTGTTCCTGGTTGTTTTCATATCATTATGGGAATCTTAGTCTTAACTCTTGGCCAAGATTTGCCTGACGGAAACCTCAGTACTTTGCAGAAGAAAGGTCACGTTGCCAAAGATAAATTCTCTAAGGTATTATTAATATTGATATAATATTTGTTTGTGGTTGATTTGGCTCTGATTAGAGAGCTCGAACTTACAATTTCAAAATTCTAGAAATGACTCCACGATCATTGAGTCAAAGGGTCATCAGTATTTCTAACATCGTTTTATTTTCTTTTTCAGGTTCTCAAGTATGGAATCTCAAACTACAGAACATGGGTTTTTTTCTTGCTTTATGGGTTTTCAATGGGAATTCAATTGACCACAAACAATATAATCACAGAATATTTTTTTGACAGATTTAATTTAAAGCTACACACAGCTGGATTTATTGCAGCAAGTTTCGGCATGACAAATATTGTTGCTCGCCCCTTTGGTGGCTATCTCTCTGATTTAACAGCTAAACGTTTTGGCATGAGAGGTAGGCTATGGACCCTTTGGATCCTCCAAACTTTAGGAGCAGTGTTCTGTATATGGCTAGGCCGTGCCAATTCACTTCCCATTGCAATTCTAGCAATGATGCTATCTTCAATTGGTATTCAAGCTTCTTGTGGAGCTACTTATGGAATCATTCCTTTCGTTTCGCGACGATCTTTAGGTATATTATCAGGATTAACAGGTGCAGGGGGGAATTTTGGATCTGGTTTGAATCAACTAGTGTTCTTTTCTAGTTCAAGATTCTCCACAGCAACAGGTTTATCTTTAATGGGTGTTTTAGCAGTAATTTGTACTCTTCCAGTAGCATTTATACATTTTCCACAATGGGGAAGTATGTTCCTTCCTCCTTCGAAAAATCCTAGAAAATCTACCGAAGAGTACTATTACACGTCGGAATGGACGGAGGAGGAGATACAGAAGGGTATGCATGGAGGCAGTCTCAAGTTTGCTGAGAACAGCCGGTCAGAGCGAGGCATGCGGACAGCCCTCGCTCCAGTGGCAACCCCGCCAAATGCTACTCCAGTCAATAATAATGTATAATGCACAAATTAAGCATATGCAGGAGTACATTGACTAATGCCTTAGAGAAGAAGAAGAGTGATGAAGGTGAGGTTATGAAGTCAGATTCGAATTTCACCAATATAAAATCCACCTTCTCTAATAGTCTAAAAGAACAGTACATTAATCACCATGGTTCATGCATGTAAAATTCAAAATTAAGGAATAAATTAAGGCACTAGTATGATATGTACAATGCATGTATTTTATGATCTTTCTAGATCATCCTCTATATATTAATAGATGTTTGTATACTGAGTTTGAAATGAATTATAAATTATATGAAAAGGACAAGACAAAAACATTGATAAATGGTCTCTCAAAGTACAATAAATTTATTAGATTTTTTCACTAAGCTTTTAGTGAAAAATAGACCTCTATATATATATGTATATCAAAGAAATGAACTTAATTAAGATTATGTCTGTCTCACAGATGTATGAATTGAAAATTCAGATTGATTTGTAGTACTACTCTTAAGGAGAGTTGACTTGCTGCCTTGTTTTTAACTTACATTGTATGTGTAGAGACGTACACCAAGGGCAGGCAAGAAAAATTATTATTATTTTGGTACGAAAAAAAAAAATTTAAAAATGAGAGTTATCATATTTTGAACCTTAATCTCTTGCATTTGATGACAAGCACTCGATCACTGGACTACCAATTCAAATCAAAGGAGATTATTTAATTATATGACAGAACTAGTTTCCCTAATCCCTTAATTCTTAATTTCAATTGCGTTCTAAAGAAACACAAACTCTAATTTTGCCCGTACAAGTGTATGGTAATATCTACGACTCAAAGCAGTCAAACAACATAGGAAATTCAATATAATAAGCAAATCCTTCTAGATTAATGTGTTTGTAATATAAATATTTGACTTGTGCTGCTTGGCTCAGCATGCTGACAAAATGTACAGTGGATTACAAAAATTGTGAATGATAATATCAATATACCAATAATTTTGAATGATAAATCTGACTTTGTAAAGTGATTTTATGTCATATACCTACAAGTAATTTCAAAGTGAAGTCATGGATTCGATATCTGATTGAATCCTTACAACATTGAAGTTGCAGACTAGAGGCTACTGCCCACAAAATTGTAGTTTGTACAGAACTCATGTAACAACACAATAACAGCCAAAAAATTTCTTGTATATGATATTCGCAAAAGCAATATACAATGTCAAAAAATATACATCAGTGCTCATTAACCTGACACATGAAACTTGAGCAATGTTGTGATTCAATGTACAATTTACAAAAACTAGACATGTTTATCATTTACTGTACTTGCTCATAATTTAGCACTGAGACAGCATAGATATTCAATCTCAATTAGAGGCCAAGAGTGAGATGACCATGACAGAATTAGTAGCTCACCTTTCCACGACCACCACACATAATACAAGATCGAGCAGAAGAACACTTCGTGCAGTAACTCCACTTCTTTGGAAGCCTGAAACAAATTTTAGACAGTTCAATAGATCAGTCCAAGCACAAGGACAGTCCAAACCAAGTGTGAGTAACCAAGAGGGAGACGAAAATGTACGCTGCTGTATATCGAGTGGCCATATTCTTTGCATTCAACCTTGCTCTCTCAGCACTTTCTTCTGACAGTTTCTTAAGCACAAATCCTTCTCCATTACATTCAGAACATATACCAGAACCACCACAATCTTCACATGTTTTCAATTGAATCTGCAAATTACTAAGGATATGTATTAATCGGATAACACAAATATATATAAACAAGCAGATATTGGACTTATTATTAAAGTCGCATTGGCTTATATTGAAGACTTCATATTAGCTGCATGTTGCATATATCAAAGGAACCTCAAAGCTTTTGTTTGTCCTTTTCAAAATATAGGATTTTATATGTTTTTCCAAGTTAAATGTGCTACCTCATTTGTCTCGGAAGCTTTGGTTCTTCTCACAAGAAGTGTAGCTGCTGCACCCACAACTGTAGCAGCAATTGCAACAGAAGCAGCTGTTTCTGGCAGAGCGGAGCATACTCTGGATGCTTTTCTCTGTTGTTTTTGTAATTTTGCATCAATTGAAGGCCAAGCAGTGGAATCAAGTATATTGCGAACTTCAGGCTTCGACACCCTAATAGCTTCACAAATCAAAAGTTAGATAACTAACCAGGACAGACAATTCACAAAGTTATGCATTTCTATTTCAAAGAACTAAATAAGAACCTGAAAAGACATTTTCAAGTGACAAAAAAAGGACCCATTTCTGATGAATTCCTATAAATTGCATTTTTTAATATGCTTTAAGTTGCTGTCAGAGTTTACCAAAGTAACCAGCAGAAAGTTGTGTTTCTAGCAATAAGACTCAAAATCAACAAGCCTAAAAAGCTCTCCCAGGACTAAATGGATTTTAAAAAAAAAATGCCAAAACAACATTACCAATTGCCTGCCATTAGTTATAATTCAACTAGGGGGAAAAATTAAAAATAAGCAAATATTTTACTTCACTAATGGGAACTGATACATTGATATCATTTAGCAAGCAAC
Source organism: Reutealis trisperma (assembly GCA_947687605.1). Lineage (NCBI taxonomy): Eukaryota > Viridiplantae > Streptophyta > Magnoliopsida > Malpighiales > Euphorbiaceae > Reutealis > Reutealis trisperma. The sequence continues at coordinate 2,112,732 of CANTUT010000112.1, forward strand.
ACATTTGGCTACAAGTTAAAATTCAGCCATGTTGAATGAAAAAATCAAATTGGTTAATGTGCTCTCTCAAATGAAATGAGACCAATTCCGAATTAATATGAAGTTCAGATGTCAAATACAGCTTGAATCAAGTGGTTTCAATAGTTTATGAAATCTAATTCCAGTAATGTACTATGCTAACTTGTAAAGTCAACAATACTTGCTTGACAAAGAAAATCACAGTATCATCTCTAATACCATATAACATGTACAAAAGCAATGTGCAAATCTCCAATCAAGTTGTTGCCATGAAAAAGTCTTTGACAGCAAATTACACACTACCAAGCACCGATTAAGTAGCTGAAGATAATAAAAATGCATGTAAAGGCTGTCAGGGGTACACATTGTGTACCTCAATAGGTGGTGCGTATACTTGGTGTACATGTTTGGTAGACCATAATATAATGTAATCTAATATAATGAAATGAGTTCTTAGTTCATTGTTCTATTGAATTTTTGTTTGATTACATTCCATTACATTTAGTTGCATCCTACCAAATATGCTATAGAGACGTATGCATTAAATTTTCTATATAAATAAATCACAAGAAGATTACCAAAAGACATTGAAGTTGAAGCAAACCAAAGGCATATATTTGTTAGACCTTAAGAAATCCTACAATGAATCAATAAGCAGGTTGGATAGAACAATGAACTAAAAATTTTATGGAACAATGAATGAAAAATCCATTTCATTAATTATACTCTATTATGGCCTATCAAATGTAAATATTCATGCAGGTGTAAAAGCATTCAAGACAAGTATAATTGAGCAGAAAATGAGGACAACTTTTTGATTATCTGTTATATTGTGTATTTCATTATCACTCATGTGATCTATTCTGTAATTACTAACAGTATTATCATCTAAATATCACGATTCACTGTTAGGGCATGGAAAAGTATAAGAAATTTGCAGCTTTAGCTGTATAAATACAGTTATACTGTAATATTTATGTGGGAGTATAAGTAACTTTCTGCTATAGCTGTATTTTTGTAAAGAAAATTCAATTACAACAGAATTTCCCAATTTCTCATCTACCAGCATATATTATGAAGCCAAAGAAACTAGGTTCAAAATTAGACTTTAAAGTAGTTCCAAATAAATCAAATTTTAGGTGGACAAATAGGATGCTCATATCAAATCTAGTGAAAACACCTGCTCACTATATCTGAAATCCAAGAAAAGGGCACTTGCCATATTCATTATAGAATTAACGTGTCCATACTTGCCAGCAAGATTTTTGGTTAGCTTATTCCAGCAGAGGCTCAAGAAGTCAGTTTAGACAGTTTTGGTAGCTCAGATGAAAAATATAATACACACCAAATCATAATTGTCCCATTCATTAAGATCGTATTGGAAACCCTAAATTATAAATGTGGGTATATAAAAAAGGTGCAATTTGGAAATGTGGTTTAATAAAATATTCATACACGGATCTATTAGAAGGGAAAAAAAATCTAGAACAACCATAACTGCAATTAGTCCACTGCTCATAGTTCTCTCCACCACCCACAAGGCCACAACAAACAATTTAATCCAAAACAATCATATCATATAAATAATTTTGCAAACCTAATGGTTAACAAAGAATTCATATTCTACATAACTGAACAGGCCAAGAAATTAAGACTACGCATTCATTAATTCCCATCAAATTATGGAAGCCTTATTCCCATTGACACCCACAACTACTCTAATTAGTGTGATAACCCAGAACTAAAAAAAGGCACCCAGAACTGAAAAAAAAAAAAACCATCTTTATCTCAATTAAGACAACCATTATATCAAAAACCTTCCTCCATAAAAGATAACTATGAATGGTATGGTGGTTTTACCAAATAAAAAGGAACCCAAAGAAAATACATTATACATATATGAAGAGTAACAACTACCCATTTAAAACCTCTTGAATGTGCAATTTTCCATTAATTTTCTCATAACTATATGTATCACACTTGTCAACTGCAAGTACCTTAAATAAGTGGCAGTAATTACAAAGCTAAAGTGAGTGTAACGGCAAAATTTAGACATGCAACAACTAGAACAACTTGAGGCCCATAAGTATTAAAGATAAGAAAAAGTAGATTAAGTCTTACTTTTAGCAAAGGAGGCTAATGACGAAGTGGGTACTGCAAACTCCATTTCAAGAATGAGTCTTGCCCTGTGCTTTTAGCTACAGGAACAATTGTCTTACAAGTTTTCTCTTTATCTTGGCTGTCTGGTCTTTTTTCCATATTTGCCCTTAATGGTGCAGCAAATTTCAGAACTGCCAACAATTAATCTTCATGGTTTTTCTTTGTAGCTCTAAATGAATTTTCAATTTTATCAACCAATTTTTTCCCAAATATCAAAATTGACGGCATGTGCATGTTACATGTAGCCTAAGTTTACCTCAATTAATAAGTAAATTTTATTCTCCATTTTATCGATATAAGAGTTTGATTTTTAAAGGTTATGTTATAAATAAAAAAAAAATACATATTTTTAATTTTAATCTGAATATTTTATTTTTACTTAAATAAAAAAATACCATATGTAAAAATTAACTTGTCGATATTTTTTTAGGCTATACGATATAAAATAACTTTTCTTTTTAATTTTTTTAAATTGATGATAATTTTTTATGATTAAATTAACTAACGATATAAATCAGTTAATATAAAGTGATAATTAAAAGAAATTTCCGAATAACTTAATAGAGTTTATATGATTGATATGGGTGGTCCGATATTGAATAAATAAGTATCCGCTATATATATATATATATATAGTATAATAAATGAGTATATGTTTGGAAGCTGCTTTTTTTTTTTAGCAATTCTAATATTTTATCACACACTTTCTTATATTATTAATGTAAAATTCATATTGCTAACATTCACCATAGAAGTGGGTAGGAATTATAGATAAAAAAAAATCATCTTCTATTATATGATTTATTTAATATGAAATTAAATACAGCATATGAAAGTTGGTCCGATATTATTGCACAAATTCACTGCAAAAATTAAAAAAATAAAATAAAAATTGGTTAACTGGCCACATAATTACTATCAGAAAGAAGGGAGCTCTCACTTCTCTTTAAGGGAATTATGCCACGTGGCAGATCCCTGTTTGTTGTTGGATCATAATATTGGCCAACAAAGGTTGCTGGAAAAAGGGTGACATCTTACATTATGAATCTTAATTTCTACAATTTATCCTAATGGACACGACAAGAGGAAAAATTCGTTTAAATTTAACATTTTTCATAAATTGGTATTTAATTACATTGATAAAAATATGGAAATGGAAATACGGAAACAATAATTTTTAAATATATAAGACGCAAAATAAGAGAGAAATAAGTAAATATAAAAAATATAGAATGTAAACGTATATTTATAAATATTAATAATTTTAAGTATATATTATAAATATATATATATATAATAATAATAAATTATAATTTATTATTATTATTATTATTATTATTATTATAAAGAAAAATGAAGTTAGAAATGCATATTTTTATTTAGAATTCTAATTTTTCAAATTATATAAATGTGTTCTAAATATTTTGATAAAATTTTCGTGAATTTTCAATAAAAAAATATTTTGAAAATACGAAAATGTGATCTGCCATAAGTTTTCGTATAATATAAATTATTATATTATTCAAAATGATAAATTAAAAATTAAAAATTTTTATTTTTATTTTTATTTTTTTGTCATCTGATTATTTTTAAATAAATTTATATAATTTTATTTATATTAATTATTTTTTAATCAGTGCTCTTATTAGAATACTTATTAACAAAATTCTATGTGTATTATAAAGATTGAAATTTTTTCGAACTTCTACATCTTACTACAGATAATTATTATGTTGGGATTTATTGATTTTAAACAACAACATGTTTAAAAGTTGGACACTCGTAATAGTTGCAATTTATGATGGTTTGAAATTGAAATAAAAATGAATTTAGAGAAAGCAATAATGGGAATCACGTGCTCAAGCTTTGAGCATAAATTGATTGATTTTTTTTTTTTTCAAGAGATATTAATTAAATACAAAATTATAGAGATATTCAATAAACATTATAAAGATTGCTGGGTGAGAGAGTTTCACCTAATCACTACTTCCTTCTTTGAATCCTAAGAATTGCAGAAATAAAATTTAATGTCTTTTCATTTTGTTAGATTCATGTACTTGGAACGGAAGTATATAAACTCCTAATTAATAATTAGTGGATTTGTTTTTTAACTTTCATTAGTTTTTAATATAATGGAAAGAAGTAGATTTAATATTCTATGAAAAAAAAAACTATTTTTTATAAAAAAAATTGTAAAATATAATTGACCATTAAGTTCAAATAAATTCAAAAAAAATAAAGTATAAAGAGTGTAAAATAAGTTTAATAGTAAATTATTACTCTCTGTCCATAAATTATAGTCCATATTTTTTTTTAAAATATCTAAAATAAATAATCTTTTTTTTTCAAGTTAAATTTATTATTATATTTTTAAATATATCATTTAGTATAATTATAATCAATCGCATTACTTTACAATAATTAATGCAATTTATGATTATGATAAGAATAAAACAGTAAAATAAATGTAAATCCTTAATCTTTGAACCAAAACAAAAGAGAATTATAATTTATAAACAGAGAAAATATAATTTGTGAACAAAAAAAATATATAATTTGATAATAAAGAGAGTATTTCATTATTAATTTTCTGCTATTAACTAAAAATTCCTAAATTATTGTTAGTTCTATTTTGTCTACTCTAACGTGATACTTTATCACTAAATTAGCTTGTCAAGATTTTCTCTCGAGTTATCACTAAATTAGCTTGTCAAGATTTACTCTTGCGTACTCTATTATCAAGATTAGATTATAAAAGACAGATTTTTCTTTTTTTATAAATCTCCATATTATCTTTCTTTTTTAGGGGAAAGCACAGTAAAATATCTTGTAATTTGATATTTATTTAAATGGGGATTGAGATTTTTTTTTGTGATATTTTAATATTTTGTATTTGTAATTGTTAAACACTTTAATACTCATCTATTAACACGGTTTATTTTGCTAACGTGGTAAATTTTTTATAATAAAAAATTTTTAGAGAAAGTATAATAAATTATCATGTGATTTATTTTCATGACACTTTAGTACTTTATGAATTTCAAGAAAATAATTTTTTATTATGAAAAATTTGTCATATCAGTAAAAATAAACGATATTAATAGATTGACAGTGAAATATTTAATAGTGACAAACACAATGTATTAAAATATCATGAAAAAAAATCTAATCTCTATTTAAAATAAATATCAAATCACATGATAATTTACTCATCTTTTTCCTTTAAATTATTTAAATTTAATCAATACTAGAAAAATGTAATTAGTACAATGTGTAAAACTGAATTTATAATATCATAGGATTACTTAATTACATCTAAATTGCTTTATATTTTTCCAAATTAATGAAGAAAATTTAAATTTAAATTAAAAAGAAAAATCTTAGATGAACTAATTAAAGGCAGAGAAATTGGATTTGATATATGCAATAATTAAGTATAACAAGAACTCACGGGCATCCTGATTTGTCTTACGGCAGAGAAATTTATGAAGAAGAAACAATTTCCCCATCTCACCCAACTCATCACTCATCTCCATTTCTGTTTTCTTCAGCAACTCACGAGCTTATTTAAGGCCACCTCGTCTCATCTTCCTTTGCATATCCACAACCATAACAATATAAAACCTTTCTAAAACCTCTCTCTCTCTCTCTACAAACCCACAAAGCAAAAACTATTATTTCAAAAAAAAAAAAAAACCATCTATCAAAATCAAAAACCTTGATTAAAAATGCTTAAAATTAGAAGCGTTTGGTATGTAATTTTCATTTATGTTTTGTTATTATCACCTAATATTAGTATGGGTGGAAGATTAATTCCTTCAAGTGTTCCAAGCACAATGAGGCCATTAGATACACAAGGTGGAGATTTTGTGAAAATGAAGCCTAATTTTAATCACAAGCAACCAGTTTTTGGTGGAAATGAAATTAGAGGTTGTCTGCCAAAAGGGTTTAAGCATTCCTCTGCTCCTAGTAGATTTGTCAACAATCAGCCATTGGGCTCTTGCTCTACTAAGGTTCCTGTTGTCAAGCCTTGAATTAATTAATTAATTCATGAATTAATACTATTCAGCAAGATTAAATTTGAGGTACTATATATATATATATATATATATATATATATATATATATATATATATATATATAGTATGGTTTATTTCTGTATTGGGTAGTGATTAGTAAGGAAGGAAGGACATATTATATATACATATGTGATGAATATGTATGCCTTCTGTAATTTTGGAGAAAGATGTGAGTTTTAATTTACTTTCTTATCTATACTTAATGAAATGATAATCTTATTTCTTCTTCTTTTCCTTTTTTTTTTTTTTTAAACTATAAATGATGAGTTTCTTTTCCATATCTGTAAGAGTGTCTGTGCGTGTGCATGAGAATGCACCGATCGTCTTTAATGCCCAGCCACTGAGGGAGAAGCCAAAATGTCCCCACTATTAATAGTAATAAATTTTAAAATTACAGTATATGGCTGCCCTGTAAAAAAAATAATAATACATATAGAAGATTTACGACTATCAATTTAAGTGTTATTTTATTTAAATTTTAAAGCAAATTTGATATAATAAAATCTATGTATAAAACTCATAATTCAAACAAACTCCTGTTTAACAGTGTTTTATGTTTCATTATATGCAATCATATATTTAGTTTTTTTTTTTAATTGTGAATTTATTTCAACTAATGCATATAAACTATAATATCGTGTCTATTGAAAAAAAAAAAAAACTAAAATAAATGATTATGAGACAGTAAATATATTAATATTGTATGCATAATATATATTATGAAGTTTATAATTTTATTTCATGTCTCAATGATTAGCCATGGGAAAATTAAAAACAATTAATAGATTTTTAAGAGAAAAAATTATTCAACTTGAGAATGAGGGTACTTTAAAATATTTAAATTTATATGAAAAGTTAAATATATAAATACATAATCACATATTAAATTACAAATTTATTTTAGCCAATTAATATTGGAGATTAAAGGGGTATTTAAATGCTTTTGCACCAATTAATATTCCACTTGTTATTATTATTATTTTTCTCTCTCCATGATCATGTCTTTTCTACAAGTCTTGAAACTTCTACAATGCCTGCAAAAGGGCAAGCAATTTAAGGTAAGGTAATCAACTTAGGCAGCTGCAGATCAAGCAAATTGCAAATACATCCAAGTGACCATTGTGTCCAAATCAAGGCTGACTCCCGGTACAGCAGAGTCCATTTAAACTTGGGTTGATGAAATTTTGAGAACCTGCAATGAAGTTTCTTGCAAAACTCACAAGAAAGGAAATGATAGCTTCTGTCAGAACTCAGAGACTAATCCAAATCCTCAGTAGACAACAATAAATAAATACTTCCACTTTGGCAAATGGCTCGCTTAAACTAAAACCCAAAATTACTGAACTCTCGACTCAATAGTACTGGAGTTGTCTCCAAAACCGCACTGCAGTATCTCAGGCTTCTTAGCTCATCACATTATAACCACAGCTTTTAGTCCTCCTCTTAACTCAATTATATCTCACCACGACAGTTTTAATCGCAATGTCAAATAGAAACGAACTAAAGCGTCTTGCCGGCTCACAAAGAACAGACAGGCAAACTCGCCATTCTCATATTGAAGACAAGCCACAAAACCAGAAAACAATATTTGGCTTGATGAAATGCCAAACTTGAGAACAAGCAATTAGTGCACAGTTTATTATACTGCAGAATACGTTACATCCACAAATAGCAAATATGAAACTGTGAAACAGAACATCTGCCTGCACTGCAAAGCACTAAATTCCATAATACAATAAAGCAAAAGTTGTAACAGTTGCTACCCAATACCCATTAACAAATTCCCCGTCTTAACTGAAAGCAAAGAATGTCAATACATTCTAGTAAAGGCAAAATGTTATAGACATTCAGATAAATAAAAAACCTAACTATACAGATCATCTTCATCAGCCCCACCAGCTGAAGTTGCAAATGGATCAGCCGCAGCAGCACTAGTTCTTGTTTCTGAAAACCTAAATTCTGTCCCAAATCCCCTAGATTGCTGCAATGTCTGAGCAAATGCTTGATATTTGCGTATGTCAGCATCACTAACACTCCTGCGAGCAAATTTCATCGACTCCTCAAAATGAGCAGCCTTGATCTCAGCCACTTCCTCATCCAAATCCTCATCCATTGCCTCGGGATTCTCACTTCTCCTCTTCTCTTTTTCAATATCCTGCAATGATTCCAAAACTTACTTCAGATTATGCCCACAGACGCAGAATACAAGCAAACATTTGAGAACTAATAAAACATTTTTAACCGAACAGATCCAAGGCTCCAATAATTAAATGGTAGTTGAAAAGGGTGCCACGTTAAAAGCTTTCCCATTTAGGATTAGTAAATTAATAACTTAAATTCCAAGCAGCAACTAAGATTCAACTTATGAAAAACCTTAGGAAGGACAAATTTGGATCAAGGTAATTCTAACGTCCATCATCAATTACACAACTTAGCATTCACTGTATTCTTCTTTTGAGTATGCATATGCAGTAGTCTATAGGTCTATAAGACCGAGTAAGAGAAGCAACATTCAAAAAAAATGAATTTTAGATCAGTCACCAGATTTAGAAAAAGTAACACACCTTCTCTATATTCTCCCTTATGGCATATTTGCATGCCCGCTGGCATATCTCAGTGATATCGGCCCCACTGAATCCTTGAGTATACTTGGCCAATGCCCTCAAATCAACATCTTTGGAGATTGGTGATTTCCTCAAACAGGCTTTGAAGATTTGAAGGCGTGACTCTTCATCTGGAAGAGGAATATAAATCAATTGATCAAGACGGCCAGGTCGCAGGAGTGCTGGGTCTATTATGTCAGGTCTATTGGTGGCCCCAATTATGAAAACAGTCTTCTTTGCTGACATGCCATCCATTTCAGTAAGAAGTTGGTTCAGAACCCGATCAGCTGCACCACCAGCGTCTCCAACACTGCTTCCCCTCTGCAACAATGGGAAAACAAAATAAATCATTAAACTTAAGCTGAAGCTTAGAGATAATTGGAAAAAGGAATATGTTACAAAAAAAAATGGAATGTATTTAGTTTGAAAATTGATCTAATAAAAAATTGACAAGAACTTTTCGAATGATAAATTTTAGCAAGATCAATATATGCAAGAGTGAAATTAAATGTGGATGGAACAAAGAAATTAACCTGAGTAGCAATAGAGTCGAGCTCATCAAAGAAAAGGACACATGGTGCAGATTGTCGAGCCTTGTCAAAAATTTCTCTAACATTGGCTTCACTCTCACCAAACCACATTGTAAGCAACTCGGGACCCTTGACACTAATGAAGTTTGCTTGACATTCATTTGCAATTGCTTTAGCCAGTAGTGTTTTGCCACATCCAGGAGGGCCATAGAAAAGGACACCTTTTGAAGGTGACATACCAAACTTCTCAAATTTCTCCGGATGCTCCACAGGATATTGAACAGTCTACACAATAAAATAAAGCAAAAAATGAATAAATTAACTCCAAGCAGTACTAGATCGGCACAGGAAGAAAAATAATAATGCAAGTAGCATAATACCTCCTGGAGCTCCCGTTTAACATTCTCAAGGCCACCAATGTCTTCCCAGCTGACATTGGGCACTTCAACAACCTGCCAGTCAAAATTTGATTAGCATTAGAGTACAATTAAGAAAAGTTGAGCTCTGCAAAATGCAAAACAAAAAGATTGTGCACTGTATGACAGTGGACTTCTCCAGAAAATACTCACAGTTTCACGTAAAGCTGATGGGTTGCTCGTTCCAAGAGCAGTTTTGAAGTGCTCATTGGTAACAGCCATGGAATTGAGTATCTCAGCGTCAATAGAATCATCCTCCAAATCAATCACATCCATCTTCTCTCTGATGCACTGAAGTGCAGCTTCAGTACATAGGGCAGCAAGGTCAGCACCAACATAACCATGAGTATCTTTCGCAATTCTTTCCAGATCAACCTGCAGAGAACAGAAAAGGTCAAACAACAGACAACAGATGATTAAATGTAAAATAATTCGCATGTCCTGAAAAATAAAACCCAATCAACGATTGGAACCATTCGTTTTCATCTTTCAACAGTAAAGCTTCATTAGAAACATCATTTGTTTCCTTTAGGAGAAACAAGGGTTTGCTCATCTTTCAAGACCACTGTATATATAATAACACATGAAAAAAAGGGTATTTGAAAATGTATATGCATACATCATCAGAGAGCTTCATATTCTTTGTATGAATTCGTAGAACTTCAAGACGCCCAACTTCATCTGGAACACCAATGTCTATCTCCCTATCAAACCTTCCAAACCTTCTCAAGGCTGGGTCAATGCTGTTTGGACGATTAGTAGCCCCAATAACAATAACATGAGCGCGAGATTTGAGCCCATCCATAAGAGTCAAAAGCTGTGAGACAATCCGTCTTTCAACTTCACCATGTGTCTTCTCCCGCTTGGGAGCAATTGAATCAATCTCATCAATAAATATGATGGATGGAGCATTCTTCTCAGCTTCTTCAAATGCCTTCCTGAGATTGCTTTCACTCTCCCCAGCCAATTTGGACATTATCTCAGGTCCGTTGATACAGAAGAAAAAAGCACCAGTTTCATTCGCAACAGCCCTGGCTATCAATGTCTTTCCAGAACCTGGGGGTCCATAAAGTAAAATTCCTTTAGGTGGCTTCACACCAATTGATTTGAAGAGTTGAGGATGCCTCAATGGAAGCTCCACTAACTCACGAATCTGAGCCATCTGCTTCCGAACACCACCAACATCATCATATCCCACTTCATCTAATCTTTCCTCATCTTCCCTTCTCACAGGTTCCCCCTCACAGAAAATCTCAGTGTCTGGGGCAACCACACAATATTCCCCAGGATCAGTTTCAATGACCTTGAACTCTACACTTCTCATCCCTCCCCTAACAAGGAAAAGATCCCCTTTCCTCACAGGGCGGTAAGCCTCCAAGAAATAAGCTGGAACATACAACATAGGCAAAAGCTAGTCAGACAATGTGTTGGACTTTAAAAAGGGGGGGGAAGTAGGAAAAAGAGGAAGTTATGCCAAGATAATGCAGACAAAAATATTAATAAAACAAGGAAATAAGTTTCTCATAAAATTTTGGCTGCTATGTCAGAGATCCAAAACTAGATGAGACAAGGACCTATTGAACTCCTCTCTTCTAAGCAAACGGAGATATAAATAAATTTCTATGTGCTATACAAAAACCACCCAACCCATTGTGTGATAAAGCTTCTACCAGACCTAGTGCTCTCATGAAGGGTCATGAATACAACTTTTCGAAAAATACAGAAACAGAATCATAGCTGTGCTAATTCATAATTTATCGTGCAAAACATTGGACTGGAAAAGTATTTGTGAAGACTACAGAATTAGTGTTTGTTTGTTAATTGGGTTGACAAAAAGAAATGCACAAGAGTAAAATCTGCTTCTGTATATGAGTAAAATTCCCAAATATCATTAAACTCAGGATCATGATTGATAAAAATTTGCATGTAAAGTCCTTGGTGAACTGAACACTAGAAGATATCTTCTAAATTTTAAAGCACAAGAACATGCATGAACAGGGGAAAAATCATTTGAATGGCAGCTAGAAACTCACGTTTTAAGTAGGCATCAAACAGACTCCCAGTAACACCTTCTATGGTATCATCAATTGGCAATATGTGAACACGCTTTCCATACTTAACATCTGGGCATTGGTGCACAGATACAACATCTCCAAGTCTAACCCTCAGGTTAGATCTAACAACCTTGTTCATCCTGATTTTTGGTGGCTCACATGAATCATCAGCAAGAGCAATGCAAATTGTATCCTTCCGCTTCTTGCCCTGGAACCAAATTATTTTTAGTAAATAGGAACAATACAAAAGCAAAAAACAGGGAATATCAAACACTGGAAATTTAATTAACTAGTAAAACTGCCAACACAGATTGAATTTCCGCTGAATCACCAATACCAAACTTTCAAAATATAGGGATTTATAAATTTTGAAATAAAACTGCACAATCTCCACTGTCCAATATTATGAAGCCAGTGCCCCTTTTATTCAAGAGGGGGCTAAGTAGAAACAAAACAGTATTCATTTAAATTTATATAAAGTAATTGAGCAAATTATGTCTAAAACCTGTAATATTAATATAACAAACCACCATTCCAGTGTTAGTTTATCTTAAACCCTAATTTGCTTCTCATTATGATGTCTAATTTTAGAATTCAAGCCATAACCCTAACAAAACAGACAAAGCAACAACAAACTCAAAACACTAACATTAAGCTTAAAAAATCAAAATCAAGAAAAAAAAATCAAAATACCTAGCTTCTCATATATGTATAGATATTACCTTGATAAGAATGGTATCACCGCGGAAGAGCTGTAGCTTCTCCATTGTCTCCGGATGCATCGAAACGACGGAATTGTCATCGTTAATCGCCTCGTCAACAATCAACCGATTCGGCGACTTTTTGCGCTCCAAAATCGCTGTCGAGAAGTCCTTCTTCCCCGATTTCCTGCAAAATTAATCAACAAAATTTTAAAAATCGCAACACAAAACAGAACAAAGAGATCAAAATCCATGGAGGAATCGAGCGAGTTGACTCACGAATCGGACGATTCGGCTTGGTTAGCCATAGTTGTTGTTGAAATTTTGTGTACAGAGAGAAGTTGATTTGAAGGAGGAGAAAGAAATGAGAGATTTGCTTTTCTAGTTTGGTGCTTGTTTTATATAGAGAGAGAGAGCCTGTCTTGTTTGTAAAGAAAAGAAAGGTTATGTTTGGTTACGCAAATTGGAAATTCACAGCTTGGATTGGAATCCAAATCCCTATTCTGAAATGCGGATTCTTATTTCTGTCTGCTATTTGGTTGTCCTATTTCTGTCCATAAGATAAGATACAATAATTATGGAATTAGTAATAAAGGATGTTATTGTTATGTTTAATTTAATATTAACAAATCGTACAGCCTTGCTTTGCATGTATTTTAATAATATTTTTATTTAATATTTAATTATTGTTTTTATGAAATATTAATATAAATAAAATATATAAATCAATTAAAAATTATAATATATATATATATATATATTGACAATCTTATTTTTTATTAAATGCTTTTGCTTCTAAAAAATGCATGCTTTTACATCATAATAATTGACAATGCACTTGCAAAAAATTATGTATCTACTGGTAAATAATTTACATTATGACAATGTAATTGTATGTTGATATAGATTTAAAGTCCATTTCTTTCATATAAGATTATTTAGATGGTTTATGGTTACAAAGAAATTTTTTGATGTAATTTTTTATTTACTTTACATGCTATCGTGAAATTGACTTTTTTTTTCAAAAAATATATATATACATGTGGATTATGGATAGGACACTCATTCACAAAATCATGACGATTTTATAAATACGTACTAACATATATAATCTACACACACTCTTTTCATAAGTGATGTGAGATTCCAAAACCTATATCCTACCTGTAAGAAAAACAATCACAATACACACAAGTCAAACAATTGAATTTAACTCATAATTAATGAAATATTAAAATATTAATTAGATTAATAGTTTAACAATTGATTACATATCTCATACAATATAAGATCATAAATCTTAATATTAATATTAATTTTTCTAAGATTTTTAAAAATTTAAAATATTTAATTGATTGCAAAGATTTTTTGTTTTTTTCAAAAGTAGAAATATTTCATTTCATTAAAGAGACAAATAAGTCCAATTCAGTGCAAATAGAAAATAAAAATACAAAGAATAACCAGTTAAGGAACACATTCAAGGATTTAAAGTTCAAAACACAATGCCCAACAATCGGTTTTTTAATAATAAGCTTCAAGCCTAAGAAAACCAAAGCCGAGTCTAGTGGGTAGCTAGTCCAATGATGTACAAAGGGTGTGTAATTCCCAATTAACCTCAGCTCTTCCTCCCCTATTTCAGAACCCTTTATTGGTTGGGTCTCCATTGTCACTGACAACAAAGGAGAGGAAAATCCCAAAAGAGCAGGGTAAAACAAAATAACTAAAAGAGCAAGAGATAAGAGATTGATTTGAGTGGTAGAACAAAATGATCCAACCTTAGCCATTTTATTTAGGAGATTAAACAAAGATGAAAGGAAAAAAAAATAAAAGATAAAAGATAAAATGGTTCCCTTTGGGACTGAAAGATTCCAGAGAGAAGTAAGAGAAAAAGAAGTGTACAAAGATAAATCTCTTGATTACTAGAAAACGACTTAATATGATATTATTTTCGTGTTTAAGAGAGTCATTGAAGATAGTTTTTTACTCATCCAAGATCGAGAATGTGGTTATTGGACCCAACAATGGACCTAAAATGGCATGTGCTATTATTGAATGCAGGGAAATGTAGAAATTAAATTCAAAGCAGAACTACTTGCATAATCTTTACCAAATCATCATTACATAATCAACAGACTTTCTGTCTTATACTATTACTCTTTTTTAGTCAATATCAAAATGTGGGTAGTGAATATGGCGACACTATGAAGTTCACAACTCTACATCATTTTATGGACAGCTTGTAAAATGTTAAATGATTTGCATAAACCTTAATTTTAGAGTGATTGTTGATGCACATTTCATGTTAGGTCATTTGGGGTGGTTTTCTGATCCTCCAAATTATATTGCCAAAGTTTAATACAAGTTCCATTTGATTTAAAAAAAAAAAAAAAAATTTGTTTTAGTTATTATTTATCGCCCTTTATGATTCACGATCTGCTTGCACGCAAACATTCTGAATCATTTCCGGTTGAAAATCCTTTTAAAATATATATATATATATATATATATATATATATATTTTTTTTTTTTTTTTTTTTTTTTTTTTTTTTTTTTTTTTTTTGATAAATTAAGAGACCGCCCCATGAGGCCTGCTGGCCATGTCTTTTACATTTTGGATGGGGTCTTATGTTTCCACAGTAACAGGTCTGGGTCTGCGGGGAGAGTTTTGGGCCTCTGGGATTTGTTAATTTTGGGTGAATTTTCTTTGTCTATTTTTCAAGTTTTAATGTACACACTCTAGTCTTAAAATTTAAGGCCCATCTAGAAACAAGTAAACACCAAACCTACTAGAAAGTTAAAATAACGGCCCACTTGATTCCTAAACAATGAAGATGGCAAAAACTCCATCTGCCTGAATGAAAAATCTATCCTCATTTCGAATTCAATGGAAAATTTCCACCTTTACTATGGCAATAGAGCAAAAATAAGATCGAGTCTCTTCGCTCCTTCTCTTTTGATTTTATGATTAATATATATGTATTTTTATTATAATTTTATATTACATATATATATATGAAAAAAACATTAATTTTCTTTAAAATTATATCATTATGTATTTAATTTTATTATTATTTTTTAAATATTAGTTAATAATATATAAAATTTAATGCATATATATAATATTTTATCAAAATATACAAATTATAAAATTTTAACATTAATAAAATTATAAAAATATAAATGAGAATCTCTGTCTCATCTTATATCTACTTTAAGAATTATTTAGTTTGTCTTATTTTTATTCTGATCATCAATAAAAAGAGTTGAAAATCTCAAAACTCGTCACACTCCGTTCATATATATATATATATAATATGGACAACGGGTTACATTTATATATCATTTGCCTTGAATGACAAGGGAAATCATTGGCTGTAAAGTTTACAAGAACCATGACACTGCATGTATGATTATGCGAGCAATGCTCTCACCAATGGGATAATTCCTGATTTGTACCCACAAAGCATAATGATGATTGATGAGAAATAATGAAGTCCAACCAAAGCAAACTTGGTATTAGGACATCTATACACTCATATGCCATGTCTAATAAAATATAATCATATAATTTAACGTATAGTTAGATCTACTTGTACTCAAAGCAACCTCTTTAGCTCGTTATTATTGTTGCAATTGCAAATCACTACAAAAAAAAGCACTAAATACCGACTAAATTTTTTGTCAGTAAACATAGAAAATTAGTCGGTATTTATAAATACCGATCATATACCGATAATAATATTTAGTCGGTATTTTTATTGTCGGTAAAAAAAATACCGATTGAATACAATATAGTCGGTAAATACCGACGGATATTTTTGTTGGTATACTGTCTTATTTTTGTCGGTAAATTTGTAAAAAATAGTCGGCTCAACAAATTACTGACTAAAAATATAATCGGTAAAATATAATTTTGGTTGGTAAATTAGTAAATTATTTTGTCGCTATGTTTTTCCGACTATATTTTCCGTCGGTAATTGATAAGTTTGGGTCGGTAAATATATAAAATATTGGCAGAAAAACACTTTTACCAACTAATATTTAGTCGGTAATTCATCGGTAAAATTTAAATAAATATTTTTCAAAAGTAAATATTTTATCGGTAATACGTCGGTAATTTTGTAAATTAATTTTTAAAAAATAAAATATTTTGTCGGTAATCTGTCGGTAAAATTTTATTTTTTTTTAAAAATACATATTCTTCAAAAAATAAGAATAATAATTTAAAAAATTAAAATTTTTAGAGTGAACATGAAAAATAAGTAATAAAAAGTTATAAAATAAATTAGGAAGCTTAAAGAATATAAAAAATGACTAAATTAAAAAAACTAAATTAAAATTATATTTCAAAACTATAAAAAGAATGAAATGAAGCTAAAATTAAGAGAGAAAATAATAAGAGTAAAAATGAAAAGGTAAGATAAATAATTTATTAAATTTTTTTTTCGTTTACTAAATTTATATAAAAATTTAATAAAAAAATAAATTTAAGATAGCAAATAATTATTTTTTAAAAAATCACATTAACACTTTTTTATGTTATAAACAATTTAAGAAATATAAATAATAAATTATAAAAACTAAAATGAATTAAAATAAATTTATTAGATTTTTTGTATTGAAGGGTTTGAAATTTAAGAAATAAAATAGAAAAAAAAAAGAATATGAAACAAAGAGTATATAAGTATTAAAGAGTATGAAAATATTAAGTGATGAAAAAAAAAATAAAAAAATAGTTAAAAGAGAAAGAAAAAAAAAGAAATTTTATTTGTGAGAAATAGAGAGAAGAAATTGAGAGAAATATAAGAAAAAAGAAAGATAAGAAAAGGGAAAGAAAAGAAGTGTGGGAAAAAAATGATGAGGAGGAGCCTTTTTATACTTTTTTTTACGCCATTTACCGATTAATTATCGACTAAATTTCCGTCGGTAAATTTTTCAAATGAAAATTTGGAGGGAAATTTCCCTCCAAAATTTTCATTTACCGATAGATTACTGACTAAATTTTTGTCGGTAATTTTTTTTTTATTTTTTAAAAATCAAATGAAAATTTTGGAGGAAAATTTCCCTCCAAAATTTTTATTTACCGACTGATTACCGACTAAATTTTTGTCGGTAATTTTTTTTGAACATCAAATGAAAATTTGGAGGGAAATTTCCCTCCAAAATTTTTATTTACCGACATATTATTTTGTCGGTAAATTAAAACAAATTCTTTATAATTTACCAACTGAAATTTTAGTCGGTAAATTTAGTGACAAAAATTTTTGTCGGTAAATAGGAAAGTTTTTAATTAAATCAAATAAAATTTTGCTTTTTAATTTACCGACTAAAATTTTTTGTTGGTAAATTAACAAATATTTTATTTTTCAATTTACCGACTGAATAATATTGTCGATAAATTAGAAAGCTTTTGTAATTGAATTAAAGAAAAGTTTTGTGTTTTAATTTACCAACTAAAATTTTGGTCAGTAAATTTACCGATCAAAATTTTAGTCGGAAATTTCAAAAATTTTTTAGACAAATATTTTATTTTCTAATTTACCGACTGAAAAATTGATCGGTAAATTTACCGACGGAATAATATGATCGGTAAATTAGAAAGTTTTTGTAATTGAATTAAAGAAAGTTTTGCGTTTTAATTTACCGACTAAAATTTTGGTTGGTAAATTTACCGACCAAAATTTTAGTCGGTAATTTCAAAAAAAAATTTCGACAAATATTTTGTTTTCTAATTTACCAACTGAAAAATTGGTCGGTAAATTTACCGACCAAAATTTTAGTCAGTAAATTAAAAAGTTTTTGTAATTGAATTAAAGAAAAGTTTTGCGTTTTAATTTACCGACTAAAATTTTGGTCGGTAAATTTACCGACCAAAATTTTAGTCGGTAATTTCAAAAAAATTTTCGACAAATATTTTATTTTCTAATTTACCGACTGAAAAATTGGTCGGTAAATTTACCGACTAAAATTTTAGTCGGTAAATTAGAAAGTTTTTGTAATTGAATTAAAGAAAAGTTTTGCGTTTTAATTTACCAACTAAAATTTTGGTCGGTAAATTACCGACCAAAATTTTAGTCGGTAATTTCAAAAAAATTTCGATAAATATTTTGTTTTCTAATTTACCGACTGAAAAATTGGTTGGTAAATTTACCGACAGAATAATATTGTCGGTAAATTAGAAAACTTTTGTAATTAAATTAAAGAAAATTTTGCCTTTTAATTTACCGATTAAAATTTTGGTTGGTAAATTTACCGATCAATTACCGACCAAAATTTTAGTCAGTAAATTAAAAAGTTTTTGTAATTGAATTAAAGAAAAGTTTTGCGTTTTAATTTACCGACTAAAATTTTGGTCGGTAAATTTACCGACCAAAATTTTAGTCGGTAATTTCAAAAAATTTTTCGACAAATATTTTATTTTCTAATTTACCGACTGAAAAATTGGTCGGTAAATTTACCGACTAAAATTTTAGTCGGTAAATTAGAAAGTTTTTGTAATTGAATTAAAGAAAAGTTTTGCGTTTTAATTTACCAACTAAAATTTTGGTCGGTAAATTACCGAACAAAATTTTAGTCGGTAATTTCAAAAAATTTTCGATAAATATTTTGTTTTCTAATTTACCGACTGAAAAATTGGTTGGTAAATTTACCGACAGAATAATATTGTCGGTAAATTAGAAAACTTTTGTAATTAAATTAAAGAAAATTTTGCCTTTTAATTTACCGATTAAAATTTTGGTTGGTAAATTTACCGATCAAAATTTTAGTCGGTAAATTGTTGCTAACTTTTTGCGCCATTTTTTTGCATATTATTTAGCAACAAAATTTTATAGTCGGTAATTTATTGTTAGTAAATCGTCAGTAGTTTATTGGTAATTAAAAAAAAAAAAAATTCATGTGTCGTCAGTATTCAATCGGTAATTTAATAAATTTACTAACGAAATTATTTCTGTCGGTAAATTTTGTCAGTAAACCGTGATTTTCTTGTAGTGAATGTTGCTAATTATGGAAATATTTAATATTTTTTAATAAATAAAATTAGAGAAAAATCGTAGTAGACTATAATAATAAATGCATATATTTCACTATATTTATATCAGAAATTAAAATTTAGAATATTTTCATGAAATAGAGTCATAAATATAATTAATATATCAATTATCCTATATCACAATGAGTAAAACAAAATTTCTTAATTTTTTTTTTAAATGTTTTAAAGTACTTATTCTTGGGTAAGCAATCAATTACTGGCACTAATTATGAATTTAAAGAAGCAAACAAAAATCTCAAAATTTTAATTTGATTTATGATAAAAAATAATATTAATTTGCTTTTCACTTTAAATATAAATATAAAATCACAACCATTTTAAATGCACAATTATGATTCATATTAAAAAAAAAAACTATTTATACCTTTTTTCAACACTATTTATAGGCCAATTTTGCTATCATGTCAGAATGATTTGATTTTTCTTCTTTTCAAAACTCATATTGGGAATGAATGATTATTGGAATTTTTAAAGAATGAATATATATATATATATATATATATATATATATATATATATATATATATATATATATATAGTATTGGAGTAAAAAAAAAAATTTACAAAAAATCAAAATTTTTTAGACTATAATTTATATAAATCAAAATATATATATTTAAAAAAATTACTTAAAATAAATTCTTAAATATATAATAAATAATTAAATTTTTATAATTTTATACTTAAAAATTTTTATATTTTATAGATTAAATGCCATTATGATCATCATCGGCTTCTTAGCTCCGTTATTATATATAATATGTATACTTTATGTCATGTTTTGAGGCATTGTTTTGTCTCTCAGTGGCTAAGTGCGTACGCATAATTTAACAGATTGTAAGAATTTGCGTCACAATTAGGGGCATGTGAGTTTGGACCCACACGGCATTTTGGCCAATTTGGTCAAAAGAAAATTTCATGCAATCATTGACATTTACCCGCCAAAAAGTATTACTCATTTCTAAAATTATTGAAATGTTTTTTTTTCTTTGTATAATAAAATAAAAATAATATCAATAAATCTTTAATGTAATAGTATTCTATGGAAATGTTCAAATTAGAAAAATAAGAAATATTATAAATTTAACATAAATTATTTGAGTATGATAAATTGAAAATAACGTTTGGTATGACTCATGAAAATTATTGATTTCTTTATAGCTATAAAAAGCACAATTTTTAATTATTTATTAAATTTATATTTTTGTCTAATAAAAAATACATTTTTTATTCATAATCCAAATTAAAATATCTAGATTTTATAATAAATTTATTTTTAGGCTACTAATTAAATAGGTAATTTGACACGTAATATAATACTGATAAATTAAATTTTATTTTTTCTTAAATCTTTAGAAGATATTTTTAGAGTGATGGATAATATATAATCATTATTACTTAACAGTGTATGATTTTGTATATCTCAATTTTTTAATAGATGTAAATTTGAGTACCTTATGCTTTTATTAAAAAAAAATCTTAGAAAGGAAAATAGTAATGTAACCATATATAAAAATGGAAAATAATTTTTTTATGCCAAATGAGATGTAATTAACCATTTAAATTCATTAATTTATGAGATAGTGACTTAAGTGGGAAAAGGATTTGATCTTCCTTCCTTAGATTTTGAAAAGTGCTCATTCTTGCATTAATTAATAAGTTTAAAATAATTATATGGCTATGGATGCCATCATTTTTTTCAATGCAAAATAATCAAGTTCTTTAAAATGTCAACTTTGCATGTTAAAAATCATTAAGATGAGTAAATTTCATTTGTGGTTCTCAGTCTATTAACTAATGTATATTATAGTCTTTTATTTTAAGATGTTATATAAAATCCTTAAACTTTTCTTTTTATTTCTTTAAAGTCTTATTCACCCCTAAACTTTTTTATTTATATTTTTAACCCCAATGCTTTTATAGAGTTTATAATTATATTTTTATATATTTACTTGATGATCCCAATATAATAAATCAAGATTATTATTATATATTGCAATGGCCTATAGCTTCTTAAAAATAATTTATAGTAAGAAAGAAATTTGACCATTATCTGAATTAAATCTACGATAGCTCCCTATATTATCAACTTTCAGTTTATAGGGGTAGCTAATCCCAACACTATACCTTCCTCATATCATGTGCAAGTATAGCACAGATCTATTTCATTTCCTACATTGGACTGTAATATTTACTTGAACTTATTCCTTAAAATAATAATAGGACATGCACTCTATATATCAAAATATTTATGAAAAAGTATTAAGATTTTTTTTTTAAACTGGATCTTTATTTTATGATAAAAAATGTAGAAATAAAGGTGTTTATAAGCTGTTTGGATCATCAAGAGTTTTTTGCTCTAAGAAGACTTGAGTACTATATTTTACTCTTAGCTCAAGAATGCTCAAATGATTGTATCACTCTAAATGCAAGTTCTCTCCTTATATATAGAAGTCTTGGGTTACTATTTTATTTTATTTTTCACGTTGCTATAGTAATGTACATTATTATTATAAGAAACTAGTTGTCGATAGGGTCCACCACTTGCTTCCTGTTAATCACATGCAAATTCTCCATACCTTCCTCTTCTATTAACCTCACTAATTCTTTAATATCCATATCATCTCACTCTCCATAGTTAAGTTATTGATAAAAGAGATTCCACTTTAAGATAAGTTTTGTCATGTAATTATTTCCTTTTTGATATAAATATTCTCCAGCATCTACTTTTTTTGCATACGTATCTACTGATTCTCCTGAGAGGCAATTGAAATGACATGCTAAACTGCTTAGATATGTAAAAGTTATTTTATGTGATAAAGGAACTTGAATCTAGTTTTAGCCATGGACAAAGAGAGTTTATTGATATCGAATAATCCAATGACTCTAGCATATGTGAGATTAAAGTTGCTCTCCCTATATGCATGTATTTATATCTAGTGTCTTTATTATGTTTTTATATATTTTCAATTTATTAAATTAATTTATCCTAAATTACATTCACAATCTTTAATTTCCATACCTCCTTCCATCAATTCACAAAACATATAATTATTCTTTAATTGAAAGTTTGATTTTTTGTTTTTATAAACTTTATCTTTGCTTATTATATGTATAATCCAATTTGTATAATTTATGTGACTAAACTATCATCTACAACAAACTCTTCTCCCGTAAACCCCAACACTAATTTTTTCATGGTTTATCATGTATCCCGTTTCTTCAACTTCATATTCTTCTTATATAATTTCTTCCTCTATTACTTCAATAATTTTTTTCTGAGTTTATTATTATCTATTTTTCTTGTTTGGATAATGTCTTATTTCTCCACAAGTCTAATATTCACAATTACTTTTTCTTTTCTGGACAATAATGGATTTCTCTAAAAAATCTTTTTCTCTTAAACCTTTTTTTTGTAATATTTTCTTTTATATTTTTCTCCTTTGTCTATCAAAAATTTTTCTTTTATAATATTTCTTATATTCTTTTGTTTCAGGCCTTGCTTTTAATTTTTTTTTTATTTTTCTTCATTTATAAATATTAATCTTTTATCCATTTTCTAAAAAATCTAGTTCTTGCCCCTAATGCGATACTTTCCTAAATATTGGCATAAAAGTAGGAAAGAACTTGCATAAGATCTGTTATTATATCCACTTCTATTTACAAAACTATAGTTATCTCGCCTTTTTATAATATCTATTATCTACATAATTATAATATTTATTTAATGGATCACTAAAATCTTCAGATTTAAGAATGAGAGGATAAATTGTACTAATGCAATAATCACTATTCATAAAATTACTTTCAAATTATTCTCAAATTTTATTATGCTCTTCTTCTTCGAAATAACTTTTAGTTTTTTACTATTTTTTTTCTTCTAATTTATTATTCTGATTTAGTTTCTCAATTACTTCTTCTAGAGGTATGGTTTCTATTTCTTCTGGCTTTAATAACTGTATTTGTTGATAAATTTCCTCTTCAATTTGCTCATTATTTCCATATATAACCTCTACTTGCTCCATATTATACTTATCTATAATAGCACTAAAATGTAAAAGATTTGGAATATTAAGGATGAAAATATAATTAAATAGCTTATTTTTAGGAATGTAAGGAATGGTGCAATGGTAATTACACTTTTGGGAGGAAAATCTAAATAAAATTTCTGTAAGTACTTTAATGTTACTAAAATTAGAATGATTTTTATATTACAAACCAAAATTTAGAGATAATAATAGAATCATAGGTAAGTTTAAGGACATCTCCTGAAACAAACCCATTATTCCATCCAGGTTGATGGAGACTAATCAGCAACTTCAATAGTTTTATGCATGCATTGAATTTCATTTATGATTATTGAATTTCAGTAAAATTATTACTTTTTTTCTATTTCTTGAACTATTATTTTCAATTGTTTTTAAAATTTAACTAAATTTTATATGTTCTAACTAAGAAATTACTTCACTGTATATTTAATTGTAAATTTCATAATAACTCTTTTTAGCTATTTTATTAAAAAATAGTTGAAATTAAATAATAATGTTTTATTGAAATAAAATTAAAAAAAATATTTTATTGACACTAATTGAAGTTTAATAATTTATATTGGAATTTGGTGACAGTGATAATTCAACAAGCGTGAATAAAATTAAACCATTTTGAACAATGACGTACAAAGTTTAATTGAGAGAGAGCAAAATTTTAATCACTTGTTATTTTTTTATTCATCAATCTAAATATAGGTTTTATGAGTTTTTTTTTTTGCAATTATAAATTAAAAAAAAAAGGCTAAGATTTGAATTAACTTCTTATTATACCATTGAAACACTAGTTCAATGGCAATTTAAATATGACAATATTGCCTCCCATTAATGAACATCACAATAATAAATTAGGACTTTTAATGATTTTGAGTTTTGCAAATGGGATCATAAAATACACAACTCAACTATTAAATTATTAATTCATAGTCTTATATGTCATTTAACGATTATATAATATTATGCATTTGGTAAGCCGTAATAATATATAATGTAATGTAATCAAATAAATTTTTAATATACATTTATATTAAAAATTCATTTGATTATATTATATTAGGTTCTATTACATACTACCAAACGAACTCTTATTAGGTCATACAACAAAAGCTCAGATCACCAGTAGTCCAAAGGCCCGTTCTTTAACGAGTTCCCGAATTGAGTTCTCTTGAAAAGGACAACCACAGAGGGAACATCTTGTGGGGCCTTTGAGGAGAGAAAGAGAATAGGCGGAGAATGCCCTGAGAGAGGGAGCTGTGAGGTCCTAACTCTTATATCTCACATACAAATTGCACTATTGATGTGAGATGTCAAAACTCCAATCCACTTGTTGTTAGTCCATACCAAATATAAACTCTCGTAAATGAGAGACACACACACCATACAAATATGTATATATTCTGCAATGTATAAACACACATACAAGAAAATAAAAAAATGCATACACGTCTCAAAATTATATCAATTTTACAAAGACAAATTAACCTTTATATACCACACAATCACTACATTATCAATATGGGAGGCAATACCATTATTATTTTTATTATATTTACATGGTATTTATTTTAGTTTCTAGTGTACTATATTAAATTTATTTCTCTCATTCAATTAAAATCAAAATATCATTAAAATAAGTTGATTAATAATGTGAATTGATCATTGAATTCACTTACTAATCAAAGCTATCTTTTATATTTAGTTATCAAAAAATTTATTTGCATTATTATATTAATAACATTCATCAAAACGAATATTTTTTTATCTATATCTAAAGGACAAAAAAAATGCTAAAGCCTCAAACTATATTTTATTTTCTTAAAACAACACATCTAACTTTATTTTATAAACATTGGGCTAACTAATCATTCAAAGCCAGCCTTACTTTTATTCTTATAGTTTGATTCCAATTTATTTTTTCTTTTCCAAGTGTTACATTGGCAATGGCAAAACATCATTATGACCAAATCTTAGAAAAATAGAAAAAGTATTTTAGAAATATAAAAAAGAAAAAGACAAAAAAGAAGAAGAAAAAAAAAAAAAAGCAAAGATGCCCAACAAAACAAAAGTACACAGGACCCGGAAAAAACGGGTCAAATAATACCCACTTCCAGTTAACTTCTATTATTATTAATACCAAAGCTTCACTCTCTCTCTCTCTCTCTAGTTTCCCACTTGTTTCACTCTTTTCACATTCTGAGCTAGTCTTCACCCAGATCCAGGTTTGTCTCGTTACACTATTCCCTTTAAGCCTTTCTATTAGTTTAACTTGTTTTTTCTTTATTGGAGTGGGTTTGATTGATGTAGTAGCTGTTATTGGATTTTGTTTGGTCACTGAGAGGAAAAAAGGAAAGGAAATTTGAAGTTGGTTTCTTTGTGTTTGTTGGTTTTGAAAAAGAAAATGAGAAGTTCAGCTTAAATGAGCTAAAGAGTTAATTTTGAAGCTGTGAAAGTTCACAAAGTTGTAATCTTTTGAAACTTTTCCTTCATTTTATTGGCTACTAAACTGGGTTCCCGTATCTGGACTTTTAGCAAGTTGAGTGAATGTTAGTTGAGTTCTGAAGAGGTGAGTAAATGGGTTTAACTTGTTTTTTATTGTTTTGATTGGTTGTATGAAAGGGATTGGGAAGGTAGGAGTTTTAGTTGTTTTTCTGCAACTTTTTTTTTTTACTCTGCTTTCGTTGTCATTGTGTTCTGTTGAGTTAAGGGCTATAAAAGTTAGTTGGGCCTTTAATATCCTTTTGGCTACTGAGAAAAGTGAGAAAACCGAAGGGGGGAAGGAAACTTGAATATAATGATGTCTTTTTATATTGTTTGGGTTTCCTTGTGTTTATTTTGTTATTTTTGGGGTTAACAGAGATGATAATTGGTATTTTTTTTTTTTTTGAAAAAATTGTCTCATATTAGTTTTTTCTTTTAATTTTTTTTAAAACTGCTCATCAAAATAGGATGTCTTTTCATTTCATGTTCTATTTTTGTTTACATAATCATAATGTTTTTCCCCTTTTGTATTTCGCTGATAGGATGCAGTAGATTTCTAAATTCCAAAGTATTGCAATTTTATTAATACCTTATTTGTTTTTTTTATGGTTCGTGGATTCTTTCCTGCTGGTGTACAAATGCATTCAATACAGGAATCTGAGTGCATGCTTTATCATTTGGGAATTGTATTTCTTTGTTTCTCATTACCCTTCACTTGTGATGTAGGAGATGTTTTTCCAGGGATGAAAGGGAGCTGAGCAGTGACAATCTAGATGGAGAAGTGTGAATAATAGTACTGATGTCTTCTAGTTGGGAAATAAGTTGAAGCAAACCTCTCTATCATGGAATGTCAGTTCTGACAATTTGAGGTCTCAAAAATTTTAGTAGAAGATGGAAGAGATACAGTCTCAATCAGATAATTATAGGTCTTCATCATCTTCAGCCAGTAGTCCTGCAAGCAGGGTGCCTTCAAGTAACTTTTTCTACTTACGGAAGCCTGGTTCGCTTAGACAACCGATCTCATTTGAGGATTCACCGGAGTGGGAAGATACAGATATTGATGTCAGAGTGGAGGAAGGAGGTGACTCTATCAATGTTGCTGCCACGCCAGCATCTCCATCTCTGTCAAAGCTCAATAGTGGGTCATTGCCATCCCCACCATTACCAGAGAATGCAGTTGTTGCTAGAAAGATTGCAGGAGCTTCTTTTGTGTGGAAAGACTTGACTGTTACAATCAAGGGTAAAAGAAAGTACTCTGATAAAGTTGTCAAGAGTTCAAGTGGTTATGCGCTACCAGGGACGATGACAGTAATCATGGGTCCTGCAAAATCAGGGAAATCCACATTGCTAAGGGCTATTGCAGGTTTATTTGCATGCTATTTATTGTGATCAAGTTGAACAGTTGAATGTAATGATTTTAAATATCTTTTAGGGTGTTTGGAATTGAACAAGCATGCCTCTGGATTTCAGGTAGATTGCATCATTCAGCTAGAATGTACGGTGAAGTATTTGTCAATGGTGCAAAATCACACTTGCCTTATGGCTCATATGTATGTTCTAAGTCTTTCAAGCACATCTTATTTTTGGATTTCCTACACGCTGCATTCTTAATCTTCTCCCTGCTATTTTGTTCTGCTTCCTTGTTCTTAAGGATTTTTTTTCCCCTTACATAACAAATGTTGGTCAAGTTATTATAAGCATTTGTCAAGTATAGTCCAATGCATCCATAGCTTTGACTAAGTAGTCCTTTAGCAATGAATTACCAAACAGCTATGATGGTCCTCTATACATATTGTATGTTATTCCTGTTTCAATTCTCAGATCAAAATGTGGTGAGGTCTCTGACTGGTAATCATCTGCTTCAATCAATTGCATCTCATCCTTTTGACCTCCCTTGTTATAACGTTGATAAATCTGGACAGTTCCACTTCTTATGATTTGTCATAGGCATTGAATTTGTTGACTGTAATGAAGATCATGAGTTAGGATCCTACAGCTTTGTGCCTTTGAACAAAGCCTGGAAGCTTATATCACATTCCTCTCATAATTTGACAAGCATTTTTCTCACATTGTAAGACTTTCATTGTAATCTTAGCTATCTTATCTTGGATTAATTTCTGTTACAAGATAAAGTTGTCTTCAGGCAGAAAATAATAATAGCCATGCATTTGATGGAACTAAAAGTTTTCATTGTGTTTTACAATGAAGTTGGGTTTATAACTAATGCCTTCCAATTTGTAGGGTTTTGTTGAAAGGGAAACTACTCTGATTGGGTCTCTCACTGTTCGAGAATACCTATACTACTCTGCACTGCTTCAACTTCCTGGTTTCTTCTGCCAGAAAAAGAGTGTGGTAGAGGATGCTATCCATGCTATGTCCTTGAATGATTATGCAAACAAATTGATTGGAGGCCACTGTTATATGAAGGGCCTTCCTAATGGTGAAAGAAGGCGTGTTAACATTGCCCGAGAGCTCGTGATGAGGCCCCATATCTTATTTATAGATGAGCCCCTTTATCATCTTGACAGGTTATCATATTTTTCTCGTCTCACCCTCATTTGGAATTCAAAGGGTCTAACCTAGAATTCCATACATCTATTTACATGGTCTCTACATACATAATTTGTATGAGTGCTCTGCTAACTGCATTACTGACTTGTAGCACTTGCTGAGGGATTGGAACAACTAGCTTGTGTTAATTTCTGGCAAAGAATCTAGAGTTTATGATACTGAAATTTCAAACACAGGTTTTCATGTATGTGTGTGAGAATGAATCTGGACTATCTCCTCCCATGTGTGTTGTTCAAATTCACTCGAAGATGACAATTTGTGTGCTAAAGTACTTGGCATGACAGGAAAATTTAACTGTTCAAATTTTAGTAAAGATAATTTGACTAACTCCACATTGAGTTTTATCTATTGTGATCATCCTTTCTAGTCATATTCATAATATAACTGGTCTGGTCCCAATCCCTACATGGTTGTAACAATATGTTTCTTTTTGTTGGGTTGTGTTTGCATTTTTGCCACGCTATAGCTAAATTTTGGACTTTCCTCTTATCAGTGTCTCTGCTCTTCTGATGATGGTTACATTAAAGAAACTTGCTAGCACTGGCTGCACTCTTATCTTTACCATTTACCAAAGCAGCACAGAAGTATTTGGCCTCTTTGATCGGATCTGCCTGCTATCAAATGGAAATACACTATTTTTTGGAGAAACTTTGTCTTGCTTGCAGGTAATATATTGAAAATTTGATGTCATCCTTTTTTCCAGCTTTGGATAAAGGAACTTATTTTGGAATTAGTGAAGGCCATCTCGCAATTTTATGCATGAAAAATCAATTGGGAATTTAACCAAGTAACATGGTAGTTTTTCATGCTTCATTTGGTTGGTGAGAATAAAAGAAATTGTGAATTTATAATCTTTTTATATTGTATGGCACCAATAATTGTTTACCTTCATTTTGTTAGCAACTATAAGAGCATTTGTAGGTGGATGCTAACTGACAGATTTTGTTTTGATGAAGCACTTCTCAAATGCTGGATTTCCTTGCCCAATCATGCAAAGTCCTTCCGATCACTTCTTACGTGCAATAAACACTGATTTTGACAGGATAATTGCAATGTGCAAAAACTGGCAGGTAGTTGTTAACTATTGCAAATGTAATGATTCTCATACTTGAATGGCACAATTAAGACACCCTTAAACAGAAGTAGCAGTAACACTGAGATAGATGTTTGTTGTTGTGGATATAATGTTAATTGGTTATTTTGTCAGTTTAAGTGATCAAATGAAATATGCTACATTTAATATTATTTTGTGCTCCCATGCTCCAGAAATGATGTAGTATCCTATTAATAATTAAACTTTTAACAAGTAAATATAATCTCACATGAAATCATGGTAACAGGATGACCATGGAGATTTTTCATCAGTGAATATGGATACTGCTGTTGCCATACGTACCCTGGAAGCAACATATAAATCATCAGCAGATGCTGCTGCAGTTGAAACAATGATATTAAAACTCACAGAAAAGGTATGAGTGTAAAGTTTGTTAACTCTTATCAGTAGACTATTTTTATTTGTCCCATACACAAACTTAGTCTTCATTGCATGCATTGTTTTCAGTTCATTCTTTCATTGGTTGTGAGCAAAATAGATTTATGAATCTTTGCACTTCTGTAATCTCATTACTGTGATTTCATCGCTTATCACATGCAGTACAGGGTATCTGAATTGAAATTGCCTTGGCAACTGTATAATGCTTGGATTGGGTGGGTTGCGGGTATATATCCTGACAATGAAAAGAAAGGAAAAGAGCCTGATTTATGATGATTTGGAACGTATGACTATCATATATTTAACCTGTCTCTCTGTGTCAGTTTTATTGTCTGTTTCTGGTTCAGTAGAAATTCGAAGTAATAACTTTCATTCATTAGATTAGTCTTTCATTCTGATCAAAATTTTAAATATGAGAAACACTGTCAACAATTGTAATATCTGCAAGCAAAAAATGTAAAACTGAAATGAAAGCACTAGTATATGCGTAGCTCCCTCAGGGACTGGCTTGTATATCTCTCAATAAATTGTCATATGTGATTACTTCTTCAGGAGGGTCCAAGTCTTAAAAGCAAGGGAAAAGCTAGCAGTGCTACAAGGATTGCGGTTTTGACTTGGAGATCATTGTTAATTATGTCAAGGGAATGGAAATACTACTGGCTTCGTCTAATTCTTTATATGCTTCTCACACTCTGTATTGGAACAGTATTTTCTGGCCTGGGACATTCTTTGTCTTCAGTTGTGGTGAGTTGCTTAAAGTAAAATATCTGAATGATGCATCTGATTTCTGTCCATAAATACCCAAAGGAAAAAGCAGAAAATTTTTTTTTCTTTGAGGCTATCCTAATCAAATGTGGTGTTTTTATGATCTCAAAGTTTGCAGAACACATTTGACATGAGAGAGGTCTAGGTTAAGGCTGGCCTTACACCTATCTGAGTTACTGTTGTAGCAGCAATTATACATGTAGTACATCTAGCAATCTTGTATGGAATGTTGCTTTTCTAGGAAAGTGTTCCTCTTGATAATCAGCTGGTGGCTTTACCAACTCTGCAACTTCTTAGGCTTCCTAGGATCCATTTAGGGTTCTAGGAATATCTGCTTGTTTAAAGCCTTTGATTGATGTGAAATGAATCATCTCAAAGTTCTGACCGAAGTTTCTCAAATCTTCTTTTCTTTGATATTTATTTTATTCTTGTAGATGTTTATGTGTAGCTTGTTATTTGTTCCTCGTTCAGTCCTGCTTGTTGAATCTGATCATACATTTACATCAAAAATTTTTGTTACATTGACAAGGCTCATGAGTTGGTTTCTAATCTCTTCACCTTTATATTTCAGACAAGGGTTGCAGCAGTATTCGTATTTATATCGTTTACTTCACTTCTGAGCATTGCAGGAGTACCTTCACTTCTGAAGGAAATCAAGGTATTATTTTGCGATCACTTCCTGGGTTTTAGCTTCAGGAACTTGTCAATATATGGTTTAGAGTTTTGCATGAGATAAAATATGAGTAATCTCTGGCTCAAGAATATATGTACTTTTGTTCTTAAGTATTATCACCTTGAGTTCCATCGATGATGTAGTTGCCAATATCTGATACGAGAAGTTTCAATTCTACCATGAAATTAGAGAAAATTATAGATGATGTGGTTTTTAATAGCTAGTGATTATGATGAGAAGAAAATGTGATATGTCATGTATTTTACTTGCATTTCTTTTTGAACTGTATCTTACTCGTTGAAGCATTGCATTCCAATTTTTCCCAGTTTTTTTTATTTTTTTTATTTTTTTGCGTTATCATGCAATAAAACTATTGAGATTTGCATCTCATATACTTGCTCTTGCTGGTGTTAAAACCCTCTTTGAAACACAGGCTTATAATTCTTTTAAAACAGCCCTTGTTAAATGCATCTCAATTTTTTTTTTTTTTCTGATTGAATACAAGTGAATGTAAATGTTTTTGTATCATTTAGAGTTTTATCTTTCACTTGTGCTATATCTTTAGGAAATTGAAGAAAATTATTTGATATTTATGATGTGTGAATAACAGATGAAGCACTTGAAATGTATTTGAAGACCTTTTATTTTTGCATTCTTTCTTATTGCCTGACTACCTGAGGTTTATCTTTTCATAATTGATTTGATCGAATCTGGTTCTCTATTGTGCAGATATATGCCAGCGAAGAGTCAAATAGGCATTCTGGGGCATTAGTCTTTTTACTTGGGCAGCTTCTCTCCAGCATCCCGTTCCTTTTTCTCATCTCTATTTCATCGAGCCTTGTCTTCTATTTCCTTATAGGGTTGCAAGACGAATTCAGCTTGTTAATGTACTTTGTTTTGAATTTCTTCATATGTCTCTTGGTAAATGAAGGGCTAATGCTGCTTATCACTTCCCTTTGGCAAAATGTTTTCTGGAGTGTCTTGACGCTGGTATCACTACATGTGAGTTTCATTATGGTTATCAATACTTGTGGGGTTACTATTTTTCAAAGAAGTTTTAGCTTTTGATGTAATCAACATTTCACAAATCCATGATTGATTGTATATTTCGATTTGTACAATTGATAACTTGGCATTCCAAATCTCACTGCTAGTATATGTTGCATTTCAGGTGCTAATGATGCTTTCGGCAGGGTATTTTAGAATTCGAAATGCTTTGCCAGGGCCAGTGTGGACATATCCAATATCATATATTGCTTTCCACACTTACTCAATTCAGGTAAATAGGCTTGCAATTTTAACTTTTTATCTGCTCCTTATGGCATACCATGTTAATGAATTTAATCCCTATTTTCAAAGTAATATTTTAGTTGACCAACCTTTGACTTTATTTAATTTGACTATCGAGTTGTTACAAAGTAACAAAGATGATAGTTAAAAAGAAGCCATGTTGGGAATTTTTTTTTTACCCTTTTAAATTTTTACCTTATAAAAACTTTGGATTTGTCACAATGTAGGGACTTTTGGAGAATGAGTACCTAGGGACTTCATTTGCAGTTGGGGAAGTAAGAACCATTTCTGGCTTTCAGGCTCTCCGAAGCGCATATGATATCTCTTCTGACAGTAATTCTAAATGGGAGAATCTATTGGTATTATTTCTCATGGCAATTGGGTATCGTTTTCTAGTGTTTATTGTACTGCATTTTCGTGTAGGAAAGAATGAATCTGTACTTAAGTTTTGCCGGTGTAATCAGGATACAAACAATCCAAGATGAATGGAAATTTCACTACTAGTCTTGTCCATGTTCCAGGTTCATTGATTCCATTATATTCTAGCCTGATTGTTTCATTTAGAAACTAAACTGATATAAAGATACAAATGCATATCATTATAAATATTTGTTTTTGGTCGGTGTAGCCTGGATTTTGCTCTTCATGCCCGATTGAGGCATCACAATACTTTCATATTTCATAGTAGTATCTGTCTTGTAATGTAAGAGGTCAAGATGTTTTAGAAATATAAATTAGCTATCATATACAAGCTGGAGGTCGAGTTTGTAGTTTGTTTTGGGCATCTTTCAATGACAATCTCTTATTGATTAAATTTCAAAATTTTCTTATTCATGCCCTTTTTTTTTTTTAAACAATATATATATATATATATATATATATATATATATATATATATATATACATACGCGCGTGCGTGTGGATTAAGGACATGTCATACTCCTCTTAACTTAATGAATCTCATGTGAGAGTGTATATTTAGAAATATAAACTGTTCTTAGATTTTAACCTACAAACTAGAGCTTTTCATCTATGAAATCTTAAATTTTTTATATCTACTGATATTTTTTTCATGATACAAAGATGGTTGGAGCATATATTTCCTTTTTCATTTTTTAGAATCAGAGAGGAAAATCGAATTGAGTTTATTACTTAAACTGTATATGCATTTATCGTCAAACTATGCCTGACCAATGCTTCATTTTTTAATGTGCAAAAAGTAAACTAAATTTCTTTGGGACACTTTAAAAGTAAAATAAATTTCTTTTGGATTTAATATTAAGCTAGAGGAAGCAAAATGATTTATGGGCAACTTAAGTTCTTTCGATTAGGTGAGTGCATCAGTGTTTGGTGGGGGGGGGGGGGGGAGGGGAGAGGAAAGGGAAAGAGAGAGAGGGAGAGAGAGGCGAGGCTGGCTCTTGTATCAGCTATGAAGCTCTAATTACTTCAAAGCAGTATTTTAAAAATTGGACAACATTGGCTTGTTAATTTGGTTAGACTGAAAACTGATAGCCAGTCTAATGTAGTTTACTTATAAAATGGATTTCCAGTTAAATCACTATTTGATCAATTTTTAACAGATTTTATTTGATTTTTAATCGGTCAGAACTCTATTAATAGGAATCAAATTAAAATTTATAAAATAATAATAATATTTTATTTAATTGATCGAATCATTAATTTAACCAATTAAATTGATTAAAAGATAAATTGGTGACACGACCGATTTGATTAAACACTACTTGAAAGTTTAGTTTTGTGTGCCTTAAGGCACATGTTTGTCCAAAAACAGCTGATAGAATAAATTGCAAGTCGCATGATTGGTTTGGTTCATTGGTATTGGTCATATAACTAATAATAGTTTTTTTTTTTTTTTCTAATTATGAAATTAGAAGGGATTATTTTGAGCTGTTAGATCATAGATTTTTTTTTATGATTTAGTTTTTATGGATCTAAAATTGATTTTTTTAAAAAAAATTATTTTTCAAGATTAAATTTAAATTTATAAAAATCAAATTATAAATTATATTATCTATTAGTCAAAAAATATTTATTAACTTTTCATAAATATTAATATTAAAATGTTCCTAATAATTGGTTTTTTTTTTTTTCACTTTGCTAAAAAAATAAAGGGAAAAGTAAATAATCAATAACTCAAGAAAAGTTTAGTTGTATAGCAAACTTGATTCAATTTCTCACTATAAAATTTAAACTTTTTACAATATAAATGAATAAATGAAAGTGTTTAAATTTAAAATTTTTTACACCCTATACCCTTAATTATTAATTAAAGATATAAAAAATCAATCATAAAATTATTCAAATTGTAATTCAGATAGCATCTCTAATAATATTCTTTATTTTAAACAATATTATTAAATAAATAAGGAACATTTTAATTAATTTTTAAATATTAAAAGTGTAATTTTTTTTTAAATCCAATGAAATTTTTTAAATTAAATAGATAAGAGATTTAATAAATGAATTATGAAGAAGATAACTCTGATTTGAAACCTAAACCTCAAATCACAATATATACATATATCACATCATAATGATAATTCTTTGGCCAAAAAAAAAAAAAAAAGAGTGATAATTAAGTTTTTAAGTGCAATTACAGGTTGCCATTGCACACTGAATTTTTGGCTAAAGCCATCTTTTCAATCTTTGTCTCTAAATCCCTAATAAATTGAACCATATTTTTCTCTGATGATCCAGTGGGTAACAAAGCATTTTCCAACTTTTTCTTCGCCTCCTTGATTCTATTCCTGAGTTCATCCTTTGATTCTCCACACATCGAACGGCTAATATTTTCTGAAACTTCCTTCTCTGTGACCACCTTCTTATTACTCAAATTAATCCCAATTTTCCAATCATCAACCACAAACTTCCTATTTGTGAATTGATCAGTGTACAGTGGGAAACATAATAATGGTACTTGACACCATATGCTTTCTAATGTGGAATTCCACCCACAATGCGTTAGGAACCCTCCGATTGCTGGATGACTCAGCACTTCTTTTTGACTACACCAAGGTATGATCATCGCACGGTCAGCAACTTCCTCTATATATCCGACGGGCAGCGGATTAGCATCATCTGAGCTTACAATATCAGGGCGAAGCACCCAAATAAAACTCACTTTACTAAGTGAAAGCCCCTTTGCTATCTCTATAAGGTCATTTTTTGTTATATGGGCATAGCTACCAAATGAGACATACAAGACCGAGCCATGGGGCTTTTTGTCTAGCCATTGGGTGCAATTCGACTCGGACCATAGGCTAGTGGCCACAATAGTCTTAGAGAAATCATTTGAGAAAAT
Source organism: Reutealis trisperma (assembly GCA_947687605.1). Taxonomy (NCBI): domain Eukaryota; kingdom Viridiplantae; phylum Streptophyta; class Magnoliopsida; order Malpighiales; family Euphorbiaceae; genus Reutealis; species Reutealis trisperma. Next base: position 2,148,981 of record CANTUT010000112.1, read on the forward strand.
TGGTCCAATTGCATAAAATGGAATTTTGTTTTTCAAAGCAGAAATGGTTTCGAATTCGAGTTCTTCTACAGTATTACATAAGACAAAATCTGCATTTTTAGCATCATCAAAGCAACTAAAGATAATTTGATGGCAAATTGATGTTGTATCTGTTTCTTGAATATATGACATTGTGTCTTTCAATTCAATTGCCTTTACACCTGGTATATAATTTATTGTATCTTCACGACGATCTGATAACAAAATTTATAAAATTATTATCAAAACTTAGACCAAAATTTTATAAGATAAATCATAAGAAGAGCCTTACCTTGACAATCAAAATGACCATTTTTCCTTAGAAGATCCAAATGATAATACAAAGAGAACACTAAAGCAGCTTCTGTCCAAAATGAAACATATAGTAACCCAAATTTCTTAGCAATTTTTGAAGGCCATACAAAAAAAGTATCAGCAATCAAGCAATGGACCTCCTCTCCAGAATCAATAATTTGGGCCACAACCTCTTCTGCATGGGCTGAAAACACATGTAATAGGGCAGCCATGAATTGGTCGTGGTTCAGTGATCGGTCGAACCCAACGGGAAGCCCGTCAGACACGGTGGTGTATCGAATATCGAGACCCGATTCACGAACAATGGCGAATAAGTCCGCCCCAGTTTTGGATTGGGCCTTGGAGGTTTGGTGGTGGATAAAGTGAGTGTTGATGAAGGTAATTGTGAAGCCTTGAGAGGCAAGTTTGATGGCTAGATGAACGGAAGGGTTTACATGGCCTTGGAGAGGATAGGCGATAAAAATAGCATGAGGTTTCTTGGGTTTGTCTGCCATTTTAACTAGGGTTTTTGTTGCAGAAAATTAAATAGAATAGGGGGTTTTATTCTAGAAAATAGGAGAAAGATAAAGAGAAAGAGACAGAAGGGTGTTTCTTGAAGGTGTTTATTTTGATAATGTAAAGCTCTACTGAGGTAGATATAGTCTAGAAACAACTGATTTTGCCTTATTTACGGACCTTTGAATAGGTGCATGGTGATGTTTTGCTTGTGCATTAAATAAGTAAATTGTAATTATCAAGTTGGCCATATATATATATATATATATATATATATATATATATATATAAAACTAAATAACATATCTATATTTAGTCAATTTATTAAAACTTGTGTTTAACAATAAAAAATTATGTGTTTATTTTATATTTATTAAAGTCTTCAAGAGAAAAATAAATTGAATTAAACATTTTATAATAAGATTATAATAATTAAAAAAATTAAAAAAAAAAGTAGTTTTTATTATGGAACAATGATAACTATTTCAATATCTATACATTATCAGACAAAAAAAAAATCATCTGTAGTTCCCTTTTTTTTCCCTATATATAAGTAAAGAAAAGATGAAAAGGATATCAGAACCTTTCTCTATACTCTCTTACTAATATATATTCTCTCAACTCACTGGACTAGCTCACTGATTTGAGCATTTTGCAAGTTCCTTCAACTGTTAGTTCCTAAAAGTTCTTGACACTTTTTTCTCTGTCAGCAAGTTCTACTTATCGGGAGCTCTTTATCACTAGTATAAGATGATTTTAGACTCATCAGTACATGTATATATTAAATTTGAAGTCAATAGACTAATAATTCAATAATATTAAAATCATTATAAAGACTGAAAATACTCAAATTTTAACTCAAACAGAATTTATAAAAAAATGTTGAAGCGATAGCCAAATGCAACTGGCATATAGATAAACATTGAAGATAAAGATCTTCTCTAGAGGCCAAAAAGATTCATTGAAATGAAAGCCATGATCAATTGATCATGTTTATATGCAGCCTTTTAAGACCTGCCCAAGATAGAGATATACATTTACAAACAATAATATTATCAATTCTTATTTAATTTTGGTACATATAGTTCTATATATAGTATATACTATATATAGATACAAAATACTGTGACTTCATCGATATCCCTTTGTTTTTGGGATGGGATTGAGTATTGACATCTGTTGTAATACCTTAAACTTGTTTTGTCCTCTTTTAAAAAAGGTAAATGGGATATTGACATGCTTAATTCCATATAACAATTTATAAGCTTGCTTTCGTTGGAAATGCGATGATCATCGTTTGAATTTTTGTCTTTCAGCTAATACCATTTAAAATTTTTAACATATGTATTGCTAAAAAAACATATTTAAAGAATTCAAAAGACGGATTCCAACTAATTATATATTTTACTTAAATAATATTAGAATCATTTTCAAAATATCATAATTCTTAAACTGTGATACTGCGATTTGAAATGAAAATTTAAATTGAAAAATAAAAAATAGAAAAAGAAGTGGAGCACAATGTAAACATATTTAGTGGGTGTCCTATACAAATTATAACAGCTTCAGGGCTCATATATTGCTTTATATGTTTACATGTCAATTGATTGATCTTTTGATTTTTTTTTTTTTTTTTTTAAGGATGTAAAAAATGAGATGTTTTATATTTTAATTTTTTAAATTATAAAAAGTTATTATCAATTTGATGAAATATATTAAAAGAGAGAATTACTCTATGTTATATAATTTATTTTGGTCCATTAGATTTTTATTATACTAAAAATAAAGTAATCATAAAAAATACTATATATATATATAATTAATATGCGCATAGTCCATTATGCACTAGCACAGTAGCAGTTGTTGCTCTTCCCAATTAATATCCTCCACCACTAGCACCTTCTTCTGGATTTTTTTGGTTGAAAGTGGCTCATTCTATTTTATTTTTCATTCTACTTAATTTTATTATTCAATAATATTTAGATTTTGTTCTTGTTTTGAACACATATGATTTTTTGTTTATATATTTTTTCCTTTTTGGTAGTTTATCTTTTTGTTTTTTTATCCATTTATAGTGAATCTTTATTTTTATTTATTTACCTTCTTCATGGTGAATCTTTTATTATTTAGTCGATAATTTAATCCGAATTGGAAGTATTACTTTTGCCATCAAATATGCAATTATTGGAAGAATTGAAAAGTGGCTAGCTATTATTTGCTATCTAATACAATAGCATGATCAAATATTTTAAGTCGAAATTATTGCTATCATTATTTGTAACTCTAATTTGTTTTAATATTACTTTTGAGGAATTACAATTTTATAAGGGATCATAATCTCATATTATTTTATTTTATCTAATCGAATCTAAATCAAATAAGATGATATAAACTGGACTTCTAATATGCTTAAAGATATTTGATTTGCAAGACAGAAAAGTAATTAAAAGGAGCTAGGCCTTGTGCCTAGTAAGGACTCTTTGACGCTCAAATCAGTTCGATAAGCTATGCTTTCAATAGCTGAAGAGAATGAATGTCTGTTTTCTAATAAGGACTTAATGTTTTTAGAGAGAAAATGGAGATGAAAGAATGTAAGGTTTCTGCTCACATCTGAAAGTAGCCATTGTTTTCCTTATATACGATTGAGTGTGTAAAGTAAGTCTAGGTAGAGATCCTAATAATGAAGTGGCCCTTTATGCCATGGACGTGGCTAGTGGCAAATTCTTACCAGTACTTGGGTGATAAAGACTCTACATCTAGTCACTTATAGTTGGTAAGACACGAGAGGAAAGAGAGTGTCAAGTATAGGGCGAGCCACCATTGTGCATGTGCATAAGCTTGCAAGGTAAGTTTCTTAGGAACGAGCTTGGATCCTTAGTAGTGCAGCTATTAATGATGAGTTGGACATAGTGAACTCGGTGTAGATTTAGGCTTTGATTTTAGTGGTCTGTCTGATGGGTCTTGCTTTATTTGGGCGTAATTTAGTTTAATTCATTTTTATTCCTCATTATTATCCATATATAATTTTGTCTAGAAAAATTATTTTTTAAAATTTTAAGATTAATTACAAATTATAATTTTTAAAATTAGTCTGATATTAAGAATCACTGAAAATCTCTCTTATTATTGATAAAATCTTCGTTTATTGATAATGTTCAGTATAATTTGGATATATATTTAAATTTGAAATTTCCTATTTTAAATACTAAAAATAGAAAAAAAAAAAAACCTATTGATACATTGCTATTGCATAATAAATTTGAGAAAAAAAAGAGATAAATCTTTTTGGACAATAGATGATGACTACTTTATAATTTGATGTTTATGAATTTAAAATTAGTTAAAAAATCAATTATAAACTATTTACAAAATCAGTTTTAGAACCACAATTATTGGAACTGATAAATGAATCGACTTGGGTGGGTCGGAATGCAATCAATTCATGTTGAAGTCAATTTGGGTTAATATTATATCAGGTGTCGTCTTCTCCATGGGTGAAACTGGATGATAATCTAGATAATGTTGTGTTATTGGTGGATTCAGATCATTCATGATATTGATTTTTTTTTTAATTTAATTTAAAAATTTTAAAAAAATATTTTTATTACATCAAATCAAGTCAAATTCATATTGCTTTGATCAAAATTTAAAGGGTCACGTTTGGATTAGGTTAAACAAATTAGCAAATCGATCCTTAATTTTACAAGCCATTTTAGATTGTGATAAGGTGCAAATATATTTTTGATATATATTATAAAGAGCAAATAAACTCTTAAATTACATCTAGATGCAAGGATTTAATTTTAAAATTTAAAATTTAAATATCATATTTTAAATATATATTTTGAAATTTATAAAATTATAAATCTCTTATTTGGAGAGTGTAAGGAATTCGAAATTTTATATTTGAAATTTATTATTTGGATAATTATTTAAATATAAATATAAATTTGAAATTAAATTTAAAAAAAAATAATAATTCAAAACAATAGAAAATGGAATTTTAGAGTTAGGATAAGTACGTCAGTTCAATTGCCACATGATATGTTACTGATGGATTTTATTTAACATACTTAACCTTTGATTGTGATATGTCTGCGTGTAAAATGTGATTTAGCATATGATATTATTCAAGGTTAGCAAATCTGCAATTTATAAGTGCATGAGCTGATTTGAGAAAATAAATCAACAATCCAACAAAGGGAATGAGGCTTAAACATTTCTTTTCAATAAAATCTGTTATTTATTCAACTGGCAAATAATGCATGATCTAAATAAAGAGTTATTCAAAGATAATGTAATTTCAAGCAATAAATTCTATAGATAAATAAATATCCAAAAATAAAAAGAAAAAAAAAGTGATGTAAAAAGAAATTTTTATCAACTTCACCCAAGATAATAATACTAATATCATACTCATGACAAAGAATAAATCTGGTTATATTGCCCAAAAAAAAAAAAAACTCTTTTGAGATTTTCAATTTAATCATGTCTTTTTAATTTTTGCAATGTTATCAACATACTTTCTCTATTATGAAAAAAATGACCATTAAGAAAAAATCATAATTTTTAATGTAGTAATAACTTTATTGTAAATTGTCAAAAAAACTCATATTAATTATAGTATAAATTAAAAAAATATCTCTCATACTTAGAAAATAGAAGGGTAAATTAGTCATTTTACTATATTTATTTCATTGGGTTGCTAAATGGTTACTTATTTATAAACAAAACTAACTTTTTTAATGGTCATTTTTTTCATAATTGAGAGAGTACTTTTTATTATTTGCATACTTTTTATTCTTTGCAAATTAATACATGAAAATAAATGCCGTTTAAATTGATTGTGAATTTATTAATGCTGTGAATTTATTTATTTGCAAATTTAATAAAGGTCATGAATTTATTTGCAAAATTAATAAAAATTGTGAATTTATTTGCAAAAGGTAAATAATACTTACTTGTAAAAGATGGTTAAGTTAAACAGTATCATATGTCAAGTGTGACCAATTTAAACAACATGTATTAATTTACAAAGAATAGAAAGTATGATGACATTGCAAAAATTAAAAACACATGATTAAATTGAAAATTTTGTAAAAATTCTTGATTTTTTTTCTTTTTTTTTTTTTGCAATTAACCCTATTAATATCATACTAAGAAACTTTTAGAAACAAATCCAACAACAAACAAAGTGAAATGAGATTCCGACATAAAATTATCAGCATCAATAGTAAATTATTAATTATAGCAACTGAGTTTTTAATAGATTAACAAATTCAAGAAATATGTGAAAAGATATTCAAGCTTGGAAATAGAAGATTATAAATAAAAATAAAAATAAAATATAAATAGTAATATGTAAGGATACTTAATAAAAAATTATCCATGGCTTTGATTGGAGCAAAAATAGTTTCTAAGATCTGACATTGAATCTTAAACAAGTGAAAAATTATGACATTTATAAAGCAAATGAATGAGTTACTTACTTTTCGTATTTGAATTAAGCCTTTCTCCCATTCTATTCCTAGCAATAATGAATTAAGCCTCAAAAAAATTAAATGACAACAATAACAAAGTTAACCACGATAGAAACACCTAGCAATAATGATCGATGAAAAATCAATGAAGGTTATGGGCTCGCGAAGAAAGGATGAGAGAGGTGAGTTTGAAAGGACAAATCAAGAAGGTTAGGCAATCAAATTGAAAATCGGATCAGAATCTCTTTCCCTGTAATTGAAATAATTAATTTAAATAAGATATTTCAGATACTAAGATTTTAGACTGCTAAATTTTAGTAGGTATTTGAATGAAATTTAAATCCACCTACTTCTGCCACCCAAATAAGGAATTTGGGCTAAATCCAAGTCCATGGCCTAAATCTTGCAATCCAAGCAGAATATTAATGTTTTTCAAGATGTTTTTCACTCACACATCACTCCCTCACCCATCTCCTTACATCTTTCTTAAGACAGTGGTAACGATCCAAGCAGTGGTAAAGGAAGGCAAATTGATAATGGGAGTGGTCAATCAGGATAACCACTACTTGTGACAGTTGTTGGTGGTTTAAAATATAGCTCAGTGGTTGAGCTCTTGATGGATCAAGCGTCGTTCAGTGCTAGAGCAATCGATTTGATGACGAGCATGGGAGCAATAGTGGAGCTCGAACTTGTGATTTTGACATCCTCCGGGTGGTGAAGGTCTTGCTTTCTCTCATTGGAGCTAATGATCCCTGGCAAAACAGAGGTTTCTTTTTAAAGGTTCTTGACTGTTTGCATTCTACTTACATTTCCTTATCACTATATGAGGACATGGATTTCATTTACAGCGACAAAATCCAATTGTATCAATTTGTTTATGTTTCCATATTAGATTCCCTTAGGGTTCGTCTGTTCTTATGCTTTGCGGCTTTGAAGCCTATGCTCAAAAGGCGGCCATATGTTGGAAATCCCAAGCATTTGGTTTTGCGTTGTCTTTCTTTTGCCTTTGTTTCTTTGAGATCATCCAAGAATAATAATGTGTGGTTTTGCTCTGTCTTTCTTTTGCTTTTGTTTCTTTCATATATGCATTATTTGTTTACTTACAATTATGAACGAAAATGTAGTTGTTATTAATATTTTGAGATTTTTAATTTGATGTTTCTTGATATTGCACAATAATAAATTATTTAATTATTAATTAAGTCAACATATGATTGATGGAGGGGTTCACAAATGAGGAAAAGATGGAAAAATGAAGATGTTAACAGACGAAACACTTTAATAAATTTATAAGATGTCATGAGTATATTTGCGCTTTAAAAAAAATAAGAATCAGCTTGCTCTTTATGATATATATCAGGAATATATTTATATCTTATCTTTTTTAGACTTTATGTGTATTGAAATAGGTTACAAGTTGAATATATTTATATCGACTTTATGATCAGATAATAATCAAATTATAATCATTTATTTTTAGTTTTAATCTAAAAGTTGTTATTTGCTATAACAATGCCAAATTTGCTCATAATCCTTAAATTGCTAGGTTTTATAAGATTGTCGATGAAATTAAAATAATTTTTAGTACATAATTTAAAAGTTTTAACATAGATTAAGATTAATTATGTAATTAACCATGAAAAAATTGATGGTAGATGACATGGCAACTAGCCATTGATTAAAACACGTGTTGTGGGGCCAGAATCAGAGTTAGTTACGCACAACTGCACTCACTCCAAGATCCAAAACGCGCTTTTTGTTTGTTTAGAATTCTCCCAAAAGAAAAATCTTCCCGCGAAAATAAAATTTTTCTTCAATTCCTTTTTAAATCACAATTTATTTTCCTTGGAATTTGAATTCCATTTCCTAAGAAATCAATCCTAGCGTACCGGGAGATAGATTATTTAGCCGCCATGATTGTCCGGTTCTCGCCGTTGTTTAACGGCGAGAGAGCCGTCGTTTTGCTTTTCATCGGTTGCGTACTTTTCTCTCTCCCTCTATCTCTGCTCCTCCACGGCGTTGCTCTCTCTCTCCTCACTCTCTTCGCCGTTTACGTCGAGATTCGCGCCGAGACTAATTCCTCCTCTTCTCTTTCTCAATTCAAAACCAGGTAATCTGATAATCTCACTCTTTATTTCTTATTAGGGTTTCGGGATTATCTCCGGCGAGAAGTTGAAATTGAGGTTTAATTCTGTCAGAACTTGAAAACTAGAGTCTATAATTTATTGAAATTAAGGCAGAAATTCACGAAGTTTTCTGAAATTCATTCCTTAATTCGCTAATTTGTGAATTTTCAGGCCTGGCGCTTCGTCGGGGATTTTGCTAGGTGCAGTTACATTACCTGCGGTTAAGATTTCGAAGTTGATACAGCTTTCAAGAGCTTTCTCATTGCATCAAATTGAATACCAAGGTACTGGTGATTCACTCGATTTGACCTCTTTTGCTGTTATTAGAGTATAGCTAGTCTTTAATTCAATTACATTTGTGTTAGTTTAGTTGATAATAATTATGAATTTTGGTCCATACTTTGCTCCAGATTAATAATTTATTGTACTATGACCTTCAATCATCTAACTCTCTAGATGTCGCTTTAAGATGATATGCTTAATTTGCCATGCAGAACTGGATTACATGTCCGTGCAATATTGGGCCGCATCTGCTAGCTGCTTCAGTGTGCTTATCTTCCTGTGCTTTATCATGTGGGATTCACTGGATAATGCTCACTCCCCACCACATCGATCATGGGATTCTAAGTTTAGCTCGAGTTGCATTGTTTTATGTGCAACACTTTTGATTTTGTTTTGTACTGGTAAGTCTGCAATTCTGCAACTAGTGTGTGTATAGAGGGGTTTTTCTTTCATTGGCTGAAGTATCAATCAAGTAAGAAAATTACGTGTTTTCTTGTGAATATCTGAACCAATCCCCTTCTTTCAAAATGATTAGAGGTGTATGAATCATTGTCTGTAGTTGTGGTTCGGCTTGTGAATCTTTGCTTTGTTGAGACTTCTATTCTTGATTATTGTATTTATTTGTTTTACAGGTTTACCAACAACATTAAAATTACTGTGGGTTCTCGTTCATGGATTTGTAGCTGTGAAATTAGTGCAGCATCTACTTAATACTTTTCCATCATGTGCTTCTATTGGTATGCGTGGCATTGCTAAAATAAATCTACTTTTCTTTATTGTCACAAGGTATTCCTGTGGTATTATAGATATTGAGTTTAATAATTATATTATAATACAAGACTGGCATGCATTCCTTTTCTTTCAGAAATTATATGGAAATTTATCATTGCCGCACGTTATCATTTGTGGTTTATGGTTTACCAACAAAAAAATATGGTGACAGAAGAATGGCTCATAATTGTATGTGTAATCTTATTGCTTTTGCAAGTGTGTTCAGTTTCCTCATTTCCACAGTCGAGACTCTAAGATCATGTATGCACGAGAGCTGCTAGTGCATGTTTATATATTCCATGACAATTGAGTTATCTCATTTAGTATCAGATGATCTTCTATGCATTTATTATCTTTGTTGTTGCCACGATGAATCCACTGCAACAGTTAGTAGTAAAACCTTTAAACAATGAGTTTTCATGTAATAGTAGTGATAGCCTCATGACATTAATTTCTTGGCATCTCCAATTTTCTATGATGACATTCAAGATAATTAAAAAATCATACCTTCATTATTTTTAATTAATTTGTTTTATTCTCTGATAAAAAACACGAGGTCTTTGCAAGCAAACAATATAAATTGTAATTTTTAAGGAATTTATTATCATCAATATATATATATCGCAATGATTAGTAGCTGAAGTTAATTTCTGTGCTTTTATGTTAATGGCTTCATATTTCTTTCCTGTACTTTTTAGATGTATTTCAGTTAGGTCTTCCCAGTTCCTCTCTCTGTAATTATTTCTGCCTTGTGTCTTTCTAGGGGAAACACTTTTGGTGACTATGGGCCTTCTTCTCTACTTTGGTGACATGTTGGCGTGTACTATTACAAAGGCTAGTGCTTTTACAAGATATTTTACTATTCTTCCCTGGATTAAGCCAGGAATTTTTATGTTATGTTGGTGATGAATATCATTTGAACAGCTTCATGGATGCTTCATTTCATCAGAGTCAGTTCCTTTTGAAATTAAAAGAAGTGAGATTAGTACTATCATTCAGGTATAATCTTTTAATTGGTGAAATTATCAATTAAGCGAACCATTTTTTTTTTTTATAAATTAATCATAATTATAATCACATTCTGGATAGTAAATGTTGTTCCCTTCCATGTAGGGTCTGCTTCTTGGTCTTCTTCTATTCCCAGCTGTCTTTAAATATGTTCTACAGATGTGGGGTTACTTTTCCAGTGCAACCTCTGGATCAGAGGCATATAATGAGAGGAGAAGAGCTTTTCTATTTTTTGCTTCCCTTGGTCTTATCACGGTCGTGATCATCCCTTCATGGATGCAGTTTGTTCAGGATTTTCAAGTGCATCCATGGTTATGGTACTATATTATTCTCTTAATATTTTCTTCAATATGAAACATTTATCCACTTGATTTTCAATCTGCTCTAATGTGGAAGTAAAATGTTTATTCAAGTGGTTGCATTAGCTTAGAGACTTAGAAATGAATGAATAGGAGATAGCTATACTATGTAATGATTTAGATGTTTCTTGACAATTGAATTCATGCTTTTCTTGACAATTGAATTCATGCTTTTCATGATATTTGAAATTCTGAATTCCCATGATATTTTCTTTCACCTTCTGTAATATTGATGTTGCTTGGGTTTGAACAAGTTGGGACTCCTCATTTGTGGAACAATGGGCATCTATACCATCCCGATAAGGTTACAAGTTGCTTGTCACTGTAATGTGCACTGATTGCGGCTAGTTATTTAGCTGGGCTTGAAATTGGAGGTCAAATTATTTGCAATCCATCATATGTAGTTTTTAAGAATGCCTTCTTGCCATCTACTATTTTACAGGGTGGTAATATTTGTCTTTTCGGAACCAGTTAAAAGACTTTCATTATGTATCTATTGGGTATTTGTGATATACGTTGCTGTTCTGCGGTTTTACAATATATCAAAGAGTAGTAAGATTGAGAGGATTCTTCTTCGAAAGTATTACCATCTGATGGCTGTTTTAATGTTTCTGCCTGCTGTTATCTTCCAGGTAACTGGGGAATAGTTAAGGATTTATTTCAGATTGTCCTTTTTTTCTTTCTTTATTTTTTATTTTTTCTTTTTGTGTGTGTGTATCTACTCTACTGGTTTCTGTAGTTATACTGATAACTTTATATTTGCTTTCAGCCAAGGTTTCTTGACCTTGCATTTGGTGCGGCCTTGGCAGTCTTCTTGATCCTGGAAATTATTCGAGTAAGTCAATCAACTTAGCAGATTATGTGCATATTTTGTTCATAAAAACAAAATGAAGCTAAATGGCTGGATTCAAGTTTCTTAAAGATCAATTTTGCAGATTAACTTACAACTTTAGATGAGAGAATATTTACTGCCAAAAACAGAAGGATGAGCGTTTCTGAAAAGAATTGGTTTTCAAACTTCTGTAGTTGTAATGAGATTTGTGTTTAACCATGATTCAGAAAAATCTGATCGCTTCCTTTTTATGAATTATAGTCATTTTTTTTAAGATTCGGATTTAGGCTTTAGGTTGAGTCATTTTGTTTGAAAATTTGGGAACATTGTAAAGAACATAAATGCATGATGTCATAATGTTACATAGTGGCCTCCATTATTCACAGCATCACATTGCTTTGAAGTTTTAAGTTGGCTTGACATGATTGCTGAACCTAGTTGTCAGTGACAGCAGTATGGCTAATCCAACATGGGAATGGTGCTGTTGTCAGACTGCTGTGTTGTTACTGTTGGCAGATTTTGCAATGAATAATAATATGGGAATTATGATAATCAAACTAATGAAGTTGTCGGAGTTTAAAAGTTTATGTTACTGAGGAGGGTGCTTCATCTCTAATGTATTGGATCAACTGCCATCATTTAACTGGCCAATGAGAAATGTAAAAAAACATTCCCAGATCTTCAGTACCTGTGTGGGTGGAGGTAAAATGAATAGGTGACTAGAATAGCACCTGGTTACTCTCCCTCTCCTGTTGAATTAGTCATTTGTCTGAACTTCGGGAATTATAATTTTGACATATATTTAGATGCACTATTGAGGTCTTAATAGTCATAATTGATGGCCGAACCTTCGTATTTTCTTCCATACAGCATTTTTTTTTTCTGGTGTAGTATTTTTCCTTAAAGCATATACTTTGTAACCAGGTATGGAGAATTTGGCCATTGGGACAACTCGTACATCAATTCATGAGTGCATTCACAGATCATCGTGATTCTGATCTCCTTATTGTCAGGCACGGCTCGGTATTTTATTCTTTGTTTGCTTCTTTGATACATATGTTGGGGGCAAATGACTGAGTGACCCTTCTTTAATTCTTTCACTTTGATTAGCCACTTTTCTCTCTTATTGGGATGTGCACTTCCTATTTGGATGTCTTCTGGTTACAATGATCGACCTCTTGCTCCTTTTGCTGGAATTTTGAGCCTTGGAATTGGGGATACAATGGTGAGTATGGTTGTTGCTATGTTATGTCATTGCTGTCCTGCTAATTATTTAATGCTTTTTTATTTTATATTTTTTTCTAGTTTTGAATTTGTGGAAGTTCTCAAATCGCACATCCTATGTCTAACAATCACTAGAACCTGTATGCCTTAAATAAAATTGAAGATGCATGATTATTAGGACATTACCATATATGTAAGACTGTAACTGGTAGGTTCTTTCATTTGCTCAATGCATAAATGGGTAATCTTTCCAGATTAGCCTTATGGAATGCGCTGAGAAATTTTACATTCTCAAGACAACCTTTTTTTTTTTTTTTTTTTTTTTTTTTTTTTTGGGGGAATGGTAGAACAAAAAAGCCTCAGAAGGGACATGAAGCACATGATGTGGCACCAACTATGATTGCACACTTTCTTGGAACTTTAGATTAAACCTTGGTCTCTTAGGTCCATTGGATGTGTGTATTTGGAATGATTGAGCATTTAGATTTGCCTTTTAAGTAACATCATAAAAAATAAGGTAATCTCAAACCCAAATACTCAATCATTTCAAATGGCTATCTATCCAAATTGACCTGAAGACAATTTCATACCTTCGTTGAACTTGGATTACTATTTTATGGAACCCTCTAAGCACAACTAATGCTTGTAATCTTCTAAGCAATTTTAGAACAGTTCGTATGTGTGACTTGGCAATTACGCTGGATTTTTGGAGTATAATTAGGAGCTTGAGACCCAGAAAAAAGAAAAGCAGAGCTGGGAGCTACATAGCATCTTGCTGTGGATTGTCCTGGGCTTCTGAAGTTGGTTCCAGATTTTCCTGTAGTCCTGTGATAATAATCTAAGCAGAAGTTAATCTTGATGCTCTAATGAAGGAATTTGTCATTTTTTTGTTTTAGTTGTGAGTAATTTCAAACATGGTACCTTGGTTGGTACCTATGTTGTTAAACTCGGACCAGACCAGCTGGTCAGACCAGGAAACCTGGAACCAGACCACTGGGAGGTTCGGTCCTGTTGATTTGTCCTAGTTTGGTTTTTTGAGTTAAAAAATTAAAAGCTTAAATCGTAAATGTGGAAAATCGAACACCAGATCTCTAGAAGGCCTTTTAATGCACTTACCACTACAACAAGTAATACTTTTATGATTTCTTTTTGAAATTATATATTTAATTATGATAAATAATTTAATTATTTTTTAGAAAAAATAATTTAATGATTAATCTCCTTATAATTTGACAAATTATATTTATTAAATTTAATATACCTCAAAGCTAATAAATTAGTAACATAAAAAATTATATACAAACAACATAATTCACATTAATATAAATATTATGATTGAAAATTTTATTTTCAAATATTATTTAATAAATTTGTTAATTAATATTTACCTAATTAAATTATTTTATTTAGATATATTTTTATTTATTATAATTTTTAATAGGTAATATTATTTATAACATATCGTACATAATAATTTTTTGTATGTTTAACTTAATTACAATTCAATTCCGGTTCGACTTCGGTGGAACTTTTGGACTCGTGACTCTCTATCTTCACTGGTTTTAAAAATGAGCTGGGTGTAAAAACATAGGTTGATACAATAATTATTCACATTGGCCTTTAAGATTCTTAGGGCTTGATATGAATCATATTTGAATGCTGCTACACATCTGGTGGCAAATAGGAAATCTGAGAATTACTGGATATGATGTTTGCTAAACCTCTAATTTTGCCAACCAGTGTGTTATTCTCTGGTTATGTGCATAAATAGTTGTATCTTTTCTAGAATAAAAGATGGCTTTACTTTTATGTACAGGCATCAATGGTTGGTCATAAATATGGTGTCCTTAGGTGGAGCAAAACTGGAAGTGAGTATTATGCTTTCCTACAAAATAAAATAAAGAGGAGACTTTATTCTCGTTCAAGCATGCTTTTGTTGTTGCCTGCTAACATGTGAAACTTTTCTACTTGCTAGAGAAAACCATTGAAGGGACTGCAGCTGGTATAACATCTGTGCTGGCTGCTTGCTCATTTTTGCTTCCAATTCTAGCATCCACTGGATATATTCTTACCCAGGTCTCTCTCCCTCCATCTCTCTCTCTCTCTCTCTCTCTTTCTCTCTCTCTCTCATCCAAATGTGCACACACACATACATGAGGCACCACCTAAATGCACAAGCTTTTTTAATTTCTCAAATGATCATCTTATTGTCTGTTTAACATATGTTCTTGGATAGTTGAGCTAACTGAATCAGTCTGTCATTCTTTATGGATATTACTCTGAATTAATCAGTTAAATAGAATTTCTGCATGAGATTTTTAAACTGGCCTCATAAATATAGACTGACATCATCTAAAAGATTAGTCGGATGCCCTTGTGATCTGGATGCTCATGCTTATAACATTTCACATTTCTTTATGCGCTTCCATTCCAACTTGGAAAGAGAGAAATATGTCTGGCTGTCTGCCTAAACTTGAGTCTTACGAATACAAAGTGCCTGTCCAGACCCATTTGTTTTTACATCACTATTTTCTGGGTTCAAACGTCCAGTCATTTCTGTGTATGCACTATATTCCCAATTTTAACATCTGTTTTCTGCTTAAAAATGATGAAAAAGAATTATACAAACAAGCTTTGTGGAAGATATTATTACGTGGTTGATGAATCTAATACATTTCTCCCTTGTTGATGTTTATCCTGCTAATTTATGCAGCACTGGGTCTCTCTTCTCCTAGCAGTGATTGTGAGTGGTTTGTTGGAGGCTTACACAGCACAACTTGATAATGCTTTTATACCACTAGTTTTCTACAGCCTTCTGTGTTTGTAAATGCGGCTTCTACTTCAAAAAAATTAGTAAAGTAAACAGCAAATAAAGAAATTCTGTGATATATATCACTTGCTTCCCTCGAGAAACATTTTGTATATACAAACTAACCTGCTCTTTGAGAATACAAACAGATTGTTGTATGACATTCTTCGTAGGTTGAGGTGATTCTTGTATTTGGCTTAGAATGGACCATGCGCGATAGTGTAACTGTAAGTAAAGAGAGTAATAGAGAATTTCAGTAACTTTTTCTCTTTTGATGTGTAAGTCTCAATATAGAAAAATTCACTTTGGAGAAGTGGCCTATGAATAATCTTGACTTGAAAGATTGTTACATTGATTAACACGGAGTGGACGATGGTCGAGTAATTCCACGATAAGAATGCATGCTCTGATAATTAAGGTCTACTATGTGGAAAGGGATTGTGAATTTATCAAATATGGAGAACTAAGTTTGCTTGCAATGTCGACATGGATGGTATGACAGAAGAGAGTGATAATTTAGATTATCTTTAGGTTTTGTTTTATCTTGTACAGGAGAAATTAGGAGATTTCACGTTTTAATCCTGCAAATACCTCTTGAAATTCATTTGTAATAAATATCTCTTGAGAAAAACAAAAGCAAATGACCTTGTTTTTGGCTCGTCATAGATCTGTCTTAAAAAAAAAAAAAAGTGCATGACTTATTTTTTCTGTTGAGTTGAAGTACCATGACCATTTGAAAGCAGTTGGCCAGACCCATGATTACCGTATGTAGTTATGTACACCGACCTTTCATTTGGGGACAAGCTCCAAAAGTAAAAGAATGAAATGGATAAGACCACTCGTTGGAGACTAGCTTGAAATTTAATTTTATAATTTAATTTTATAAAATTTTTAAAAGTTTACATAATATTTAAAAATTTATAGAATAATAATTTTTACAGAAAATACTTAATTTTATAAAAATTTTTAAAAAATTTATAAAAAAAATCTTGCACATTATGTTGTGAATTATTATTATTATTATTATTAAATATTATTAGGTTTTACAAAATATTTCAAAGACTTGTAAAAAAAAAATGATCATCTTGCATGTTATTTTATAAAACCACGTTTTCCTTACACAAAAAAAAATGTGATTTTACAAAATTGTCCAAAATCCTTACCTCGAACATTATTTTGTAAAATAATAATATTTTCATAAAATTGCTTTCTTTTTAAAAATATTCTGGAAACTTATAAGAAAAAGAGTCATCTTGCACATTATTTTATAAGATAGTGCTTTTAAAAAAAATTAATTTTATAAAATTCTCTATAATTATACAAAACATGAGTTATTTTACATTTTATTTTGTAAAAATTACAATTTTACAAAAGTTGACTTGAGATTTACAAAATAACATGCAAAATAATATTTTTTTGTAATTTTTTTAAAAATTTTGTAAAATAAAGTAAAACTTTACTTGAAGGCGTGGTAAAAAAAAAAAAAAACACCTAATATGCAATATTTTAAGATCTAACGGTTAATGGTTTAAAAAGTATAATAAAAATATTGAAAACTAAAAATTAATTGTTAAAGTTTGATCCTTAAATTATTAGTTACTAAATATCAACATTTAACTATTAGCTATCAGCTATCAATAAGTAATTGTAACTTACCAAAATTATTCTAATAAACCAAGTTAATCAATAACTTAGGTGGTGATTTTTATGAAAACATATCCACCTATTTATACAGAAATAAAAAGTGGAAGGTCTGAAATTCGCGTTTTTCAAATCACAAATAATTATTATTAATTTGATGAGATATTGAAAGAAAAAAGCTACCTTTTGTTATGTATCCTACTGTATTTCACGGAGATATTTTCCCTCCCTAATATATATAAAAAAAAGAAAAAAAAACATATCCACATATTCATACGATCCAGATTCATTTTATATGATATCCAAATATTAATTCTATTATTTCAGTCGGAATTTGTAAATTAAGATAAATGATAAATAGTAACTTCAATCCAGTCGGAAATAATTCGTGTCTTCTAGCAGCATGCGTCGATAATAATGAACACACTTGAAAATCTTTTTATTTCAGTTTTTTTTTTAATAAAAAAGCCAATTAAAAACTTCTCATAAAACTAAAGTGGAATTAAATTATCATATATTTCAATGCATTAGTATCAAATTGACTGGACGCCGGAGCACTCAGGGGCGGGGAAAAAACATTCATTTGGGGGATCAAAATTAATAGGAGAGAAAAATAATAAGAGGTTAATCTTTTTTTTTTTTTTTTTTTTTTTTTTAATTTTCTAATAATTTTTATTTCGAATGATAGTAACTAATTGTATATTTTTTTTTGTGAAAGTATATTTTAATTGAATAAATTATTATCGATTTTCTATATTTATAGCATGAGAATTAATTTAATAATTTTAATCTTTGAAATTATTTATAAAAATTTAATTTTAAGGCACAGTTATTGAATTAAGGCTTGTCCAATGAGTCAATCTGGTGACTAGAGTACTAAATCGAGCCAATTTTGTAATTAAATTGAAGTTGCAATTGGCTCACAAAAAATTATGTGACATTGGGATTAGGACAGTTGAATTAATGATCTGATGTGACCGGTCAGTAACTTGATGTAATGGGTCAGTGTGTCAGTGATCTCTCCATTTTTTTTTTTTTTTGCATCACAACTTGCGCTTATGTAGATAAATTATTATAATGTACACTTTTATTTTCATTTATAAATTTTTTAAATCATTTTGCATTTTCATTCTATATTGTAAAAGTTAGAAAATTTTCATTTTATTTTAATTCTTAATGTTAAATTAATTTTAATTTATGAAATTTAATAATTTTAATTTTAATTTATGAAATTTAATAATTTAACTATATTTTCACACATTTTGATGAAAATGTAAAAATTAAAATTATTAAATCTCAATTTCTCTTTTTTTAGTTCATAGTGTGATTTATCGATATAATATTTTAAAAATACCTAAAAAATCTAATAGATTTATTTATGTATTTTTTTTAAATTTGCAAACTGAAATATTTAATTTGTTAATTTTTTACTTTTGAGTGAAAGTTTAAATACTCTTAAATCTTTTCATATATTATATTTATTTTATTATATAATATTATAAATTATATATTTAATTAATCACGTCAATCTATTAATTTAATCATTGACTGAGTAATTAAACTATTAATTTATCAATCCCGGTTTATAAATCATATTGATGTCTGAGCTGGCTTTAATAACTATTTTCAAGAGATGAATTAGAAATTTTGAAAAATTAATTAAAAAATTAGACTGATAGGGCTCTTACAAATATTTTGATATGAGTTGGGGGCCAAAAGCTCCTGCTTGTCCCCTCCAGTTTAGGCCGATGGGAGTACTGACGACTGTGACTAATCACATGCAGTGGTCTCCCATGGTGTAGGAAGGTCAAATTAGTGCATTAGTACAATGATGTTGTCCCTTCCGTTCTTATTCTATACTAGTAAAAGATGAATTAATATAGAAAATTCTTAATTCAACCGTAATGATTCCCTTCTGATTAATTTAATAAATTTCTAAGGCACCAAAAAAGCAAAAGGCCTTAGGAAATCAGAACCCTACAATCTCTATCTCCAAGCCTTTATATAAAGCAAGCTCTAGAGCCCCGAAAGAGAGAAAAAAAAATCCAAAAAAATCAAAGCAAAGACAAATGGCTAAACATAGCAGCAAAGACAAGAAAAAGAAAGGCATTGTAAAGCTTAATTTTGTAGTTAAAAAGCTGCAAAAGAGCCTTCTCTTAGGGAAGAAATGGAATTCGTATGTCCCTGAAGATGTAGAAGAAGGACATTTCGCAGTTATAGCAATGGATAACAAAGAAAGAAAAAGATTTGTTGTTCCATTGAGTTTCTTGAATCATCCTACATTTGTTAGCCTCTTGGAGCAAGCAGCTGAAGAATTTGGTTTTGATCATGCTGGTGTTCTTGCAATTCCTTGCCACCCTAGTGAGCTTGAGAGGATATTGCAGCAAGATGGCTATGCGGTTAACTTATGTTTCTTTCAGTGAATAAATATTTTATTTTATTCGTTCCAGGTTAAATGGTCGAAATAATATTATGAACTATATAATCAAGAATAATTTTCTATTTTAATAAGTCTTATTAAACTGGTAAAAATTTTTATTTCATTGATTGCTCGAGAGTTTTAATTTAAAACTTTATTCTCTGTACTTATTTAAAATATGAAAAGATTAGTCGCACTATAATTAATTATCTGAGTAATTGTTTGAGCAACTGTTTGGTGAACAATTGCTTTTTTATATTAAAAATACATTATCTGTACTAAGAAGCCCTAATGGGTTAATTGTGAATTAGTTATATTGTTTCTTGGTGCAAGAGGAACTATCAAGAACATTTGTTATATTTTTGTATGAAATGCATTTTCTTTTTCAAATAACTTAATTCATATTAATAAAAAAAATATTATTTAAAATTGTTAAATTTTGTTGTGATAAATTAATAATAAAAAAAATCTGATTCTAAATACGTAAAATTCATTGAATTTATTTCAAAAATTTTTCATAATTAATCCCATACATAACTAAATTCACTTGCAGTCCAAAATAACTTAACATATAAAATTTATGTGAAAAATAACATTAAAAATGACTTAAATTTTACAATCAGTGGCTTTCAATTCATATATAGCTAGCAAGCTAGTGTTTCTCAATCCAAGTTGAAGAGGTACATTGTCGAGTTAAGATGTTGAAATTTAAAATTATACATATCACGAAGGGCTTAAATGATTGGATCTTAGGAAGATGTTGTAGGACCTTAATTATTTTATATATTGGATTATTTTTTGAAGAAAATTCAGACTTGTTGGTAATGAATGGGGACAAAAAGTGCCAAAGACAACGACTTGATATGTCTTACTAGTTCTATTAATTCAACTAACAAGCTTTAATAGGGTTACTGTGAATTAGTTTTTTTTTTTTTTTTGGTGCAAGAGGAACTATCTATAACAAAATGATGAATTTATTATTTTTTTTAGTGAAATATATATTTTATTTATTTATCTTTAATATTCGATAAATAAATCGAATATATATTTAGTATCTAAATCGTATATATGAATATCATTAATTGATAAAGTTAGTTTGTAATAAACACTCAACAATGTTTGGGAAGAGAAAAACTATAATGTAATTCAAAAAAGTGTAATGTGATTTCATATTTTTGCAAATAAGACCAACAATATATATATATATATTAAATTGAGGTCTGTAATTCATTCTGTTAGTATTTCTGAAATTTTAAATCATGATGTTGTTATCTTCATGCACAATTTAAAAAAACCAACTTTAACAATTATGAGAATCAATTTTAAATTTTTTTGTGTTTTCTCTATTGAGTTTTAATATAAATATTAGAAAAATAACCTTAACAATTATAAGAATCAATCTTAAAAATTAATTGTTAAGATTAAAAAGTTTATTTTTATATAATTATTTAATATTTTTATATCAATCTAAATATAATTTAATTTTATACTAATTATTTAATATATTTATGTTTAATTAATGTTGAATTTTTTATCATATTATATACAGGATCAGGATGGACAGGATTGTTGGCAGTGGATGGACAGTATGAGCCAATTGACAAATTTCCTCGATGTGATGATGAGGACACCAAAAGAAAAGAGACAAACACGGCCACTTGAGAAAATAAATTCAATCGAAATCAAATTAATGAAAATTTCAACTTAATTAATTATTATTTTTTTTTTGTGAAAGAACTTAATTATTTTGAAATTTAGATTATTTACAATTGTAAAAAAGTAGGCCATTTATATAAAGTAATCCAGATTTTCCTAAAAAAATATTGATAAAGAATTAGATTATAGTTAATTATTTCTTACAATAGAAATTTAATCAGCTGAAATAATTACACAACAAGAATATTTTTCCTCTGATTTTAAGCTCTTAACTAGAATATATATGTCAGATTCTATTAACATACAGTATCATGTGATATATTTCAAGTTCAATCTTAAAATTTAAGCTGTCAATGGTAAGACACAATATTATATTAAATTTTAATATCATTTATTATTTTTTAATGAGAGATATTTGACTCTAACAATAATATAAGTAATTTCAATATTCATTTAAAAGAATGTAATTGACTTATCATATTTATATTTCACGCGTAATTAATAGTTTTGTTTTAAATGAAGTATATTACATGTATTGAGAATCATTCCACTTAAAAATTTAAGTTATTATTTATTGAGATATGAGGAGTCCAATGAATATTTATGTGAACATACAAACTAATTAAATAAATGGAGGATTGCTTAATTTGGGAATTGAATTGTAGATTATTGAGAAGTTTAAAAAAAAGTATGGAAACCATGCAATTCAAAACAGAAACTTTTATTTTATTTTGGTAGATGATATCTGAAATTTCATTTTTAATCTTTGTATTATTCTTACAGCACAAATATTTATTAGTCCATTAGTATAAATAAATCTAAAATATAGAACTTATTTAAAAATAACTTTCATATTTATTTTTTTAGTATAATTATTGGGATTGGAAAGCCCACTACTTAATTTGAAAGAATTCCAAATGGGTCTTGGGTGAGAGACATATTCATGAGATAGATATTACACTTCAATTCAAAATTTTAAGACAATAGGTCTATAGGTTCTCTATTTATATGTCTATCTTAATCTCATATATTTTCAATATAAGATTTCACATGTACTTGAAATCATAACAATCTTTCTTCAAGTGTAAACTTTCTCGTTAAGTTTCAGTACCTCCACATTCTCTCCCTCAAATATAGACTTTCACATTAGATTTGGGCTTCCCCTTTAGCTGAAGCCTTAAATATATGGTAAAGAGCCTTAATATCACACCAATAAAAGTGGACCGGAAGTGACTTTGCTCTTCCACGTGGAGGGTACAATCCATAGAATCTGAACAATCTATAATACTCATATTTATCAAGTCATCGGCTCTGATACTACTTATTGGGTTTGGAAAGCCTACTTAATCTGGAAGAATATCAAATGAGCATTAGTGAGAGACATACTCATAAAATTGACACTATATTTCAACTTAAAATTTTAACACAATGGGTTTATGAGTTTTTCTATTTATATATCTTTCCTTAATTCATATATTTTTCAATGTGAAATTCCACACACACTTGAAATCCTAATATAATGTATATAACTTTAAAATATATGAAATATAATTAAATTTCACAATTTAGATTTGAAATAAATAAAAATTTAACTGAACTTGTGATAATTTTCTAAAATACTCATAAACAAGATATGAAGACAAAGATGAAGAGAAAGAGAGGAAAATAATAGCTATGGAGAGAAGAGGGGGAGAGGGAAAGAGAAGAAGGGAGGAAATGAAATATGTAAAAAAAAAAAAAATCAAAATTTTAGTTATATATAATATTGTTATGAAATTCATTTCAAATTTTACTAATTTTATGAAATTTTGTTTAATTATATTTAATTCCAAGAAATTAAATTAGTAAAATGATTATGAGAATTTTTAATATATATCAACCATCAAATATATTAAATTTCAATTTAATTTTATAAAATTTTGTGAAATTCGTTTCATAATGAGCAGAGAGCTGAACCAAAAAGTTTATCCATTAGAGAATATTTCCTATTACATCATAAGAAAGAGAAACATCAACTACATTCTAATAGCTAGCCAGGCAATGTCTCTGCCTTAAGAACACATTGTCCCTTTGTAGACCAAGTTGAATAATGTAGCAAGTTCTCAGAAAGCGTCAAAACTATTTGCATATTAGTTCATTTCAAAAATATCTAATGACAGCTAGAAATTAATACATGTGATGAACGGACATGTAAAAACAAACCATTTCATAGCAATCATTCTCAAGAAGAGAGCTTTTTTCTATATCCTCCTTTCTTTTCCATCTAATCTATTTCTTACACTGTACATATGTGATTTAGACTAGCTAGATATTTCTACATAGGAATTATTAATGACGCAAACCCGCTCAAAACTATTGTATATGGATTAAACATAAGATGTTAAATAGACTTATATAATTGGATTTTTTAGTCTTAATAAATTAATTTTTGAAGTTGGCACTTTCAATATTATATAAATTCTGACATCGGTAAGCATTGGTTTAATTTTATTTTTTTTAATTGAATACATCCTAAATATACATTGGTATTGAATTTAAGGAAAATATTTTATATTCATCATGTGATTGTTTTATATTAAGGCAATTTTTGGTATTTAATTAGATTAATTACTTGTTTTCATCGCAATCTAAAATGGAGAGGGATCTGTCATATACTAAGATGGGAAACCATCATTTCTAAAGAATAATCAGTATCAGATTATGATTAACCTAATGATTATTCGATATTAAATAAGGGTTATTGCTCAGCAATAGAGATAATAAGAATTGTCTGAGTAGCACAGTCTTGCAAAAATGTGCTCAATTGGTATAACATCCTTATTGTAATCTATTGATTTAATTTTTTCTACCATTTTTAAGGATTTCGTTTATTAATTTAGATATTTTTTCTAACTAGGATAAACATAATTAGTTTAGTTATTTCACTAAGACATTCTAACTAAAGGTGCAAACAGTTATTTTTTTACCTTATTTCCTAACAATTAACGTCCATTATTTTTCTACCAAAAAAAAAATGTCCGTTATTTTCCTTTTGATTCACATGACTTTTTATACAAAAAGAAACTTATGCTTTGTCTTATTATTCATTTTTGAAAAGTAAAAAGAAGCAATTTAGGAATTACAAAAACTAAGTGCACACAATATATATATATATATATATATATATATATATATATATATATATATATATATATATATATATAACTTGTCAAAAATGACATTTTATGATGATGAGAAATAAATTAGACTCTCATCTTTAGAGCTCAATCACAAAATCAAGCCATTTTTCAAGAGAATAAAAATAGATTTAAGAGAAACAGACATTTTTAAAAATGATTTATGGTAAGGACCTCTCAAGACTTGTCTAGGATAAATTCATCATTCTAAAGACATCTTGTCAAGATACTCCTTCGTTAGATCGAGCTCATTTATAAGATCTTTAATCCTCACTCCAAGTCAGCCTAATTAGACAAGGAGTTAGAGTCCTTTATATGCTTAGCCACAGCATAGTATATGTTTATCAACACTTAGAGCTTAGGATACATCGGTCACTATTGCATCAAGATAGGATAAACCATCTCATCCTAACACCTAGTCAAGGTGCGACCATGATATGAGACAAATGGCACAATAACATGAGTCTTACACCCTATAATTTTGTCTGTCCTATCATGGTTAAGCCTTCTGTGCACCAATGAGAAGAAAGCACTAGGGCTGAGCACGAGACTTGGAAATATCGAACCGTACCGAAAATCCGAACCGAAAATATCCGTTGACCATTTGATTTTCTCCGAATCGAACCGTTCTGAAATTATTTTTTGGTACGGTTCTGGAGATTAGTAATTATCCGTACCAAGAACCGTACCAAATCATAGCGAACTGTCCCGAACTGAAGAATCGAAACTAGAACCGATTTAATATATATATATATATATATATATATATACACACACACCCACACACACATATTTTGATATTGAATTAGCAATATATTTTAAAAAAATTTAATAATGTATAAGTAAAATTTATGTTTTATTAATTATAAAATTTCAGTTTTAAATTAGTTATTACATTACAATTTTATAAGTGTAAGCTAAATTTTGAAAAAAAAAATTAATAATTTGTATAGTACTAATATTATTTTAAAATTTCATAAAAATTTAATAATTTGTATAATCCTAGTATTAATAATATATCACAGTTAAAAACTAAAAAAAAATAATAATTATTTTGTCTTATGAGAAATTTTTTAATTTTGAGCAATAATAAAACAATATCGATTTGATTATATAACTTTAAAGCAGTGATAATTCTATCAATTTTTTTAATTGGTCAATATAATTAATTAAGTCAATCATTAAATAATGTAATGATTTTATGTAAAAATTTGATGCTATTTCTTTAATAGATTTAAATTTGTAATCTCACATTCAAAAATTTAAGACCATTATATTATTAATTTATTATTGATACTTATAATTTCATTGGTGATAATGTTAAATTTATAGTATCATATATTATAGTTTATTTTCAATCAATTTTAAGCATTAATTTTTATAATTTTAATCATAAATAAAGTAAAAATATAATAAAAATTTTAAAAAATTTTGAGATACTACAAATTAGTTTAAGATGAAAATATATATATTTTAATTATTTAAAAATAAAAAATCTTCAAATATCCGTTCCATTCCGTTCCGTATCGAACCGTCCCGTTAGGTCCGAATCTCCGTACCGAACCATCCCGAAAAATTGGAACGGATTGATACGGAGATTATTATATCAAGGTACGGTTCCGGAGATTTTATTTTAAAATATTCGAAATTCGGTTCGGTTCTGGAGATTTTTAAATCTCTGAATTTCCCCCAACCGTGCTCACCCCTAAAAAGCACTTGTGTACCAACCAACTATTTTTCCTACTGATACAAATGATATTAGTTTGCTAATCATTTTTAAAAATTTATGATAATAACGATCGATTCAGACTGATTTAATCCGATTTTATTACACTAATATAATACGTAAAACTGTTATTTAATACTATACTTCCAGCTCATCTTCATTTCCTAATCAAGCCCTCTTTCTTATATTGTGATTGTATGATGTATGTAAAGAGAGTACAATAGTATGATCTATTTACATGGGTCCGTTGCAATGATCGTATCAATTTTACCCTATAAATGAAATTTGAAATAGTTATTTAGTCACATCTCAAAAAATGTATTATGACGTACATTTCAATTTTGATTTTTTTTATAAAATAAAAAATTTTGAAATTTTAATTGAAATTGTCAGTACTATTTTAATTGAAATTGTCAGTACTGTCGGACAAAAATAATAGTAAATTGAATAAAAATGTAACTATTCAACTTATTTGTTATTTTTGTTTCTATTTGCATCTTGCTTTTTTTTATACATTTTGGGGACAGTTTTTTTTTCTAATATATACACACACAAATAAATATAAAAAAAAATAAAGAAAAAACGTATTCACACTTTAAAATTATAATAATTTTAAAAATTTAAACTAATTTTTACTTTTTTATCTAATATGCAGTAAAAGTACACAAATATCTTGGTGGTGTGATTGTTTATAAGAGTTTGTCTCACATTAGAGATCCCCGAATTGAACTTGGGGTCCAGGCCATTTTTAGGTTTTTAATTATTTGCTGCTATAAGTTACTTAGAAATGTTTAGGCGGTGTGGTTGGCTATCATGCCTGTTTCACCTTAGAGGTCTCTGGATTGAACTCGGGTACAAGCTTTTTTTTTTTTTTTTTTAATTTACTATGTTTTAATTTTTGTTGCTATAATCTGTTTTTTTAGTTAGTTAATTACTATTATTTGTAGTTTTATTGGCAAAAAATTCATTTTGACTAAAATAATGATGTCAAATAGCAGTTTCTATAATTAAACACAATGCAGTTGCAATTAACTAACTAAAAAAAATTTATAGTATAAGCCCTGTGCAGCAATTCAAAATAATCAAGAAAATTAATCTATAAAACTATTAAATCCTACTGTTATACGAGTCGGCAATTGTTAACTAAGATAAGGGCGGGTCAATGAGTTGGCAACAGACCCGAGGTTTAATTTTTTTTTTTTTTTTTTATGGTTCAGTGTTTAGATAATCTGTATGTTCGCTACAGCAGAAGATCAAGAAAGGTGGCATAATAATAATTTATAAGACATACCAATTGCATGTATTTGACAAAGTAGAAATTGAAATTGTAGAATAAGGATTCATGTACTATTTGCTATTTTTTACCAATGGAAAGCCATGCTTCCAATGATGAAAAGACTACAAGGAAATGCTAAAAATTCACAAATCTAATTTTAGTATTTAAGAATAACTTACGAGATCTATTGACTTCAATTTTATTTACTATTATTTAACGAATTAAGTTGAAATAATATTTTATTTAATAAAATTTAAATCAAAATCATCTGAAGGAACTAAAAATTATAATTTTCAATATGTTTATGTAATAAACTCACTAGACCTAGTGCATATGTAATAGATTTGCTGCATTGGGCAACTCCACAAACCTGATATTGGCAACTCCACGCTTGCAGCATATCAGCTTCAATGCACATTGATCCAAGTCTTGACCAAAACCTGATAGCTTCAGTGTCTTAAAACACACACAACCAAAATCACAATTCACAAAGCACGTTCAGCGAGCGGCCAAAAAATAACCAAACGTAATACATGAAATTTAGGTTACCACTACGTTGTCAAGTACAACATATACTCGAATATGACAAAGCAAGTACAGATAAGAGAGGTTCGCAACAGTATGACCTCTAACCTTGATAAATATTCTCAATCCATCTCCTCAGTGCACAACCATGTAATACTAAGATTGTGCAAATATGAATAATGAAAACAAAGATTCCACCTATTAACTGAGCAGAGACAAGGTACATTTCAGCTCAAAACAATAAACAAGCCTTCTTTGTCACCTATATCTCTGCTCTCTAGTTTTGGTTGTAATTCACCCTACTCCCTAGGCAAACACCTTCCAGAGGCGGTAGTCACACAACCTGTGTTGTGATTCACCACTGTAAGCCATACACTCTGATTCTCAAACATAGGATCATAATCTTTGCACCCATCCTCTTGTGATGTGACTCAGTCTGATAAGCCTGCCTTCCTCTTGAGGTGAAGCTTGAAATCCATGATATCACCCTCCCATCGTGTAACAGTTTGATTTTCACAAACCCAAATCTCCTCCGCCACCTGATTTATAAGCCTGAAATCATGACTAACAAGAACCATACCCCCATCCCATTCATTCAACGCTTCAGCAAGAGAATCAATAGTCTCAATATCCAAATGATTTGTTGGCTCATCCAACAGCAACAAGTGGGGCTGCCTATAAGCTAACCAAGCAAAAATCACCCTGCTCCTTTGCCCATCTGACAAATTCCTCATGGGCATCACCTGGGCTTTGCCAGTCAACCCAAATTTCCCAATTGCTGCTCTCATTCTTTCTTCCTCATTCCCTGGATACTCTTTGATCATATATTGTAGTGCAGACAAGTCTAGGTCAAGTTTCTCAGCCAAGTGCTGATGAAATTGCGCAATCCTCAAGTGATTGTGCCGCCGAACCATGCCATCAAGAGGAGCCAAATCCCCTGTCATAAGCTTCAGCAGCGTGCTTTTCCCAGCACCATTGGGCCCAACAAGAGCAATCCTGGAGTCAAGATCAACCCCAAAGTCTATGTTCTTGTAGATGAGACTGTCAGGAGTATAGCCAAATGTAACTTCCACAAACTGAAGCACTGGAGGTGGAAGCTTCCCAACATCAACAAAACGGAAGACCAGAACCTTGTCTCTAACCACCTTCTCCGTAAGCCCACCCCGCTCCATTTTTGCAA
Source organism: Reutealis trisperma (assembly GCA_947687605.1). Lineage (NCBI taxonomy): Eukaryota > Viridiplantae > Streptophyta > Magnoliopsida > Malpighiales > Euphorbiaceae > Reutealis > Reutealis trisperma. The sequence continues at coordinate 2,178,299 of CANTUT010000112.1, forward strand.
GGGTTTTCTCCTTGCTCTGTGCTTGACGAGCTAATTTTGCTGAACCGTGCCCAAATCTGGCAATGTACTCCTTCATTGAAGCAATCTGCTCCTGCTCCCACCTGTACTGTTTCATCTGATTTTCCTCCAATTCAGCCCGGGTCTGAACATATTGATCATAGTTTCCAGTGTAGGTCTTCAATTTCTTGTTTTGCATGTGTATGATATTTGTACAGATGCCATTCAAGAAATCCTGGGAATGCGACACCACAACTAGAATGCGGTCAAATTTCTTCAGTGTTTCCTCCAACCAGACACAGGCTTCCAAATCTGTCAAAATCGGGGGGAAAAAAAATCAATCATTAACTTGCCACTCGTTCAAAGATTTTAATGGAGTCTTAACACACCCTCCAGATAACTGCTTCCAACAGATGTTAAAAAGTTAAATGTGTTATCTAACAATTAAATTTCCACTCACTCTACAGAGAATAGTACATAGATAGTAGGCCAGAATATTCCACATTTTACTCCAGGTACAATAAATATCATTACAAATAGCAGACATGTTAAAACCCACAAAATCATGAAATTCTAAAACCATTAGGTTACCCAAGAGTTATAAAATATGATAATTCTGCATTTAAAATAATATTAACAGGTTTATCCAAAAGTAATCCATCAAAGGGGTTTCAGAAGAAAGAAGAAAATAATATAAGAATTTGTCCCACATGCTCATCCATACAAGTCAGACTTATCCATGGTAAAGAAAATAAAGAAGATGGAACAACTGATGCCCAATTCACAGATAACTAGGAAATGCAAAAAAAAAACAAAGAGAGAGAGAGAGAGAGAGCGAGTCAATCCTAACCAAATATGTACACCATGCAATAGCTCAGAAATATTTTGATATAGCGAATAGCATTAGCACAAACAGAAGCTTACCCAGATGATTGGTAGGTTCGTCAAGCAAGAGGATTGTAGGGTTCATAAACAGAGCCCGAGCTAATGCAATCCTCATTCTCCAGCCACCAGAAAAATCTCGGGTCTTCTGTGCCTGCATCGACTTATTAAAACCAAGACCATACAAGATCTCAGCAGCACGTTTTTCTGCAGTAGATGCATCCATAGCCTCCAAACGTTCATAGACACGTTCAAGGGTCTCTCCACCTCCATCATCCTGCAGCCAAGCCAAATAAATAAGTTTTGAGTCATGATAATATTCAAGCAGTACCTAATTTTATAACACAAGGTTGTTTAGGCACATCCACACACCTGTGCTGCTAGGATCTCAGCTTCCTTTTCTAATTTCAACCTCTCCTCGTCACAGCTAATAACAACCTCAAGTGCAGACATGTCAGATGCTTCAATTTCTCTACTGAGGTGATATATATCCATGTGCTCAGGAATTGGTAGTTCCCGGCAACCTATCGCAGTTAACAAGGTTGATTTCCCACATCCATTTAATCCTAGTAACCCATATCGTCTGAAATACAACAGAATGAACAAAGGAAAAAAAAAATTCCATCATGCAAAAGTTCCAGAAGGATTAGTATATAGTTGAATCACAAGGTATCATTATCAAACCTGCCATAATTAAGCTCAAGCAAAGAATCAACAATGAGATCATGTCCATGGAAAGTAACAGATAAGGACTCAATCTGCAATGAACAAATAATTTAGTTAATCATCAATATCATTTTCCATGCACAAATTCAACTCCATACATAAGAACAGAAATCCGCATCACTCAATATTACCTCCTCCAGGTAGTGCCCACAAGGACGAAGAACAATTGCTTACATTCACAAGGAAAATTTCTAGTAATTAAACGAAGCATCAAGAGTTGTCAGCATGCAGCCGCTCTCGCCTAGGCACTTGACTAGGTACACCAAGCTAGCAACAATAAGCTAGTAGTGAGACTCATTACTGCCAGAATTATCCACATTACTTAAAAACCTTATTTTTAGTTCTAACATTCTTTTTTCTTCTACGTAAATACCTAAGTTATGAATGTAGGAACACATTAATCTATGAGAAAATTCCACCCACCATTTTATTATTTAGTACAAACAATTTTATTACATTAGGTATCTAAAGCGTACCATATATGGTAATATGCACATGCCCAAGTGCGAGGTGCTGCATCCAATAATAATTGGCCACATACATTCATACAATAAAAAGAGTTTCTAATTCTAGATCCAGCATTATTAAAACAGGACATCCCTACTTGCCTATATATATACAAGCATTCCACTCCCTATATCATTCCATTTACATATAATTTGGAAAAAAAAAAAAAAGCTACAAACAAAAAGAAAAATAACAAAACAATAAATTCCATAAAAATCTCAGAATCTTCACATTTGCATAAGATCCTTATTATAATTAAGAAGATCAAGATCAAAGGTAACAACTTACACGAATATCTCTGGAAAGAGGATGCGAACAAAGCACACCAGTACAAGTCCGATCCGATATCTGAATAGCCTCAATCCCATTCGACAATTTATCAACACTTGTATCATCAGCCACCACCGCCGCAGCAGCTTTAGATGATGCAGCTGCAGCAGCTGCTTTCCCACCTCTCTTGGCCGCCGCCGCTGCCTTCTTTTGTGCGGCCTTCTTCTTGCTAGCGTCAGACACCATTCTCAAAACCTAAAATACAAATCCAAATCCAAAAAATAAATATATTTAAAAAAATTCAAAAAAAAACATAGATTAAAAGTTTTGAAAGAAAACGAACCTTCAAGAAATGATCTGAAGAGAAGTGAAGTATGGATCTAGGGTTACAGTGAGTTCGGTGCTGCGTGTGGTTAGACGAACAAAACCCGATGGTTAGGGTTATGGAAAGAGGGTTTGTTTTGCAGAAGGAATTTCGGTATTTATAGAAGAAAGTAAATTAAAATATGACACGTGTACGGTAGTTTTTTAAGGTGTTCGAAGACACTCTTTTAGACTTCGCTAGTTACGTAACTGAATTATCCTCAGAGTCGGTCTGCTCTGGTCCGGTTCGGTTTTTCTATTTTCTCCACGTTATAGAAAACGACGGTTTTCAATTATGACATTGATATCCAAGCCCAAGTTTCTTGGGCTTAGGCCCAAAGTGCTCCTGTTGGGCTCTTGATTTTCTGCAAGTAACAATAAACGACGACGTTTATGCTTGTGACATCCAAGCCCAAGTTTAGAGAACCTACACCCAGTTCTTTTCTTCAAACTCGTTTTTGCTATGTTTTTTCTTGTGATTAATAGTTTTTAACACTGGTTCAAGCACTCTCTTCCTCTCGGTCGAGCTTTCTAGGAGTGAAAGAACCAGTTTGTCTCTGTTTTCTCGGTTCCAAATCAGGTAAATTTGTTTAATTTCTGTGTTTTCTTTTCCAAAGATTCTACCTTTATCAAATTTCTAATAATAATGGTAGAATCTTTAGCTCGTTTTGATCAAGTTCTTGAACTCATCTTTCTTTTTTGATTGAATGTGGGTTTTGTTAGGTTTTAGGAGAAATTTTGATTTTGGTAATTGGGTATGTGTGAATTGCTGGTTCATTTACTTAGATGATACACACAGCTAACCAGTTTCTCCTAACTCGACCTTTTCATTTTGAGCTAATGGCAAAATAAATTCTAAACCATACTCTCTTTTTTTTTTTCCAGTTGTGATAGTTATTGCAGATTGAATCTATATGAGCAATAAATTGAGTTAAATTTGTTGCTAATAGTTAATTTTATGAAACGCTTTTTATTTCAAAGACTTCATTTTGATTTTACTGAAGCTGCTTATGGAAATTATAATATAATTAGCTATTAAGTTTGTTCTTGAAACTGTAAATTCTTAGATTTTAGACTTACTGCATCCTTATGCCTTTGAGTTTTCTGTTAGATATTCAAGTTCAAATATCAGATGTAACATATGCCCATACCATATTCTCTATTTTGCTTCCTAGAAGGCTTTACTTCCTGAATTCTTCCAATCCAACGTCAGTTTGGGAGGTGTTTGTTAAAATAATTAGTTCTGTTCATTTGGGAATGTTCTGCCAATATCATACATGATTCCTATCCAGCATTTGGATTTTTGTGGATTCCTAACAGTTCGTAGGTATCTCAAACCACAAAACCAGTGGAATAATCTTTGAAAACTTTGGAAAATTGTTAAGTCTGAGCCTGTGGGATCACACGAGTATTCGGTACTAATTCATAAATTCGTGTAACCTGGACCTTATATAATATTAGTATGCTACAATTTTTATATGCTTGATACAGTTTTTATGGCATATTCTATCTATGTTTGCCATAAATAACTATATAGCTTTATGCTTATTATGACATACCTTTATCCATAAAGGACCTTATTCACAGAAATTTTACCAATTGTTGTATTACTTACGTTAATAATACCAATGACCTCAGTCCCAAGGCTTAAGGAATTTTTTAATAGTTGAGACTGCGCAGAAGTTCATCTTAATGATTCTACTGCTATTAAGCCTCCTTACTATGATATACCTGTGGAGGAGTGGGGTGGCTATACAATGTTGAGCAATCGTTCAATTCCATTCTATCCATAACACTTCAAGTTCCAATAATATTTATTTCCAGGATCTACGATAGCCATCTGTGGTTCCCATGTGTGAGCATGCGTTTCCTTTTTTTTTTTTTCCTTTTTCCTGTAGCTTTGTAGCTCTGTTCAGGTATCTTAAAGATGTTTGCTACATTTCATTTTTCATACATGCTTAACTACTATCAGATTAACAATTATGTAAGCTTTCAACTTGAGCAACCATTTGTTTGTTATCCTCTTGGCTCCAAATGACATAGAAATGTCACCCTTAATATTGCAATTATAGTGAAAATTTGTTGGTAGCTGGTGAGTAAGAAGGGACAACTAAAGAAATGGATAAAGTGCAGAAGTAGCCATGTGTGTTTGTTACTTGCATGAGATAAGTTTGAATCATCTTGCTTGATAAATCTTTTGAAATTAAGAAACCATGTCATCACTCTGGTTTTAACAGCTAAGATAGTGATGGCGTGACGTATGTACTTTTTTGAATTGATGAGTAACGTTTTCTTTTCTTCTTTCCTGAGATGTATTGCTTGTTTCATCGTCTGTCCTACTCCTATTGTTGCTAAATTTCCAAAACTGATAATTGTTTTGCTGTTAAACCATATGTCAGGAGAGTCAAAAGGATGACTGTTTTGAAAAGGTATGTGTTGCGGTTGTTTATATCATTAAAGTACATTACAGCAAATGTTGTGGACAGAAACAATGGGAGGATTGTTGCAACAGCATCAACAGTTGAACATTCCATCAAGAACACACTTGAGTGTGGTCGGTCCTGCAATGCCAAAGCAGCAGCAGTTGTCGGAGAGGTGTTAGCTATGCGACTCAGGATAGAGGGTCTTGAAAAGGGAGACGGAAGAGGAATTCATGTTGACGCAAACAAAGAGGTCGAAAGGAAAGGTTTTAAAAACCAAACCAAGATCTGGGCAATTGTTAATGCCCTTAAAAACAACGGAGTTAAGGTTATTTTGGATGATAATGATGGTAACACATCTAGAACAAATTTCCCATAAACTTTTCCGAGTTTTCATAATTTATTTTTGGGGTGGAAGGTAGCATGTATATTATTTTCCAGGAAAGAATGGAAAGATGCAGTGCTGCATTTACATTTGCACCTCTCATGTTTGAGATACAAAGTGGGGAAGGACTAGTTACACTTGCAAGAACATATTATCTGATACTGAACATTGAATATTGATCCTGATAAAGAAAATTATTGCAAGATCTTATGATTCATGTCATGAACATCCACATTCAGCCATAGAAAATGTGAATATTCAGTCAACCAGTCCAAATGGGGCAAAATCATGGACTTCAACAATAATTAAACGCAGATGGTTGAATGTCATTCGCCCTTTTTTTTTTTTTTCCATTTTTTTCTTAAGAATGACTATGATGCACTTATGTCAGTCATAGCTTTAAGCCTTGTTCTGAAAAAAATTCTTGCAAATAAGAAGACAATTAAAGATGTTTGGTTCTAACTTATCAGGAAGGCATTTACAGAAAGCTCAATTGCCTAAATCAGTCCAGTGCAAATGATCTGTCTAGCAACAATAAAGTCTAAAAACTTGAAAATATGACATTGTGGAGTCTTTTCAAGTCTACCCATTTTATAAAAAAATAAATAAATAAAAAGCTTGATTCGTAGTATATTTTTCAGCTGAAACTTTATTTTCATGCTTCCCTATAATGCTCTTTTGACAGTAAGGTAAAGGGTCTCCTTTTCATTTTTCAGGTTTGAGTCAACAAAGTTGAATTTAATCTATCAAAAATAAAATAAAATGAAATGAGCTTATTAATGACCTAAGTTTCATTGCACTTTCTATTTTTTTTTTTTTTTAAATATTTGAAATTGGTCCGTGCATAAAATCATGCAAACAATTTTTGCTCACTTGCTATATTTATTTTTATAATTTTATTCTCAATATTTTTAAATCTTTTTTTTATGCATTATTTGATTTATAAAAACTGTATATTATATGATTATAATTAATATTATATGAAAATATTAATAAACCATGCAAGCTAATCTATACTCCTCTATTATATATAAAATTCTCTTAATGTTAAGAGTTAAGACTTTTGAATTATCTATTAAAAACATGATTTTTAATACCAAAGATAAAAAGAATCTTCTTATTTTTAAATTGATTGGTTTAATATATCAAAAACGATATAATAAAAAAGAAAAAAGAAAATTTCAAATATAAATAAAAGTTTTATTCTAATTATATTATAATTCATATTTTAATAATAATTGTGATAAATAATTTTACTATAAATACATATTCATAAAAACATTATTTTTCTCGTATGCGTTTTTGTTTCACAATATCAGCCTTTTATATTCATTCAATCAAAAGATCAATCTTTCATATTTCATATGGTATATTTTTTTATGGATATTTTTATTAGTTTTAGTTTAATTTTCATTTTTTGTGGATATTTATTAATTTTAACTTAATTTTACATATTAATAGCTTTGTTTTTACATAATAATAGCTTAATTTTATATTTATATATTTATTTGTATAAATTAATTCTTCAAATTTATTTTTTATTAGTTTTTTAAGTTTAATTTTTTTTTATTTTTACATGTTAATAGCTTATTTTTATATTTTATATTATGTATTAAATTTGTGTGCATTTCAATGATTTTCTTTTATGATTTTATGTAAATGATGATTCACAGCTTATTGCCACTAACAAATTTGAAATTTCATAAAAAGAATGAAATATTTAATGCTATAAATCTAAAAAAAAAAATTCACATTTATGAAAAATATATATAAACCGAAAAATTTAATTTAAAAATCTTTCATTGTTTTGATTTGTCTTTCTTATTGTTTATAAAGAATAAATAAAAACATCAATCAACTATTTTTTTTATTTTTATTATTATTGAACGTGTTATTCTTCTATGTTGAGCATTTTTCTTATTTTGTTTTTCATGTATCATTTTAATTATTAATAGATTTTTTTTTTTATTAATGTTGTTACTTTCCTTAACAAGTTGAAATAAAAGGTAAAGTCAAGGACAAGAGTAATTAAATTTTTGCTTTTTTTTTTTTTTAACACAAGTCTTAGAATTCATTTAATACGAGAGATTTTATAAAATTTATGAATTTAAACTAAATCCATCATTTGGTAATTCAAGAGATGGTTAAAAATTTATAAATTTTGAAAAATCTTTCATATTCTAAAATTTTTCATTTTGAATATTTTAATTTCATTTTTTTTTTATTTCAATATTACCCCTAACAATCTATTAATTTTATAATCAATCCAAACGGTGAAATTTTAAAAATTTATGAATTTCACAATAAATAAATTTAAAATCCATGAATTTTATTAAATTTATGGGTTTAAAAATCTTTCAACTCAAACGAAATCTTAATTTTATTTCGTCTACTTTATCTTTTCTTTTTGAACAAATTATACTTCAAATTGTATTTATTTTTAAATTTGTTAATCTTAATTGAAAGCTTGAAAATATTAACGAGTAATTAAAATATTCATAATGTATTTTTATAATATTATATTTTAAATTTTACATGCAAATAGATTTTATATAAATTTGAATTAGTAAATTATTGCTATGATTGCTTCAGTATTTATAGTTTATTTTATTGATTGAATAGAAATAATAATTATTAATGTGAAAATTTTTTATTGACTTATTTTTGTGTTTTTGGAAAATTGATCACTCTTATTGAAGTTGTTTCTATTATTTATACTGTTAATTATGAGCAATAAATTTTGTGTGCCAAATTGAAGAGAAAACTCTCATTTACTAAATCAATCAAATTTCGTAAAATGATTCAGTAATTCTCAGGGTTACTAACCCTTATATCTATCTTAGCAATATTATTAATATAATTTATTTTTTTTAAATTTTATATCAATTTTATTAATTTAATTTATTTGAACTTCACTCTCTATAGTCATTTACTCTTAAGGTTAATCAATCAAATTCCATCTTAATAAAGAATGATTCAGTAACTCTCAGAATAACTAACTCTTATATCTATCTCAGTAATACTATTAATATAATTTAATTTTTTTTTAATTTCATATCAATTTTATTAATTTAATTTATTTGAATTTTCCTCTTCAGGGTCATCCAATTTAAGGGTCAATTAATCAAATTCCAAATCTTAATCAAATAATGTCACCTTATAGGGCACCTTTTTTTTTTTTTCTTTTTTTCATGGCTTGGTGTGATGGAAAAGTATTAAAGTGACAAATGACAATCAAACTTTGAAAATTTTGTCCCTAAAAGGGTTACTTTCATAGCATTGCTTTTCCTAAGCAGGGCACTAACTTCATTCACAGCAAGTTGCTTATGGACACATCCACCTTCAATCATTCGTTCAATTGTGTATGAGTAATTTGATGGTCGAATATTTATCTTATAATATAAATAAAATAAAAATTTAAATCATAAAAATTATTAACTTGCATTTTTAAAAAAAAAAATTAAAAATTTATAATGTATAAAAAAATAAAAATGGATTTTCATGCACCATCTCGTCTTAATTAGATTTTTTTAATTTTATACATTTTTATAAATTTAATGAACTTCGCCTTCTGTTTTTTAGGAAAAAAATGAAGACGACTTTTGATCATACTTGATCAATATATAAAGGAATGGGTTGGATCTTCTCTTCTTGGGTCTGAGCCTAATACCTGCAAAGGAGAAGAAAAAGGATCAAGGAGGAGTCAAGCCCTTAGCCTGGCTAGAACCCTCCGACGATCAAGTCAGTAATCTTTTCAGAGTATTTTGGTGATAGAAAGAAGGTGAGAGAGTGCAGAGTTCCAACTACCTGTATTTAGACTTTCCTTTCCCTTTTGTATGATTTCTGGGTTAAGTACGTCTGACACCTTTCTTTTGAGAAATGACGTCCTCTGTCATTTGACCATGCCGATTGGTGAGAGTTGGTAGCAAGCGCATATCCCTTATCCCGTCCCTAGAGATATCTGGTAAAGGGGGTGTTAGGGCATGGTGCAGATTGTCTAAGAATTGGTCCTCCTGCTGGATGACTGGACATGTCATCAGAGGGCTTCGGCCCTTACTTGTTCAGTAAGTCATCCGGTGGATGAAGGAGGGGAGTGGCATCTAATCCGAAAACTTTTGGACTTAGGTCGTTCGAGGGTCCAGCCAATTGGCCTTTTTTCCTTTCATCATAGCCTCTGGAGGCCTCATAATGGGCCTGGACTACAGAATGGTCCAAATCTCTCTTGAGAGTCACTTTTATCCTTCATCAACTTTCATTTACAAAGTCTGTGAATAATTTTCTATCTATACTCGATTACATTCTTTGACTTGTATTTTGTGTAATTGAACTTTTGACTAGTAAGACAAGAAGTAAGAAAATGTAATCCTTCATATATTGCTCGAAAATTTAATATTAATTAAAATAACATTGTATTCAATGCATGACGATAAAGTTAGTATAAGATTCAATCAATTAAATTTCAAATAAATTAAGTTATAAACCTAAATTAATTGTTACCCATAGTCTAAGTTCAAGATGGATAGAAATAATTTTTACGCATCGTATTAAGTTTATTTTTTTAATTCGTTGAAAGCAAATTATCTATTCAAAATGAAGAAAAATGTTCATTTATGATTTGACTGCAATATCTAAACATTAATTAATAAGAAGAGAAAAAAAATTGCTATCAACCAAACTAATCCTTGATATTATTTTAATCCTTATTATTATTATTATTATTATGTATAAAAAATAAAAAAGATCTTGAGATTTTATTCCAATTGAGATTAAAAAAAATAAGAAAGAAAAATTTAATTTGAAATTTTGCTTTCTTAAAACTCGTAAAAAATAAATCTAAACTTGGTAGACATGTAAATTAATATATTGGAACTAAAAATAAATAAATAAAAACCTCATGTTAATCTACCCTAATATATTTCAAACTGAACAAAACAGTAAATCAGTCTCCTAACTAATTCACAGTTTGATCGGTTTGATCAATCCAAACAGTTCTTTTTATTTTTTGTTTATTTTTAATTTTTCATATCAAAATGATATCTTTTTTATAGATCTAAATTTTTAGGTAACCAAACTGAATCAATAGTCAATTTTCAATTTAATCGATCAAATTATTATATTTAATTTGATTTTTAAAACACTAATCTGCCCACAATTTTGAGTGAAGCTTTTGCTTTAAAGTTCTAACTTCATTTATAGATATCTCATGCTCTTTCATTTCCTCTTCCTTTTTCCACTTTTAAGGCGAGGGTTTGGGCCAGTCAAAGCAAGCTATGATGAAGATAACTGAAAATTGCACAAACATACAAAATAAATAAATTTGATGCACCATTAAGCATTATGACCTAGATTCTTTCATCTCCAAATACAAATGATATCTATCTTTGTTCAACGTTTTTGACACCACCAAGAGGTTTTGTGCTTCTTCCTTCAAACAATCATGACTCAAAGCAATAATTTCGTAGCATGTCAATAAAGATGAATTTTAATCTCTTAGAATTAGCTCATCAATTGATATTTCTATAAAAAAAAAAAAAAAAATAGTACATTCAATACTTTAAATTCTATTTTTTTAATTTTTTATATTTTATATAAAATAAATATTCAATTAATAAATATTAAACTAAAAGTATATTAGAATCTTTACACTTAATAAAATAACTGATATATTCACAGTGACAAAATTTTTAAATTTTTTTATAAAAGTTAAATTTCTCATGTCATAATTTATATCAAGATACTATATATAATTAAGTCAATTTTTATATTTAAAGAAAAATTTCACTTAAAATAAGAGGTCAAATATAATATACAGATAAATGTTTATAATTTCACTTAAATATTTTTATATCTCAGCTTCATAGTATATATTCATGATAAAATTTTAAAATATTAATTAATAATTGATTTAATGTATATAAAGATAATTACAGAACAGTAACTAAAAGATTTTCAAATTGAATTAAGTGTTTTCATTATAAAGTGGTGCTACTTTTCCTACCAATAATGTGATTTTTGCTATTTCAATAATAAACTAACAATGAAAAGGTCTTTGTTATATATGTAATTAAACACCTATGAAAAAGACTTTTCAAATCAAAATTAATCTCCTTTATAATCCCACTTTTTTTTTTTAACTTTACAATATAGCGTTATTGCCCTATCCATACTCACATGGGATTGAGCTTATGCAATCATCACATTATAAAGAAAAAGGAATGGAAAGAGTTCTTTGATCACATGTATTTGGAATCTAAATACAATTTTTATTTTTTATTTTTCTTGAAAATACACACAAATATAAAGCATATATACCAACTTCTTTACAAAGTAAATTAATTGATAGAGACTAGAGTATCCTCATTTTTATTCTTCTTTGCCAAGTAAATTAATTTCAATTTTATATTGATAGAGACTAGCTAGAGTATGCTCATATTTATTCAATTTGAAGTTGACCCCAATTTGTTGAGTCTTTTTAATTAGGAAATTAAGAATATTCCTTCATTTTCTTTGATTTTTTTTTCTACAACCCACCGACACATTTTGCTTAATCTCGATCAAATTTAATTTAAAAATTATAAATACATATAAATAGTAATGGTTAATATAAATGTATATGTAAATTAAACCCACCCTGAAATTTTTTTTTTCAACTCATTTAAATAAAAGATCCAATTTGATAAATTTTAAATATTAGAATTATCCCACATCGCTCGTTAAGTTAGTAGTTAGCTATACTATATATAATATGAATTAGACACCTTATTTTTTTTTTAGCTAGTTTTTAAAAATGAATTCTATTCAAACGCATTTGACATGGTATTAGAATCTCAACCAAATACTTATTATGTACTAATATTATCTTGTGTCCACCATATAGATCACTTATTGTCAAGTTATAAATTTCATATGCATTTCATGTTATAAATTTTACGTGTGCTTCTTAACATAAATTTAATATTCAATTATATAACGTGTTAATCCAGCTAAATTAGTGGCTTGTTATACTGTATATAATATGAATTGGATGTTCTCTTTTTTTTAGTTAATTTTTGGTAATGAATTATATTCAAACTCATTTGATATTAAAAATGAAATGAAAATATTCTTGATCATTTAGATAAAAGAAAAAAAGAAAAAAAAGGTGACTTACTTTATTATTTATTATGAGTTTCAATTTGTGATAGATCAATAATTCTACATTTATATATATATATAAAAAACATTAATTACATATTGGTATACATGTATAGAATTATATACAGGTCAAAGAAAATTTGGAATTAGTGAAGCCACTGAGAGATTTGCTTATAATTCATGACACCACCAAACTCAATTATATAAGATTTGATCAATAAAAGTATTTTTGTTTTTATTTGTTGCCAACCTTTTTTCCATTCCTTTGTGGAAGTTTCTTGTATCTTTCACAAATTCAAACAAAAGAAAAGAAAAAAGAAAATTATGAAAGGTTTATGGTATAAGGGTTGGATTTTATTTTTGAATGGATAAAATTAAAAACATTTTATTTTATTATAATGAATATTTTTAGTTTTAAATTTAAAAAAATATTTTTAATCTTGGAGAGGCCAAAAAATTAAAAATATAATTAAATTATTTTAAAAAATTTAAATATATATAATATTTATTAAAAAGACCATGCCCCTCCATATCCTTATAAAGATTCATCTTTGTCGATGAGTTTGGCATATGGCATCATGATGAATATCACATACATGCATGATGTGCATAGCACACACATGATATGATTTTTGCACGTCCTTGTACTAATAGGGCCACATGCACCTGTACACACACCAAAAGGAAAAAAAAAAAAGACTTGTGATTGCTACTTTGCTGAGTGCTAAATGCTCTTTTGTTCTTTCAAGATTATCATTCATCAAAGCTAATTTGTGCCTTTTTTTAATCTTGATTTATACAAATAAACAATAATTTTACTTCTTTTTATAATGATTTTTTTTAAATTTAAATTAAAATTAAAATCTACAAATCACAATCTTTCATATCTATAAATATCACTTTATAAAATCAAATTTTAAGTTTCAATTTATAAAAAAAATTACGGCGTGAAAAACTAAATTTTTAATATTTTTAAATTTATTTAAGTAATGAGCAGGCATAAACAGCTGATGAGTAAGTATAAGTACTAATATTTTTTTATTTTTTAAATATAAGAGAAGAGAAATTGATTTTAAATTTATTATTTAAAGAGATATGTAGTTATTGTTATATTATATTTCGATGGGCATAAGAACTTATATTTTATTAATTAGACACATGCATTCGTTGGTTAATCCATTATTTTCTATGAAATATGTTAAATTATCAATTTGATCAACCCCAAGACGGGGCTAAAGTTTTATTTATTTTAAAGAAGGAGAGGAAAGAGCAAGGAAAATTCTTTGGCCTACACCACTATTTTGTGTTCATTTTAGCAATGAAAAAGTGCACAAGAAAGCCAAAAAAACTGAGTCTAGACTCTGCATGGCAGTAGTATAGTGGGGATAATTCATAGCACTCAAATCATGACGCCTATCTGTAGTTGTACTAAAGCTCATCATGACATTTAAAAATTAGGGGCAATAATTTTACCCATTTTTTTTTTTTTTTTGCCTTCTTAATTTTACCATCTTGTGTAAATTTCAAAGTACAAAACCCTTACTGAAAATAAATAAAAATAAAATAAATAAATTTGTGAGTCTAGTACTGGCCTACAAAATGCATGTGGCCTTATGCGGGGGTGGTTTTCGTTGAAACTCCACTTATGACTCCACATCCACCACCATCCAGCCAACCCAAGTTCCAGGAAAATGCTTCACATTTTGTTCTTTTCCACTTGCTCTTTGCTTACTAGTACCCTTTGCTGCTGCTGCTACTACCCTTAAAGAATAGGACAACTAACCTTCCAAAAAGGAACAGCAGCAAATTGATAGTATACCCTCTATAATATAATTATATTATACTATATATATATATATATTAAACAATTAGCCCTATATATGGCTACTGTAATGCACGAATCATCCTTCAAGGCTCATCAGGACAACTAATAAAGACACCTAAGATAAGGGATAGGCGTGTTTCGCAGTTATTCATAGACTAATTTTGTCAAATAATTGGTAGGTGACAAACCCTATGACTCCAAAAAAAAAAAAAAAAACCCACCTTCAAGAGGGTAGGATGAAACCCATATGTCTAGGACACTGCCTTAAATATGTGGGAAATTTTTTGAATTTTTGTTTGTATGGTTTGGATTATTTGAGCCAAAAGGATGTTGATGGTTCTGCTCTGCAAATACAAGTTGTTATGTTACATTTGTTACATAAAAGTTCATGTGAATTGCCGAGTAATGTTTGGTGATTGAGAAGGATAGAAAAAAATCATGGTTGGAAATTCAAAACAAAAATATTAATAATAAAATTCCGACTCAATATTCTTTTCATTTTATTAAGAGTTGTTTGGTTAACTCATACGGGATACATAATTAATGAGAACGAATCAAATTATAATTAGTAATTAATGATCAATAATTAGAGATTCAAATGCTCAATTTTCAATATTAATATCCCAAATGTTAGCTCATTGAATTTGATTTATGACAATATATTTTATATATTATCATTTTTTAAAGCAATTCTAAGAATATACTTTCATAATCAATTTGTGTATTCAAGAATTATCTTAATTGAACATCATACAATATAAGTAAATAATTAAAGTAGATGATTAACATATTAAAAATTCTATTTCGTATACTCACTGCATTCTGAAAAAAGTGACAAAAATTAAAAATCATCATTTTTACAATAATAATAATTATCATTAATTACCAAAAAAAATCTTATTAATTACAGTATAAATTTGAGAAACATGTCTGATACTTAAAAAAAGAAAAGATAAATTAGTCATTTTATTATTTTTTTTATTGAATTGCTAAACAACCACTTATTATGAATAAAATTTACTTTTTATGACCATTTAAAAAAAAAAAAAAAGAGTAAATAATAATATTAAATAAATTCTAAAATAAACTTCCAGCAGTCAATATTACGAAATAAATAAACCAAATCCTAATTTATTCATAGGGTAGGGGTTGGGTTATCATTATTATTATTCAGAAGTTACAAAATACTCCAAAATCAACATATATTATAACGAAACAAGATGCTTCTTCCTCTTCGATGAATTGATAATTAATTTTTGCTTTCATATTCAGTTGTAGAATTTCATGTCGATAAGAATCTTCCAGATCATTATGGATTTATTCAAAGGAGTGCCCACATCACTTGGTAGGTGATAACTCTGTCTCACCAGAAATAGATCACTTAACCCAACCCATTTCTTAATTGTTTACATTAAAAACCCACACCAACACATTCCTCCTTTTTTTTTTTTTTTTTTTAATATCTATCATTTTAATTATTTTTAAAAAAATCTATCGTTTTCACAAAAATCTATCGTTTTAAAATTTTAATAAAATATTTATTTTTTTCACTTCTCACTATTTCTTCAATTTTTTAGTTATCCCCATCTCACATATTACTACTGTAACTTATCCCCATCTAACGTATTTTCACAAAATTTACGAAATATTTGTCATATTTGAATATTAATTTTTTTTTTTTAGTTTGACCCACCAAATTACATCACTCAATTCTCAAGCCCTCAAAATTCTCAGCTGTATTAGATTGAAGAAGACAAACTAACCCACAAACATATGCCCATTAAAGAGATTTAAATAATTAATTAATATTCAACTTCATAACTTTAAAAAAAAAAAAATTACAATATTCAAAATACATAATAATAATAATATTTAGAAGTAACCAACCCAACTGAACCAACCACCTAGATAATTGACATTTTCCACCCAAAATTTCTGTTCTCTCTACTCTCTATTTTATTATTTACATTTATAATTCCAACTCATATTCGAACTTCAAAGACTTTGCAATTTACCTTTCACATTATGGAGCAGGCATTCGGGTTCTCATCATTGAACTTCATATGCACTGGATAACCGGGATATTGCCCGTGTCCATACCCGTACCCGTATTCATACACCGGTTGAGGACTCATTCCCATATAACCGTTTCCATAGACAGGTACAGGCATAGAGACAGGTTGACCCATATATCCACCATTCCCATAAACAGGAACAGGCTGACCCATATACCCGAACCCAGGCCCTGGACCAAACCCGAATCCAGGTTGCATCATGTAATCCATTCTATTCCCTTCCATTTTCGGCGCTTCACCACCGCCGCCGCCGCCAGCATTGTCTTGACCACCTTCGCCGCCGCCGCCTTTCTTCTTCTTCCCCCCTCCGCCGCCGGCATTCTCGCCCTCTTTCTCCCCTCCGTTACCTTCTTTCTCTTTCTTAGGTGGAACAATCTCTACAGGTCTTTTAAGTCTCTCCTTCAAAGCTTCAGTCAACGCTTTAACGTCCATAGTCCCTTTGACAGTCACCGTTTCCTTCTGCTTGTCCAGAGTCATTTCTTGCACTCCTGTTATAATAAAAATAACGGCGTTAAAACTCTAGCCAAAATAAAAAGGCCGTTACGGCAAC
The DNA here is from genome assembly GCA_947687605.1 of Reutealis trisperma. NCBI lineage: Eukaryota > Viridiplantae > Streptophyta > Magnoliopsida > Malpighiales > Euphorbiaceae > Reutealis > Reutealis trisperma. The sequence continues at coordinate 2,195,433 of CANTUT010000112.1, forward strand.
GGAACAAACGGAAATCGTGGGTAAGGATAAAGTTACCTTTGGTCTTAGAAACAGTCTTGTGAATCTTCTCGATGCAACCCAGGCAGTGGAATGCCACCTTGATTACCGCCGTCGTCACCGGTGCCTATAAAATTTAATTTTAAATTTTAAATAAACAAACAAATAAATAATTATATATATAAATGCTAAAATGCGCCTCCGATTTTTTTTTTTTAATTTGATTATAATATTCATAAAAAAAAAAATTAATTTCTCATTTGTAATCTGGCGTTAGAATTGAAGTCGAGAAGTCTCTGTGTCCCACTTGACTGGACTGAAACCAAACTGGAAATGAATTGCAATTAATAATCATTGACGAAACTCTGAATTGAAATTGAAATTACATGCTCATGTTAAATAAAAAAAATTGCTAAAATGAGCCACAAAGAAAAAAAAAAAAAAAGGAAAAGAGCAGAATCTTAGAATCCATTAATGGTTATTTATTTTACCTCTTTTGGTTTCTTGTTATCGGCATCTGGTTTCTTGTTTTCATCTTTTTTGCTGTTGTTGTTGTTGTTATTAGCGTCTTCCTTCTTGGGTTGAGGAGAGATAAGGTCGACTTTCTTCTTGGTCTTTTGATGGAGAATCTCTCGAATCTGAGAAGGATTCACTTTCCCTGTTAGAGTTAACTTGTTTGATTCTGTATCTGCTTTCACGCTCTCCACACCTGATAATATGAATATGAAAGAACCAAAACCCTCAAATTATAAATCCGCAATGAATCAATAAAACCCAGTTTAACTCACAAAACAAACAAACAAAAAGAAAGAAGAAATTGGGGAAAAAGGTGAAAAGAACTATACTATACCTTCTAAACGTTGAGCCAATTTTACAACCTTAGATGCACATCCTTCACAGTGCATTTCAATCTTAAGAACCACAGCCATGGGATTATTCTTCCCCTCCTTCTTTTGTCCACCTTCACCCCCTTCTTTCTTCTGTACTTCCACCTTCTTTTCTCCTCCTTCATTGCTCTGGTCATTGTCATGGTTATGGTTGTGGTTGTTCTTCTTCTGAAACACAAAAAATCAAAATCAAAATCAAAAACCCATTAAAGAAAATAACAAAATCAGAAGAATTAGACTAATTTTTTCTCTCTTCTCTCACCTTTCCCATTGTTAATGCAAGTAACAGTTTCTACTTCCAAATAAATCAGAGAGAGAGAGGAGTTACAAAAGAGAGTGTGGGTACTATTTATAGGAGAGGAGGCGGTTGTATGTTATGTTGTGTAAAATGATAATGATATGGGGATGGTGTGGTCTTTTTATGGATGATGATGATGATGATAAAGCTATGTATTGGGTGGTTTTGTTGCTGTAATGGGGGATTTGTTAGTTGCTAGTATTTCACAGGGACACATGTATCTGAAAGAGTGAAGGTACGAATACTGTGTCGTATTAAACGCGGTGGACTGAGGAGGGTTTCCTTTGTGAGCAAGAGGAAACGGCTGTGCAATTTCATTGGCAGAACTTTGTTTGGCCTTTTGGGTAGTATTTGCCTTAATCGGCTGTTGTCGACCTGTTTACTCTGTTTTTTCATATTTGGTGGGGGGTTTCAATATTTTTTTTTTTGAATTAATTTTTAAAATAATGAAATTAAATTAAATAAATTTATAGTTTAGTATTATTTTGTTAGATATAATTTGGTATAACATGAAAAATATAAGGGAATAGCACTTTCTAAACTAGATATTTTTATATTGTTTAGTTTGCACTTAAAAAAATTTGCTGGAAAATAAGTTGTCTAATTTTTTCTACCTTACAGTAAATAACTTACTTAAAAAATTAATTAAGTTGAATTTCCTTAGCTAAGTTCAAATCCAATTTACTGAAATAACATTCATTATATGCTTGCTTTGAATCAAAATATAATTGCATATGTAAATTAATTGTATGGATATTATGGTCTTTTATAGCAGATATCTTATAAGAAAAAGAAGTATATACCAAATAAAAAATTATAGTCTGATTAGTACACAGATTCATAGTTCTTAAGATTAGTTTGAATTTTAAGTTTAGTTAAATTGTATGATTATTTATCTTAAACCTTGTTTGATACAAAAAATTCAATTTATAGTATTAAATAATCATATTTTTGTAATATCATGTTTGGTAAGATAGATTAATAAATAGAATAAAAAGTGAGGTTATTTTAAAAAATAACATATCATAAATAATGAGATTAGTAATCTTATTGAATATGAATTACTAAAGACATGAGAGGTTAAGTATTAAATAACACATATTTCATAAATTAGCTAAGTTTTTTAGATTGTTAAGCCTAACTTGAATCATTTGTATAAAATATAATGTTATTTTATAATATTACGTATTATTTAAGCAATCATGTGTATCAAATGGATTATTAATATGTAAACTAAACACTTAGCAAAATACATTTTTTAGAAAATAACTTATCAAAAAATATATTTTCCGTCATAACATATTAAATGACGCCTAAATTCTATTTTACTTGATTTCATTACTTTTTATTAAATAGAAAAATTATTTTTTTTTACTAGGCAGAATTATTATAAATGAACAAAAATATATGTTGTATTTGCAATTTGAATATTTTTTTTCCCTTTTTAATTACTTGTGGTGGCCAAAAGACTAATGGGCAGTGTGAAGTAAATTTATTGTTTTAGGTGACTAAAAATGTAAATTTAATGTTGGACGTGATTTAATGGCAATGCATTTGTACATGTTTATCAGGATTTAACAGTTAAATCTTCTAAATTACTACTACATTTTAATTAAAATGCTTGGTTATAAATTGCAAAATTACAAAGTCTTCTAAATTGAAGAATTAAAATATTTGATTAAAAAAATTAAAAGTACTTATACATTTTTAAAAAATTTTAAATTTTGAGAATCCTCCTCAATTAATAATTTTATGCTTTTAAAACATGCTATAATTAGGATTGTACGATAAAATTTACATGGAAGACTAAGGGTGTCTAATAATCTAATTTATTATTTAATTTAATATTTTCAACACTTATTTATTTTAATATAGTTTGATAATATAAAATAATCTCTATTTAAAATTTTTAATTAAGTAAAAAACTATTTAAAATGATAAGTTAAATTATTTAACTTTAAATTTCTACCAAACACTTTTAGCTATAGAGTTTTTAAAATTTTGTCATTAAAGTAATTTTTATAACCTTAGCATGTCCATAAATTAACTTTTAGTTGTATTTATTTTGTTGACTTTTATACTCATGTAAATAATTTTTATCAATAACAATTATCAAATAAATTAATCACATTCAATACTTAAAAAATTTCAGTATTTATTATATTTAATGCTTAAAATTCAGCGGGTTAATTTTTTTTATTTTTAATTTTTAGTTTTTAAGGTTTATTTATTTTATAGAAAATAATATGTATGTATAAAATATTATTTAAGAAAATAATTTTTAATATTGTAATATTAAAATCAATTTGAAATTAATTTTTAAATATTTCAAATATATTATTTTAATTTGCAAATTATTATAAAACATTTAATTTTATAAAAACTTTATGTTTTTTTATATGTGTTAATCAATATGAGATGAATAAATAAAATATTAAAAAATAAATAAATCACTATAGTATTGGTAATCAAAATATAGTCGGTGATATAAATATGATAGGCAAAATATGTTATCTTACCGATTGAAATGTTAATGCACTCGACCCGATTCAATTCTATCTTTTTCAAACACAGTGGAATGTTTTTGTTGCAATTTCTTGGCAGATGGGTTTGGGCTTACGGAATAGACAAATGTGGTTTTTGTTTTTTAGCTTTGATCAAGGAATTCAACATGGATCATTAGCTTAGTGTTATGACTTGCATGGATTGGTTAGCTAAATTTGCTAGCAATTAGCCTATGGCAATCTGTCTTAGCCAATGGATAGACTAATGGCATGAAAAATTCTCTGACATGCAAACAATTGGTAGAGTCCTTTGACGCTAGGCATGCTAGCATGCTTACCAGCAAGCCAATTAGCGCCAGCATTGGCCAATAGGCCTACCAGCAAATTAATAGGCAAGCAGCAGTACTAGCACGAGTAGGCCTGTGCAAGAAGGTTCTAGAATTGCTTAAAGATCTCGCTTATTTAACCTCTATTGGTAGCCATAATGCACTAGAACGGGCCTGATAAGCGGTAGAATGTGCTAGAGTATGTTGGAATGCACTAGTATGTGCTAGATGGTGCCAACATGCGCTGGAATATTCTAGAACATGCTAATAAGATGGGCAGCCAACCTTAGCATGATTAAAAGGCCAAGTGAAGACAAGAGAGATCTAGAGACTTCCATAATTTTAAGACAAACTTGGAGGCCAACCAAGAAAGCTTCCTAGTACCTTCTTAATACATAGGAAATTCTAGAGAAAAAATTATAGCCACGCATTTGAGGGAGTCCACAACTATAAATAGCCAACCTCCTCATTTGTAGACATTACATTGGATGCCTTTTATACTTAAAACTCTTTGTACACATACTTTGAGTGCAATATACTTATTCATTCTAATCTTTGTGTTCCTTTGTTTCTAACACAACTCTTTAAGGCTTACTTAGCATCTTTCAGCATATGAAGAGTTAAATGCCGCGCGTGTTAGTTGACGAAAAGAACTAACTTTGTAACATTAGGGAGAAGTTTAAATTATTTTAGAAGTAGTCATCATAATTTGAATCTTCTTGATATTAAATTTTTCTAATATTAAAAAAATAAATCAAATATTTAAAACTCAAATCAATTTATAAAGAGGAATTTAAAAAAAAAAAATCATATCACTTTCAATTTCAAAAGAAACTTTTAGATTGAATATTGAAGAGATAGAGCGAGCAAATGATGTTATGGATAAATATTTTCTTTCAAATTTTCTGACATTTATATTTTGAAAAAGATAAATAGAAAGAAAATGATGTCTGCAAAGATAATTATTAATATTTTTTTCTTTGTTTATATGTTTATTGCTAAAAAGAGTGATTTATTTCAAAAATAAGAATTATGTCCAATTAAATAAAATAAAATATTAAAGCTCTAATTACACATTTTATTATACTACATTCGCCCAAAATAGTAAATGAATGAGTTTATATATATATATATATATAGGAGTTTTTAAATTTTTAATAATAATCATAAATCAATAAAAATATTATCTAATTATCAAACAAGTTAGATCATGTTAGTTTGATAGTTTTTAATACCTTTTTGAAGGAGAGTTATGTATATATCAATATCTAAACTAAAACACTAAATATTTGATAGATTATAATGAAATGTAATATAATTAAATGCATTTTTATTATAATTTTTATGCTAAAAATAAATTTCATTACGGTCTATTAAATGTACTCTAATTCTTTTTAGCCTTTTTATGAATATAATAATAATAATAATAATAATAATCAAAATTGATTCTTTTTTCTTTTTATTTATTTTTAATGTTCATTGCACCAAATACACCAACAGCCAGCTAAAAGGCAAATTATTAGTCAACATGATTTAACGAATAATGCATTTATTTATTAGATTTAGGGTAAATTATTATTTCGTCCCTAGATTTTAACTTAAATTATATTAAAATTCATGTATTTTGAGAAATTAACATTTATATTTTTATGTTTTTATTCTGTCAAATATTTACGTCCTTCTGTCCAAATTTTTATGCTTTTCTATTAAAAAATTTAAAAATAAAATAAAAATAAAAATTCATACCCAAAATACCCTCATCCCCTTTCCTGAACCACCCTTTCTCTCAATTAATTCAATTAAAAATGCAAACTTTCTCTCATCCTCACCCTTCATTCTCTTCTTCTCTCTTTCCTCCATTGCCGCCACGACTTCTCCTTTCCCTATACCACTCATAACCAAGCTAATCGAAGAATTGTTGTCCATATTATCGGTGACTGAAGGAAAACTTTGAACTCCAACCACATTGAATTTCAAGGGACACATGAGCTTCATTTGGTCGGCAATATCAGCAAGCTCCATTTTGAAGTGATTTTGTAATGTCGATTTTGGTAGAGAAAAGTGATGGTGTAGACCCACGACTGTGTACGAATGGTTCTGATACATCGCTGTCGACTTTACTCGACCTCTTGCTCCTAATGACATCATCATTTGTTGCATTTCTTTACCATTCAAAATCTCAATTTAATTTGCTTTTTCTTTTCTTTTGCATCTTTTCTTTTTCTTTGTTATTCTTGGGTTTGTGAGAGTTGAGCTAGTGGATGTATATTGGTGTACTATTTCTCTTTCTTTCTTCCTTTTATTTTTAACTTTTTTTCTTAAATATTCTTTATTTCTTATGGGTTGGTGAGAGTTGAGATGGAATGATGTGTATTGTAGTTGTCTTATTTATTTATTTATTTATTGGTGCTCACATCTCCAAGTACATGTTTTTAAGTGACCATTTACAATTTTATGGACATTGAAATAGGGTTTTTATAATTTTCTTGTTTTCTGTTTATTTAATTCTCTAAAAGTATGTTTGGTTGCTTTTTAGAAGTGAAATAAGAATGAAAATAGACATCTTATCTTCCAATATTCTCATCACATATTACTTTCCGGTAATTAAATATATCGCTGCATATACTATTTCAGCAGTATGCTTTATGCATAAGATGCATTTTTATTTTGTTAGGCAAAAATAATAATTTTGACCTTATGAAAAGTATCTCTTCAGCATAGAATTGTGAACATATTTAATAACTTTAGTAATTCAATCCATCTTTTTATTAAATCAATAAAAAGCAATTTATTTATTTAACTATAATTGAAGTTTATGGGTTTTCTTGTTTTGTTTCATAATAGATGGCAATAAGGAGAAAATTTATTAGTAAATGAAGGGTATTTTCATATCATTTAATAGTGACAAATGACAGAAGGGCGTAAATGTTTGATGGAATAAAAACATGAGAATGCAATTGTTAGTTTCTTAAAATATAGAGGTCTTAATGTAATTTAGATTAAAATCTAAGGACTAAATAGTAATTTACCCTTAGATTTATGATGTACTAGATTATTATTGTTATTATTTTTTTGAATGTTTAAATGAATTTTTTTTTATTCAGCCATAAATTTATATCCTTTTAAACCCTTAATTAAATAAAAAATTATTAACATTAGGATTAAAATATTAGCAATGCTTCAAGATTTGCTTTATTTATTGAGGAAATTACATTGTACACTATTTTTTAATCAAAAATATCATTTACATTGTTAATTTATTTTTTATACATTTTTATCTTCTATCAATTTATTTTATATCGTGTTTTATCTTTTTTTTTTTTACCACTATTTCGTGTTTTGTTGGTTTTGTGCCATAATTGGTGGGCCATAGATTTGTGAAAGAGAAAAGCTATTTGTATTTTGGTTTACTTATTGTCTCTTTATATATATATATATATATATATATATATATATATATATATATATATATATATATATATATATATATATATATATATATATATATATATATATTATTTAACCAATCAAGGATTGCCATCTCAATCCTCTAGAATTTTCTCCACTCTTCATTTTATAATTTACTCATTCTATTTTAATTAAATATGTTCAATACCTGAGTGTTAATTTCGAGAATAAAAAATTGTTTTGAGATTTATTTGAGATTAAATAAATAAATTTATTTGAGTATTAACATATCAAATATATATTTAACGGATAAAAAATTTTGGTATATGTATAGCATGAAATATTATTGGTAAGATCCAACCAATCAATTGGCTAATGCTAGTTATTTTAAGAGGAAATTACAACCTACAAGGGATTTTTTATTAAAATATCATTTATACCATTGTTTTTCGTTTTATACATTTGCACGATGTGCTCATTTCTTTTATACAGTATTTTTTAATTTCTTTTATTTTTTACGCTTTTTGAGCTCTCCCTTCTTCCCTTACCAATCTTTTTCTCATGACAGTCCAAAACCTTAAAATCTTCTTGTCACCTCTCTCTCAATTTCACTCACCTTTCTCTAACACAAACCTCTCTCTTAAAAATCAAACTAGCATCCAATTCCCATCTCTCTCTCTCGATTTCCCTCTTTCTTTCCTTTTCTTTTTAGCTATCCATCCCTCTCCTTCACTTTATCAAAACTTCTCTCTTCATCATCAAGCCCAACAACTCTCACCTACACAATAGAAGGAGCCCAAAAAAAATAAAGAGAACTTTGTCTTGATTTTGAGCCCATTATCAAGATACAAAGACCCATCTCCTCATTCTCACCTCAAAACTCTCATAGACCCGTTCATCTCACTCACTATCTATCGATTTGCTTAGGAATTCCATGTTGCCATCGTTCTTGATATATGGAAACTAAGCATTCAAGGAAAGGTTTTGAACTGGCTAGAATAAATGATTCATCTTTGGATTAGGAAAAAGAATAAGATACGTGCGCCAACTATTTGATGGAAGTACTGAAACAAGTGATTAATTGATAAACTAACAGTAAATGGTATACATATACCATTTACTATTAGTTTATCTTTTTAATTCTTTAAATTTGTAATATATATGTATTAAAGTAGTTGTAGATAGTAAACATATACTTAATATATACCAAATTTTGGTATACATATTTGATTTACTATTAGTTTATTTTTGTACTTTTTTCAAATTTGCAATTTGTGTATATATAAAATAGTTGCAGATACCAAATATACACTAAATATATACCAATTTATGGTATACGTATGCCATTTACTGTTTATCTTTTTAATTTTTCATATTTTTAATCTATATAAATATAAAATAGTTGTAGATATTGAATATATACTTAAAAGTATACTAAAATTTGGTATATGTATACTTAGTATACATATACCATTTATTGTTAGTTAATCTTTTTAATTTTTCAAATTTACAATATGTATGTATTAAAGTGGTTGCAGATACTAAATATGTACTAAATGTATTCCAAATTTTGGTATACGTATACTATTTACTGAGTTTATCTTTTTAATTTTTTTCAAATTTGCAATTTATATATATTAAAGTAGTTGCAAATACCAAATATATACTAAATTTCAAAATACATATACTTAATGTATACTGAATTTTGGTATAGGTATACCATTTACTATGATTATATCTTTTTATCTTTTATATCTTTTTAACTTATATATATATATGTATATATATATATATATATATATATATATATATATAAAGTATTTGCTATACGTTAATGTAATAGAAATTAATATCTTTTTATTTTTTATCATTTTATGAGTTTTTTTTTTGTGAATAAATTCAAAAAATATGCCAAACATGTATATGGTAAAAATGTTATTTTTTGAAATTTAGATGGTATTTTTGAAATTTTTTCATGAGATGATAAAAATGATATTTTTTGCCTTTTTTTTATTATTTTTGAAATTTTCCCTTATTTATTTCCTTGGTTAAATAAAAACACAAAACTAGAAATATTTTATCTATTAAATCCATTTTCTTTTATTTATATAACTTACTTAAGAAAAAGTCCAAGATTAGACCATATATTGCTAATGGAAAATCTTAAATTTTGTTTCATAAAAACAAAAAAAAAAGTTTCACTGATTCCAAAGTATAAAAGCATCAAATCATATTATATTTTTTTCTTTTTTTGAAAAAGAAAACTATGTTGAATAAGTTGTAGAAATCAATTTACATAATTTATTAAAAAGGGTTTAAAGAAATAATTTTTTTTTTATTTCACTCTTGTTATGCATTTGGAATGAAAATTTTGAATTTGAGTCTCTTGTTCATCTTTATGGTTAAAATTTTCGCCAAGTTTATAAGAGAATTGGTCTTGTTATATAGCCTATAGTGCTTTCCCCTCCATGAATATTCATATAAGGCCCAATCATATAACCCAAAATAAGCCCATATGCAGAAAGGCCTGAACTTGTTTTGTTTAATTCAATTTTGCTTATGGGCCCATTTCCCTTGTTCCTTTAAGAGCTATTGGAATTTGCAACTTGTTCATTACAGATGCATTGGTCACTATGAATATATATTATTTAAATATAAAAATTATAACCATAGTTGATCATAGATCAATCTCATTGTATATAAAGAGATGGTTTGAAAAATGAAACATGCACTGAAAAATATTTATAATATGGAGATGAATTTGATTGAGCAAAATTTCACTAAGCTTTTAAATGTTTTTCCCTATGGTTTTAGACGATTTGAGGCATTGGTTGTGTGATATTACATTTGTATGAATCCTTGATTGAACAAAAGATTTATTTTCTGCCTCCTACTTTTAGGAACCTCGTCTCCTATTTTCAAATCCAGTTCCGCTTTTCAACTAGTGAAGGCAAAAAATTACGAGTCAGAGTTTAAATCGGAGTTGAAATAATTTTAAATAATATCATATATTTATTATTTATATGTCAAAAATAAATATAATATACATATAATTAAAATTAATGAATGTTATAAGAACAACTAATGAACATTATTTAGAAATGACAAATATTATATATTAGTATTTTTTAACGAATGTTATATATCCATTAGTACAAAACACATTGTTTTGTATTGTTTTGTGCCTTTTAATTGGTAAAAAGAAAAAATTACAACCCATTTTACGAAAAAAAAAAAAAAAAACAATTCGTCTGAATCACTGGGTATCTAGCCAAGTCACTAGATATTTTTCGAGTCTTAAACTTTTCGATTTTACTAGATAATCTGGATCGATTTATGAATCAGTTTTCAATTTTTTCGATTAAATTAGTCAAATTGATTTAAGTTTTAAAACATAGCTCATTTCTCATTTAATGTTAAGTATCTAGCCAAGTCACCATATATTTTTTGAGACTAAAACTTTTCAATTTTATTAGATAACCTAGATCGATTTGTGAATTAGCTTTCACTTTTTTTGATTAAATTAGTCAGATTGTTTTGAATTTTAAAACATAGCTCATTTCTCATTTAATGTTGGTTAACTAGTTTATTTTCACTTCAAGCCTTAATGAGCATATTGAGATCTTTAGTAGAAACTACGCATTTAAAATGGAAAAACTTAACAAGACAATTTTCAGCAGAAACTGTGCATTTAAAATGTTGGGATGTTTCTAAAATTCATATATTATGCTAAAATGAAGAAACTTTTCATGGACTTGCATCTTCGAGGGAAAAAAAAAAAAAAAGGGATAATTCTTCTTCCACTAAGAATAAAATGAAAGAGGAATCCTTACCCTATCACCCTTCTCTCTCTCTCTTTCTCTCTCTCTCTTTTTTTTTTTTCCACTAACAACTTAACAAGACAGTCTTCAGTAGAAACCACTTAATATATAGCAAAAAAGTTCGAATTTGCATCTTGCTATTCAAGTCTTTCTTTCAAAAAAGAAGAAGAATTAATCATAAAAATATTATACTTTAAGTTTTGTTTTAATGTACATTTTTGTTATATTATTATTTTAAAATTTGTAATTTTAATCCTTAAAGTTTATTAATAACTTGTCGCTTTAGTTATTGATTATAAAATTGTAATTTTTTTTATTAGACTTTAATGTTTGATATTTTAAAATAGATAGGTCTTCATCATATAATATTATTTTAAAATAATTGCACATTTTATTTTTATATTATCTAATTTTAAAATATTTTTACTTCTCAAAATTCTTTAAGAATTTATATTTATGGGTGATGATAATACGTAAATGGACTACAATTATTAACTTTAAAATGTTAAGAATTAATGTTTATATTAACATAAATTTCAACTATTTTTTATAATTAATCCAAAATAGAATCACAAAATGCAAATCCCGTTTCACTAAGAAATAAAGCTGTCATTATTATGAGTGTGCAATCCATCGATTCGATAAATAATTTTTATTAACTGAACAAATTAAAATTAATTATTAATCGAACTAAACTAAAATATTAAATTTCAATTAAATTAGTTACATTGTTTTTCTATTAAAAAATAAATATTATGAAACGTCTCTCACTATTTAAATCAAATATACTATGAATATTTATTATTTATAACATTGAAATTTCTCATTTATTTATATGAAAAATAAAAGAATAATTAAATCATTGCATAAAATAATGTCATATAATATTAAAAATAAATATTATATAATAATATTTCATAAATGTAAATATACAGATTATTTGTGCCTCAATTAAAATCTAGATTCATAAAAAAATGAAAAAAATGAGAAATATAAGTATATAAACTAACTGGCACTAGGGTTGAGCACAAGACTTAGAAATATTAAATCGGAATTAAAAATCTCTATAACTGAAAAATATTTATTGGTTATTTGACTTTTTTCAGATAGAATAGTCTTGATTTTTTTTTTTTGTACAGTTTTAGAAATTAGTAATTATCCATACCGAAATCTAAAAACTATATATATATATATATATATATATATATATATATATATATATATATATATATATATATATATATATATATATATATATATATATATATATATATATATATTGAATTAGCAACACGAAGAAAATTCAATAATGTATAAGTAAAATTTAATTATATACTTTGTAATTTAATTTTTATTTTAACTTGATGGATCATAAATAAATTTTTTTGGTTATGTACTATATAGTTTGATTTTTATTTTTGTTGTATGTATTGATTTAATTTTAAGTTTAAGTTAAAAAAATATTTATTTTTAATTATTTAAAAATAAAAAAAATCTTCAAATATCCATTTTGTCATTTCAGTATTGAATCGTTCCATTAGATCTGAATCTCCATCTTGAGATTTTTCTTCACCTTTCGGTTTCAAAAATCTTATTTTAGAAATTTGTAAAATTCAGTTCGGTTCTACAGATTTTTAAATCTTTATATTCTTTTAAACCATGATCAGTCTTAGTTGACATATTAGAATTCCTAATTTAGTTATGTAAAAAAATGAAAAAAAAATTACATCAGCTGCTTCAATTAATTCAGCAAATAAAAATTCTTAAGTGAACCGAAAATTGAAAACATTGAAAACTTTATATTTTTAGTAGAGCCTATCATTTTAATTAATCAAATTTTATCAGTTCGATTCGATTAATCGATTTTTACCAATTAATGCTCACCCCTAGTCTTTATTTGCTAGCACAGCAAATATTGGTTTGTAGATAGGAAATATATATTTTTTTTGACTAATTTACATGTCCATCAAAATTAAATTCTTATTTTAACCGAGTAAAAAGATATTTTCATATTTATGTATTTATCAATAAGATAAACAACAAATCTATTTACCAGGAAATTTAATTTAGTGACATTTAATTTAAATCGAAAAAAATCAAATATAGTAATGTATTTTAATTTTAATTTTAATTTTAATGAATTTCGATTTTTATATAAAAAAATCAAAATAAGTATATTTTATGCTAAATAAATAGTTCAAAATAGACAAATTAAGAAATGACAAATATCATAATCCAATGAGCAATAATCAATCAATTCCGTTCCATGAACAGCGAGAAGGATTAGGATTCTCAAATGCACTTACAGAAATGGAGGTTTGCATGTGGCCTCTGGCATGGATGCTCTGATGATATTATCATTGGTTTTTTCGAACAAGCTAAGCTATTCGACAATAACTCTTACTTTATTTCGAGAAATTTATTTCAACTTTTATTTGGTTCTCAAAAAGAATATACGGCCAGTTACATATTTATATAGCAATCTTTCATACAATAACCGAGTTAACGGGGTGGAGGGATTTCAAAATATAAAAATTTTTAGGTGTAAAATTATAAAAATTTAGTCAAATATTATATTTAGCTCTTTTTATAAAAAAATTTCTTTAAATATATAGAAATTGGTTTAATTATACAAATTATTTTGATAATATATATATATATATATATATATATATATATATATATATATATATATATATATATATATATATATATATATATTGTCATACTTGGACCGGCCCGGCCGGTCGGATCTAAAAAACTGCAAACCAGAGGCTAGACTGGTCCGAAATAATCCAAAAACTCAGGATAGTTGGATCCAGCCAGGTAATCGGTGACCCGGTCAATTCAGGCTAGTTTTTGAGGGTGGACTGGGTTGAAAATTTAAAAAAAAAAAATTTTGCTGCCAAATTAAAAAAAATTATATATTTTAAATTTTAAATTATCATTCAATTATTTACCATTGTAATTAAATGAATATTCAAATTTATATATATATATTTTTTTACATAGGATAATGTAATTCTGAATAAACATCTCACTACCAAGTGGTGGGATCTATTTAAATTTAATTTTCAAAATAACTACTTAATATATTTTTTCTTTAATTAATGGTCTTAAAATAGTTTTAAATTCATATTTTTTATAAATAATGTTCATTAATTGTTTAGGTAATGTTTTTTAATCTTAATTACATATATATTATATTTATTTTTAACATATAAATCTAATATACTAACATATAAATATAAAATATTAACACATAAATATAAAATATTCATTTTTATATGCATATTATATTTATTTTTGATATATAAATAATAAATATAAAATAATATTATTTAAAATTTTAGTTCGACTCTGGTTCAATTTCGATTCGAATTTTAATTCGTAATCCTTTATCTTTACTTATTTTAAGGCTTGGTCGGATTTGAAAACATTAATATATATTCAAAGTTATGGAATTATTTTTAAGTGGACCCTAGCTAGTTGAAGATATGCTTATATCTTGAAAAAAAAAAAAAAATGAAAGTCGGTTACCTATTTCCTTTGCATAATATGATATGATATGTACTGAAAATCTTGGATTAAAAAAATTGTATCTAATTATTATTATTATATTATCATTGAAAATCATTCTAAAATTTTATTTATCTTAGCTAATTAATTTATAAATTATCCTATTTGGTTCGGTGTAGTTGTTGTTAATGAGTTGCTAATTATCTTGCATTATACCTAACATTTTCTTAAGTTCAAAAAACCTATATGTATATAGGACTAACATGGGTCAAGTTTTGCAAAATCTAAACTCAATCCATGTTAGCAATTTCTCTATTCAATCCATAATGGGCAGGCATAATCTATATAATTAAATTGAGATTACCTCGAATTTTTTCTATTGGTTGTTCTTGGTTTGAATTCAACTCGAGTTAATTAAAAATTTAAAATTCATGCATTTTTAAGAAATAGATTGAAAAATTTATGCTCCATTCAAGCCGAATTCACCTTTTAAGTTGGATTAAATTAAATACTCAATCAGATAAGTAAAATGTTAGAATCAAATTTATTAAAATATTAAATTTTTATTATCACTCAATTATGCATCTCTTTAATAAATTACATCTACATAAAATTTTCCCCGCTTCCAGCTAAGTCATGGGAAGATTGGTAGCTAAAAGAGACATACCAAACTGCACGTGCAAACTAACAGGTACAATTATGAATTAGGGCTAGCTGTATGTGTTTGACATTTGATGGCCCACATGAAGAAAATCCACGAATCACAAAAAGAAAAAGATAAATAAATAAATAAAAATAAAATTTAAGGTATTCCAATCTGCAGGGCTTGTTGTGGTTGTTTTCAATTGAGCTCTGAATTCTAATGGAAATGGCACCCACAATTGCTTTATTCGATAAATGGGTTCCATCAAAACCTTTGAAATTGTATGATACCAACAAAATTTAGACAAGACTTCACTTAAAACATCTGTTTGGGAATGTGACCGTTTTCTGTTTGCTCAAACCTCTCCCATTTGGGTTTGCACTAAGGCCATGTTTGATTTAGACTCTAAAATCAAAATCGAAAATAAAATTTAGCCAAGTCAAAAGCAAAATGATTATATCTTTAGAAGTGTTTGGCTCAATAAAAAAAAAAAAAAAAAAATGAGAGAATCAAAAATTAATTTCTTATAAAATATTTGGCTTTCTGTATCCAAAAATCGAAATGGGTGTAAAATTTTGAATAAATTTTTATAATTTTTATTGCTAATGCATTTATATATTTCTAGTAATATTTTTGTAAGTATTAATATTGATTTTATATTATTAAAATGGCATTTTGCGTGGCATTAAACAAATTTAATTAATTAAAAATAAATTTTATAATTTTTTAGCTATTTTATTATGATTTAATTTTATTTATGTAATTAAGTTTATGCATTTAATATTTAATTAATTTTATATTCTTATTAATATCTTATTTGAAAAGGATATTTAATCTATATGTTAATATTATAATATATATATATTTTTATTAAATATATATTCTTATTATTTAAGTTTGGATATGTAATATATTATAATATAATATTACATAAACTTAAGTTTGAATATTATTCTTATATATATATATATATATATATATATATATATATATATATATATATATATATATATATATATATATATATATATATATATATTAAGAATATTTAATATAATTTTATAATATATATTATATTTGATTAAGATATTTTAGGATATTTAATATTTAAGAATTATTAATATTTTTATTAATGAAAAGGAAGACATGATAAAAAATTATCCCTTATTTGAAAGTTTAATGACTCTATAAACGAAAAATAAAATTAAAG
The DNA here is from genome assembly GCA_947687605.1 of Reutealis trisperma. Taxonomy (NCBI): domain Eukaryota; kingdom Viridiplantae; phylum Streptophyta; class Magnoliopsida; order Malpighiales; family Euphorbiaceae; genus Reutealis; species Reutealis trisperma. Next base: position 2,212,046 of record CANTUT010000112.1, read on the forward strand.
TGATTAGTTATCCAATTAAACCTCACTTTGCTTAATAAAAAAAAAATGTCCTTTACTTATTATTAAATGTAACAAACTACACTAAGTAAGAAGTATAAAACAATTAGCTCATAAGGATCGTCGTTGTATAACCATTCATTAATGATGCCCTTCCCATATTTTTCATTACCAATAATAACTTTCTAATCTTTAAATATCTAAATATGAAATATTTATTAATCTTTTGTTTTCCCATCAAACAAAAATTCTTTTTTTTTTTTTTTCTCTTTATAATGCCAAAAAAACTCTTAAATTAACTCTAACTATAAAATAATTTAAGATTTAATATAATAAATATATAATATTTGAGTTGAATTTGAATATATTCTTTTATGATATTAAAGTCAATTTTGAACTTTTATTTTGTATATATATCTTTATATTCCTCTCATGACTTGAGTTACTATCTTTCATTGCATTAAATTCTCATGTCATCGCAAATTTCTCATATTAATATTTAACTTTTTTTTAGTACCATATTCTTGTTGACAAAACTTAATATATATACAAATTCTAATTGTGCCACATAGCGTGTGTGTCTATATATATATATATATATATATATAGTGTTAGAACAAAAAAATTCACATTAAATAATATAAAAATTTTAAATATATGGGTAAATATTCAATAAAGGCTTGGATTTTTTCTATTAGGACTTGTTTTATTAATAATTAAATTAGAATAGCCATATTGGATAATTTTTGTTTACATCAGGTGTATAAACTAATCAAATGATACAATAATATATAAAGTAAAAAGATGTATCGGTATCTTTTCACTAGGTAAAAAATAAACAAAAGAGTTATATTTGGCAAACTCTTACTCGTTTAGAGTAAAAAATAAGTTTATACACCTAGTGTAAATAATAATTTTCCTAGCCATAGTGGCATTCCCTTAGGATATTTGCAGTCCTTTTTTACTATCTACAACCCCATCTTTTTTTATCATTAAAATTGCTTATAATACCATTATTTCTTGTCTAGTTAATAATTTTCACAAGGAAAGGAAATTGAAGCTTCATTAATCACTTTACTTTTTTATTCTTATTTTAAATTTATAAATATAATTTTATTTTTTTAAAAAATATATATATGATAATAAATATATATGTAATAAATATATATTTACATTAAAAAAAAGATTAACAAATTTCATTTTTACGTATTATATTTAAAATTAACAAATTTTATTCATAATTTATAAACCTAAACCAAAATAATGATGAAGTAAACACTAAATAATTAAAAAAATATTAAAATAAAAACCACAAATGAAAGCGGAATCGGCATTGCAAGAGTGGATCCGATCCAAGCCCCCCAAAATTAACCCATACAAATTCGGAAAATCCACAAATAATTCAAATTTCTTAAAAAAAGGCAGAAGTATATTGTCATGAAAATGAGGAAGAGAAGGAGAATAGTGAAAGATTAGCTTCTTTCTTTATTTCATTATCTATTGCTAAGAATATTATGCTTTTCTTTTTCTTCTCATATTCTCCTGTTTTGTGTATATAAGCAAGCAAGTATTATGTTGTTTTCTTTGTTTTAAATTTTTTATAACCTTGTCTATACATCAATTATTTGTAAGTTAATGATTGTCTCAAATTGCATAATTCTTATTATCTTTATCTTTTTATTATTATCACTTCCATTTTGCTATTGATTTGATAGTGTGATTTTATAATTATATTAGGTATTTTTTGGTATAGAGTAAATAAGTTAAGAAAGTAAAATTTTTTGGGAGATAAAAAATTTTAACTTATTTGATAGCTATCATAAAAAAAAGTTTTTAGGAAATACGATATCTACTTTCCAAGTTTGAAAAAAGTATATTTCTTATAGAAATTAAGAAAATTGGAAAAGATAAAAATAGATATATCTGCTTTCCATTAAATGAGATTGAGTAAATAAAATAAGGTATTATTATATTTTTCATCATGAAGTTAAACAAAAAAAAAAAAGTTTATTTCTCAGAAAGTAAATAGGCAAATTAAATACACAATTATTTATAGAAAAGTTTACTTCCTATAACATAATTTCTCAAAAAGTCTATTTTTTATAAAGTATGTGAAATGATAACCTTACATATATATATAATAATATACTTCTCATAATATATTGTTGGAAAATAAATCTCATATTGAATAATAAAAAAAATGTATAAATGATTTATAAGTAAGTGGGTGTTGGACCTAATATAAACTAATTGGTTTTGTACAAGTGAATTTTAACACTTGCCCACTTATAAGTCTAAGTATGTATGGGCTTATATATTTTAATATGATATCAGAGTTTGATACCCAAATGGGCTGGATTTTAAAACCCATGTTCAAACCTCTCGTTGTTAGACTTATAATGATGTTAGGTAAGCAAGTTTCAATCGACTTGTTGATGTTGGCTATATGCCAAGCCTTATTGCACTTAAGGGAATGGTATTGGAAAATAAATTTCACATCGAATAATAACAAAAATGAATAAATGATTTATAAGTATAATATGTATATTATATCTATTAATATATATAATATGTTTCACGTGGCTTTGAATACGAGCCTTACTGTTAATGGTTGCTAAACATGGCAATTTAATGGACCTTTTATGGTTAGCCTATTTTTGAAGGAGAAGGAAGGTTAAAAATAGGGGTATAATCGAGTTAAGCTGAACTCAAATTTTAGTTTGTTTATATTTAGTTTGATTTTTTTTAAGTTAATTTCGTACTCGAGTTTGGATTAAGATTAAAAGTAACATTCAAATTTAGCTCATTTAAGTTCAAGACAAGTGAGCCGAACTCGAATTTGGCTTATTAATAAATTATAATTGAGCTGAACCCAAGGTTAAACTCGATTTGTTTTAAAATTCATTTATAATTTATAAAAATATTCAATTTTCAAAATATTTATTTGTAATAAAATAACTATAATAAAAATATTAATAGCTATTTATCTGGAAGTTATAACAAAAATATTTGAAATAAAATAACTATTTTTCAAGAAATTATATGCAAACTAAATATATAATTATTTTTTGAAAAATTTATTTTTGAAGAAATAATTTCTCGAGAAATCTACGTTTCTGAATATATATATATATATATATATATATATATATATATATATATATACACACATGGCTTTGAATGCAGGCCTTACTATTAATGGTTGCTGGACATGGCAATTCAATGAACCTTTTATGGTTAGCCCTTTTTGTTGAAATATTAGGAGGAGAGAGAGTTAGAAATATGGATGTAATAGAGCATTCAAAGTTAGAACTTTGAATATAGGTCTTACTATGTGATAGAGTGGAGTAGAGTCCCAATTTTAATTTGTTCAATTTTGATTAGTTTATAAAATAAATTGAATAAAAATAAATTTTTATCGAATTAAATATTAAGCTGATCACAAACGATCTGACTCATTTACATAAAAAGTAAGAATTATTATCTCTTTTTGAAAAAGAAATTTATAATTAGTAATTAGATTATACCTAACTACATAGATATTTTTCGTGAGATTCACTTCACACCACGTCCACACTTACACGTATTATATTATTATTCTTAATACAATTTGGCCAATAGATATAGTATATGCAATGTTAAAATTTCTTTCATACCATTGTCAATAACAGGTTATTTCAATAATGATAAGCAATTGAAAAACATCTCCTCATCCCAAAATATTCAAACTTCATAGTATTATTAGTGATATATCTGTTTATAAAGCTATTATCCTAATACAGTGTGCGTGGATTTCTTTCATGCATATGGAATTGTGCATTATGCATAACATTCCTACTCGTCAAATGATCACAAAAGATTTGAGCAACGATTGTTATTTATGGTGCAAAATGATACAATTTTTCAAGTTGAAGTTATTATTATTAATTTATTTTATATTATTTTTAAAAAATATAATATTTTAAAATTTTATATTTTTCTATTTTATCAATTAATGAATATTTATTTTTCTTAAACAAAAATATGAGATAACTTAGGTCTATTGCCTTCTATTCTTTTACCATATGCCCGTGACCCATTTAAAATATATGCATGAGACATGCTCCAATATATATATATATATTCTCTCTCTTTAAATGGTCATAGTATCACAATTTTCTTTTCTTTCCTTTTTTTTTTTTTTTTAAACATTGAAATATTATTTTAAGATGGATGAATAATTGAGTATTGAATCTGTCATTCACTTCTAAAATGATCTTACCTAATTAATAATAGTTTAAAGTATCAATGAATCAGAGTGGTCTTATATATCAATTTAAGGTATAATGACTTTTAACCCGACTTATAAATTGAACTCAGAGTTGTTTTACATAATTTTGAATTGACATAAAATTTAAAAGATTTGAATTATTGAAAAAATATTTAAAATTTATAATTTTTATATACCTATTAGAAAAATATTAAATATTAAATTAGAGTTTTTTTTTTTTTTGTATATATACATATATATATTTATGCATTATTTTATCATCCCTTGCTAGATTTTTTAGTTCCGTCCTTACATTAATCCAATCTATTTATGATTTTTTTGAAATATTTTATACGATCAACTTAAATTTAACCTGATTTAAATTATTTTTCTATGAAATACTACTACTAATTAATAAGAAGAAGAAGAAGAAGAAGAACAAGGAGGAGGGTTTCACATAGCTTAACCTTGCAAAAGCAGTGGAAAACAAAAATTTCCTGAGGTGGTTGGCCTGAAAAATGGAACACGAGCAGGTTGGTTTGCCTTGTGAAAACATACAAAATACAATATATAAAGTTATATCCAATCACTATTTAGTCACCTGCCTACATATTCAGATTTCAGGGGAAACAATGTCTTTTTCATTTGTGATAAATCTGGGGACCATTGACAGGCTAGCTTTGCCCAGTTCCCTTTTATTTATTCATACAATCTCTTTTGTGGACCACAATCTATTCTACAGCTTGTAAACTTCTACTCTTTAGGGGTTTAATTTAATCATAAAAGGTTCTCTCTTTCTTTCTTTCTTTTTTTTTTTCTTTTTCTTTGCCATTCTCTTAATATAAAATATAGTTTATAAAAATTGAGTTTCAAATTTTTAGTACCATGTGAATTTGAAAAGGAGAAAGTTGCTATCAAGAGGATTTTTTTAACTCTCCTTTTTCGAAAGGAAGAAAGTGAATTTTTTTCTTTTTCACAAATATTAAGAGATTGAATTTAACTATAAGAAAAATATTTAACTGATAAATAACTTATTTTTAAAGAAATTTCATATAAAAAAGAAGAATATATATATACATATATATATATAAAAGCTGTCTGCGATGTCCCTGTTTAAATCACTCCCCATCAAACAACTGGTGGTATAAGAATCTTTATATTATATATTGAACTGATACTGGCATGCTGCAAGTCAATACCTTTACGAGAGGTCTTGTAATAGGGCCTAGGTCTGGCCCGACAGGTCTGGTTTATTAAAAGATAAAGTTGATTTTGGATGACTGAATGCAATGACATTTGAAATTGGAAATTTTTTTATTGGATTAGAAATCAAACCTCTTTGATTTCAATTGAAAACCAATGGGCTTAAAGTGTTGAATCTTAGTTTATAATCATAGGCAAGAGAAAGAGAAAGCAAAATTTATTTTTTTCTCCTTTAGAGAAAGGGGATCAGTTCAGAACTGAATTATTGGTCCGTAGAAGATCACCAACGAAAACTCTATTTAATCTAAATTTTTCCCTTGCAAGTCTTTTTTTTTTTAAATTATTTTCAGGTTAGGTTTGGTTTGAATTGAGAGGACTATTTATAAGTCCCTTCAGTTTAAGAGGGCAAAATTTATATAAAAAAAAAAAAAAGAAAGAAAAATGAGAAGGCACGAGACTGGGCAGCCAATTCAAGTGGAGTGTCAGATAAAAATTCCAGATGGCAGTTCCTGATTAGTGGGAGCATCAAATCCCACGTGGTAAGGAGTGTTTCATCACGTGGCCTTGTGGTCTTCTTTAATTTATGCTCTCTCTCCTTTTCTTTTTACACTGTGGATATTATAATGGTGCTTGTCAAATCCTTATCCATTCATAATCTCCTCCTTATAGTGGACCCTTCTTCTCTCTCTCTTTCAGTAATTTTCGATTTTTTTTTTTTTTTAATTTCTTTTATTCATTTCTTTCCCAAATCCCACCCTATAAATTTGACCTTTCCTAACGCTCAGGAACTTGTCAAAGAAAGAGAAACTTCATTTAACAATTCTCTCTCTCTCTCTCTCTATATATATAATATAATATATATTATACATGTATAGATGCAGAAGAAGCAGAGATTATTAATTCCAATATGTTGCCTTTATCTGCATTTGCACCTGCACCTTACATTGTTTCTTTTTCTTTCTTTAAAACATTTCAAGAATCAAGATTCAAGATTTGTCAAGAATCAAGATTTTCCTCATATATCTTAGAAGATGGGAAACAAGAAAGAGGTGCAGGTGTGAGTGCAGGTGAATGCCATTTTGGACGAGTCTCTGATCTTTATATATTCGTGGTGAGATTATTTTATTATGATAAGTGGAGGAAAAAAAAAAGGGTTTGATTAGATACTTGATGGGTTTTCTTGAAGCAAAAAGTTCCATGTGAAGCAGATCTCCACCACAATAATACTACTGCTGGGTTTTCCCAAGCTCAAGGTAACAAATCTTTCCTTTCTAATCTCAGGTCAGCTGCTGCTGCTGTAATAGTAGAAACAGAATATATATACATATGATGCTAAAGGAAAGAATAAAAAAAAAAAAATAACAAATGGGTAACAATTTACATTATTACATATGATTAATCTTTTTATATTTAGATAATGAACTTGCTGTTCTTTACTCTATATATATATATATATATATATATATATATATATATATAGGGATTGAAATGTTTATATATATAGAGCATTTACTTGAGCATTTACTTGCATTAACATTTGAATCCCTATAGGATTGAAATGTTAATGCAAGTAAATGCTCAAGTAAATGCTCTATATATATATATATATATATATATATAAACATTTCAATCCCTATATATATATATATATATATATATATATATGGCTATTAGCAAGTGCTCATCAATTCTAAACATTCTGAAGAGTACTAGGTAAAGTAATATTGAAGTCTGGAACTGTAATGAAGTGTTTTAATTTTTGTATTAATTAAACCAATGAATTGAAAAACCTAGGTGGATGAATTGCTAAATATATCCAATATCTTCCTTAATTAGTACATTAATTAATGTCACTTTCTCCCCTATTTTCCTTTTACCAATGAGTAAATAAATATCTCCATATTGGAGGCAAAGTTCAGAGAAATTGCTAAATATCTGAGAAGGAATATCTATTACAGATATTTTTAAAATTCGTCTTGATTTGATTGAAAATCTTCACTTTGATTTGTGATTGCACATATAAAATGACAGAATATCTAATTAATTGAATTCAAGAGCAAACTTTGCAAATAGCTTATGTCAGCTAATTAATTTCAAGCCAATTTCTTCTGAATAATAAAAAAAATTGTTTTGATTTTATTAAAAAAAGGGAAGCAAATTTTATATGAGAAATCATATTAATATATGCCGTATTAAACTTATAATTATATCCCCAATTGTTTAAATGGCAAAAAGAAATTAATTAAAGTACAATTTGGATTTAATTTATATTAAGTGATTGCTTGATTATTTCTCCTTAAATTGGATTTTTTTTTTCTTTTAAAGGAAAAATTAGAGATATTATCGGATTTAATTTGCCAATGTTATTTTATCAAATGCAATTATGTCATTTAAAATTACTCTTATTCTTAACTTCTTAATTATTAGTTATTGTCAATGTTGTTTATCAATATACCTTAAAGGGTGTGTAACTTACATTTAATGGTCAATAATAACGGCCATGAATTTTGGGAGCTAATATATATATATATATATTAACAAATGCTATATACATTTACATATTTGCATAATGAACTAATTGTAGGTACGTACGTATATCAAATTATGAAAATATAATGTTTGTATGTTATGCTTTTCAATAGTTTTTTTCATGCAATATTAGAATTAAAGCATGAATTGAGGTTTATGGTCCATAAAGGGTTAAAAAAAAAAATTAGCATTTTGAGTGGAAGATTTCAAACTCTCTAGGCTTTAGGGAAGAATTTAGACCTGAATTAAATAAAAACAACTATGACTTTTTACTTAATTAATTTTATTTCTGTTGGTTTAAATAAATTTCATCTTTGTTTTGCTGACTGGGGAAAAAAAAGCTTAGAGAAAATAATAAGATGTTAAGTTTTATAGGTATTGCACCATGTTGACACAATCCAAAGAAATATGATTAACAATCATCACAAGCATTTGTAGATGTATATATGTATTTATTATCTAGGGTCAAATTAATTCTAAAATTTTTAAATTATTAGACTAGAGATACTATTTTTCTTTTATATTTTTAAGAAGTTGGGATTTTATACATAGTAATATATTGTGTGGGGATTGAAAAATATAAGTGCTAAGGACTAAAGAATAGCAACTAATCTTTACAGCAAATTTAAGCAAGAAATACTTCCTAAAAAAAAAAAGCAAGAAATAACAAAAATTGAATTCAAGTATCTATTTTTAATTTTATAAATAAATGAATATTCAATTTTATTTTATTTTATTTTATGCTTGAAAAAGATCTAAAAGATATGAAAATAAAATAAATTTCATATTCATTTAATTCTAATTACAATATATTTTCTAAGGATGATTGGTTATCTAGTTTCTGAAAAGTCAGGTCTCTACAACCTCTAATTGGTTAACCAATCATCCTTAGAAAATATATTGTAATTAGAATTAAATGAATATGAAATTTATTTTTGTAGAGACCTGACTTTTCAGAAACTAGAGGTTGGATTGTTATTATTTTCACAGCCTTGGTATGGTTGTTGCTAGTATATATTTCTTTACCTACCTAGTACGATTTTTATTATAATTTTAACTCTGGACTTTTCAAACTTGAAAACAACTCTAGTATGGCTCTTTTTTCTAGGGTTTTAGAAAAAGAAGTTTTTCATTCTCTCTGAAACTTTTTATTTCTTCTTATTTTCTCAGTATATTATTAGTTTTACCTTTTATTTTTCGTTCAAATTTTAATTTTATTATTCAATAATGTTCAAATTTATTTTTTAAATAGATTTTATTTTCTTTTACTATAGTGGATTTTTATTTTTCTATTATTTTATCATTTAATCGATAGTTTCAATCAAAATTGTAAGTCTTATTTTTAGTGTTAAATCTACGTTTATTGCTGTTCAAATCGAATTTGCAAAAAAATATCAGAAAATTTAAAAATGATTATTATTTGTGGTCTAATATGATCCAATCTTGCAAGCTGAGATAATTACTATCTTGATTTGTGGTACTCATTTTGTTTTGATATTAATTTTGAGTAATTATAATATTTTAAAGTTTTATAATTCTTTGTTGTTGTATTTTATTAATAAATGAATATCGTCATCACCTTACTCTGGATCAAAGTTGTAACATGTGCTTGTCCCCGGTAGAGGAATGTGGATCATGTTCTTCAACATTGCGCTTTGGCAAGACATGTTTGAAATTGTTTGTGGCCAGAGAATTTTGATGGTATGACTTTCTTTATTGTAGCTTTTGAAGATAGGTCCCTTGGTAACCTCAAGTCATTTCACATCCAACTTCATAGTATCCCATGGCATATTGTTTTCGGAGTGAGTTGTTGGTTTCTTGGAAAAATAAGAGAATTTTTTAAGATCAGTTTCATATTAATGGAGATCCTAGTAATGTAGTTCTTTCTTTTGCCCAAAACATTTTTCTTGCATTTGATGTAGTAAATTTGATTCACGGTACTGGTCCTTCAAAGTCTCTAGGACGGAGTCCTCCCTCGAATGGGGGGACTAAGATTAATATACAGATAACGGGATGGCTCTTTACTTCCAGCTCAAGGACTACTTGCGTCTGCAGTGGGTATAATTCGATCTTCTTCTGGAACATGGGTTGGCGGTTTTGCTGCTAACTTAGGTTCATGCTCGATTATGACAGCAGATTATTTGGGTCTTCAATTGGCTTCGAACAAAGGATTATTAGGGTGGTGTTGGAGCGGATAACCTAGCAGTGGTGCAGATGTTGGCAGCGGAACCTAGAGCAGTTAATCATTTTCATGCTTTTATTCATGCACTGTTTTTTTATTTCATATTTGCACAAATACATATATTTATAAATATAAAAATATGTTTAAATGAAATGTAATATAATATAATAAAATTAATTTTTAATATAATTTATATTATAAATTAATTTGATTGTATTGAATTATATTTCATTATGATTTAATAAACGCACTCTAAGAGTATTAAAAAAAAAAATCTATGTTAAAATAATTTGAAGTAATCTTTTAAATGATGATGATGATTAGTTGAACATGTTTCGATAATTTCTTTTAAAAGAAATGACTTGAAGGAAATAAATTGTAAAATTATTTAAATTTTGATATTTCTTTTCTTTAAAATTTTTTTTATACATGAAAAAAGAAGGGAAAACATAAATTTTATTATTTGAAATTTATGATTCGCAAGAAAATTTTATTAAATTAATAATTTAATAATTAAATATTTATTTTACCATATAAAAAAAATTAAGAGCTTAAATTTTGAAAGAATATTTGTATTTATAAGAAAATCATGTAAGTTCCATATTTTCTGCTTATTACAAGTTCTTGGCATGCACCTGAGGTATTCTCACAAGTTTTTTCTGTCCTTTTTTTTCTGAATGGTATTAAGTTATGTGTCCTTGCTGCATATTTAATTTTATAATTAGCCAATAACTTTAACCACCGAACTTCTATTATATATATATATATATATATGTGGGAGGGAAAATATGCCACGGAGATTCGGCATACTATATAATAAAAGATAGACATGAAAACGATATTTTTAAAAAATATAGAAAATAAAACATGGAGAAAATGCTTATGTGTGTGTATATATATATATATATATAAAATAATAATTATTATTATTATTATTATTATATATGAGAAAAAATTAAGTTGGAAGTTAATATTTTTGTTTATGAATTGATTTAGGCAAGTTATTATTTTTTTTTTTTAACTTGGACATAAGTTTCTGTATGTGAAAATGAGTTTTCAATTTTTTAAATTATAAAAATATGTCTGAACCCTTGCAACCAAGTTTCTATAAATTTTCAGATAGAAAATATTTTCAAAATATGACATTCGAGTATTTTCGTATAACATAAATGATAACTATTTGTTACTCAAGATTTTTTATTTTTTATTTTTCACTGTTATAAAAAAGATGAGAAAACTAATAAGATAGCATGTAATTAGTTAATTTTTATTTTTTTATATATATAAATATATATAATTGGATTTGGATAAGCTGTACAACCTAACTTTCTTAATTTGATTTCATTGGTCAACTGAATTTTGATTTGATTTTCAGCTTATCTTTATGATTATTATTATTATTATTTTAGGATGGTCCAAACAAGAAAAAGGGACCCCTTTTATGTTTTTGATTTTTGTGAATTGTGATTCTTTTGTTATATTCTTCTTTATCTTACTAGCTCCAATTGACATTATTCTGCTGTTTTGATGAATTTTTTTTTTATGGGATGTACAAGTGATATGAAACAGTATAAACTAAATTCAAACTTAATATAGATAGAAAATATATAAATGAAATTTAAAAAATATGCTCTCATCAAAACTTTATTTTTAATTTTATGAAGTGATTTTAATCTTAATTAAAAAATAATTTTAATATTAGCTCAGTTAATAAGTGGATTTTGCTTCTCATATTTATGATTAATAATATTTTGAGAAATAATTATTCAATGCATAAATTTTGATCTAAATTCAACATATGCATATATTTACTACAAAAAAAAACAATATTGGAAATTATTTAAATATATTTACTATTTTTAATATTGAATAAAATAAAATGAAATAGTGAATAAAAATTACGGGGTTCATCCTGTCATTAAAAATTAAGGTGATAGACAATTAACAATTACATAATTGTTTGATATCATTGTTGCTAAGAACAATTTTTAGCCTTAAAAAATTAGAAGGAATCATTTTTTTTTAAACAATAGACATTAGATTTTTACAATTTGATAACTGAGAAAAAATTCAAAAGAAGCTCATATTTAAAAATTTTGTAAATGAATTAAATTAATTATGTAGCTAAATTATTTATATAAATGAAAAAAATATTTTCAAAAACTTAAAAATTTTACTATGTTAGATATTAAATAATGCCTACAAGGCTATAACTTAATAACATTCATTCAAAAATATCTGTCGTTTTGGAATTTTAATAAAGTATTTAATTACTTTACATCTTTTTATTTCTCTACGTAAATATATGTAGTCTCACATAAAATAGATTTTTTTTTTTATCAAATTCTATATCCCTGTTTGAAAATATAAATTTTATAAGAATTTAATTTAAATAAATCTATTTTTATTAATTTTCATGTTTGAAAGGATGTTGATAAAATTCAATTCTTTTAGCATAGGAAAAATGATTTCAAAATAGATATAGATCATATTATTTCTTAAAATTTTAATTAAATTAAAACTTGATTTATAGTCTTATTGTACCAATATATATATATATATATATATATATATATATATATATATATATATATATATATATATATACACATATATCCTAACCTTTTTATTATTATTATTTCTTGAGAAAGAATGTCTTAAATTTTCAGTATCATTAGTTTTCCTTAAATAAAAATAGTTCAGAAAATAAAATAAATAGAATTCATGATCTAAATACAATATATTTAGAACAATTTTGTACAAGAATTCAATTCAATGAAAGGGAATGAATTCTTTCAAATGAGTTTTTCCAAACAGAATCATATATAGACAGTAAGCAAACAAATCCTGCCCATTGCATGGATTTTCAATGTCACCCAATTCGTTCAATTTATTATACAGTTTAAAAAGTGTGCTGCGTAGTCTCGCAATTGATATGTGATCCTGCAAATTTTCTTCTACAATGTAAAGAACAATGTCAGAATCAGCTTTCCTTTTTTATTCTAAAATAGAAGAGAGGAACAGACATCTGCAACTTTAAGTAAGCTGAAAAGTATAGGTTAATTGTCCTGTAGGTTATGCTTTTGCATCATGCTGAGAGACAAACACATGAGCTCACATCTTGGATTTTACTTTCTCAATGAGCTCTCGTCTAAGGATTTTTCCTGAAGCTGATTTAGGGACAGCATTTATGAAACTCACCCTTCGTAATCTTTTGAAAGGCGCAACCTGCAAAAGAAACACAAATCACATAAGAAAACACAAAAAATGAAAATGTCAATTCTTTCCTTGTACATTTTGTGCATTTCAACCTAAGAAAGGCGAAAATGATTTAGAGCAAAACAAAAATAAATGATTAACAGCAAATGCAAATTGTGGGAACTGCCACAGCTTATTTAGTCCTCTCTCAAACATAGTCCTGCTTTCAATTTAAGGAGTTGAAGAAGTCGGGGAAAATGAGAAAATAAATACTGAATGTTGGCAGAAAAAAACTGGAGTGACTAGTGTGGATTGGATACCATGTAGAACTCAAAGCATTTGCAATGGTGACAAAGCAGGACTATAAGAGCAATACCCAATGTCAGCCCCTCCAAAACAAGACCAAGCCATACATTTTCTGCAATCACATGTAACTAGAAGCCATTGCTAATGCTAAAGGATATCTTCTGAAAAATCAAGAGTATATGGTACATAGAAGGCAGTTGAAAAGAAGATGAGGGTGAGGATTCAAGCACAAACAAATTCAACTCAAAGTGTAGTAAGACCATGATGATTCCCCTGTCATTTACCTGATCAGCAATAAATTTTTGAACATCTTTTTCAGTCAGTGAACTGTTGGGCGATCGCACAACATATGCAACTGGGACCTCACCAGCTTCGGCATCAGGAAAGCTACAAGAAGCGACTTGATTATCAAAGGTGCATAAATGAGAGAGGAGTTAACACGTTAGCATTTATTATGAGTTTAAGTGATGCAAGTAGTACAGATGTGTGCATGTTCAACTTACGGGATGACAACAGCATCTAATATTTCAGGGTGAGAAACAAGCAGCCCTTCAAGCTCAGCCGGTGCAACCTAATAACAATAAGCAAATAAAAATGTAATTCAGCAGCAGAGCCATCCAACACATAATTAACAAAGTTTACAGAAGATGCCACCATTAGACTTTATAGGTATTGAAAAAATTTCATGCATTTATCAATTTCTTTATGGTGGAAGTTACCTGGAATCCTTTATATTTGATGAGCTCTTTAATACGGTCAACGACAAATAGTTTCCCTTCCTCATCAAAATACCCGAGATCTCCAGTATGTACCCAACCCTTTTTATCTATGGTGTCTTTTGTGGCCTTTGGATTATTGAAATATCCTGCCAATAAATTGCATAAGTTGAATACCTGATAAATAATGCAACAGAAAGAAAGAAAGAAAAAAGGCCAATTTATAGCACAATTGCATTGAGCTGATTGATCATATACTTAAGGTTCATTTTTGGGCATGCACATGATATACATTATTAAAAGATTTATTCAAATAACTAAGGATTGGAGAGTACATAATCGCATCGCCGAATGTATCTAACTCCTAAATGGCTCATGATTACATTGTTTGAAACACATTGAAATCAAGCTAACGAAAACGAAGAAAGACAGTGGGCATCTAAAGGAAAGATGAGCAATATCATTATTTCCATTATCTTCTAAAAGGAATATGATTCAAAATTAAAATAAAACACCTGACAAGTGCCAAAGCGAAGGACAAGTTAAGTGGGAAAAGTTTCATCCATATAAATGGCCTAGTTAACTAACAGGCAAAAGAGTTAGCAGTATGTTAACATATATTGACTATCAAAGCAACTAAGTCAGATATATGTAAAGCTCATTGTTCCGTTTCCAGATGAAACATAGTTAAAGATCAGATGACAGAAAATTCTTGATTGTTTTGGACCACTATGAATTAATGAAGACAAGAACAGGCAAGACCAGAAAGCAGGAATTTGATATTACTTTGAAAAATGAAATGGATATTTGTCTCCATTCCCTTTTTGTGATAGATGAAAATAAATGACCATCGACTATGTTTTTAAAACCTGTTGATGAAGAACAGAAGATTCATATCACAGTGAACTAAGCACCATACCTTGCATCATATTCGGTCCCCGAACCCATATTTCCCCCAACTGATTTGGAGGAAGAGGCTTCAGAGTATCTACACTGATTATTTGGGCTTCAACTCCGGGAGCAAGATTTCCAGCCGAACCCGTATGTCGAATGCCTATTCTTGGATTCTCCACCGAAATAATACCAGTAGTCTCAGTCATACCGTAGCCCTGAAACCATAGAGAGTATCCTGAATCAAAAGAAAAACCTTACTTCTAGTAACTCACTAAAATTAAGAAATATGCACAGATGCATTTTGTCAATTCTTTTGAAGCATGAGCATTGATTAATGCTGACTGCATCATTAATATATAATTTTACCACTGAGTTACAGTCCTAGCTCACAAATAGTTCATCAGAATTAAAAAGAAGGGCAATTTAAAAATCCTGAGAGAGGAAAAATAGTAAGTCACTAGTTTGCATAAATTTAAGATTTTGAGAACAACTGTACTATTTATTGGACAAACCCAAATAAAGAGATACGGATCATTGACTATTTGCTTCTTAATTGAAATACAAACCGGTTAAGAGATCAATAGACTTAATGGCATTCTTATATGAATATCAGCTTTTAAAAAAAAAAAAAAATTCTGCTTTTCTTGAACAATCACAATATAGGGGTTCAGGTATGTGATGCTAATTTCACAGAAGTTCAATAGTAAGAACTCAACATAGCCCTAAACTTCAGTTAGATGGCTAACTCACTAGGCACAACACAAAAACGTTGCCTCACATGACGCAACTCCAGAGGATCAATATGAACATTTTATATGCATATAGGCTAAGCTCTGTAGATATCCTAGCAAACCCCAATATAGAAGCAGCATGTTTTATATACTCAAATCACCAGTAACTTGATCCGCAATGTGAGTTCAAATGACTCATTCAAATCATTTGAAAATGGAAATTACATTCACATGCTCAAATAGGGGATCTCATGAGAATTTAAACAACCTGAACAACTTCAGCATGAGGAATGCTCTTAGCACATTCCTCCATCAATTCTTTTCCCAAAGGAGCCGCACCAGAACCAACATGCTGCAATGAGGAAAGATCATATTTCTTAACCAAGCTTTGTTTAGCCAAAGCAAGTATTACTGGGGGCACAACCCACAAATGGGTCACTCTGTACTTCTCCACAGCCTTCAAAACCATCTCAAAATCAAATTTCTCCATTGACACTACTGCGTTGCCCTTTTGCAGCTGAGAATAAGTGATCACAGCCAATCCAAACACATGAAACATAGGCAAGAAACAAAGGAACACATGATGCATTTCACCTGATACTTCTTGATCCATGGTGACCATTAGAGAAGCAGCAATGAAATTCCCATGAGTCAAAATCACACCTTTACTAACCCCAGTAGTGCCTGAAGAATATAATAAAACAGCTACATCAGATTGCTTGATATTACTCACAGGAAATTCAGTATTAGAGCCTCCCAACTCAACCAAATGATGGAAACTTTTGATTCTTGAATTGGACCCCATAGATAAAGACTCTCTGTCCCCTAAAAACACAGCAGGCAAATTGAAATGTTTAACTTTGTCCCATAATTCAGGCACGGTTATGAGCAACTTGGGATTAGAATCTTTTATCTGTTTTGACATTTCAGTAGAAGTATAAAGAGGATTTGCAGTGGTTGCTATAGCACCAATTGAAGTTATGGCTAAGAAACAAATAGGGAACTGGTAAGAATTAGGAGCAAAGATCAAAACAACATCATTTTTAGAGATACCCAGATGGCGTAAGCCATGGGAGACCTTAATAACAATGGATTTGAGCTGTGAAAAAGAAAAGGTTAGAGATAAATCTGCATCAATAAGAGCAGGTTTATGAGGGTAAGAATTGGAATTTCTAAAGAGAAATGCAACCAATGAAAGATTGGGATCTTTAGGAAGGACAAGAGTAGGTCTTAGAGACCTGTAAATCCCATCTCTGCCATACCCAGATTTCTCCATAGCAAATTCAGATAAAAAAAAAAAAGCTTGTGGATAGAGATTTTGAATGGATTGGCAGAAGAAGAATGAGCGGCAGTAAGTTGAAAAGAGCAATGTGAAACTCTAAGAAGAAAAGTAAGAGGAGATCAGAGACGTGACATTTGTAACAATCGATTGCCAAATTGCTCACCAAGAATTGTTAATAAAAAATAAAAAAAAAAAATCAATTTCTTGCTATCTGATAGTTAAAAACCGACAACCTCTTCTGAACTCTGGGATAAAAGAATCGCATTTGGCGGACCAAAAAAGAAAAATCTACTCCGTATTTGACAGAATCCAAAATGATTTTTTTCTTAAAAAAAAAGTCAATACCAAATATGTTTTAAATCACATTGCAAAAATGATTGGACAGCATCCTATTATTAAATTCATTTGCAGTTAGTTGATGCATAATTTAATTCTTAAATTTTGAAAATTAAAAATTTCTTGTCACATCTTGAATTTTTTAACTAGTCTCTTTGACCATTGCACTGTTTAATTTTATATTTTTCCGTTCCGTGATAATCGATTTATAATTAATTTTATATTAATTGACAAAATATTTTAATTTTTTATAAATTAAAAAAATATATTTTTTAGTTAAAATAATATATTTTTCCTAAAATATCCCAAATTAATCATAAATTGTCATTGTCATAATTAGAAATCCAAAAAAAATTAAATTGTCATTTGAAAATTCAAGGCCATTATTATTGGTAGTTCCCAATGTCTAGAAAAAATGAAATTGGAAAACCAAGAAATTAAAAATTTTTTTTATATTAGTAATATACTCTCTTCCTAATAGAAAAAATAGCTATTAAAAAAAAATATTATTTTTAAGATTATAATAATTTTATTATAAATTATCAAAAAAATTCTTATTAATTATATTATAAATTAAAAAAATATCTCCCGTATTTAAAAAATAAAATAGTAAATTAGCTATTTTACTATTTTTTTTATTAAATTGCTAAATGACCATTTATTTATGAATAAAATTAATTTTTTTAATAGTCACTTTTTTTAGAATAGAGAAAGTACTATATAAATAAATATAAAGAGTATTAATATTTGATGTGGTTTCCAATTATCATATTTAATAATATTTGTTTGATAATAATGTAAAAATAAATAAAAATATAATAAAAAATTAATAAATAAATTATAATCTTAAAAGGAAAAGTGGCTTATATTTCAAAATAGATAAAAAAAGAAAAATAAATACATTATTAGAGGACGGAGAGAGTCTTTCTCCCTTTTTTTACTTTAAAAAATTAAAAATTATATATATATAGCATATATATAATTTGTAGGAACTCATCATGTGATATATATTAAATAACTTAAGTGGTAATTAGATATCACTTCGTGTGTTTAAATGCAAGTAGATATATATTAAATGAGTCAAAAGTTATCAAGTGTAATATATTTTAATATGTGTATATATTTTTATAAAGTATTTATAGTATATATTTATTTGTACCGAATTATTTTTTTTTTTACATGAAACTACTGATAACTCTATATTTTTAGAGTTATTTTAATTGTTTAAACTTAAATTTTAGCTCAATTCTCGAGAATGCAATAATATTATTACTTGTTTTTAGAAATAAATAGTCTATAATTTATAAATAAATTATAACATATTTTAAGTATTTTTATTTTATTTTTGCAGATCAAAATGATGTCATAAAAATAATGATACAAGTAATGATTCAAGTTTTCAATCCATGAGAAATAAATTCAATGGTTGGTGGCAAAAATTCAATGGTTGGTAGCCAACCTAACCTTTTTTGAATATTGATGAAGGAATTCAATAGTTGGTAGCCAAAATTCAATGGTTGGTAGCCAACCTAATCATTTTTGAATATTGATGAAGGAATTCAATGGTTGGTGACCAACCTAACCATCAATGTTGAATTTTTGATGTAAGAATTTTAATGAAACTTGAATTCTTCCATCAAATATGTCTAAAAATACCATGCTTGGCAAAGAGAAATGATATCAAAGAAAATCCATAAAAAAATATAGAGAGAGATTTTCATATGTTTTCTTAGAGTATATTAGTTTTATTTTTTATTTTGATCAAGAGGAGGAGTTTTTGGAAGCTTGAGTTCATCAAAGATTGTATCCCAAAACAAGTTCTCTCTAAACTCTATTCTTGAATTTAATTATAAGTTATTATTATGTTTATTATTTTTATTGTTAATTTAATTGTTTCTTTTCTTTTAATTATGAATAGCTAAATTTATTTTTCTAGGATTTAGATGTAATCTTTTGATTTGCATATGATTATTTATATTTAATTGATTGGGTTGATTGTTGGAATTAATCTTTTATCTTAGAATTTAATGCTTATAATTAACTGGCCATTAATTGCATGATTTAAGATATTGTGTGAAGTAGAGAGAGTGGAAGCATAATATTAGTTCATTAGGATAATTGACCTAGGGAATGTATTGCTTAGAGATAAGAATACTCCTTTGTGATTTTTAAAAGGATTTTAATGGGTTTGTGTTAATTGCTTATGATCACGAGAGTAGACATAAGGTTAATATAAGCACACATGTTGTATCTTGAGAGAGAACATCATATAATTTAGGGAAATCTAATCATTAATTCCAGCAAAAATAATCCAATCTAAAAAATATAAAGTAATCATAGGTAATCAATTGATGAATTCTAAATCATAGGCCTTTAATCTTATTTCATATTATCATCATTTATTTACTTGAACTTTACTTTAACTTAAAATATGACTTCTCATAATTGATTTTCTAAATAATAGAATATTCAATAGTTTTGGTACTTGTCAACCTTTCCTTTTGGGATTGACACTTATTTCACTACTATATTACTTGTTCACGACCTGTGCACTTACAGAAATCGCGCAATAAGTTTTTGACGCCGTTGCCGGGGAAGGCAATTTTTGACAATATTAATATAATTGATATATTCTATTACTTTAGACACCTTGATTTATTTTTAAAACTGATTTTTTTTTATTGTACAGCTCATATAGGTGTTTATGAGAAACGATCCTGAAGCAATTTTAGAGGAATTGGATCCTGAAATCGAGCGAAGGTGTAAGGTTTTAACCAAAGTCAAAAAGGAGAGACTTAGAAAAGAGAAAGTAGACAAGGCCAACGAGCAAGAGGCTTTGGAAGAAGGAGAAGAATTTGAGCAAGAAACTTTTGAGGAAAGACTTAAAGGAGCAGAGGAAGAAATGGCAGACAATGGAGCTAATAGGGCACTGCGCGAATTTGCTATGCCAAACTCAGTTATGCGATCCAGCATAGAAAGACCCATTGTTGCAGCCAACAATTTTGAAATCAAACCTTCACTCATTCAGATGGTTCAACAATCCCAGTTTGGAGGAGGAGTCATGGAAGATGCCAATGCTCATTTGGCAAATTTCTTAGAAATCTGTGATACAATCAAGATGAATGGTGTTACTGATGATGCCATTAGACTGAGGCTTTTCCCATTTTCTCTTAGGGATAAAGCAAAAACTTGGCTGATATCTCAAGCCCCAGGGTAAATCACTACATAGGATCAACTCACAAGTGCTTTTCTGGTAAAATATTTCCCTCCTGGAAAGACTGCTAAGCTAAGGAATGATATTACTAGTTTCATTCAATTTGATGGAGAGACACTATATGAAGCATGGGAAAGGTTTAAAGATTTACAAAGAAAGTGTCCTCATCATGGTATCCCAGACTGGATGATAGTGCAAACTTTTTACAATGGTCTTTCAAATCAAATAAGGAGCACAATTGATGCAGCAGCTGGAGGAGCTCTTATGAACAAAAGTACTATCGAGGCTCATAATCTTCTTGAGCAAATGGCGACTAACAACTACCATTGGTCCAATGAAAGGACTACAATAAGGAGGGTTGCAAGTGTTCAACAGGATGATGGGTATTCTCTTCTTGCAGCAAAAGTTGATGCAATTGCCAAGTCATTGGAGAGAGTAAACATTAATGCCCCATCAAGTAGTCATCCAATTGTTTGTGACTCATGTAGGGGTAATCATCATAATTTTGAATGCCATGGAGTAGAGCAAGTCCAATTTGTCTCTAACCCCAATAGACAACAAAATAATCCCTACTCGAACACTTACAATCCAGGATGGAGGAACCACCCCAACTTAGCATGGGGAAATCAAGGAAATCAAGGAAGCAATCTAAGGCCACCATACCAATCCAACTTTTAAGGGAGAAATCAAATTCCATCCCAAACACTATAAGAAATCAAGCCTTCCTACGAAACCGCTTTGGAGAAATTCATTGGAGCCACTTCTGAAAGGTTTGACAAATTGGAGAAACAATATGACAAGTTGGAGATGAAAGTCGATCAAATTGCTAGCCAAAATAGAAATTTGGAGTTTCAAATGGGACAAATGGCTAACTCTTTTAATGCAAGACCTCAAGGTACATTGCCTAGCAAAACTGAAATTAATCCTAGAGAACAATGCAAGGCAATTACTTTGAGAAGTGGCAAGCAACTTGAAGAAATGGTACCAAAGAAAACAAATGAATATAGTGGTGAAGTTTCAAAAGAAGATACCCCAATGAATCAAGCTGAAGAAGAAAAAAGAGAGGAGGTATCTAAACCTTCACAAGTCAAGCCTTATGCACCACCCATTCCTTATCCTCAAAGATTGAAGCAGCAGAAGTTAGACAAACAATATGAGAAGTTTCTAGAAATTTTTAAGCAACTTCACATAAACATACCGTTTGCTTAAGCCTTGGCACAAATGTCATCCTATGTGAAGTTCCTTAAAGATTTACTGTCTAACAAGAGGAAGATTGAGGAGCATGCTGTGGTAGCACTTACTGAGGAGTGCAGTGCAATTATTCAGAACAAACTTCCACAAAAGCTCAAAGATCCAGGTAACTTTTCTATCCCTTGTCTAATTGGTACCACTGAATTTAAAAAGGCTTTATGTGATTTAGGAGCTAGTGTTAGTCTTATGCCTTTATCTATTTGTAAAACATTAGGGTTGGGTGAGCTAACCCCAACCACAATGACCTTGCAATTAGCTGACCGTTCTGTTAAGTATCCAGTTGGTATCATTGAAAATGTCTTGTTAAAAATTGGTAAGTTTTATATACCTGTGGACTTTGTGGTATTGGACATGGATGAGGATGTTGAGATCCCGTTGATTCTTGGAAGACCATTTTTAGCAACAGCAGGAGCCTTAATTGATGTAAAACATGGCAAATTGACTTTGAGAGTAGGTGATGAGGAGATTGAGTTTGACATTGCTAAAGTAGAAAAACAACCTGCCATCATGGATTGTTGCTTTCAAATTGATGTCATTAATGAGGAAGTTCAAAAAGTCTTGGAGGAAAAGCATTTTGCGGACCCCCTAGAAACATGCTTGGTTAATGGAGCAACTAGCAAGAATGAAAATCATGAGGTTGCCACAATTGTTAATCTTTTTGAGGGGAGTTCACCTATGCCTTTCTATAGGAGACAACAATTTGAAGAATTGGAAAAAGGTAAGTCACTTCCTCCACCATCAATTGAGCAAGCACTAGTACTTGAGTTGAAACCACTTTCTGCACATCTCAGGTATGCATTTCTTGGTCCCAATGATACTTTACCTATGATTGTGAATGCAAACTTGAATGATGTTCAACTTGAGAAAACATTGAGAATTTTGAGGGAAATTAAATCAGCAGTAGGTTGGAATATTTCTGACATTAAAGGGATTAGTCCAACTATTTGCATGCATAGAATTTTGATGGAGGATAACCACAAACCTGTAATTGAACATCAACGTAGGTTGAATCCAAACATGAAAGAAGTAGTTAGGGCTGAGATTACTAAGTTATTAGATGCAGGAATAATTTATCCCATTTCTGATAGCTCTTAGGTTAGTTCTGTGCATGTAGTACCTAAAAAAGGTGGGATGACTGTTTTGAAAAATGATAATAATGAATTGATTCCCATTAGGACTGTAACAGGATGGAGAATGTGCATTGACTATAGGAAACTGAATAATGCTACTAGAAATGATCACTTTCCTTTACCTTTTATTGATCAAATGTTAGAAAGGCTTGCAGGTAATGCATATTTTTGCTTTCTAGATGGTTATTCAGGGTATTTTCAAATTCCTATTGCTCCTCAAGATCAGGAAAAGACCACTTTTACATGTCCTTATGGTACTTTTGCATATAGAAGAATGCCCTTTGGTTTGTGTAATGCCCCTGCTACTTTTCAACGTTGCATGTTTTCTATTTTCTCTGATTTTGTTGAGAAGTCCATGGAGGTCTTCATGGATGATTTTACTGTATATGGTTCTTCATTTGATGCATGCTTAGAAAACTTGAGAAAAGTTTTACAACATTGTGTTGAGTGCAATTTAGTGCTAAATTGGGAGAAGTGCCATTTTATGGTACAAGAGGGAATTGTTTTGGGGCATAAAATTTCTCAAGTAGGAATTGAAGTAGATAGGGCAAAGGTAGAGACTATTGAAAAATTGCCTCCACCTACTAATGTAAAAGGGATAAGAAGTTTTCTTGGCCATGCCGGTTTTTATCGTCGATTTATCAAAGATTTTTCTAAAATTGCTAAGCCTCTCTGTGATTTGCTTAATAAAGATGCTACTTTTGATTTTAACCAGGAGTGCTTGAGTGCTTTTGACAGGTTAAAGAAAGCTTTGATTTCAGCTCCCATTATTGCATCGCCCGATTGGAGTTTGCCATTTGAAATCATGTGCGATGCAAGTGACTTTGCAATTGGAGCTGTCTTAGGCCAAAGAAAGAATAAAAAGGTACATGTGATATACTACACCAGCAAGATCTTAAATGATGCACAGAAAAATTATGCAACTACTA
Source organism: Reutealis trisperma (assembly GCA_947687605.1). Classification (NCBI taxonomy): domain Eukaryota; kingdom Viridiplantae; phylum Streptophyta; class Magnoliopsida; order Malpighiales; family Euphorbiaceae; genus Reutealis; species Reutealis trisperma. Next base: position 2,236,193 of record CANTUT010000112.1, read on the forward strand.
AAAAGGAGATGTTGGCAATGATAGTGGCGATAGAAAAATTTTGCTCCTACTTGGTTGGGTCAAAAGTTATAATCTTCACGGACCATGCAGCAATTAGGTACCTAATGTCCAAGAAAGATGCCAAACCCAGATTGATTAGATGGGTACTTTTGCTTCAAGAGTTTGACTTAGAAATCAAGGACAAGAAAGGAGTGGAGAATGTGGTTGCAGACCATTTGTCTAGATTGGAACGGGAGCGAACAGCTAAAGATGATGAGCCAGTCAATGATTATTTTCCAGAGGAGCAGTTATGGGTAGTGAAGGGATCAACTCTATGGTTTGCTGATTTTGTCAATTACTTGGTGAGTGGAATCATTCCTAGTGATTTTTCGTATCATCAGAAAAAGAAATTTCTTGCAGATGTCAAGTATTATTTCTGGGATGAACCATTACTTTTCAAGTATTGTGGAGATGGGATGATAAGAAGATGCGTGCCAGAGGAGGAAATTCCAAGCATTTTGGAGCATTGTCACTCTAAGGAAAGTGAAGGGCATGCAAGCACAGATAAGACAGTTGCAAAGGTATGGCAATGTGATTTTTATTGGCCTTCTATGTATAAGGATGCTAGAAACTTTGTGATGTCTTGTGATCGTTGCCAAAGAATAGGGAACATAATTAGAAAGCAAGATATGCCGCTTAATGGGATTTTAGAGGTTGAAATATTCGATGTTTGGGGGATTGACTTCATGGGGCCATTCCCTTCATCCCTAAACAATCGATATATTTTGGTAGCGGTTGACTATGTGTCGAAGTGGGTTGAAGCAATTGCAAGTGCTACCAATGATTCTAGAGTTGTGCTGAGGTTTATTAAGAAGAATATTTTTTCTCGATTTGGTGTTCCGAGAGCTATTATCAGTGATGGAGGCTCCCATTTTTGTAACTGGGCTTTTGACGCTTTGTTAAAGAAAAGTGGAGTCAACCATAGAGTAGCCACTCTGTATCATCCTCAGACGAGTGGTCAGGTGGAAATTTCAAATAGAGAATTGAAAAATATTTTAGAAAAGACAGTGAATAACTCTAGGAAGAATTGGGCACTCAAATTGGATGATGCTCTGTGGGCATATAGGACTGCTTTCAAGATCCCAATTGGTATGTCTCCATACCGACTTGTCTTTGGAAAAGCATGTCACTTACCTGTGGAGCTCGAACATAAAGCTTACTGGGCAATAAGAAAGTTGAATATGGATGTGGAAGCTGCTGGTCACAAGAGGTTACTTCAATTGAGTGAGCTTGAAGAGATACGACTGGAAGCTTATGAAAATGCCAAGATTTATAAAGAGCGCACCAAACGTTGGCATGACAAACACATCCGTAAGAGGCATTTCGAGAAAGGCCAACAGGTATTGCTTTTCAACTCACATTTGAAATTTTTTCCAGGGAAGTTGAAATCTAGATGGTCAGGACCGTTTCAAGTAGTGAAGGTACATCATCATAGAGCTGTGGAGCTACAAAACAATGCGGGAGAAACATTCAAAGTAAATGGACAACGCCTTAAACCTTATTTCAGTGGAGATTTGGTGGAACAAGGGATGGTTTACTCCTTAAAAGAGGCCACGTGATCAAAATTCTGAGAAAGTCTAGCTAAAGACTATAAATTAAGCGCTTTTGGGAGGCAACCCAAATTTGTAACTTCTTTATTTATTTAATTAATTATTTATTCTCCAAAATTAAAAAAATAATTAAAAAAATTATAAAAAAAAAATTATGTGATTAATTTCTCATACTTGCTTTTAGTTGTTTCATGATGTTTTATAGGAAACAAAGAGATGGAATGCACACCCTGCTTACAATTTGAAATCCAATTTTCTACAAGAGAGAGTATTTCTTCTTTTGATTTATTTCTTTGACATTGAAGACAATGTTAATTGCAAGTTTGGGGGAAGTTTAGTTTGTTTTTTTATTTTCAGTCATTTCTTTTGTGTTTTGATGAATAAATTTAAATTTTTTTTTGATAAAATATGCTTATATTAAATAATTTGATGAAAGGCTAATGATTGATTATAATTGATATTTATGAACAATTTATTAAAGTATTTCAGGTTGAGCAACTATTTTGGGTAAGAAATTAACTTTTATTAAAATTATGTTTTGCTTAGCTTTACATTATATTGATTGCATTGAATTTGTGTATGCTTACTTAGAGAGGGCTTCTACACATTTTTATCTTCATTTGCCTCACCTATCTTAGAACATATTTTTGCAAACTTTTGAGGCGAAATTTTGAATTCATTTTGAAAGAGAGATATGATTTAGGCATTGTTTGTTTAGCCTGTTACTTGTATCTACCCTTATTTTAATTTTTTTCCTAGTTTACCCTTTTGTGCCTTGATAATTTTAGCTTTCTTTTCTTTGATTAATTAACCTTAATTGTTATCCTTTACCCTATTTATGAGATAATTTTGTCAAGTTTACATTCTAATGAAGAAAAGGAAATTATTGAAGTTTTAAAAGAAAAAAAGGATTTCTAATAACTAAGAGTATTATTCATTGTAAAAGACCACCTTTTGCTTAGAATAAGTTTGGGGGAAAGCAAGAAAATTTAATAAATAAAAGTTAGTAATTCTTGCTATCTTTAGAATAATGTTGTTGGCAAAAAAAATAAAAATAAAAATAAAAAAAAAAAAAAAAGAAGAAAAAGAGGGGGGCTTAAAAGAAGAAAACATTGAAGAAGAATGGTACTTAAGATAAAAGGGATCCTTCATTAATTTAATCCCTTTATTTGAGCTATTGATTTTCTTTTGTAAACTTGGTATAATTATCTTATTTTTGTTCATTTAGCCTTTTCTTTGTTAAGCCAAAAGACTTCGTGTTAGCCCCATTATAAGCCTAGTTAAGACCTATTGATCTCTCTTGATTTGTGAATTCCATTAGTGGAAATTGTTTGCATTAACATGCTTATGAGATTTGCACATCTATTTTATATCTTTTGATAGAGGCATTTAAAGATATCAGTGTGTATATGCCTATCTGAAGTGTAACAATTTCTTTGCGATTGATTTAATGCATGGTTATTCAGGGCATGATTAAGATGGGGATTATTTTGAACCTGAGATAGAAACTTGATTTGCAATACTATTGATATGTTGTTTGTGAATATTAATTTCTTGATACCTTTGAAAAATTATTCAAACTAAGCATGAGAATATTAAATTTTCTTTTTGAAATAAATAGTTGAAAATTTAGAGTTTTAAAGGTGTTTGTGGGTATCACCACTAGAAGCCTTCACGAGACTATAACTCGTCCTCTACGGGACACCTAGGGGTTTAAAGGCTTGTTGCATACGCTAAATGCAATCGTAATTTCCTACGAAAGTGAACTAGTTTAGGTTTTGAACTTTCCTTTGCTTGAGGACAAGTAAAAACTTAAGTTTAGGGGTGTGATAACTCTATATTTTTAGAGTTATTTTAATTGTTTAAATTTAAATTTTAGCTCAATTCTCGAGAATGCAATAATATTATTACTTGTTTTTAGAAATAAATAGTCTATAATTTATAAATAAATTATAACATGTTTTAAGTATTTTTATTTTATTTTTGCAGATCAAAATGATGTCATAAAAATAATGATACAAGCAATGATTCAAGTTTTCAATCCATGAGAAATAAATTCAATGGTTGGTGGCAAAAATTCAATGGTTGGTAGCCAACCTAACCATTTTTGAATATTGATGAAGGAATTCAATGGTTGGTAGCTAAAATTCAATGGTTGGTAGCCAACCTAATCATTTTTGAATATTGATGAAGGAATTCAATGGTTGGTGGCCAACCTAACCATAAATGTTGAATTTTTGATGTAAGAATTTTAATGAAACTTGAATTCTTCTACCAAATATGTCTAAAAATACCATGCTTGGCAAAGAGAAATGGCATCAAAGAAAATCCATAAAAAAATATAGAAAAAGATTTTCATATGTTTTCTTAGAGTATATTAGTTTTATTTTTTATTTTGATCAAGAGGAGGAGTTTTTGGAAGATTGAGTTCATCAAAGATTGTATCCCAAAACAAGTTCTCTCTAAACTCTATTCTTGAATTTAATTATAAGTTATTATTATGTTTATTATTTTTATTATTAATTTAATTGTTTTTTTTCTTTTAATTATGAATAGCTAAATTTATTTTTCTAGGATTTAGATGTAATATTTTGATTTGCATATGATTATTTATATTTAATTGATTGGGTTGATTGTTGGAATTAATCTTTTATCTTAGAATTTAATGCTTATAATTAACTGGCCATTAATTGCATGATTTAAGATATTGTGTGAAGTAGCGAGAGTGAAAGCACAATATTAGTTCATTAGGATAATTGACTTAGGGAATGTATTGCTTAGAGATAAGAATACTCCTTTGTGATTTTTAAAAGGATTTTAATGGGTTTGTGTTAATTGCTTATGATCACGAGAGTAGACATAAGGTTAATATAAGCACACATGTTGTATCTTGAGAGAGAATATCATATAATTTAGGGAAATCTAATCATTAATTCCAGCAAAAATAATCCAATCTAAAAAATATAAAGTAATCATAGGTAATCAATTGATGAATTCTAAATTATAGGCCTTTAATTTTATTTCATATTATCATCATTTATTTACTTGAACTTTACTTTAACTTAAAATACGACTTCTCATAATTGATTTTCTAAATAATAGAATATTCAATAGTTTTGGTACTTGTCAACCATTCCTTGTGGGATCGACACTTATTTCACTACTATATTACTTGTTCACGACCTGTGCACTTACAGAAATCGCGCAACAACTACTACCATAAAAAAAAATTAATTTAGTATTTTATATAAAGCATGCGGAGAATTCACAAAAGCTCGCCACGTGAAATTCATTTATTGAGTTTTTTGCCACGCAAAACTTAAACAAATCACTTTGAAATTGTTTTATTAGTTGCGAATGTACATTTGGCATCTTATTAAACGATTGTTTGCCACGTATATAAATAATTTTTGAGAAATTTTTAGGTAATTTGAGTCTATCATATAATTAATAAATTAAATTAATAAAAATATAATATATTAATTAATAAGGTCAAATTACTTATAAATTATAGTATTATTAATTAATATAGCTTATTTTTATTAAATTAGTTTATAGATGATTTGATATCATTAATTGATATATCATATTTTTATTGATTTAGTTTATAAATGACGTGATAAATTCAGTTTATTTAAAAATTTCTCATAGTTTTATTGTTATTATTATTTTAAAACTAATTTTAATTTATCTTAAAAAAATTTATAAATATTTGTAACTTTAACATTGCAATAAAAATTTATTGCAAAAAATATAATATATTACAATATAATTAATATTATTTAATTAACTAATAAGATATATTTATAAATAATTATGCAATAAACATATTATCCATTTCAATGTAATTAATAATGTTTTTTTTTTAACTCCTCCATCATTTTCTTTTGATTCAACAATAAAACTTCTATTCTTACCTATGAAAAGAAAAGGAAATAAAGAAAATAAACATTAAACTAAAATAGACAACTTTTTTCAAAAGTAAAAAATCTATAAATAAAAATTAATTTATCTTAATATACGATTAATTAATTATTATATCAAATAATAATCATATAAACAATCATATGGTTATATATATATATATATATAAACAATTATAAGAAAATTATAAACAATTTTTCTTTTTTTATTATATATAAGCAAGTGCAAATTATTTGCTCCTTAATAGCTTACTAGTAATTAGTATAAATATTGACCAAAATTTAAATTCTATCTTATTATTTCTTTCATTTCTTTTTTTATTATTTAATAATTATTTTATTATAATTAAAATTGTTTGTAATTATCCGTAAATTAGTAAATTTATTCACAGCGATGTAGAATTCCATCGAAACATTCAATACTCCTTTTGCGGAAAAAAAAAAAAAATCAATGCTCCTTTCGATTTCTTCTTCAATTTGATCCATCGATTAAATTCAATAGAACAAATAAGTTTTATTTTCCTAAGAATAAAATAAATTAGTTGCGTCTTAATAGTTGGCTAGCAATTATTTAAAATAAGATATTAAATTTTTAAATATTTTAACAATAAGAAATTAAATTGCTAAATATTTTTATAATTTAAAAATTATATTATTTATTTTACTAAACACTTAAAATTTTCAGCGTTTAAATTTAACTTTCATCAAACACAACTTAAATTTTCTAAATCCATCTTCTTTTAAAAAAAAATTCTTTTCAAGTCGAACTAATTATGTTTTACGTAATTATTGTCTTTAATTTTTTTTTCATTCAATTTTTTTTTAAATGAGCTTTTTATAATAGGGAGCAAATAATTGATAAATTATTTACAATTTGTTAAGTGATAATATATTAGAAAATATACAAAATAAAAAATAAACATATTTAAAAAAAAAAAAAAGATATACATATATACAAGTATGGAATATGATATAATATTTCACAAAACTATTAAATTGTACTATTATAGAGTAAAATTGTGATATAAATATATTTTCTAAATTTCAATATTGAAAAACTGATTTTTATTTGTAGAAAGTGAATTTTTTTTTAAGTTTTCTGCAGAAAATAAAAACAACAATTTTCTTAAAAAATAGAAAATGAAAGCATAAAATTATTTTGTATAAAATAAAGGATAGTTATACCACTAGCATCTTGAATTTTTTAAAACTATATTGATATCTGAATATTTTTTTTTTATCATACAAGTTCTTAAATTTTTTTTAAAAAAATCCCATATAAATATTTTTATTTATTTTTTTATTACCTTAGTGCTGATTTGTAACTCTCATCTTATCTCAATTTTAGAGATTTTAAAATTACAAATTAACATCCTAATTAATGAAAAATTATTAAAAATACCTATGTAAAATTATTTTTAAAAATTAAAAAATTTGTTGGACCCAAATAATATTTAAATTTCAAAATAATACTGTATTTTTAGAAATTGGCACAGATGTGTAATAATTTTTTCTAAAATAAATCACTCGGTTGTCAAAAAGATACAATCTCCTTGTGATGCTCGCATCATCATCAATTCGTTACGGGAAACCTCACAATGCTTATCTACGTTGTCCTATCCTTATGGCCCATGACCATTTATTGATTGAAGATTACAATTATTGGGAAAAAAAGTTCATTTTTTTTTAAAGTGTAATTATTGGAAAGAATATCATCATTTGATTTTTTTCAAAGAAAGTGTAATTAATATAATAAAAATAATTAATTTTGTCAATTTCTTTTTTATTATACTCTTTAATTTTTTTCCTTTTTTTTCATATATTTAATATAATTATTGATAAAAATATATATTAAATGAGAGTATATTAGTAAAATATTTATTTGATTTTTTTTCAATAAAAAATATACTATAATTTAATATTTTTAAAATGAAAATTTAAAATTATTAAAATGGGATAGAGAAAATATTTTATTTATTGAATTTGAATATAATATCATTCCCTTTACTATGATCATTTTCAAATATATACACTCAACTAGATAAAGATTGTAATCCGATAAGTAGTTGAATTTTCTTTTTTCCTACCTAACCATTTTGATTTTCTAAAATTACAATTTAAATTATTATTAAAATTAGATTGATTATTTATGTCACTAATAATTGTAAATTATTTCTATTCTAGAATCATGATTTTATTTTTATCATAAGAATTCTTTGATATTATTACTTATTTTCTTTTTATTGATGAAAATATCCACTATATATGTGTTACAACATTTTGAAAGTTGAAATTTCACTTGGTATATTGTATCAAACTTGAAATTTGTATTAAATTTTATATGATTTCATCAAATTTTACAACTAATTTATTTCTTAAATTTCTAACCTTAACACAAAAGAAAAAGAATAAAACTCTTTTTTTTTAATGGAAAAGAAAAAAAAAAAAAGAGTGAAACTTTTAAATAAATGAAAATAATAACTTTCACCTAAATAGACTAAACTAATGATTTTTTTTTTTTTTTTGCCAGATAACTAATGAAAATTGAAAGCAAAGGAATCTATATGAAAAAGAGATTTTTTTTTTTTTTTGAGAAAGATAAATTAAAAAAAAAAAGTAACAAAAAGTAATTAAAAAAGAGTGAAAACCCTTACTTTATTGAAATAAAAGTAATGAGTGAGAGACTTATCTTCGACAAGAAAAAAAAAAAAAAAACTTTAATCAAATAATGTTGTTTTTAAAAATGTAAAAAAGAGAAATACGGGATTAATAAATTGTTTGAACAAATAGAAAATAATTTCAATTTTCTAAGAGAGAAATCCCAATTTGATAAAATTAGAAATTTAGGATATTTTATGGACTAATTAGCATGAAAAATCTTTTATTATTCAAAATTTCAATGTCTTAATGTTTGTATCCATATATATGTATATTGACCAATTTTAATTCCTCTAAATAATGCTCAAGATTAAATGAAAGGTGTAGGTTAGTATCTTAGTATGTTTATTTTAAAATTCATATCATATTTCAAAGTTGAAGTTTATATTTTTATATATAATTTTAAAATCAAGAAGTTATGTCATCTTTATTTCTATTCCTTTTTATTCTAACACTTGAAAAACACAAATGAACAAGGGTGAGCTTTCAACTTAATTAATTATAAAATATATCAATAATTGGAGTTCTTGACAAAATAATAAGTCTTACACACACTTAATAGGGGTCAATGAACAATAAAATAATAGAAATTATTTAGTAACAGTAACAATAATAAAATACAATAATTGTTATACAATAAAAAAATTATAGTAACTTCTTTCTTTGAACAATCAATCTATGCTTGGCCAAGCATATACATAGAGTTCATAGCCCACTCTATGTAGGACACTAATAATTTTGGCCATATCAGCTAAGTCACCGATGTATGCTGTCTAATGGATTTTTTTCCATTAGGAAAATCATTTGTCATTCACGTGGTCTATGACTTGGTCATTACTCAGTGAGCACTGTAGTAATAAGTTGGCCCGATAGTCTTTTATTAACAATTAAACAACTATTAATAACATTAAATTCAATAAAAAGCTAACTAGCAATGAATTAATATGGTTTGTCAACATTCATGTCTCAATGAACAATGGTAATAACAAGAATAATAACTATAGCCATAGTGTAATTTAGGTCAATGAACAAATTAAATAAAATAATTCATGGTATATTATCATGTACTAATATATTTCATAACTCATCTCATTTACTGTAATCTTTTTATTAAAGCTCAATCATTAATTTTGCATGAGGCTCCATTATTCCTTAGTTCACTTAGCCCACACATCTACTTTGTTCTAATAAAGACTATTCTAAAAAAGGGAAGAAAAAAGAACTTTGCTTTGATATATAATTACACTTTAGATCTTGTGATTTCTCTAAAAAAAATTTTGAATAAATGAAGGAAATCAGGTTTGGATTGAGAAATCTTTGAAAGAAAATTAAGAATTTAGGTTTGAAAAGAAAGTACAAGTATTTGGTATGCTCTATAATAGTTTAGATGTCTCTATATAAAGAAAAAATGAATAAAAAATTATTTTGTGCGACATACTATTCATCGATGACTTGTAATCTTAGCCTGCAATTTCATGTAATTCCAAAGCAACTTGTAAGCAATAATTTAGACTCGTTGACAATAACTTGAACTTATTTATTTGTTGTTTAACACTATTTGGCATCAAGCCTATTAGTTCGCTTTAGATGTCTATATTGAGCCTCTCAGTTTGCTTCGTGTGTGTGTGTGTCATGACCTAAATTCAAGGGTACGTGATCGACACTAGGGCACATATAATGCACGTGGTTGTCAGTGCCCGTAGTAAGCCTTTTAACTTACTAAATGACAAACCATTAAATCAATTAATAATTCAATTTCAAATCACAACCCTAGCTCACAGGTTAAGTAGTCTCATTCTATTATCCATTCATTACGATTATAATTTAACAAATCATTCATTTTAAATATTAAATCAAAATAAATTATGCTTAACCAAGCATTCAGTGATTTCAAAGAAATTTACAAAGGTGACCAAATCCAATTACAAACAATTAAGATAGCAATGTGGAGTTCTAAAATAGTAATACAATTTAATAATAAATCTAGTACATATTACTGCTGAAGAAATAAAGCAAGTTAACTCAATTAATAAATAGACTTTTCATAAGCTTATCCCAAAACCTAGAAAAATAATATGAACATAAATGAGCGTTCAACTTAATAAATGATACTAGCTAATATATTAACTTGGTGTCCTATAAATATGTATATGATGTTCATGTTAGTACATCGTGTCACAAAAGCAAATAAATCACCTAAGCAAATATGGGCAAAATACAGTTTACAGTACCACACTAAACCTCAATACGAAAAGTCAATCCCCTATCATGGCTTTTTGAATCCAATACTGCCTCTTGTTCCAATACTAGGGCCGCAACCATCCTTAATAGCGCTAACCTGATTGGCCACAATGAGGCGATGAGTAAGCCTCTAGCCGTCAACCGCTGTCTTAGTTCATCTTATCTTAATCATCACAATCAAATCCACATTTATGAGTGGCACTCTGTCATCCTGATTCAATCCGTCAACCACAAACAATCACATGCAAACAATTTATTGATTTATCAATCACATTTAAATGATAACATGCTTCTATGTAATAATAATGCATACACACACACACACACACACACAATAAGCGTAAAATGTAAGGAAAATAGGAAAATATATTAGAAAGTATCACTCATCTACTTAACGATGCATCTAATCGATTTTTTCTTTTGAAGTGTGACCTTTAGGGACAAGAGGACGCCAGAGACATCGATACTGAATAACATACTAGATTATTAGAAAAGAATGACTCGCCTTTAATGATATAACTAAAAGACTCTTAAGATTTTTTGCCAAAATTTAGGCAGAATTTTCCCTAAAACTAAGACTTACCCAACTATAGCAGAGAAAACATGCACTTATAAACAATTACTTAAATTTATAATATTCAATCATAACTCTGCAATTCCCCCTCCTGGGACTCCAACTCAGTAAACAACACAATTAATTCAATTTCTCAAGCTATAATTGAAATTAATCCTAATAATATCGATTAACTTATTTCATTAATTAAATTTCAAATTCACCAAATCTATTAAAATCATTCGACTTATATTTATAAAGTTCACATAAAATTAATTTATCATGTTAAATCCATTTACAATTTAAATTCATAAAATTATCAATTATTTAATTAAATCTAATGATAACATTAATTCAATTTATAATTCAATAATAAATGAATTTCAAGAGTTTCAGATTTACCCATGCAAAATCTGGTTAAACAAATGTCCAAAATTACACCAAAATGATGAGACGAAACTGCTGGAACTAAACCCGCGTGTTGCCACCACCGGAGCACCATTGGTCGGCCACACGCCACCACCTGTTGGTGGTTTTGGAGATGGAGTTGACGCCATCTTGTTCTTCTCAATGTCATAAGTAAGAAAACAACTGCCACTTGCTGCCATTTCACAGGAAAATACCTTGAAAGTTTCAGTGGAACATTTTTAGATCTCCTACTCTGGCAATTTTTAGGGAATGAAATGGGTATCATCTTGAAGTTCTCATCGCCAGGAGCATAATGGGACCAATTTCATCAAATTCCATTGCTGAAATTTTTATATGAAGCTTAGGTGCCAACGGAGCTTTTCTCCCAGTGTGTGCTGTGCTTCGGTGGTGCTTTCTGCCGCTGTCACTTTCTTGGTGGTCATCGATTGATGGGCTTCAATATGGGGGTAGCAGTGCAAACCACCACTGGCTGGAAGACAGCCAACCACCCTCCATTATTCCACTGCCTCTCCCCCTCTCTCAACTTTTGTTTGCCTCCTCCTTTTTTAGTTACCTGTTTCAAATTTTTAGTTTCTTCTTCTTTTTATAATAATAATAATAGTTATAGTTATAGTAATTTATTTTAATAATTGTAACCACAATTTCAAAACTTCCAATTAATTCCTTAAGTAAAATTTTATGTAAATTTTGTTAAACAATTAAAATAATTATTTTCATCTTAAAAAATTTTGATTTAACTAATTAAAATTCAATTAATGGTTTTCACAAACAAATCAAATAAATAAAATGTTTTCTTTAAATTCACATATTATAGACATCCGAATAAAATTTATAATTAACAATATATTTTCAATTTCATAAAACTTTATAATTTGATATATATGAAAAGAAATTTTAAATAAAATTTAACAATTTAATAAAATAATATTATTTTCGTACAAAATAAGATTTTATAAAATAAATAAAAAATTAGGTTATTATAGCGTGTGTGTGTATATATATATCCATAGCCTTGATACAAAGCTTCTTAACTCATCTAATTTATATTGAGCTCATTAGCTCACTTCTCTAATATCTTCTTCACTAATATCGAGCTCGACTTCGTTTATTTGCGTATCTATTCATTGAGGTAACATATTTATCAGCGAAACTGGTAATTATCCTTAAAATTTCATCTTTGCAATATTGAATTTCGTCTTTACCATTAAAGTTTCACTTCGTTATCAAAACTCGTTTTTATCTTCGGAACTTTACTTTGTCATCGAAGCTCGTCCTTGTCAAGTAAAACCTTTACATCTTAATTTCTAAACTTTCATATTACAAAAGCTGCATTATTTGGAACAATAATACAGTGTCTATACATACATGAGTAACAACTCGAAATGTTACAAGTAACAATAATTTTGGGTGGGTATTACATTATAACAAATAATTATATATAATTTAACATGTATATGATATAATTACAAGTAAAATAAAAATTATAATTTGTTAATGAAAATAGCAGGCGCAAACCGCTAGTATGCTAGCTTGTTTCCCTCTATTTCCTCCCATATATTCTTTTTTACAAAAATTAAATTTATGTTTAATTTAAAAATAAAAATCATATTAATTTTGAATTTAAAAAAGAGAAAGAAATATGAAATGTAGGTGAGATTGGAAAAAAGAAAAAAAATTAAATTAACATTCAAATGCTTTTTTTTTTTTTCCAATGTTTATATGTTGAATATAAATAAAACCAATTTGTTAAATTTAGGATAAAACTGATCATTTTAAATGATTTGAGTGCAATTAAAAATTTTTGGGTAAAGATTTGATTTTTTTTTTTTTAAATTAGGAGAAAAACAAAACACAACAAAAGATATAATAAATATTAAAAAAATTTAAATTATTTTGTGTGAATTTTTTTTAATTTTTAATTAATAAATTCAGAAAGTTAAAAAAATAAAAAATAAAAAAATACCACCAATTCTTCAATGGCTACTTCATCTATAGCGACTCCCATATCTCGATTGGCTCTTTTTCGTTTAACAAGAAATAACCCATTTTCAATCCCATTTTTCCTTTCCCATTCCAATTCAAAGGTTCTCAGAAAATCACATTTCCATTCCCTATTTTGTAATTTATCTTTTTTATTTCTTATCTGTGTGTATACAATTTGCAGAATCAGAATCGATTAAGACTCTTTTCAATGGCGTCGGAGCCCAAAGAATCGCCAGCCAACAATCCCGGTCTCCATACTACCGTCGATGAAGCTACCAAGGGATACATCATGCAACAAACTGTAAGCCCATATATATTTATACCCATATATAGATGAGCGGGCTTGGTCTTGATGCGATTGTTTGATATGCAGATGTATCGAATTAAGGATCCCAAAATCAGTCTCGACTTCTATTCTCGTGTATTGGGCATGTCGTAAGTTCTAATTTTTTTATTTGGGTATTTTCCTTTTCATTATTGTTGCAATTTTACCTGATTTTCTTGATCAGTAACTCTATGTGTGTTAAATAAGCTCAGTTTAGGAGATTCTTTGTATTTGTTTTATTTATATAATCGTCTATTATGTGAAATGCGTTGTTTAGATTAGGTGATTATTAATTATTGGAGGTTTTGGGGTTTAAGGTCCACGGAAATGTAGCATATGAAAAATTGTAATAGCTGTGTAGCCAACTTGGTTTATCTGTTTTAGCATTGTTAATGAGGTTTTTTCTTACTGTGTTTCATGACATAGGCTTTAGTTGAACATCAAAATATATAACTGTTTTGTTTATTTATTGCAAGTTGCAAGAAGATACATGGGTCATAAAGTGTGTTTTGAAGTTAGATTTTGTTTCTCTACACTGATCAGACATGTAGGATTTAGAACCTAATCATTATTTCTAAAGTCTAATTGGGTGTTGAAACCATGCATGTGAATTCATGTGTAAAAGTATTATTCTACTTTGCATCCTTGAAATTATGCCTTGACTTTTATATTTGTGATTGAAACTTTTTTTAGTTAATTCTTAATATTCCTCAAGTATATGAAACTATGGACTCAAGATGCTTACATTATATATGACATTTGAGCTTTTACACCTGCCCTGTTTTGCTTGGTTTTTCCTTCATAGAGAAAAGTTGAACTTACAATTTCATTTGGCTTTCTATGAGGCATTCCTATAACCTTCATCGAAAACCCACAAAACAATGTGCAGTTCATCTAAAATATAAATGGTATTTTTATGCTATTACTCAAGAATGATGAAAGCAAGTTGACCTTGTGCCAGATGAATATTGTGACCCATCTTAATTTGGAGGGATTTATGTCTCCTTTGAAATTCTTAAAGTGGACTGAAATTTGAGGGATCCTGATGGGGCTTCATCCCCATCCTTTTATAATTTCATTTCTTGGCTCTTGACTTGAATGTTTTAGTGTTTCTTCGTCTCTTTTTTTCTTTTGGTTTTTTTAAATCAATCATTTATAGCAGGTTTGTTAGCGTGCCACCTAACCTTATAATTCTAAAGAGATACCAGATTTACGACATTTAATTCAGTTCATTGTGCTTAGTTGCTTTTATCCTTGAGCTGACTGATTCCCTTTCCCTTCATTTTTACTCATTTGGTTTAGTCCTGCCTTTTCTTACAAGTTAAAGTTAGAACCTTCGTTTTTCAGTCCCACCTCTAAATCTTTAGAAACTTGTGCATAGCCTATCCATATCTTATGGCATCTCAATTACTTAAGAAAAACATCCTTCCTTCTTTCCTCTGTTTCTTCCCCCCAGTTAAGGAAGGTAATGATGGTTATAATTTTGTTTCTATAAACTAATTTCAAAGATAATAGACAATCATGATGTTGATATGATGCATATCACCTCCTGTAAGCTAGAGTAAATCTACAAATTGGGATAATACTATAGTACTATAACCCTGATTTAAGTTTAATAATTGTAAGTTTTCCAAGGATAATGATCTATCTCCCTTTTAAAAAATTTCAGGCTGCTTAAGAGGTTGGATTTTCCAGACATGAAGTTTAGCTTGTACTTTATGGGCTATGAGGTAATTCACATTGCATTGTCGAATATGCAAGAGCTTTTGTTTTAGGATTATGATTCTCTCATGTTTATGCAAATATGGTCTATCATGTCTGTGTAATCTCACTCCTAGATTTCAAAATAAGCTGTCGAGATTTCAATGTCTAATAACCACCCACTTCTTGAACATTGAGAATTAATTTTAATAAAGTCTTAACCCTTCATTGTGAAATCAAGGGTTGAGATTTCGCAAGCATGATAGGTCATATTTGCACAAACGTGATAGAATCATGATCTCCACATTAATAACATGATGATAGGTGTTTATGATTTTTCATTGTATTTTGACATTAATTTCCCCCTGCCTTTTATGATTTTTCATTGTATTTTGACATAATTTCCCCCTGCCTTTCCTTTCTCATGCCATATGTTGTTCCTTGCATGTTGGAAAATTGTTCATAATGCTTTGCATTTATGATATACACATGTTTGGTTCAGGATCCAGCATCAGCTCCAAGTGACCCTGTTGAAAGAACGGTTTGGACCTTTGGTCAGAAGGCTACAATTGAACTAACTCAGTAAGAAGATGGATTTGCTTGATGTTCTTTTTCTCCTCCACCTTGCAGGGTAGTCCTTTGTTGGTGCCCTTTATTATCTGTATGTCTAACAATCAAATGCTTGTCGCAGTAATTGGGGCACTGAAAGTGATCCTGACTTCAAAGGATACCACAATGGAAATTCAGACCCTCGCGGCTTTGGTATGTAAATCTTATCATTAATTGGAATAAAAGTCCATATATATACCATATGCTAGTTTTATATTTACGTGCGTGTAAATTCCATATATTCTTTTCACTCCTATTTGGTGTATATGATGGGTGTCAGATGGTTGGGACCAATGGCTTTTGTATCCTGTTTTGTACGCACACAAATCCTATCTGGTTGATGGAACTTTCTGAAATGCTCTTAATTTAATTGCCTTGAGGATAATGTCTGGAGTTTTTTAAGAGAATACTAACTTTTAAATTTTGGTGTATATATTGATCAATAACAATTAATCTTATCTCACTTTAGGCTTTTGATTGATACTTATGCATTAGGTATATTTGCATGATTTGAGTTCAAAGTGAAGGGGGTATATGTGGCTTTCTGAAGTTGTGGGGCTTCATTCTTTTCCTTTGCTATAGATTTAATTTCCATGGCCCATGAAGCTCAAATTTTCTTGAATGCTTGTAAATTCCAAGCTGTCTTATCATGTTTTTATTACTACGAATGAGTATGATTGAAATTGTCACCAATTACACTTAGAACTGAGTTTTTATTTTTTTTTATTTTTACTCACAGCAAGAAAAGCTGCATGCCAATCATTAAAATGTTCTAATCCCTGCAATTTTTAATCCCTTCTCCTAGTGAGAATTTAGTTACAATTATGAGATATGTTCTCTTGTGGTAGGTATAACTATTTATAAGATATTTATTTTCCTAAGCAACTATTTTTGTGGCTGTTTGAAATTTGTCATACCTTGTTCTGCAGGACATATTGGTATTACTGTGGATGATGTCTACAAGGCATGCGAGAGATTTGAACGTCTAGGAGTGGAGTTTGCCAAAAAACCTAATGATGGTGGGATTCCTCTTGGCAATATAATTTAATGAGCATAATGTTGCTTTTAAAATGCAGGCAGTAATTTTTTGTAGTGTTTGGTCTAAGTGGTCTGCATTTAGTAGAAAAACCATGTCACTTATTTTCAGGGTTTGATATTTTGTTGTACATGGAATTATCCACTAAAAATTTCTTCTGTATCATTTTTGAAATAAATGGCGAAAGTATGATAATGCCTGGCATGTGTATGTGGAAGAAAGAAAAAGAAAATGGAAAATTAGAATCCCTGGATCTGGGTAATGAAAAGTTCAGCACTATGAACTAACCATAGCCAGAGTCAGGTTTTT
Source organism: Reutealis trisperma (assembly GCA_947687605.1). Classification (NCBI taxonomy): domain Eukaryota; kingdom Viridiplantae; phylum Streptophyta; class Magnoliopsida; order Malpighiales; family Euphorbiaceae; genus Reutealis; species Reutealis trisperma. Next base: position 2,253,549 of record CANTUT010000112.1, read on the forward strand.
CATTATTTGGAATTCATGGGTTTTGTAATTTAATCATTCATTATGACTTTTTCCTTGGATGGTAAACAGCAAGCTGTTGCCATCTCTTTTCTTAATGATAATAAAAAATATTCCGCCCTTCTTTTCTCCCAACCAAGGTAAGGCCACAAGTTTGCATCATCCATGGTTAAAGATGACTTTATTTGGGTGCCTGAGTAGAGTTTTTAAGTTTTCTTTGGGTGAACGTTTGAGAAGGTATTTATTATTTAGTCTTGCATCGTGCTTCAAATGTGTATATGTACTATAGTTATGTGCCTCAAATCTGTGGATTTGATTGCAGGAAAAATGAAAGATATAGCTTTCATTAAGGATCCTGATGGCTATTGGATTGAAATTTTTGACCTCAAGACAATTGGGAAAACAACTAGCAGTGCTGCGTGAAATAACAAGACACAAACTTAAGGTAGCTTCTTCTTCTTCTGGTTCTCTTGCTTAATTTTTCATCTTCTTCCTCTTCCTGTTTTCTATTGATTATAGATTCCCCAACAGATTTATTTGTTTTTATTATCATTAAGGATAAAATATCATGTCCATTATATAGATACAGAATTACTTTATAGTGTCTTCTTTTTTTTTGGGACAAATGACTATTTCATCCATGAAGTTTGACCTAATTAACTAACTCATTATGCTTTTTGAGAAACTAACCAATTCATCAATGCATTTTGGTTCTATTAGACTATTTAGTCCTTTTGTTCATTTTTCTTTTTACATTTTTCTGTTCATTTTTTTCAAAAAGAAAATAATTCTTTTACCTAAAATGCCTTCTCTCTCTCGCTCTCTCTCCAAACCAGCACTTACCATAAACCATAAAACTCACCATTAACCAAGGCGTCATGAACCTCACCATTGATTTTGTTGTTGTTGTTGTTTTTTTTTTTTTTTTTTTTTCAATTGGAACCTTAATTTTCTCCTCATTTGAGTTGAATTTGGGTTTGTACAAAAGAAATTACAATTGTGCAAACCGACGTAGGCTGCCCTTGTTCCAATAGGAGTTGTTTCGAATTTTTCGTATTAATTAGAAACCATTAAAATTCATATTCTAAAAGTGAACTTGACGACGTCTAGGTATAAAAACTCCAAAACAACTAACACCACATCTAAATTGTTTTTGTTAGCAATCTAAAAGGGGGTGCTTTTTGAAAAGGCATTCTTCAACCTCAATGCTAAAAAGAAACTTTTTTTACAATAATATTTTGGGCAGTGTCATGTATTCATTATATTCAACTTTTGGCTCTAAAAAGTAAATAGCTTAGTTAGATTTCGCAAGGAATTTCTACTTTCTAGTGTCTTTTGACATGTTATGGCCCTACTCACTCTCTCTGTGGTCAAGAAAATAAAGTCGATGAATGGATAGAGTGCCTGACTTGCTTTTCTCTTCCCCCCCTTTTCTTTTTATATGAATGTTCCTTTGTAGTCCTTCAATTCAAGGTTGATGGATATTTTTGTCTTGAACTGTAATTTGTCTTATTGCAGGAAAAATGGAGAATTTTCATAACATCAGTCTCAATTTCCTTCAATTCCACTCCATGGAAAACTGGCTCCAGTGAAGAAATTTTTATTGTATTTTTCCTTTTGTTGTGTATTTTTCTCATTCTTGTCAATGTTGGATCCTATAAACAAAAGAATCGTGGCAGATGTAGTTGTGGTAGATGACCTATGTACTTATTTAACAAATGGAAGTCTTGAATTAGTTATTTTCTCATGCTTAGTCCCCAAAATATGGTTGGAACCATCAATTGCATGTCAGGATACATACTGAAATTCATAATAATTATATCAAATATTACAAATATAATTTAAATATAATATGAGTAAAAATTAAATTAGATAACTAATGAAAACTTCAAAATAATTATTAAATTAATGGTTTATTAATCAAATACTATATATTATTTTAAAATATATTTTTTGTGTGTACATATATATAAATAAATAAATAAATAAAAAAGAAAAAAGAAAAAGAACAAGGGTTAAAAATGAGTCAATTGCTTTAGTAGGCAAAGCATGACTTGTAAAAAGGGGCTATCTATCTATCTATCGATCTATCAGTCAGGCTATTGAATAAAAACTGACATTACTTGTCAAAGAGCTTATCCCAATTGGCTTCTCTGCCTGCCCTTAATGATTATGGGTGTGACCATCCTCAATCCTCATTGCCCAACCCTTCAAAGGTTTGGTATTGTGAGAAAAGGAAGGATAAGCTCATATATCTATATATTATTATTATTATTAAGTATGGATGTTGACTCTTTAATTAAGACTTTTTATTTTAAAAAGAAAATGGTTATGCATGTGGAGTTGGTCTACAAATTCAAAGCCCTAGCCCTTTATTGGAGGTTTGAAATCCCAAAAAACCAATCATAGACTAATGATTTTTAAGACTTTGTAGTTTCTTGTTGCAAATACATCTTCCACCATCGAATAATATATATATATATATATATATATATAAAATAAAAAAAAATTTAAGAGTTAGAAAGAAATCAAAAGTTAATTTATAGTTTCAACTTCAAATTCCACTCTTCTAAATCTTTCATTTTTATAGCTTCAAATTCTGAGGGTTATAGATGAATGCAACTAATCATTCTTAAGAAAAACTCTTCCTTGTTCACACTAATTCTTATAATTTATTTATTTTTTATTTTGTAGTTAGGTCATGAAATTGTGAATTACTTATATATTTCTTTGGTATGTTAAAAACCATCTATATGTTAATTTACATAAAAAAAATTGTATACATTTTATAGTTTGATTCCAAAATTAAAATTATGTTTAACAAGGTAAAAAAGTAAAAAGGTATTTAAACAAATTTCCTATTGATTTAACAATAAAATGATATGATTACTTTAATAATATGGAGAGTAAATTTATTCATAAATTATATTTTTTAATGATAAAATGGTATTATATTTTTAATTTTCATACATCTTATTAAAATTTTCTCTTTTATTATCAATATTTAAAATCGAATTCTGATTAATACAATGAACACTAAATACTAATAAAGTTAATTTTTTAAATAATAAATTAGACTATCTCTTATAACAATTTGGTTTAATTATTTGATTATTAATCTATAAAGCTCATGAATCATGAACTAATTTAATTTATAGACCTATCATTAAAGGGCTAATTAACAAACAAATGTCCCAAATGAAAGTCAAATAATTAAGGTCCCAACTTTGGATAGATAAGGTTTTATAAGGTGATTTCAATATCTAAGCTCTCAAATCTAAAACAAGAGTTTAAAAAAGGATAAACGTTTTAACTCATATTTCTTTTTTTAAGCAGGAAATAAGAAATTTAATTTTAATTTATTGGTCGAACTGAATATCTATTTACTATAAGATTATGTCTTAGTTTGCAGCTCACATTTCTTAATGCAGACTTTCAAAACCGATCTGTTAATTGAAAACAAATCACATTATCAATAAATAATTAATATAAAACAACTAAAAAATAAATAAATAGTGATTAAATTATTAAAAAAAAATAAAAATTTCATATATCTGAATTGTCAGTAGGTGCCACACCTTTTGACCTTTACACTTCACTAGAAAAGACATTCCTAGAAAATACTTTTGCCCAACTGCTTTTAAACAATTAAACTTTGAAAAAAAAAAATAATAATAATAATAAAATTTAGATTAAATTAAAGACATTAAATAGCTGGCAATGTAATTAATAATTCCAAATGAGATGCAGATTGCAAACAGTTCAAATGGGTATTATTGTTGTTAATTAATTATATATATATATAAATATATTAATTGTTTTTATAATAAATATAAAAAAAAAAAAGTTTTTATAGTAATTTTATATCCTGGCCATGCAATAAGATTGGAGTGAGAAAACAGTGGTATCGTCTGACAGAGATCTTGTGATCATGCTATTTTGGACCTCTTTGGATTGCTTCCCAATGGGGATTCCCTGTCTCTTTAATCTCTTTAATTATTTTTCTCTTATTTTTAATTTTTTTTTTGTTGCCAAGCTCTTATTTTTAGTATAGATATAAGATGATATAATTATTTATTAAAATTATTTTGAAATGTGTTAAATTAAAACACATTACGCCTGTTTGGGTTTCAGAATTATATAAATATAAAAGATGCCAAGATTTTTATTGAAAAATAAAAGATATTTCAAACTATTGCATAATATGCCTATTTATAAGGCATAAAATCTTAAATAAAAATTAATAAAAAAATTACTAAATAAGATACATAAATATTATAGAATTGTTTAAAAAATAGGAAAATAAATTTACACTAATTAGAAAATTACAATTATTAAAACAATTATAAAAATAGATGAGAGCTCTCGCGTCATACTCTTTCACTCTAAAAAAAACTCGACCTCGAGTTTATAATTTGAACTTGAAATCTTCCATACCAAATAAATAAATATTTTGATTAACACATTTTCATAGAGTAATTTGTCACAAATATCTTTTTTTGAATAACCAACTGATTAAAATTATTGTTCAAGAAAGAAGTATTATTGAAATAATTAATCCTAATAAAATCAATGCTTTGAAATTCAATAGTATCTCGGGACTTGTGTATAATAGGCTTACTTGAAAATTTAATGACTTGATTACCACAATCTCCACACTTGCTTCTTTTCATATTCTCTTTGATTGTATATATCTCAATAATATCAATTTCTTTTTCTGCTTCCTTAATTGTCTCATCCTATAAAGCTTGTATTTTTCCTTCTTTGTCTTCAAATTTGAAATTAAAATCAATACATGGAAATCAATCGTCAGATTCAAAATTGGATTTATTATATTTGGATTCAATTTCTACAAATTCCGATCTCTTTGAATCTTAAATTGATTCAAGTTGAATAGTTTTTGTTATTTTCTTAGCATCCGATTGAATATGATCAATAGATCTTCCACTCAAAGAATATGAACTAAATTTGTCCATTAAAACTTGATCATGACAATCCTCTAATATTTCATAATACATACTTAATTTTTTATATAATTCACGAAGCACATAACAACCATAGTAAAATTCGTCAACTAATAATTCTTTTATCATTGACCATGAACGAATTTTACCATATATCTTTTGATAATCAACCCACCAATCAAGTGCGTCATTAACTAACTTCCAAGAAGCAAGCTTAATTTTTTCCTTTCCATGAATATTATGATAATCAAAATATATCTCCAAATCAAATAACCACTTGACAAAATCTTTCTCATAAAAATTACCATCAAAATAAGAAATACCTCTAAAATTAAGGACGTTTGTACGAATTAATTGACTGTGAGTCTTATCATCTCCAATATATGATCTACCATATCCACGATCCCAAAAATAAAAATTATTTTCTAAATAAGGAATATATCAACTACAAGGTACATCATTTCAAATTTATTTTTTCTATATCCCGAATCTTGAAAATTTATTCGTGAAAGAGTCTGTCTTTCGCAATCCCTTTGAATGAAAAGATTGCTTCATACTATGTAGATTGTCATCAAGTAGACAAGTCTTAACCAGGCTTTGATGCCACCTGATGCAGCGAGAAAGTAATCGAAATAAGATTAGAACATGTCTAGTCCGTGAACATATTTAAATCTATAAGGAAAGACAAAGATGTTGAGATTTTTATTAAAAAATAAAAGATATTCCAAACTATTACATAATATGCTTATTTATAAGGCATGAAATCCTAAATAAAAACTAATAAAGAAATTATTAAATAAGACACATAGATATTCTAGAACTACTTGAAAAATAGGAAAACAAATATACACCAATTAAAAAATTACAATTATTAAAATAATTATAAAAATATATGAGAACTCCTGCATCAATATATATATATATATATATATTCGAGCTAACTTATATGTCAATTGAGATTAAATCTATTTTTTAAAGGAGTTAATGGACACATCTTATGTTCAATTAATATATTCAATAATTACCTTCTAGGTATTTATTCGAGAATCAAAATATAAATAAATAGAGGGATAAATTGTTTTACTATCTGAATTGACATTAGAATTTCCTAATTTAGAGGTAATTTTAATACCATTAAACTAAAGGTTGATAATTTAAGTATTTTATTTTTTTATATTATGAAGGGCAAAAAGCTTCATAATCCACAATTAGCCATGCCCCAAAACAAAACAACCATATCATATGGGAGTGAAGGAAAATATCAAACTTCTAACCCATAGGAAAAAAGCGTAACTCTCTCACTAGATGGCACATTGATTAACCAATCTACAACAAGTAATTTTTAAGTGATAAACTTTTAGATAGATTGAATATATCACCTCATATATAGACTAACCCATTAAAAATAAAATGTATTAATTAATGATATTACATCATATAGGTAATTGGTAGTATTATTAATTAACATGACATTATTAATTGGTATCTTTTTTTTTTTTTTTTTTTGAGTTAGTCTATGAGTAATGTAGTATCATTAATTGACATGTGTTATTTTTATTAAATTAATTTATAGATGAGATGGTATACTTTATTAATTACTTATCTGATTTGATAGTATTAATTGACGTATCTTATTTTTATTACAGTAATTTATAGATAAGGTACTAAACTTAATTTAATTGACTGCCTAAATTTCTCTAAATCAGATATACATATCCAACTTATTTTAAAGAGTATCACTTACTATTATTGTGTACGTAGCACAACACCAACAATAAAAAGTATACATATACATATATATGTATATATATGAATAGCCCTCCTATGGTGTTCTAATGATGAGAGTAGAATTTAATTAATAATTTGAGTGTGTCATATTCTTTTTGTTATCTACCAGATCTACCTTTTGATATATATATATATACACACATAATTAACCTAATATATTCCATGATTACAGTTTATTATATATATATATATATATATATATATATATATTTATAAATTTTTTGCATTATCATTTATCAACTACCAAGAAAATCATATGGAAAGATATTGGAAACGTCAAGAGCCATGCACATAGACTTAATTAAATAATTTATTTGCCACGTTTATATATTTTTCTATTTGGGAATTATATAATTAATCCATAGTACTTACCTGCCCCATTAATTTGAAAAAAAAAAAGACTTTTATATTTTATTTTCCTTTTTTGGTTTCTTATGTTGGAAAGACAATTAAGTACTATTTAAAGATTTAACATTACCTATATTTAGTATATTCTCAAATGATACATCAAAAGTCTACATTAGAAATTATATTAATTTTTCTTTTTTTTTTTTTAAATTGTTCGTACCAATGTTTTCATATCCAATCCGACTTTTAAATTGATAGAGGAAAATAATCACAAGTCAGATATTAAATCAAGATCAAACTAGGGTTGAAACGAAAATAATTAAATTACTATTATATAATATAAGAAATATAAATTTTCTAAGCAATTTAATAGAATAATATTAAATAAATTTTAATACAATTTTTTTAACAAATAATATAAAAATGATTTTAGAATTTAAGATAATAATAATTTTAAAAGTAATAATTTTTTTGTGTAAATAAAAATGAGAGAAATTTAATTTTTAGTGCTAAAGAAATTAAATTTATTTTATAATATATTTAAATTTTATTGTTAATTTATGTTGGAAGGTGGTTATTAAAATTAATTTTATAAATAATTTGTTTTACATGAAATAATACATTTTTATGGATAAAAATAATAGGAGTTCATGTTTTGGTAATATTCCCGCGGGTCGGACCTTAAGAGCAATAAAGTTTTTTTTTTTAAATTTTATTTTAAATTGAAAGCTAATTACTCGTTAAACTTGTTTCGGATATATTAGTTTATCATTTATTCAATCGGTTCATACGGATTGAAACCAACATTATATCCAGTAAAGAAAATCAGACTAGACTGAAAATAAGATCAATTACAAATTAATCTAATCTATCACAATAATAATTAGATTATTCCATACGAATTTAAACCGCAATAAAAAAAAAAAGATCAAATCGCCACCGCTCACAACAATGGTTCAAACTCTCCATTAATTATAATTAATTATGGCAAAAAGTGAAATCTGTCTATAGTATAATAAATAATAATAACTCATTTTTTTTTCTTATTAATTATATTAAAATGAAGGGCTATAAGTAGAAAATATTAAATATTCAAATCAAATAAAAAAATTATAATAACCGATAATATTTCTCAAATTATGATTAAAGAATTGATTAATTAATTATGAATGAATATATACGTACATATTTCTTATTAATTAATACGAAATAACAATCACGTCAAAGGCAAGAGTGCATGACAAACAAATTGATCTATTCATATTAGAAAATGAATAAATATAGTATAAAAATATTATTTATATTACAATGTTTGCTAAACGTCTGATTAAATTAATTAGAATGTACAGATTGGATAATCAAGAAAGGAGCATTAATTAATGGAAGAAGACTGAGATTATGATTAATTATTGAGTCATTTTTTAAAGATTGTGCCTTTTCTCTCACAAAAATCCAAAATTTTCTAAGTAGACAAAGTTCCCACCTTTGAGTCAGACCTAGTTCATGTAAAAGATTCTTAGGCTGTTCAGAAGCCAACTATAGGCCAATCAGTCTATGAAAAAACTCTTTGGTGACCACAGCTATCCCTCATGAAATGCCAACTAACATTAAATTTTCAAGGGTAGGGTGGCCTTTCCTTAAGGTGTACTATTATATACATAGCACCAAAATAAATCAACCCTTGAACTAGAGGGCTCTCAATAACTCGAGTTGATTTTCTTTAATGAATTACACACATTATTCACAAATAAGTAGCAAATAAAATTTTAACTTTTGTTCATAAATAAATGTCAATTTAGTAAACTAATGAAAAAAAATGGTAAAACTCAAAATTTATCTTTAGTAATCATTTTGTTCATTTATTTCAGTCTATAAAAAAAGAAAATTTATGAGTAGTAAATAAAAGTTTTAATATGAGTAATTTTATCAATTTAAAATAAAATTATAATTATCTTAAAAATTGTGATTAAACCTTAATTTTCACTTATTTGTGAATAGAGGGAGTAAGCAACAACTTATTGTTCATAAGAATTTATTTTATAAGTTGATTTTCTTATTTCTCAATTCATTAACAATAATAATAATAATTTATATTTTTTTCTATTTTTCACAGCACTTATATATATTTGAATATTTGTATTTAGGGATTGAAGTAGGAGTGAATGAGTGAGATATACATACTCATATATAGGAAGAGTACAAATTAACATGCATGCATATGATGCATGATGTATATATATGTATATATCATGATGAGTTGATGACTTCCCAAAAAGAAATTATATATGCATACAAAATAAAATAAAAAGGAGCTTTTGACAAACCCATGTACTGTCAAAAAGAAGAAATGTTTCTTCATATTTGATCAGAAAAACAGCAACACAAACCCCCATGAACTCAAAGTCTTTATCTCAAATCTCACTCCCCTCCCTCCCTCCACCCACCATACCTTACCCCATCAAATCTTTCTTGATTTTACTTACAGTCAGAAAGCAAGTCCATAAAAATCATTAAAATTAATATATAATATACATAATAATAATAATATTAAATAAAAATTTAATTATCTTCATGATCAGTAGTAGTACATGAACTTGTCTTGCGTCTTGTTTTCACCACTCAACAAGCTGTTATTATTATTATAATTACAACCATTAGTACTACTACTGCTAATCAATTGCTTCACATCTTCAAGATCATACTCCAGTGGAGTAGCAGCAGTAGTAGTAGTTATCTCAGTAGTAATTGTTTCCCCAAAATACCCATTTGCCTTCTCTGCCCATTGATTCAAATTTTCACCTCCATTGCTATAATTTAGCATAAACTTGTGATTTTCTTCAAACCCATTTGAGATAAAGCTTTGAAATCCCAAATCCAATTCTTGTTTGATCTCTCTAGTAGGACCACCATAGCTGATTTGGCTGCAACTTCCATCAGAATTAGAACTACAACTTGCTTCACTTCCAAACACCAAAAGATTATTATTATTATTATTTTCTTTAATTGGATGATAGTATTGTAAGGGACTAGAAATAGTACTTGTTATGGTCTCTTGTTGGATTTGGAAAAGATTTGATGGGATAATTTGTGAATTAATGGGTTCAAAGAAAGTAGTACAAGGTTTAATATTATCATTACTATTATAAGGGTAGGAATTATAATTAGATGGAAATGATGGTGGGGAAGGAAATGGTAAGGGTTTATTATTATTTCTTAGAGACTGGGGAGACATGGCCATGAGTTTTTTCTTGAGCTTTGTGTTCCAATAGTTCTTGATATCATTATCAGTCCTGCCTGGTAACTGAGCAGCTATAATTGACCATCTGCAAATTAATCATCACCATTCAATAATTAATTTGCATGTTATTTAGAGAGAAAAAAATAATTTGCATGTTATTAAGAGAAAAAAAAATTAATTAGATTCCATTAATAAGAAAAAATCTTTCATGTGCTAATGGTGGATCTAAAACTTGTCATGCATGCACAGAAATTATCCAAAAACGGGAGATTCTTGACGGGGTTTCGACATTTTCTTTCTTTAGTTTCTTTTTCTTTTTCTTTTAAAGAAAATAAAATCAAATTTAAGACTGTTTGTTTTCTTTCATTTTCTTAGTTCCCCATTTTAGATATACATGGATATATCTTCGACTATCATTCCAAAACCCAAGAGTTTACATTTGTGGATAAAAATTCATTTACTTAGTTGAGATATAAAATTAATGGATCAGAGAGAAATTAATATTATTAAGAAATTAAAAAAAAAAGTTAATGAAAATGGAAATTAATATTAAATGTATATACCTGCTACCAATGCTAGCAAATAGAGTGCAGATTATCCTATCTTCTTCATCAGAAAATTCACCATGTTTAATATTAGGCCTTAGATAGTTTAACCATCTCAATCTGCAACTCTTTCCACATCTCTTCAAACCTAAAACCAGAACCCATATAAGAAAAACAAGAAAAACCCAATAAATAAAATCTTCAATTTTTTTTTTTTTGAACAACTCAAGAAATGAAATCTTGACTGTATACATCACAAAAAAAAAAAAAAAAAAAAAATGAAATGAAAAAATCTTGAATTTGATCTTACCAACTTTCTGAGGAAGAGCAATCCAATTCCCACCAGTCCCATATTTTTCTATGTATTCTTTAAGCTTTAAGTCTTCTTCTGGTGACCATGGTCCCTTTTTCACATTTGCCTTATCACAACAAGGAGCTCTTCCCATTTTTCTTTCAAGATCTCTTTTCTTGAATATATCCTCTTCAAGATAATACAAGAAACCCGACACAACGCCTCTCTCTCTCTCTCTCTCTCTCTCTCTCTCTCTGTCTCTCTCTCTTTTTCTCTCTTTCTATTACATAATAAGCTTATGGTGTGGTGTGGGTCTGCCATTGCTCTGTTGCTTCCTTTTAATATATAAGTACTATAAGAAAGACTTGGGGTTTTCCACGGTAGAAAAAATTGAACTTTATTTAATTATTTATTTTTTTAACCCAAACATTTATTTATTTATTATTTATTTCATATTGAAAGATGTACACAAGTCAAAACTACATAGATATGTTCAATCAGTTCCCAACTCCTAATTAAAATTAATTGATTAACTAATTTTGGATTCGCACTTTTCATAAGTTTTAATTATATTTTTTATTTTATTCATGTTTTCTTAAAATATTTTAAAATATATGAATTATGATTATTATTTATTAAATTTAAATATTATTTTTTAATAATTTTAAATATTAATATAAAAAATATGAAAAATAATAAAAAGAATTATATTTATTATTCTGTATTAATTTTGAATTGAAATTTACACGAATATTATTATTGATATGGAGACAAATTGGCAAGATAATTTTATATAAACTTTGGTAGTATTTGATAATGTTATTCAATATGCATATTTCTAAAATTTCAGTTAAGTAAAAAATTATTTAAAATTATAATCTAAAGTTTTTAAATTATTATGACAGAAATTTCTAAATAACGTTTGAGTTCAACTTCTATAACAATACTTATACATCACAATTTATTTTTTTTATCAATTAATTAATTATAAAATCAAATGTGAAATTACAGTATTAATGTGTGTTAATTATATATGAATTAAATTAAAATAAAAATTTTTAAAATGAATTACAATAAATAAAATAATATCACATTTTGTAATTAATTAATAATTTTATAATTGAAATAATAATTAAGATTAAATTTTATTGTAATAGAACTTTCCATCTTTCAACCTTAGTTTACCCTACATAAAACCTTGCTCAGTTTTTTCCTTTCTCATTCTCAGAAGGGCATCCAAAGAAAGTCACTTTAATTAAGAAGAAATTCAACAGGCAATTGAATTGATAGCTACAGCCTTCTAATTGTGACATTTTCCAAACCTTAGACTAAGTAATAGCTTGGGTAGATAAATTTATAACTAACTGGCTTCAACTCCGTAGTTAATTAATTAAATAAATAAATTTCAATCACCACATTACAAAAGTCTTACGTTAATTATTAATTAATTCTATAATTTTATATGCGTAGTTTTTCACACATATATACTATTCTCCATGTACATACTTGTAGTTTTTTTTTTTTTTTTTAAATAAACATATGCTGAATGCCACTCCTTTTGCTGGACGGAATCACACTATAACTACTTTAAAGATTAGAGCATTTTCAAGAGGCTCTCTACTTAAGTTAAACTATTTATAATAAAAAAGTATTTCAATAAAAAAAACTCCAGTAACCTTTTTCTACATTTAGAGAGTTAAATTTTACTGTAATTAATTAACGTTATCTCTTTCTATCGGTTCATTTCTTTAAAAATGTTTTTTTCTCTCCTTTCTACCAGTCATTTGATTTTAAAACATTAATGTTTATGAATTAAAGTAAAATGAGAAGCAAAATATAGAGAGTTCATTCGATTTGAGTATAATTTTTCTACTTTATATTCAAATATTAACTAAGATATTTTTCTTATTAGATAAAATGTGCTCTTTAAAATAAATAATACCCTTAGAAATACTTTTATATACCCTATTATTTTAGTTGATCATAAATCCATATATTCAAGTAATATGAATTTGTAAATTCAAATTGTATCATCCAATCTTTACCTTTTATTATTACTTGTAGCTTCTTGGACTTACAAGATAAAGAGAACAAGCATTAAAGTGTTAAGTTCACTTGGCCCGATGTCTAAGTCAATTTTTTAGTTTATGAGGTAGAAAATGATTTATCTTAAGAGAATATTTTAGTGAGGGAGAGAGATTAATTATATGTTATAGATTGAGGCTAAGAATAGCAGTAAGTAATAATATTTACCTTATACTATGTGTGCCAATAGGAAAAGGAATTAGTTGGTGCACAATTGATTCATTCTCATTAATTAGTATGCAGAAGACTTAGTCAAAATAGGACAAATAAGATTGTAGAGTGTTAGGTTTTTATTGTTGTGCCACTTGCCTCATGTTAGAGCCGTGCATTGACTGAGTGTTAGGATCTGACCATTTATCTTGTCTTAATGTATCTAATGTATTCTGAATTCTATATAACTAAGCATATAAGAGATTCTCTCTTCTTGTATGGTAAAATTTGCTTGGCATGAGAAGTAAAGATCTTATAATGGGGCTCAATCTAGTAAAAGAGCATATTGAGAAAGTATTTTCAGAAGGATAGCTTATCCTAAACGAGTCTCGAAAGCCTTCCCCACAAGTCATCTTTGGATATATTTTCTTTTTAATTCATTAAGTTCATTTATATTCTTTTGAAGAGTGAGTTTTATTTTGTGCACTTGAAATCCAAAAATAAGAGTAGGATTCATTTTTCATCACAAATTATCCAAAAGAAAGCAATAATTTAAAAAAAAAAAAAAACTGGATAACTGATCAATTATTAGCTAAAAAATAATTATATTCGACGCAAAATTATTGGCGATGGCTTAATGTTTATCTTTTTAATAACTCATGCATTTTTGAAAGACAATATATAATATTAAAAGCAAAAAGAACATTAATATAATAAGAGAAGGAACTTATTTAAATATGTCTTATAATAGCCATTGTACATGTTTAGAATTTCTATCTTGTACATATAATAAAACTTGTAATAGGATAGAATTAATTATTAGTAAGAATAAGGTCCATCCTATCAGATTCTTCGTCAATATATCCAAAATTTAGGAAACCACATGCTGCAGTGATTGGTGTATAGTACACAGTAAAAATTTCCCAATTGTGAAATTGATTAAGAATAGTGACCCAAGGACCTGCTGGAGGGGCCCTAGTAGATTTTGTAGGACATACAAATCAAACCCACTTCAAAGTTTTTACTGTAACGTAAGAGTTACTAAATCTGTAAAAAGTCATTCCAAAAGCAGAAACGTAAAACATTTATGGTGAATATTCCAAGGAGAAAACCCTTGCTTATATAGCATATATATTATGAAGCCGATTCATGATATATACAGGTTTTGATTATTTCTTCCTTGTTCACGTGAGAACTATATATATATATATATATATATAGAACTTTTGAATTAGAGGATTAATTCGATCATTAAAATCAATTAGTGATGTTGTTTTTTAATTAATTAGTTGTTTAACTATATATAGAGCTCAACACTAAGAAACTGATTGAGTAACTATTTACTTAGTAATCTATAAAATGAATTAGCCGACGCAGTTTTAGTCTAATGATAAAGTGACCCAATAAAAATTCTAAGAATTAAGAAGTTTTAAATTGATTATAAATAAAGTGAATATAACTATATAAAATTATTGAAGTAATATTTTTGTTATCAAGTATTTATCACTCTTATAAAGTAATAAAAAAATCAAATTTAAACCTTAATTAATTAACATACTTTGGTTTATTTAAAACTTTTCAAAGGATATTTGACAATATTTTTGTATTGAGTCAATTCTAATATTGAAACTTCTTGGAAGCTTTAGATATTACCACAAGACATTTTTTTTTCATTTTTTTTTATTTTTTTTCTGTGTCTTTTGAAGCTAGAAGAAGTGAGAGGAGAGATAAAAACATATAATTAATTAATCAGCTCTAAAAAAAAAAATATTAAACAGGACAATTAATTAATGAGTCAAATTTCAACCCTCTTGGTTCTTGCTCTATTCTTTAAGTTAACTGATAATTATCCAAAGTGTTATTTTGATTTCACTAGCATTCATCAAAATTTTATGTTCTCACTTAAATTAATCATATAGCTCTAACTGTAATTACATAATTTATTGTATGATAATTTTGACAATTCTAGTTAGTTGCTATATATATGAAGAAAGATTCTCCATTGAACAAAAGAAAAATAAATGTATATGCATATATATATATATATATATATATATAATTGTGGATTACATCATATTATTAAAATGGGGTCTCTAATTTGATTTTGTTAATCAAGTTGACTGAGTCATTGCAAATGTGATACTACAATAATATTGTTTGTTAACAACCATTTATTTTTATCTAATTTTCTGTTTAATTTTATGTAAAGTTCTTTGAAAGCTTGTAAGTGGAATTAATGGAATGCTATTGGCAGTATATTCATAATATTTATGATAAGGAAAAGGACTATAAAGAAATTTATAAGCCCATTAATTTTTCTATATATTCCTATATTTGATTAAAAAAGATTAATTTTTATTTGATGTGAAAAATTAGATTCACATATCAGCTTTCGCCCATCCTAAAAATTAAGACAAAAAGTAAATTTACTCATCAATTGAGCCAATTTTTAAGATTACTCAAATGAGATTATATATATATATATATATGATTATTAATCAATACCTTATTTAAAATATATATTATTATTTGAATTAATTTCACTGATAATATATTTTTATTTTATTAAATTGATATATGCATATGGTATTTATAAGAATTTTCCGTTATTCATATCTTATTTAGAAACTCTAGTGTCTTCAATAATACTCATGCATGTTCTTGCTAGTCAGCTACCATACGTATCTCTTAATCTCTCCACTACTCATTATCAAATGATTGTTAATGTCAATAATGATATCCCTTTTTCGTTGACCTGTCTATGCCTATAGTACTATACATATGCCTTAATAATTTTAATTAACATATTGTATATAGAGAGCTTAAATAATTTAAAAAAAAAAAAAAGTTCCTATCATTTTCCTACTTTTATTGTAAAATTTAAATTAACATAAAATTTTAATAAAATTTAGGATAAAAGTGAAAAAATCCCAATAAAATTGAAATGAAGTCTTAAATTAATGTAAATTTGAAAAATTAAAAGTTTATTATAAACTTGTAAAATATTAAAATTATTATTTTTTTTTTAAAGCAAGTGATAATACATACATAGGGTGCAATAATATGCACTGACCTAAATCTAAATCTTACTTGTGAAAGGATATGCAGGCCAAAAAGGAAAGGCATTTGTTTCCATTGAAGAGAGAATTAAGCATTAAAATGAAATATATTATACATTGAGATCATTAATTATTTAAATTAATTAATCAAGTTTCCTGACTATATAAAAAAAATACATATTTTTCTTTGTCATTTTCTTCAACTTCCATGGAATCTTTAAATTTGAAAATTATATATATGGAGGCTCTCCATTAATTTTTTCATTAAAATAATAGTAGATAAAATTAATTAATTAATCACTATATTATATTAAAGAGCAACAGAGACAAGTGTCCTCATTTGCATTGACCCTTAGACAAGAAAGATTCATACACTTGCTTTTAGTTTCCTCTCACCTTCTTAAGCTATGAAAATATTTGCTGGCTGCATTCATATTTATTATAATTTTACATTATTTAAAAAATATATTACTAGGACCAAGTAAACGAAGTTGCTACCCCAGGGGTTGGGTATTATTAGGGTATTTTCGATTTTTTTAATTAAATTATATATATATATATATATATATAATTTAATATTTGTAAATGAGTTTAAGATAATATGAATTTAAAAATAATTATTCACATTAAGGGTGCCAGTTTAGCTAGAATATTCGGATGTACTCACTAAAGCCCTTTGCCAATATTTTAAAAAATAATAATTATTCATATTGAATTCAAACAAGATGTACACTTAAATACATTTGATATGCGCTAGTTATACTCTTGTTTATGTAAAATTCATTCTTATAGTTAGTTAAGACTTTTTATTAATTAGATTTTAATTGAAATTGAAATTTAAAATTTTACAATTCTAAAATAATATGAATGTTCTGAATTAAAATTTATTAATTTGATTTTTTGTAATTACATTTAAATATTATTATTAGACTATTAACTTATTGGTCGAGAGTATTATATATGTCATGGTAGAATTGAAGGTGGTAAGTTTCGAGTTGGAATTAGCACAGTTCTAAAAATAACTTCCATACTATAAGATGAATACAAATAATTTATATATACGAGATAATTAGTATTCAAATTGTCTAATGTAAAACAAAGAATTTAATTTAATATTTAGGAAAAAAAATGATTTTGACCTAAATCTTTTACAGATTATTTCCAATTTCCCATATTAACTAAATTTGTGTAGAATAGGCAGTAGCTTGGAGAGTAGTGGAAGAGGGTAATTCTTTTTTTTTTTTTTTTTTTTTTTTTTTACAAACAAACATTCACATTTGATAAGTTTCAGTGACCGTACACCTAAACCTGTCAACTGTTTGATATTTTTCCTTTGAAAAGAAAGAGGTGAGAACGGAAGGATTTTTCATTCAGATCTAATGCATCATTTTATATATATATAATTTTCGTTCATATCTAACACATCGTTTTATATATTATTGTCAACCTTTCCCTTCTTTTTTTTTTTTTTATTTTTTATTTTTCCTCTAATATTGTCAACTTAATTAAATATAAATTGATAGTTCAATTATATAGTCTAATGTGTGTATTATATTTTCAATTTGGTATTATATATTGTAGCCCTAAAAGTCTGAATATACCATCTCCCTTGAATTGTCTAAACACATGCATCTTGATGTGTCCAGATTTTATCTGTATATGAAGGATTTTTTTAATTTGTATTATATGTATACTTGATGATTTTAATTTCAAGAAAGACAGTTGATAGATAAATGAATGTGACGTTAAATAATATAAGATATAATAATAAATGTCTATAAATATATGAGTGTTTTATCTAGTATAATTCAATATATTTTATGTAAAATAATTTTATTGAATTTCATTTACTAAGCTTGTGCTCTTTTGTCAAATTTTTAATATAAATTTTGGAGCTATTAGGTAGCTAAATAAACTGAAACAATCAGTAAGTAAGATAATAGTACTAAATATTTGCGTAAACAGTAATATTTATTTTAAAAGTTTATTTTTATATTAATTATTTAAAATTTTTGTATTTAATCAATATGAGATATTTTAACATCTTTCGTGATATTGTCTAGAGTATTTTCAATTGAAAATCTTAATTAATAGTTTGAATTTCATAAATTTTTTAATAACCAATTTTGAATTTTTTACGTGCATATTTTAAGCTTAAATGCTTAATAGATAATAGACTTCTCGCATGATGAGTCCTCACATATAAGTTTGAGTTCAGACTTTTAAACTCAATTATTTGAAATTTACTATGGTTAATTAGTTAGAATGAATAGAAAAAAAGTAATAAATGGAATTATAGTAGAATTTGGTGTGAAAAGATGTTAATAATCTTCTACACGTCAATTAAAATAATAAAAATGGTATTAGGTTTGATACATATTTATATTACCTTTTTTTTTTTTTTTTTGAATTATCGAGAAAGAAGATTTGAATAGGGATTTTTAGTCTGAGTCGTATACATATACTTAACACTGTTAGATTATATTTAAATGTGTTATAACTAATACTTTATTATTAAGACTTGATTACATATTAGTTTTGCTCTTGGATGTACTATCAAGTGAGGAAATAATTTAATTAAATGGATATATAGAAGTTAAGATTTCATGTTCTGGTCTTTCTATTTATGTTATGATATAAATTTTCATTATTTAATATAATTTCTTAGAAAATAATAATATATTTCATTTATTATGTAGAGTAGTTTTATAATACTCCAATTTATTGAACTCTTTATGAACTGAAAAGGTTGAAAAAACAATTATAACTAAATAAAAATTAAAAAATATTGAAATTCATTCTTTTTTTTATGTCAAATATATTATTTTTATTAATTATCTTATGACTAAGAATAAAAAAAAAAAATTCATTTGCCGTCTTTTGGCTAATTAATTTAGATTATATATATGCAATTAGATTTGAAGGTATTCTAACTAATAAGCCTTTAGTACAATATTTTTTTTTAATATTGAGAAGAAAAATTAAATATGAATTTATTGTTTAAATTATATATAAATTTTATTATTAACTAAACATATTTGATTCAAACGATATATACATTTATAATTATATTACATTTATCGATTTTATTAAATATTTGAATTGTATCCGTCCATAATAGGAAACTCAACCTATTATATCTATATGGGCAGTAAGATATCGAGGTTGAGTTATAGTGAATTAATTTTTTTTTTTCTTAATATACTTTCAAAAAATAAAAAATAAAGCAAAAAAGTTGAGGGGCAAAAGAAAATAAAGAAAGAGTAGAGGGGCTTCTGGAAAAAAAAAATACAAAAGTCAAACAAGTCCTAAGTGGGATTCGACGCAGACACAGACACAAAACGTTACAAAAGCCTCGCTGTCTTTTTTATGACGTCATACGTTACGTGCACTCACTCTCACACAAAAACACTTCCCACGTGTGATAGGCGAGACCACAAAAGAGAACCAACATCATTTTCAAGTTTCAAGATTGGTGTTTCTTTTTTTTAATTTTTTAAGCTATTTCACCTGTACATTTGACACGTGTTCCCTTTACCTCGAAGCTCGAGCCTTAAAAGTGGTCCCATCGGATTGTAGAGAAATTTATGCTCATGGTATAAAAACTAAAATTTCATATATCATATTTTAAATTTTTAAAAATAATTTGAAATTGATTTTTACCTTTAAATTTCCATTTTAATTTTTATTATTTTCTCTTATCATAAATATATTGCTATATAATTAAAAAAAAATTTTAATCTTAATATTTTAATAACTTATATAATTTAGTACGTAGTTAACTAATTGTTAAACATTTAAAGCCTAATTTAAGTAGTAAAAGCATTTACTTTTGAAAATGAGAAGTTTTAAATTCAAATTTTTTTTTTATACTATGTAGGGTATCTCTTTTATTATAAGAGTAAATGGATAACTATTTTCTATTGTATAATTCATGGCACAATAAACCTTCTTATGGTTAAAAAGGTTTTAATTTTAAAAGGGATAAGGTTCAAATATACCCTTATGGTATAGCAAAAAGTTCAAATGAACACTTTTTCTTTTTTGAATTTCAAATATACTACTGAAGTTTTTAAAATCAAGCATCGCGCCTCTCATGATAATGTCCTCTCAAACTGCACGTTAACTTACATATATGGGGCCCAATTATATGTCAACGTGGAAGAAATAATAATAAAATACATATTGAACACAGTTTTATTACCGTTGCATTTTTTTTATTTATTTGTTTTTCTCTTTCCTCCTTTATGCTTTCTCTTACTCGCATTTTAGCCAAAAAAATTTCCCCAAAAATTATAAACCCTAAAAATCAACTTCAATTTCTTCCTTTCTGCTATCTCTTTTTGATCTCTCATTTCAGTTTCTTTAATCCAGATAGAGAGAAGTTAAAATCTAAAATTAATGGCGTCTTCTTCTTCTACTTCATCTGTGCAAAGTGATTTGATTGACAAAGTTGCGCAATTTGAATATGAAGGAGAACCAAGGTACTGTAAATGCAAAAGAATGGGAAGAAGATTAAAAGCTCCTAGAAAAACATCATGGAGTGATGAGAACCCTGGAAGAAGATATTTTGGATGTAGATTTTGGCATGTAAGTGTGAATTAATTATTTAATTTTATGCAGATTGCATTTTAAAGGTTGTGATTTTTCAATTTTGGGTTTTTTGTAGCCTAATCCTGCGAAAAATAGGTCTTGTGGCTACTTTGAATGGTTTGATGGTGAAATGAATGAAAGGGCAACAGAGCTGTTGAATAAATTGAAAATGGAGAATAAGATGCTAAAAGCTGAAATAAAACATATGGCAAAGAAATGCAGAGGAGACATTGAAGATGAAGTGAGTGATTTATGGGCTGAATTAAGGAAATTGAAGAAAGGTCATCACAACAGGGAGGAAGAAATTAGAAGTGAAAGAAAAAAAAGGAAGACAACTATGTTAGCTACTATTGTGTCTTGGATTTTGTTAGTTTATATTGTAATTTGGCTAAAATGAGAGTTAAATTATAATGGTTATTTGTAGTATCAGTTTGTAAATTTGTAATGGTTGAAATGACATTAACATCAATGGCTATTGTTCTTAAATTTCGATTTCTAATCTTGATTATGTTTTTTTTATGCACTTAATTTTATGTCCTTTGAATATAAAATATATTTGTAAGATGTAGATATATCAACAAATGTTAGTATTAGGTGTTGATTTTAGATTGTATCTATTAGATTATAAAGATAAGGTGAATGAGAAGAGAAGATTGATGCAATATAATATATATTTCATTAGTGATCAAATCTGGATTACAATAGTAGCAAAATGTACACTGTCAAAATGCCAAAATAATAAGTAATATGAGTTCCAGTGGAACTTGATCAAATTGTAATAGAATCAGTCCCTTTTGGAACTCATTTACCCTTTCACCTACTTAGCAAAATACACCAAATTAGTTCAGTATACTAAATATTCTGGTGTTATTCTGATGGCCATAATTAATGATATAAAGCTTCCTATCACAACAAGCTTCAATAGCTTCATCACAAAAAACAAAAAGGTGGCACAAAATGTTCAAGACACAACATTTTTTCTCTTTTTCTTTTGATTGCCAATCAATTGCTCTCTCTCTTCCTGCAGCTGCCTGGTAGTGATGCTGGGACCTTCATTCCACTTCAAACCTGATGCTTTAAATGGGAGGTCAGTGGCATAAATAGCTTCTGAGCCATCACCAGCAAAATTTATCTTCCTTGTTGACATTTTTGAAGAACAACTACTCTTAGTCTTCCTTATCTCTCTCTCATTAGGTATTGGATATCTAGTTACAAGGTCTGAATCTTCATTTGAAGGTTGGATGTCAGAATCAATAACTCTCTGATTTGACATTCCAGGCTGTAAAAAACAGAGATAGCATTTAAAATTCTTTCATCCACACTTACTAATTAACACTTATTAAACTAATCAATGAACACAAAATTAATAGTCACATTTAATACAACTAATCACAAAGTAGATAACTTACATTGAATATTGTTTGACCTGTCACTTCATCAAATAGATAACCAAAACCCCTTGGCATGTTTGTGGTTCTCTGCCTGGTTGAGTGAGGACCAACTGGAGCAGATGTTGTAGGACCAACTTGACCTTCCTTAACTTGTCTTCTTCGATGAGGTTGAGTCATTGATGTTTGGCCCTTTCCCCTTGTCTGATTTGTCCTCAATGTGGCAAAAGCAGTAGTGGAGGTAGGCTCAGTCATTGTGGAAGCAGAAATAGAGATAGGAGCATTTCTTGTGAGATCATTTGAACTCTCCGTATGTGGCTAAGAACATATAAAAAGCAAAGTAATTTGTGGTGAATAAAGCATAAAAAGCAAATATAAAATAACTAAAGATAAAACATTAATTAAAATAATGAGATAATTACTTACATTAAAACCAAATGGGTTAGGGTTTACAGGCTGCACATTTCTTATTGGAGCATTGTTTTTCATTGTTGAATTAGCAGTTGAGATTGTGTCAGTCCTGGCAGTAGTAGTGGAAGCAGGCATTGGCATTGAGCTGGCTTCATTTGGCTTATAATATATGAAAATAAATTAAATTTTAGCATTTACAACTGCATTAAATATTGAATGAAAAAAAAAATAGAAGTTCAGGTGACTTACAACATTTTTTAGAGGGCATTTCTTCTTATTATGTCCTTCTGCATGACAAATCCCACATGTCTGTTTGCACCCTTTCTTTGATAGTTTACCAAACTTACCATTATTATTTGGTTCATTTGCAGCCCTCATCCTTTTAGTTCTTGGTCTGCCAGGCATATTCTCAACCAATGGTGGCTCCATTGATTCATAATCTTCAATTTTCATAAATTTCTTCCCAGGTACAGGTTGGAGTGGAGTCTTATAAGCTTCAAGGTATTTGCTCTTTGTGTACCATATAGAAATCTCAATCATTGGATCTCTTTTTAGATGATAAGTGCATATATAGCATGAGCACATGGGATCCCTGTGAGATCCCATGCTCTGCAAGTGCACAACTTTTTGTCTAAGAAGACAGTGTGTTTGTCTTCTCCTTCTTCAATCTCAAAGCCCACTTCATTATTAAACACAACCTCACAATGAGTAGCCCTTTCTTTGTTGTCATGGTACATACTCATACAAGTTGGACTCCAAGAGTACCTCCAACTATCCACTGCTCTCTTGTTATCTTTCATCCTAGTCATACACAAAAGCCTAATATCTTCAAGCATACTAATAATGGCTTTGTGTCTCGCATCTATAATCCAACTATTGAAACATTCAGCAATGTTGTTGTCCACCATATGGCATTTGCTTCTACTACTGAAGTATGCTCTACACCACCTATGTGGAGCATACTTAACCAAGTCAGATGCTGCTGTCTTGCTAATTTCACTGAGCCTTTTTAAATTATCTTTAAACTCTTCATCATAGGTGCTCCATGCACATATCCAGAAATGCTTCTTTAAGGCCCCCCTCTCCATTTTTTAGACCAATTGGCATAGATGTGTCTAGCACACCATCTATGCTCTGCTTTAGGAAGTACCTTGTCAACAGCTTTGATCAATCCCTTGGAAAAAAAAAAACACAAATAGTAGTTAAGATCAAATGGCATATACAAGAATCATATAACACATACAACAATTTATTAGTACATAAATTACCTACCTTTTGCATATCAGAAATGACAGTCAACTGGCTGCCATCTCCCAGATTGAGTGCTTTAACTAGCCACTGTAGGAACCAAGTCCAATTCTTCCAGTTTTCTTTGTCTATGACAGCCCAAGCTATTGGATACATCATATCATCACCATCTTTACCAACTGCACATAAAACTTGTCCCTTGCACACCCCTTTAAGAAAACACCCATCTAAACCTATAATAGGCCTACATCCTTTAATCCAACCTACTTTTAAAGCATTAAGACAAATAAATATTCTCCTGAATTTCCTAACCCCTTCTTCTAAACTCTTTTTGCACAAACTAATTTCTGCATAACTACCTGGATTGCTTCTCTTCAAACAAGCAGCATATGCCTCAAGATATGAAAACTCAACCTTGTAGCTGCCATTTAGTTCTTCACGAACAATTCTTTTAGCCCTCTTGCACATAGACAAATTCACTTTCACTCTCAACTCTTCCTCACATGCTTGCTTCAACTCTTTTATCTTAATGGTAGGATTTTTGTACAATCTTGCTTTAAAATACCTAGCTAGAAAGTTGGCAGTACACAGAGAGTTTGTGAAAGATTTGAAACAGTTATGTTCAGGTTTCAGGGTTTTAACAAGTAGACCTGGATTATTGCCATCTTTAGACACAAATAATAAAAATGGATAGCCTTGGTTAGTAATGCATTTTGCTCTAATCCTATTTGGCTCATTAGGTTTTAAGGCTAACTGTACCCCTCGAGCCATTGCATATCTTGCAATGGCTTCTCTTGCCTCTTTCACATTGGAAAATGACATCCCAAGTATGAAAAAAGGTTTCCCATCATTTTCATCATGTTGAACTCTTTCCTTAGGCACCTCAATGTATTCTCTATCACTATCAGAATCATGACTATCTTCACTTTCTTCCTCATTGCCTTCATAATCACTATCTTCACTATCATTGTTGCATTCACTACTCTCAGACTCAGAAACCTCTGCATTGTTATATTCATCTACCCCTGCATTGTTATGTTCATCTACCCTTGCATCTACCTCTGCTGCATTACTACCATCCACCTTTGTTGTATTTATACCATCTACAACCCCTGGTTCAGCTGTACCTATCCCAACCCCCTGATTATTGTAGCTGCATTGTGTACCTATATTGCATTCATTAACTGACTCATCAATTAAGGGTTCATTATGTTCATTTCCTTCACCTAATGGGGTTGCTTCTATAGCTAACAAATTAGGCTGAAAAACAGGTACATCTACATCATGGGTTGCAAATATATTAATCTCCTTCACCCAACTATTACTTGTAATTTTATTAATTATCCTCCTAATTGAACTATCATTCTCAACTAATATCAGACCATCCTGCAATTGCTTTCCAGGTTCTAAAACACATACTGAAGTCACATTCCTAAATCCTAATGTTGTTACAAATCTCTGCCTTATATCATCAACAGACAGGTAATCAGGGTCAAAATTAGGTAGTGTATCAATACTACCATTTATATACTTCAATTTTGGATCATACACCCAATCACCCCCATAATGAAAATTTACATCAATAGTATCAAAGGACATTCTTTAACGATACAGAAACACAATAAAACACAAAACAAAAAATGTGTTAGTTTTTGCCAATATAAAATTAAACATTAACAAAGCACACACTAGGAAAACAATTTGTACTTCAGACAAGCAACTCAATTTATCAAATTTATCAACCCACAAGCACAATTTTATTTTAATTAATGATACCCTAACATATCACTAATCCGTAAACCCCCAGTTTAGAAACCCTTAATTTTCATTTATATAAATAGACAATAATCTAAACCCAATTTTAATTCAATTATCAAAATCTTAGTTTATCACATCCCCAATTTGAATTCAATTATCAAACCCGTAATTTCATCCACCCCAATTACCAAATTTAATTTTAATTTTAATTAAACCAACACAATAGCAGAGGGACCACAAATAAAATAAAGAAGATAGAAGAATATAGACGAAAAAGTGAAGTTCTAGCCCACAAACATAAACAAATCCACATGCATCAACAAACCCACATGCATCAACAAAACCCGCATGCATCAACAATAACAAAGAGGAATAAAATAAGCGCTTACCTTTCATATAAAGAAGCGCACTATCAGATTAGTAAAAGGTTGAGAAAGCGAAAGTGACAATGAATCTAAGAAACTATGTCAGCGAGAAATAGAGACAATGGAGAGAAGTAGAGAGAATTTTTGTATGCCTAGGGTTAGTTGACTTCAGTTGTTTTTGGGGGGAAATAACTCGCCTTCTGACTTCCATTCCACCACGTAGGACTGCAGTGGGGCCTGCTGAACGGTGTCCATCAAATAATTAACGGGACGTTATCATAAGGAGCGCGATGCTTGATTTTAAAAACTTCAGTAATATATTTGAGATTCAAAAAAGAAAAAATGTCCATTTGAACTTTTTGCTATACCATAAGGGTATATTTGAACCTTATCCCATTTTAAAATAGAAATTTTTACAAAAACACTTAAAAATACAAAATATTTTCATACATATTTTCCTGTCCTTTTCTTTTAAAAAATACAACTTCTTTTTTTATTTCTCATACTTATGATGCCTCACTTTCAAAAATATATGATAAATATATCAAAAATATATCATTAGTATACAAAAGAAAAAAAAGTATTTTCAAAACAAAAAGATAATTAAAAAAAATTCTATTTGGTGTGATTTCTTCTTTTAAATATTCTTAATTCTAATATAATATTTTTCATTTTAAGTATTGATATAATTTTTTTAATGAGATATTGATGTTAATTTTTAATATATAAATAAAGCAATAAAATTTTCCCTAGATCTACTATTCATATAATTTTATCTTAATTTATAATTTTAATTATAATTATATCCAAATAAAAAAAATTAGTCAATTAAAATTCAAAATAATATAATATTCATAACTAAAACAAAATAATTACTATATTAATATTTTTTTCTCTCTTTACACCATAATTTTCCCTTTAAAAATATCACTTTCTTATTATTATTATTTTAAAAAAAAAAGATTAGAGCTAACTCTTTTCTCTACAACATGATTTCTACCTGAAAAGTAAAAAATAAAAAAATTCTGAATCTAAAGAAAAATCATATTTTTTTTCTTCTTTAGATCAAATTTTTATAATTATTAATATATAGTTTCATATGCATTTATCTTTCGAATTTAAGAAAATTCTTCCAGCATCGAGTGTTGCGGGGATAGAATTTTACTAATATATGAGGATATTTTTTTATTTACTGCAAATAACCTTTAAAATCACTTAATTTTATAAAAAAAAAAAAGACTAAAAAATTAATATTTTAAAATTTTAGGAACTAAATTATATATATTTTAAAAATTATAGATGAGGAGCATACAAAGGTGAACTATGTACATATTACTATAATAATAATAATAATAATAATATAAAAATATGAGGAGCATACAAAGGTGAACTATGTACATATTACTATAATAATAATAATAATATAAAAATATTGATAAAATGACATAGTTTTTAAAAGAATTACTTAATATGTAGAGAAAAAATTTATAAATAACTCTTAAATTCAATTTTTAGAATTATTTTTTGAGTTTTGATAATTTTTTTTATTAACTCGTGTTTTCTTAAAATATTATAACATATATAAACTATCATTATATATATTTTTTATTTAATTTAAATAGTACATTTTAATAATTCTGAAAATTAATATAAAATATGTTGATTAAATTTATTATATAAAGGTCAAATAAAAATAATAACAAAAAACTTATATATTAATATGAAATCCATAGAAACTTAATCATATCAAAAATTTTGATAAAGTGCTTTCATAAAAATTTAATTTTTAACAAAGTATACTGGCTGGATTTATAATTGAAAAAAGTCAAATTTTTTATAAATTCAATATTATTCGATTTATAATTTTATGTATAAATTAAGGTCTGGTGCTTAACATATGCAACACGTGACACAGAACAAAAAAATTTCTAAACGTTTCTCGAATAATGTAATATATAAATATATGCGTATTCTATAATTATTTTGTTAAAAATTAAAGTAAATTTATGTTGTTTTAGTTTACATAAAAAATAATTTTCTTACGAAAAATAATAATTTTTTTTATTTTTTAATAAATTAATTTTTTTTAATTATTTTAGTTGTAAAAAAAATTTAATTTTATCGAAAATATGATTTATCTTATGCTAAATAATAATTTTATGAAAAAATTCTTAAATTAAAAAAAAATAATTTTGTAATTACGAAAAAATGACTATCTTATAACAAATTTCAATCTTCTTATATTTTTCTTAAATAAAACTAATTTTCATAATTTTTTCTATTTGCTGAAAAAGTTTTTATTTTATAAATATATGGCTTATTTTATACAAAATAATAATTTTTCAAAAAAAATTTCTTAATCAATGAAATAGAAAAATAATTTTATAATTATAAAAATAATTTTCTTATAAAAAATCACAATTTTCTTAATTTTTTAATAAATTTAATTTTATATATATATATATATATATTGTAAAACTTATAATATTATACTTTATTTTTAATATTAGTTTGTTTCTCTTATATTTAATTTGTAAAGGAAGTGGGGTCTACAAAGGGGACATGGGGATTTGTTAGATGAGATGGGGGCTTTGAGAAGGAAGCAATCAATCAATCAATTCATCCAAAATGCACGCTTCGTTCATATCATCATCATTCATCTTCTTCTACTTCTACTGCTTCTTTCTTCTTCTTCTTCCTCTTCTTTTTCAACCTTTTATAAACTGCCATTTCTATCCTTATGATCTGGTTGGTCAGGTTGGTTCACTTTTCATTTTCTTCTTCTCTTTAATTTGAATCCTTTTGGGTCAGTTTATAAAAAATAAAATAAAAGATTCATTAGATACAGCTAGTGGGGATAAGCCCTAAAAAAATGGCAGGGTGTAGGGGTATGTCTTCTTCAATTAGTGTGATTTTGGGGCCAGGTTTTGGTGTGAAATATATTATACTATATTGTGTTATATTTATATTTAATATATAGTTGTTATTTCATTGTATTTAGTTCTATTTTAAATTGAAAATTTTTAAGTGTATATATATATATATATATATATATATATATATATATATATATATATATATATATATATATATATATATATATATATAAGAGTAAAATTTTGTGTATATATGAACTTTTTTATAAGAGAAAACATTCTTATTCTTATTTTGCTTGAAAATATAAAAGAACATAAAATTATATAAATTAGATTTATCATATCATATTATAAATTATCAATGATAATCTGATATGTCGGTATGTTAATTATAATACATATCCTATGACTCAAGTAGTTAATTATATCATATTTATTTTATAGGGTATTTATTGTTTAACGTAGAAAATCATAATTGAATTATTTATAATTTTATGAGAGAAAACATTCTAATTCTTATTTTGTTTGAAAATATAAGAAAACATAAAATTATATAAATTAGATTTATCATATCATATTATAGATTATCAATGATAATATGATATGTTAGTACGTTAATTACAATTCATATCCTATGACTCAAGTAGTTAATTATATCATATTTATTTTATAGGATATTTATTGTTTAATATAGTAAATCATAATTGAACTATTTATAATTTTATCGGAGAAAACATTCTAATTCTTATTTTGTTTGAAAATATAAGAGAATATAAAATTATATGAATTAAATTTATGACATCATATTATGGATTATCAATGATAATATGATATATCAGTACGTTAATTACAATACATATCCTATGACTCAAGTAGTTAGTTATATCATATTTATTTTATAGGGTATTTATTGTTTAACATAAAAAAATCATAATTGTACTATTCATAATATGAAGTATGTTCTATTTCTAACTCGGTGGTGTGTATATCTAATTTAAAAAAAAAAAAAAAATTGGTTCACTTTGAGATTTTTTTATGGAGGGAGGGAGGGATAAGAAAGTAGAGGAAAAAAAGAAAATTACAAATGTCTTTTACACCTTTATTTGAGTTTATTAAAAAAAAAAAAAAAAGAAACAAATATATAGCAAAAAAAAAAGTCAATTTTCTTGAATGTAAAATTAAAAAGTTTGTTTTCTTATTCTTTGTACTTATTATCCAACATTTATTTGATTATTATACAAAATTATATTTTCAAAAACCTAATTTTAATTTTCTTGTTATCTCTAGTCAAAGCAACATATATTCAAGAAAAAACCTGCAACATGTATATGTATAATAAATAAAATTTCTATAATTTTAGAGGCACCTATTTTAAAAAAAAAAAAGAAAAAAGAAAAAGTGTTTTTTAGAGGACAATATCTAACAATAGCATAGTACTGCCCTCTTGGTTAAAGGTATAATGTCCTAAAAATTGCCTAACCCAATCCCATTAAGGCCCAACAACCAAGAAATTGGGTCAAATTTGGAAATTTCTATTTTGCTAAGAATATCAAACTCAAGTTGGTCGTCAAATAATTCACACACTTGGGCTGGACTTTGTTAAAGAGGCATTTCTGTTGAAAATCTCATACAATTCGCCTCTCTCTCTCTCTCTCTCTCTCTTTCTTTTTCTAAAGGGCATTTTTGTAAAGTGAAAAGTCACTTACATATTGCTAGCAATTAACGATTAATAGTAATAATTAGAGGTTTAAAAATAAAAGTTAGAGATTTTAATTTTTAATATTTTAATTATAATTTTAAATAATTGATGACTGAATTTTGAAACAATACTTTAATTACAAAAATCTAAATGCCAAACCTTAATTTTCAATGGTAATCCAAACCCGCCTTCAGTTGCTTAGAGTTTGAGGCAATTAGGCCCAAACAACAAAAAAAAAAAAAGAGAGGGTACCATCCAGATTTTCAGCAATTTTATACAATTGGCATCTAATTACAAATGGGATTTTAAAGTAGTTGCTTGGAAGACATCTTCACTCGTTTGCAAAGCATCTTTCATTTTAGGGTGTAAAGCAAGGTTTATCTCTCTCTCTCTCTCTCTCTCTCTCTCAAAACAATTATCATTTGTGAAAAAAGAAAGCAACTAAATTTATTAAGATATTTATATTTCTTTTCAAGTTTACCTTCCCATTATTTTTTATTTATACGTTTATATCAATTATTTTTATTTCTTTACACTAAAATAAAAAAAAAAGATATTTTAATCTTTTTATTTTTGAATCTCGATAATTTAGTATTTCTTTTAATTCATCTATTGAAATTTTAAATGACATATATTTGAAACAGATAGAATATTAAATATCCTACATAAGTAATTGAGAGGATTGAAAGTTCAAATTATAGAATCTTTTTTCCAAGTAATGAAATTGTGAATTAATAATACAAAAAGCCTTTGTTCTCTCTCTGAAAATCTTTTTCTTTCTATTCTCACTAAAATTAAATTAGCTACTTTTCTTTTAGGGTTTCTTTTTGGGCTATCCTCCAGTGGTTTTAGTCATCGAAAGGAATTTCCTTCTCTATTTTTATTTTTCAATCCTATTATGTTTAGTGCTTTCAATAATTTGAAAGGGGTCTCATATTCTTTTTGTCTCATTTTCTCATGGAATTTAGTCTCTTTGTTCTTTTTGTCCCTGATCTATTTTGATCTTCGATTTGCCATAGAAGAATTTAAGTGGTGTTTGTTTCTCACTTTGTTTCTATCATAGATGGCCAAAGGACCTCACAATCAGAGTTGTAGCTCACTGTACCTACAGACTTTTCTTTCGTTTGAGCTCTTTTGTCATGGTCAGAGGTTTTATTTCTCTCTAATCAGGGCAAATCCAATTGTAGATGGTGGCTTCTTATAGATTTTGGCTAATTTGCAAATTTGTAGATATGAGATGTGCTTGATTATGGTTTATAGCATGGCAAAATATCTTAGTTTGATTCAATTGTAACCCTATGCTTATGGGTATTTTTCTCCCACTTAGGTCACCAGCGATGATGGTCCAGAAACATTATGTTTTTGGTAGTGAGAAAGTAGAGCAGGGAGTGTATGAAAATCTCACAAATTTTGCAGGCCATTGGGCCATGTCATCCCTAAGCTTGAAATCCATTACGAAAACCTCTTTGTTTAGCAAGCTTATTCTAAACTATCAGTCTAAATTTATATTTCTTAGTTGGACATTCTTGAATATTGTAATGGATATTTGTACCGTCTTGGACATTAGACCCTTTTAATAGGAACTATTTATTTGGATAAAAAAAGAATAATTAACAATACAATAATCAAGCATTTGTTTCATATTATAAAAATATTAAATTTTTAATTTTTAATAAATTCTATTCAAATTTATAAATATTAGTATGTTCCTTTTTATGGAAAAATTATTTTAAATATTTATTTAAATTATATATATATATATATCATGATGATTAATGAGCATTTGTTTAAGTCATATTGAAATTATTTTTCAAATAAAAAAAATTCAAATTCAAATTTTATTTAAAACTAAATTTATATATAAAAAAAATACAATTTATAATAAATGCAGACACGAAATTAATATATTTATGACAGAATACATTAATTTCATGAAAATTAGGGCATCTTC
Source organism: Reutealis trisperma (assembly GCA_947687605.1). Lineage (NCBI taxonomy): Eukaryota > Viridiplantae > Streptophyta > Magnoliopsida > Malpighiales > Euphorbiaceae > Reutealis > Reutealis trisperma. The sequence goes on from CANTUT010000112.1 coordinate 2,286,304, forward strand.
AGCTTGGAACATGTCAAAGCCCACTTTGCTGTCTTTTTTTAGATCAGAATTAGCATATGAAGCCCATTATACTGCTTGGAAATTTCAGATCAAAGTCGACAAATTTGTAAGGTAGTCAAACTTCAAGGACGAAATAATATTTACCCAAGTTGTACTGTCTTGACTTGAAGATCTGATCTTTGAGCTTTTGGCTTTTGCCAAGTCTGACTCTCACACCTCTGCCTCTGCTCAACCATGGAGGAGGAGGTGGAGAAGACGATCCATAAGAGCACTTTTAACCCAAAATCTCCAAAACCCATCTCTAATTATATCTCTCTGAATCCAATTCACCTCTTTCTTTCACTCTCACTGATACCCATTTCCTCCTCTGCCCTCAAGAAGCCACCTCCACTTCCTATTTTGCCACTTCCCTCAGCTTCTCAGCTCCAATGGCAACTCACATCCATGGCACTCTTTTTTCACTTTGGACCCAACACTTTCACAGACTCTGAGTGGGGTAATGGCCGAGCTGATCCGTCTGTATTCAATCCAACCCAGTTCAGTGCCACACAGTGGGTTCAAGTGGCGAAAGACTCTGGCTTTAATCGTGTGATACTTACTGCAAAACACCATGATGGGTTCTGTTTATGGCCTAGTGAGTATACAGATTATTCTGTAAAGTCAAGTTCTTGGAGGAATGGGACTGGGGATGTTGTTAAAGAGCTTGCTTTGGCTGCTAAAGAGGCTGGTGTGAATTTAGGCCTTTATCTTTCACCATGGGATAGGCATGAAGTGTCTTATGGGAAGACTTTGGAATATAATGAGTTCTACATGGGCCAAATGACTGAGTTGTTGACCAGGTGATTTTTTTTATTGGAGTTATTTCTGGTTTTGGCTTTGTTTGCTGTGTGCCTGTGTCTGATCAGTTATAGGTTTTCTTTAATTCCTGTGATTCATTTATGTTCATTGGGTATTTTGTCAATTTAATTTATTATTTTTGGCATCTGTATCTGTTTGGTGTTTGGCAGATTTTTTTATGGTTTTATTATTATTTTTGGTACGTTTTTTGGGCTGGTACTAATTGACTAAGCTTTTGTTAAATTCTTTGTTCTGCATTAATAAGTTTGTCGAAAGTGCCTGCAAATTATATCCTATGGTGTTTCCTTTCTATTGTTTTCAGGTAGATTGGACAATTATGTTATTGGTCAAATTCTCTAAATCTTATGTGCTATCCTCTGAAGAATTACACTTTTGGAGGATTAATATTTCTATCATTCTACACTTTTGAAGGATTAGTGTTTCTATCGTTTTATGTAAGGCATTTTATGCCTTTTTTGAGTGAGTTGAAGTTTTATTTTATTTGTCAAGAACTCAAGATGCAAGATGCAATTTATTTTTATTAGTTCAACCTTAATGACGCAATTTGAGAAATATCTACTTCAATAAATTGTTGCTTTCTTAGCGAGTTTTAGTTTTGCTATGAATTCATTTGAGAAATTTAAAGAATTGGAATTATTTTTTAAATCATGGCAGGTATGGAGAGATCAAAGATGTATTTTTGGATGGTGCAAAAGGGGAGGGAGAGAAGGATATGGATTATTTTTTTGATAGTTGGTTTAGCCTCATCCATCAACTACAGCCTGGGGCTGTCATATTTTCTGATGCTGGTCCTGACACAAGGTGGATTGGGGATGAGTCCGGCTTTGCTGGGTCTACGTGCTGGTCCCTTTTCAATCGGAGTGCTGCCACAATTGGAGGCACTGATCCAAAGTGAGTTAACTCTTTTACCTTCTCTGCCGTTAATTATTTTCCTTGTTTAAAACCAAGCTGTTGGATAGATAATACAGTGCGAGTTCTTTATTCTTTACTCATTTAGGCTTTGGTTGGTTGATGAAGTAGCATGGTATCGTATAGGGTATAATAGTTATTCCATATCAAAATAACTATTCTAACTTGGGTTTAAATTTAACTGTGGAATAGTCATCCCGTGGACTGGCTATTCCACAATTTTAACTTTTGATTGAAATATTTTATGTGCAATAGAATTTACTGCTTATAAGTGAAGAAACATTATTCTATTGGGCATTGGCCATAGAATAGTTATTTTATTCCTACTTCATTCTATTTTGCGAACCAAATGAATCCACTGAGTTTTATTAATAATGATAAAGGTTCCATATCTGGTTCAAGATAACTTGTTTACTTAGAGGCTAACTGCCACTTTCTTGTCATGTTAACCACAAAGTCCGTATATTTCTTTAATGAGAATAATTCAATTGAATAGAATGACATAAGAGATTATTCAGGTAGGCAGGGTATTGTGGAGAATGTATGCTTGGTGTAGTGCGTTTATCCGTATTTAAGATTCAAGGTGGAGTTGATTGTAGTAGATATTGCCACTCAGTAATTATATTGACTCATTCAACTCCAATTTTGACGTGAATATGCTGCTTCGTTTGTTAGAGGACTACATGCTTCATAACCTTTGCAAGAAGTATGATTTAAAATAAATTGATAGCTGGGTAATTGTCTGATTTAGATAGGGATCTTTGTAATTTGTGTTAGAAAGTGAGCCTATTGATATCTGAATTCGAAATTCTGCTTTATGGCTCATCTTCTCGAATATGCTCAAGCTATTAGTATAATTAATACAAAATCGATCCAGGGTTCTGTGGTGCTGTAAACGATAAAAAATGAGCAATTTATATTTGTGCTGTTTTTTTTGAGGTCTTATTCTCCTGTGTTTTAATGCCTTGCTGAAGAATTCCTCAAATTCCTTAGTTCTTAGATGCTGGTCCTCAACTAATTATTGCATTGATTTTTTCATACTTGTATTTCAAAGGGCTGAACGTATCAGATGTGCACCTGTGTGTGTCCCTGACATAATACCAAGTGTACTATCCAACCTTTCCCTGATCAGTGGAAGAATAGGCTTCTTTTCTCTTTGAATAGGAATTTATACGATCCTTTTCTTGGCAATTTCCTTTTCGTTTCTTGCATTCTTCTGCAGTTACAAATCAAATGTCAGATTTTTATTCGCTTCTCATCTATCCAACAGATACTTAATGGGAGGAGATCCATCAGGTCATGATTGGGTGCCTGCTGAATGTGATGTTTCCATCAGACCTGGTTGGTTTTGGCATGCATCAGAAATCCCAAAATCTGCAATGAAGCTTCTTGATATATACTACAAATCTGTTGGCAGAAACTGTCTCTTGTTGCTGAATGTGCCCCCAAACTCTTCAGGTCTTATATCAGCTGAAGACATTCAAGTGCTTCAAGAATTCGCTGAACTCCGGAGGTCTATATTTTCTTATAATCTAGCTAAGAATGCCCTTCTTACTGCCAGCAGTACACGAGGAGACACTGGCAATTGGCTGTTTGATCCCTACAATGTCCTTAAAGAAGATATCTACACCTACTGGGCCCCTGAGGAGAATCAGTCAAATTGGGAGTTACATTTAGACCTTCAGGAATCAGCATCTTTCAATGTTTTGCAAATTCAAGAACCAATTCACATGGGACAACGGATTATTGAGTTCCATCTTGAGATTCTAAAATGTGGGGATTGGAAGAAAGTGATCAATGGCACCACAGTTGGATATCAGAGGATGTTGCAATTTCCAACTGTAGAATCTCAGCATCTGAAGTTTGTTATAGACAAAACTCGAGCAGATCCCCTCATTTCTTATTTGGGAATCTATATGGATAAATTTTCCATTGTGAGTAACAAATTTGATAATAGCTCGCAAACACACTTAAACAGAAGCCAGGTACTTGAGCAAACTGCGCACAGTCTTTACTCCAACAGCAGTCAAGTACTCAGGCAAATCACAAGTAATTATTCTGAGAATGCTACAATGTAATGTATGTATATTTCCATTCTGTTGTTGTGCAGCCAATTATTCAATCTTTCAATTCATTGTTAAAGTATATATTCCATACAATTCCATAAATTTGAATGATTCATTGTAGCTCACATGCATGCATAACAAGTCCAATTCCAGGCACAGAAGGGTCAACATAAGTTACCTTTTGAGTCTCAAGATCGTGCTTAATAAGTACTACAGGAAACTAAGGATCTGTATTGCTCTAGTACAGGCTAGAGGCATTAAATTTGGTGTTTTTCATAAAAGCAAAACTAGTGAACCTTGTTTTTAGATCAAATACAAACCATGTGCTTGAGCCGCATCTCTATTGGATTATCTATAGGCAGTCTTGTCTGTGCTCTTAAGAAAATTCAGCAGAGTTGTTATTAATTCCTTAATATCATATTTAGTTTGCTCTATAACTGAGAACAAATGCAATTTTTTAAATAATATTTTTTTATTTGGTTTACAAGAAATTCAGAGATTCTTTTTTTGAATATATTTATATATTTAAATAACTGAACTTGTATTGAAGATGATATATATTTTTTAATATAATTCTTATTAATAACAAAAAATTTTATTTAGTAATTTAAAGAATAAATTTACAAAGTATTCTTTAAAGTTTCACATACAATTTCATTTCTGGAGGTAATCAAACATGCCGTAAGAGCAATTCTACAATTTCATTTTTATGATAAACAAAGCAATTTGGAAAATCTTCTTCTTCAAAAGCTATACAGCCAGAGAAAACACACGCAATTTTAGGGGTACAACTAAATGTTTAGATTTCTAATATAACAACAAATCAATAATGATAGCATACAAAAATCATATGTTTTTCATATGCTATTCGATTGAGTTGTATCCTTCAATTACTGCAATATTTTCAGCATGCTGACATCATTGGCTTCAAGGTTCACTGTTCAGATCTTATTTCCAAAGAACTCGTTTCTTTGGTCTGGTTTCGCATAAACCAGAAGCTGCCTCCACTCATGAAGTTAATATTCAGCCATTAGCACTGAGAACTCCTGGTTCAGCCCTGTTCCAATGCATCCCATAAAAGTATCAAGTCAGCGCTATGAAATTCAAGAACGATAAGAAGTTCAGTGAGAGCCGGGCATATGGTTCCCATGCTGAGAAGAAATATTTAAATACCAAAGCTGCTATTTATGTTATCTTGACATCTTGAAGAAGCCTAGCAGCCATTGAGCCAAGCCTTCTTGCTTCCCAGTCAGTAAGGTTTGCTTTTGGCAACTCTTGAACTTTTTCACTACTGCAATCATCTGTATTATTCATGGCACTACAATTCCCACCACTGTCATATTCTTTTGACATTTCATCTCCCGTTTCAACTTCATCAGTTTGCTGATCAATCCTTTGGGTAATGTTCTTTATGCTCCCAGATGAAGGCTTTAACCCCATGATGTAAAGTTGAATGCTTGGATGCTGGTACTTACTGTCCATCTGCGTGGAATAAATTGGTTAGAATGATGCCTGCGAGTAAATGATTGTATACTAATTGAAACTACACAGAGGTAGCATTTCTCATCTCTGGCTCAAACCTGCAGTGTGGATCTTGGAATGAGAAATCTGGACGTAGAGTTGGTCTCTAATATTATTCAATAATTCAATGCATTTGTTAAAACATTTCCACTTCAGGAATGTCACGGGTAAGATAGATAGTTCAGCAATCACACAAATCCTAATTTTCACTGGGTATGATCTCTAGGGTTATAGCTATAATCTGGCTCTTTACATGCAAAGAAATATGCATAAAATATTTTACATCTATGAAAGGTACAAGCATAGAAAGGTTTAAGAATTAGCATCAAGCAAGTACCTTAGCTATTGGAACAATTTTCACTTCAAAGTTCCGTTTCCACATATCAAGCATCTGCTCATGAACACTAGTAGAACGGATCTCATAACCCATCTACATTGGAAATTTTAGCAACAAAAGAGTGCATTACAAATGAATTATGAATTAAGTCTTTGGAGCAAAATTAAAACTGAAAACCTTACAATAACGCACCAAAATTGTGGTTTTGGGTCCTGACAAGGCAAATACTGTCTGCAACAGCAGATCCAAGAGATGCTCTGCATAAACCTTCATGGCAAAGAAGTTGAATATCACTCGTGTGATTTAGTTTGATCATAATGGTGTTATAGGCCCATTATATCAAAAGAATCAAATGTAAATGACAATGTTTCAAGATTTTATTGGGGAAATGCCTATGCCACTATCCTTTTTTTTTTTTTTTTTTGTCTCTCAATTACATTTGTGAATTCACTATTCTGTGTTTACTCATTACAATTCACTGACATTGCCTGAGATGTTTGCAGGAAATTCACAAAGCATGTCATGCCAATTACTATGTTATACAATCCTACAGTAAAAAGTGTATAAATATTTCCATTTTAGTTTCCCATATGCTTTAATATACTTGCTGATGCATGAAATCACAATATTTAGCAAGCCCACGAAAACAAAGAATTGAAAACCGTAAAACTAAGGTTCTTTCTAGTGACAAGCAATTAAATTATGTTTCTTCCACATTCTTCAATACTGTAACGTCAAATTTTTTTTTTTTTAAATTTCTTCTTTCCTAACTTTCTTTACTTTATAAAACTTCTTGTGTTGTTGCTGCCTCCCATCTTCAGTCTCCTTATAAAACTGATGTTGCTGTTGAAAGTAATGAGGATTTGAATGAAGATTCTAGTGAATGATATTAAGGGTAATTTCTAAGTTCTAGAATTTATACTAAGTTTAGAGGACTGTTTTCTGCCAAGTTTTAGGATTATATTGCACTGAGTTAAGGATACGCAGAGTTTTAGCATTATTTTGTGTTTAGGATTATATTGTGCTGAGTTTAGGATATGCAGAGTTTTAGGACTATTTTGTGGCTAATCTTTATGGTTGATCTGTGCTAAATTTTAAGGCTTTTTTTTGTTCAAACTTGTCAATTTGTTCACTTTATATTTTTTGTTTTGAATGTAGATGTGCTAGTTTAAGTGTTAAAATCTCTTCATTGTCCTAAAGATATAGAATATGCTTATATAGGTGTTATGTTACTGTTTTGACAATCTATTAGGTATTATTAGATTTTTTTTTTTTTTCAAAATTGGCGCGTTGCTTCACTCGGGCAAGCACCTTTGTTGCACCTTGGGCGATAAGAGGACCTATCGCCTTGAGTGCGCCTTGCGCTTTTGACTACCTTGGTGTCTAGTGAAATGTAATCATAAAGCAAACTTACAACATCAGTGCCAATGATGTAGTCAAATGGTGGATCAACAGCCCTTATATGATCCTTGTTTCCCCAGTCCAATTCTGCAACCTTGATTGAACCAAATGAATCTACAAGGACATCAAGTTCCATGAGAGATAATGGTGAAACATAACACTCAAATTAAGGTCCAAGTGCAACCCTCTATCTGATAACTAACTAAAGCACCTCTACATTGGTTAGAAGAAAATGAAAAAGTAAACACACCATATGAACACCTCCCTCAAAATATCTAAAAGCAAACCTGAATTAGGATCCTTCTGCATGATTCTTGAAGTATTACGCTCTACGTTTCTCATTAGCAATGGCAAAACATCAATTTGGTCTGTTGAAACAACATTGCATCCCAGTAATGCCATCCCTGGAAGGAGCAGTTTGCATCAGAGTGTGAAGAATGAAACCTGATATAATAGAGAAAGCTAACCATGTCATGCATGAATGTTCACTTTACACAAGAAACTGAAACTCACCAAATCCAGCTACTCCACAACCTGCTCCAAGTTCAATGACTCGTTTTCCCTTGAGTTTAGATGGGGAAAACCGCCCCTTTCTGCAATTCTTTTCCTGAAACAACCGGAGAAGTAGAGCTTCATAAACTTTGAAAAACCCAAATTTGTATTGGAACATGTCCCTCAAATTTTTTAAGGATACATCATACACAGGAATATCGTTTGCATTCTATCATCTGCTCTCATTTTCCTCTCTTATGAAGAATGAAACATGAGTACATGTCAAAATGAATGATGCCTTAGCCACTAGCAGGGATCAAGCGGAGGAGTCCAACAACAGTAACCACCCTCACCTTATCCCACTACTTTGTAAATGATACGACCAACTCCATAAGGTCTTTATCCAAGCTAAGTTCCTATATAATCTCAACTAAAACTGGTTAGCCTAATTCCAACTACTTTGAATTGCCAAATGTGAAACAAAAAGTTTATGGGAAATCTTCAAGTGTGTCAGAGAGGGAAAGACATTACCAGAAATTTAACAAACACCATCGATGCATCCCAAACTGTAGTTCCTAAATGCTTGGAGTTAGGATCCTATCATAATCACAATAAACTTACAATTAACCTGATGAAAAATGCTGTACATGCACTAGAACCAGAAGAAGAACAACCATGCACCTGAGAGAATTGCAGTTGATGGCCCATAACTTCAAGAATGATTGCAGAGGTGCTTGGAGAATTTAACCTGATATAAGAAAGCAAAATATTATAGAAAGCAAAATATTATTACAACATAAAATCTTAAAATCCTAATATAAGACATTATACAAAGGAATGTAAGGACTAAAACAGAACAACACTAGGATACATTGCACAACACTCCTATATTTTATTTTCAGATACCAAATCAGATAAAACATGAAAGGCCGCAATGCATTTTAATATGGAATTGATACAATGAGCACCCAAATTATAGTATTTGGAATTATCACGCCTATGCCTGCAAGTGCAAGGAATAAGCTTATAAAGCACAAATTTATTATCATGATTCACTGATAAAACCGTTAAATAACTATATTCAATAATTAAATTAAAAGTAAAACATGAAGGGGAAGAATACCTGTCATGCTCCATTATCAAGTTTTTCCGAAGAGAAGGAATATTTCCTTAACATACACCTCTGCAGGCTGATCAAAGTTACTCTAGGATGATATGCCTTACTGCAATAAACGAACAAAGAAGGTTGCACATGATCAAATGTATAACTACAATCAAACCATCATTATTTGGACATTTTCTTGTGAATTCATGATCTCACAGGATCAGATGCACAAAACCATTCTTACGTATCTATATTTAAAAGATACAAAACTCAAAAAGCAACCCAAAAAACAGAGAACCCAGGAAGGAAATGGACAATTAAATGATGAATGAACCCCAAGTTGATTTTTTTTTCCTAACTAAGAACCAAAAAGATAAAATAGAAATAACCAAACTTACTATCTGATACATTAGAACTCCAAAGAACACTAATTACATGTATAATAATACTTATAAAAACGAATCAGTATTCTACTCCTACTACTTATTAGTATCTAAAAAGATAATAACTTTGGAGCTTATGAAGCAAAATTGAAAGTATAAAATGTGTAGCCTGGATGGCTACTGGGTGAGGCCTGGGACTAGGAGGTCCCAGGTTGGAACCTCGCAAATAGCCGACTCGTTCGAATTTATTTATGTGGCTGTGAGTTTGTACTTTCTACTCAGAATTTGTAAAGTTGATATTAGAAAACTAGGAATGAGGGAAGGCATAGGAAGAAAACCAGATTCTTTGACCGCCGGAGATTCTTTCAGCACCGGCAACAATGGTGCCTCTGACTAGGAATCGAAAAGGAAAAAAAGCTTTTTTGTCTCTCTAGTTCTACTCAACTGAAGAGCATGGAGCTCATCAGATTCATGGACAAGGCCCAGGGACCTCTGGTCCAACATATAAATATGTCGAGAAAATTTACTTTTCAAAAACTTGGGCTTTGGAAAATGACATGAACTGGCCTGTAAGTCACAAACCCATGTCTTTTACTGAAAAAGCGGATCGAGAAGACGGAGAGGGAGAGAGCGAGCGAGTCACCAGTGATTAAAGAGTTCCATTGATTTTCATTTCCATATCCAACAAGCCCGCCTCATCCTCCTCTGCTTATCTGTAGACATACCTGTCTCTCTCTGTCTCTCTTCTTGGAGTTCTGCTTCCTTGCTGATTTTCTCTCTTTCTTCGGGAGAGGTAATAAGTGTTTTTTTCCAATCGTTTAATAGTTCTTCATCATATTTTTACTGGTTTTTTCATTTTATAATTTGGGTTTTGGTTTTCTTAATTATTCGTGTTTATGCATATCTGCCCGTGTGAGATGGAAGTCTGTCCCAGAAACTGAAGTACATAGAAAAAGTTACTCTTTTTCAATGGGCGTTAATTTGGGCATGGATGATTTTCTGTTTGTTTCTGGGGAAAATGAAAGGAAATTGTTAAAAAGGGTCTCTAACTGTCTCTTGTTATTGTACCTCAACTAGATATATAGTTAACGTCCCAAACCATGAATACCCTGTTGCTTGTTTTTTAAGTTATTACCCTTAAAGTGATTGAATGGTCTGCCTGTTGTATCTTAATGCATTACAGTGAAAATTTTCTGTATGAAGTTTGTATAAACAATACGGAATTTTCAACTATTTCAACTGTGAATTATGTGTGATCTATATTTCTTATTGTTGGGCTAAAAATATTATGTTTGTGGTGGTTGATTTGGTAAGTGAGTTTGATTTTTCCTGAAATTTTATTTTTGTGAGATGTCACAACTGATGTATATGTTTGCAATGTCTATAAACCCAGCGAGGCAGTGATGGATACTTTTCTTTTCACCTCCGAATCTGTTAATGAAGGGCATCCTGACAAGCTATGTGATCAAGTCTCTGATGCCATTCTAGATGCCTGTTTGGAGCAAGATCCTGAGAGTAAAGTTGCTTGTGAGACCTGCACTAAGACTAACATGGTAATGGTCTTTGGTGAGATTACCACCAATGCAAAGGTGGATTATGAGAAAATTATTCGTGATACCTGCAGAGGTATTGGTTTTGTGTCAACCGATGTTGGTCTTGATGCTGATAATTGCAAAGTCCTTGTCAACATTGAGCAACAGAGCCCTGATATTGCTCAGGGCGTCCATGGTCACCTTACTAAAAAACCTGAGGAGGTTGGTGCAGGAGACCAGGGTCACATGTTTGGATATGCAACAGATGAGACCCCTGAGCTGATGCCACTGACCCATGTGCTTGCAACCAAGCTTGGAGCTAAGCTCACTGAGGTGAGGAAGAACAAAACATGCCCATGGCTGAGGCCTGATGGCAAGACTCAAGTGACTATTGAATACCAGAATGAGGGTGGGGCTATGGTTCCACTCAGGGTTCACACTGTCCTCATTTCAACTCAGCATGATGAGACAGTCACAAATGAGCAGATTTCCAAAGACCTGAAGGAGCATGTGATTAAGCCAGTCATTCCACCCCAGTACCTTGATGACAAGACAATCTTCCACCTTAACCCCTCTGGTCGCTTTGTTATTGGCGGTCCACATGGGGATGCAGGGCTTACGGGCAGGAAGATAATAATTGACACTTATGGTGGATGGGGTGCCCATGGTGGTGGTGCCTTCTCTGGAAAAGATCCAACAAAGGTTGATCGCAGTGGTGCATATATTGCCAGGCAGGCTGCAAAGAGTGTAGTGGCTTCAGGACTTGCCCGACGCTGCATTGTACAAGTTTCTTATGCAATTGGCGTGCCGGAACCATTATCTGTGTTTGTGGACACTTACAAGACAGGAAAGATCTCAGACAAAGATATACTGGCTTTAATCAAAGACAAGTTTGATTTCCGGCCAGGCATGATTTCTGTCAATCTTGATTTGAAGAGAGGAGGTAAGTTCAGGTATCAGAAGACTGCTGCCTATGGGCATTTCGGCCGCGAAGACCCAGATTTCACCTGGGAGACTGTGAAGCTTCTCAAACCTGCCAAGTCGTAGGATGAAAAAAATTCCTGAGTTTGATGTTTTGGCTGTTGCTTTTTCCCTTCCCTTTGAAACAGAAATAGTTTATCTATATATTGTTACTAGTTCATTCATCTGAGACCATTTTGGATTAAATAAATCAAATTAGGAATTTTGTAGCTGAAGTTGAGGGTAATAGAGGCAATAGATCTAGGTTGTCTTGATTATTATTTTTGCACATCCTTTGTCTTTGGAAGTAACCTTGTCTTTTCTACCTGATATTGAATTCATTACTGTTTTATTAAACTTTATCGTCTCAATGCTATTTTCCTTATTCCAATTGTTGCCTAATTCCTGGAAGAGCAGCAGTAAATAGGCGGTGACGAACCAATACACGATTCATAAACTGAGGGAAAATGTGCTTGTGCTTGGCATCTTTACATGGTACGAGGCTTTGAGCTTTGAGCTATAGTAACAGGTTGAGAAGGAAATGGCTGACATATTAAAAGTCTAAGGTAGTGTTCAGTAAATGTCTTGATATTCTCCTAATTACAGTTCATTTTTTATATTTTGATTTGAATTTTTTTTTTTTTACGACCTAAACTATTTGGGATTCATTTTTAATGTCAATTAGAACCCTAATTTGGGTTGTCCTTCCTCTGCAGATGAAGGAATGCTTTAAAAGAATTGAAAAAGAAAAATGGGCTGTTCTTTTTTATTTCTAATTTTTGTTTATGGTAATGAACAATTCAAAATTCAAAATTCAAAATAAAATGCCAATGAGATATGAAGTAAGCATCTACAGAAATATTAACATAAAAACCTGCGGTACAGAAGCAAAGGCTAATTGCTGTATATAATTACAGAGAATTATGCTTTTTAGCATTTGTATCTTATTTCTGCATTTCTACTTCTAAAGAGTAAAGAAAAGAATAGCCAAATCATTTTCTTTACCTTACTGATGACAATCTTTGAATGCTATATCTAAGTGATTGAGAGGGCAGCTTCTCTATTTCTGTTCCTTACAGATTTCATTCTCCTTTGCCAACGAGCCAAATTTAATGCAATAAAGTCACACGTCTTTCCTTTTTTGTCATCAATAAATTGGAAATATGCAAGCCTCCAAGATTTCTTTAGTAGCAATGTTCCACACACTGCCCAGAACCCCACAATGAATCCAGATGCCAAACCAATGTAAAACCATAGCATATCAGATCCTTCTTCTTCACCATTGCCTTTTTCACTACTTTCACTCGGTATGTTATCCTCTGGACATTTGGTTGGTAGAGGACCCCCGCAAAGTCCTGGATTACCTTCATAAATGGATGAGTCATTGAGGGTTTGAAGCTGGTTACCTGATGGAATTTTCCCACTTAAGTTGTTGTAAGAAAGATTTAAGTGATTCAAGGATGATATTGAAGATAAACTTGTTGGAATTGTGCCAGAAAGTTGATTTCTTGATAGATCGAGTGTTTCCAACCAGCGCAGGTCTCCAATTTGTGGTGGGATTTTCCCAGTCAAGTGATTCCTGGATAAGTTTAAGGTGCCCAATCTGTGTAGACCTGTTATTGCTTCAGGCACTTTACCAGTCAGATTGTTGGTTGAAAGATCGATTATTTTTACCAGTGAAAGTGTGCTGCTGTATTCAAGCTCTCTTCCCTTAGCTACAACCATCACATGCCCTTCATATCGGTGGACAAATTCAGGTGGAACATCATTGATCATTCCACTTAAATTTCCTAGACATTGTGGAATGTACCCTGATAAATTGTTGTCTCCAAGGTCCAATATATGAAGATGCAAGAGATGACAAAGTTGTCTAGGGATTTCACTGCTAAAGAAGTTTGATCGCAGACGCACGGTGAGAAGGGAAGTTATATTTCCTATCCATGCTGGTATACTTCCAGAAAGTTTGTTTTCACCAAGGTCAAAGTTCCAGAGTCCTGTACAATCTTGCAAGGATAATGGGATTTCACCAGTAAATTTGTTGTTGCTCAAGCTTAGCAGTTGGAGTGAATGGAGAAAACCTATTGAGCTAGGAATAGTACCAGATAGATTATTGTTAGATACATCTAGAACTTGCAGGTGTTGCAGTTGCCTCCAGTTCTCAGGAAGTTCGCCAGATAAATTATTGAATGAAAGAACAAGTGTGTTCAAGTTACTTAGGTTGAGAATGGAAAGGGGAATACCACCACGGAGACAGTTTTGAGAAAGATCTAAATCCCTAAGATTTGGCATGGTATCACTGATGTTGTCAGGAATTAGACCTGAAAAAGAATTTCCCCAAAGATAAAGGCGGCGCACATTAGACCGCACTGGTAAAGGGCCCTCGAACAGGTTGGAAATCAAATATACATTTGCTTCGTAATGGAAATGCAATGATCTAGGCAACTTGCCACTTATTTGGTTACGTGCAAGATCTAGGTCATCAATGCGCTGCGAACACCAGCTCCAAAACCAATCTGGTAGAGTGTCAGAAATCCCAACATCATTGAGGAATAGAGTGGTTAAACCATTTTGAGTTTGAACCCACTCAGGAAAAGAGGGACCTACTTGGATGTGTGCAAGTATAATGAAATTGAGTTTAAAAGGAGGGTTCCACTGGCTATCTACATTAAAGTTCAATGATTTCTTGAGAGATGCAGATGATATTTCTAAGTTTTCTAAGTGCGTAAGATTCAGGAAATGCCTCTCTGTCATGGTACCTCTCCAGAGGGTTTGTCCAAAATTCATAACAACCAGCTTTGAAAGTTGTCCAATGCTTTCTGGAATGCTGCCATTTATTGGATTGGCAAACAAGCTTATAGTCTCCAAGGATGACAAACTTCCAATACTCTCAGGTAATGAACCTAAGAACATATTTTGCCGCAAGACAAGCGAGCGTAATTTGGTGAGATTTCCCAAAGAAACAGGTAGTTCTCCATCAAATCTGTTTTGTGTCAAATCTAACACTTCCAAGCTATTATTTCTTGATAAACGATCCACAAATTCTCTGACATTTCCACTAAATCTATTGGAGGATAATCTCAATGACTCTAGTTTCCACAGATTTCCTAGGCTGCTGGGGAGTAAACCTTCTATTAATTGATGAGATAAGTCCAGATGTTGAAGGGCAATCATGTTTGTGAAAGTATTGGGAAGGGGACCCATGAGATTGCTAGAGCTAAAAAGAATGGTTTCAAGACTACTAATGTTGAATAGCCAAGTAGGCATTGGTGAATTAAAGATATTTCTGGAGAGATCAATAGTTGTAAGTGATGTAAAATTAACAAATGAAAGGGTATGAGGAACTTCTTTCAGATTGCAGTCATTCAAGTGTACTTCCAGCAAAGATGGAAGCATATTAACTACTTGTAGCCAATTGGCAACACTGCCAAGATCAATCCCTCCTAGGTCAAGGTATTCCAAAGAAGAGAGACCAGTTAACCAGTGAAAATCCTTCGCAATTAACATGTGATCAGAATCAGCAGATACATGGAGATCAAGATAACGCAAGCTTGACATATTTCCTAGATGAGGCGGGATTGTCCCACTCAATGATGCTTGAGAAAGATTTAGATAGTTCAAACTTTTGAGGGAGCCAATGAAATCTGGAATCTGGCTTCCTTCAAAATCATTCAGGCTGAGGTCTAAGTAATCTAAATGTTTCAGGTAAAGCAAAGAGGAATTAATCTTACCTCTCAAAGCTGACTCCTTGTGTCCTGCTTCATCACTCTGAAATGGGTTCCGAAGATCGAGCTTTATGATGTTTCTAGTGCTATTATTGCAACTCAATCCATTCCATTGGCAACAATCTTCACCTACCCATGAAGAAAGTCTACCAGGGGGATCGATGAGACCTTCTTTGAAGTCAAGAAGTGCTTTTCTCTCAATCTGTAGGCAGCTAATGGGAACATTAATGGAGGAGGTGAGTCCAACAATGTTAAGGAACAGAAAGCCAGATAAGAATTGAAGAAAATTTAGTTGAATAAGAATGTTAATCTTGTGCATGATTGTAATGGGTGTTGGAATTCAATGGGATGGTATTGGAATATTTTGTTTGGATCAATGGAGTTAGGATTCAACAATGGCAGTTTTTGTATTCGTTTGCTATTTAATCTGATTCTTGACTTTCACAAAGACTTGCCAAGGTTGACTTACTAATTATGAAGTATTATTTTTGTTTTTCTACAGCTAGGAAGCATGCATGGAGTTTGACATTTTTTGCAACTACGGTTCCGTTTTTCTACAGTTGAGAAAGCACACTACCCAAAAATTCAGCATTCCACACCAGAGCAAAGTTATGAAATAAGATAGCATTCTGAAAAATACCCTCATCCCCAACCTGATAGCCAGTAGGGCTTTTGTTTTGAGCTTGCACAACCCATCAATTGTTGAAAAAACAGGGCAAAGTTCAAGAATCCAAAACAGAGCAAATCCTAAGATCTTATAAATGTGAGAAATTTAAGAAAGATTAGGTGGGTGTTGGTTAAGATTAGAAGATGATGATGATAATAACTAAAAAAAAAAAGAAAGAAAATTAAAGATTTGGAAATGGATTACCTTGAAGACAAAATTGCAAGAAGAAATCCGTGAAAACGCGTAAAGTAATAGAGAAGAACAATACATTAATAATTAGATAAACTGTCTAATTGGGTCTTAATTGACCATTAAAGTTTGCTTTATCGAAAAGAAATCAAACAATGGAAACCAATGTAGGATTCAAATTAATAAATAACTCACAGAGCAAAAAAGAAATTAATTGAACAGAGGAAATAGATCAATGTGTGAAGGCCCAATAGTGGCCTGGCGCTTGCGGTGGTTGGCGACAAGTGGAGTTTCGTCCGAACACCGCAGGATGCTACTGATTCTCGCCAGCAGTGACCTTTGGTAGCCAGATCGCTATGCCGACAAGAATCGCAGGTGCGGCGTGAGTCAGAAGTTTGGATTTTCTGATTAATTTTCTAATAATTTTAGGTTTGGATTTTCTGATAATTTTAGGTTTTAGTTTAATTAAATTATTGGGGAATTTTATCCTCAAAAAAAAAATTATTGGGGAATTTATGTATTTTAAAAATTAGTTTAGATATTATTATATATTTAAAAATAAAATAATTATTTTACTTTTATTTGTAAAAAATCCTGAGTTGTGATAGGAACGGGAGACATTTTGATTGAAATGATTAAATAGGCTACTAAAATTAAAAATTGAGATTTTTTTATTAGTTTCTTGAAAGTTATAAACTGCTAATTAATTAGTTTAAATTTTATATACAAAATAATAATTTAAATTAAAACCAAATTAAATATTTTTTTTTAGAAAAAAGCCAATCATATCAAATGTTAAGCATGACAATTTTATATATTTAGACATATTTTAAAAATAAATATATATTTTTTGGATAATAAATTCAGATTAATTTCACCTTTACAGTGCTCTAAAAAAAACTCATCATATCTTAATTTTATATTTTTTTGAAATCTTAATTTTGTACAGTAAGTGTTTATTTTAATTTTATATTAAACTTTAAAAAAATATTTTTCATATTATAAATTTTAAATATATAGTAATACATAAATTTATTTATCTTTAAAGAAAAATTGAACTTGATTTTAGTTTGCAAGTAGTATGTCATACTAAATATTAACCAAATAATTTTAAATTTAATAAATATTGAACTAAAATGTTATTGTTATTATTATTATTATTATTATATATTTGAGAATGTAAATTTTAAAAAGGAATTTCAATTACCGTCGGTGTCACTCATTAGTCATTTCCATTCCTTAGGAAAGGCAGAGACTTTCACTGAAACTTTATACAAAAGAATCCCCCGAAAGTGAAAATCCATGGAGGGTAACAAGCCAAGAACACTAATATGTACAGTGCTAGCCATGGACCATTCCAATCTCTCTTACAGAGCCTGCTCCCTCTGCGAGAGAACTCTTCCTGATACTCCTAATTCTCTTTGCAGATTTTGCAACAATTTCAATCCCTCCTCTGCTTCTTCTTCTTCTTCTTCTTCCAAGCGTCTCTTTCGCCTACTTGTAAGCATTTATTCTTTGTTTCATTCAAATGGGCATCTAATGGATTGAAGTGTCAATTTGGTCTTTATGGGGTTTTTCTTTTGATGGGCAGGTCTCAATAGCCACTGATACTGAGGTGCTTAATGTGATTTTCTTTGATAGGGCTGCTAAGGTTTTGTTTGGATGTTCTGCTGATGAATTTTTTGACTTTGCCAAGCTTCACCCTTTTGCTGGTAAATCTTTTCACTTTTTTCTTTTTCCTTTTTGGGTTTTTGGCTGATTATGAATTAAGGCATTTGGGTTTCATTGTTTCTATCATTTAAAGCATAAAATTTTAGATGGAGGTTTGTTTGGGATTTTCTGTTTCTCCATGTATAAACAAACCTCTGTGGGTTTTTGGGTAATATTGAATTAACTGAACAAAATAGGTTAATCCACTTTTGACTTCTTGATATAATAATGGATCCCTTTTTACAGCTGCCAATGCTGGGAAAATTCTGGAAGGAGAGATGTTGAAAATGACACTGTCAAAACCAAAGAATGGTAATGCTCAACACTTGCGAGCGGTATCAGTTGTTCCTTTTAGAACTGGTTTCCAGCCGGCCATTGAGACCTTGAAGGAATTGTATAGGGTGAGAGCAAGCTCTTGATTCTTCTCTTCAATTCCTTAATGGGATTTTTTGCACTAACAATCCCTGAACTTGTCATTATATTTCATTGTTTTCCATTTAACTCCAATTTGTAACATAAAAATCAGTGTACAAATTAATTCAATAAAAGTCAGTCCTGTCAGAATCTACCAAATAATCAGAATGCTAATGAGGATGCCATGTTAACATATTTAAAGGAAATTTGTCCAATTTATTAAGAAATTGTCTTCTCTGTTTATTTATCCCTCATCAATTACTCTCTCATTTATATATGTTTCTCAATGTTACTCACACTTTCATAAAGATAAATACTAATTATTCATGAATTGGACAAATTTTTCAGTAAAATGCGTTATTATGGTAGCATGTCAGCATTTTTCAGTAATGGACTTGCCGAATTTTGATGGGAGTGACTTTTATTTCAATGGTTTGTTAATGAAGCTAAGGGACAATGATGAAATAAGTAGTAAGTTTAGGGACTGCAAGTGAAATTAACCCCTCCTTAATGTGAATTGCAAAGGGTTTGTATCTTTTGCTAGGAACCATATGTTATTTCCTTGCAAGTAGCTTGGATAGGTGATCTTGGTCATTTCTGTTGTCATTCCTGTGTCGAGAAGTTGGGATATTTAGTTTGTATTGCATTGAATGCTGCTGTGAGATTGAAAAGCAAAAAAGAGGCTCCCTTTTGTTGTTATTAGCCATTATTTATATAGTTTTGTTAATCAATTCTCTTCATGCCCAAATTATGTTCAGGATACTTGAGAATTCAATGAGAATGTTGATGAGATATGAATTTAGCATCTTCACAAACATTTTAAGTAAACACACGCTATCGCTTCTTTCTACAGAAGTAAAACTGCTCATCCTTTAGATGCATATTTGCTGAAAAAAAATCTGTGTTCTTTTTTTTATTTCATATCTGTGTTGAGAATGATATCAATAAATTCTGCAGAACTCAACATATAAGAGAATACATTGCTCTAAAAGCTATAATGTGAGACTCTGCTGGATCATTGTAAGGCAACAACAACATTGATGAAAATCCACACCCACCCACCCACCCCCAACCCCTCCCTTTTCAGAGGATGTTTTCAAGGGGAGGCAAAATTAAGTGAGCTAATCACTTGGGGGAAATCTCATCTTTAGTTCCAGCTACAGCAAGCTTTCCTTGCATCCAGCTCTTCAGCATCTGTAATGCAGCCTTTGGCTGATCCATTGGAACCATGTGACCAGCCTCATGAACCTGATGGTTATAAACAGTCAAATTTGCTGAAGTTAGAATTAGATATCACAGCATGCAGAAAAACATATGAGAGAGGGAGAGAGAGAGAGAGAGAGAGAGATTGACCTTGAGGAAAGTGAGAGGGCCATGGTTTTTCAGCTGTCCTGCTTCTGCACCTGCAACTGTAAATGGCACATCTGGAGCTGATCCAAATTCCTTCTGGCCAGACCATTCCATTGCATGAACCCACCTTGAATTTCCTGCGCAAATATAAGCAAATCAAGAATTTAGCGAGAGCATAAAATGCACCGTTGTTTATTAGGTTTTAATTAGTCTATAGAGGCTTACCAACCCAGTTGCAAATGAGATCCTCTGCTCCAGCATAGATAAGCACCTTAATACCATCCTCGAGGAGAGCAGGAATTCCCACTTCAAGATTCCTCATCCAGTCGTTTAGCATAGCATCATAAACTTCACTACTGCATGAGACAAAATCAATGTCTCCTACTCCTAGAGCATCCCTAACTATTTTCTTGTTCAGAAATGTTTCCATGTTCGAGAAGTCGTAGCATAATTCCCCCTCACATTTCTTTCTGATATCGTAGTACTGCAGATAAAACATACTATGAATTCTCATAAACATCTAAATTTTTATTTGTTTGCAGATGTAGTTGAAGTGCTTCCTTACATTTATATCACCAGCAACTTCCAGGATCTCATTGAATATGGCATTGCAAACACTAAAAGCATATCCACACGAAGATTCACCTTTGGTGCCTGGCAAAAGATTCCAAGTTGAATATAATCAAGCAAGGGGAGCAATAAGCCCTTAAGCAGTCAATGATAATTGACATTCTAGGTAGACCAAGCAAGAGAAATTACCACAAGCTTTGATTGCCTCGTCACATGATGGAATCATCCTGCCAATTCTCTCATAATCAGATTGTTGAATTAAGGTATTATCCAATGCATAATCTGTGTATGCTTTGTACTGGATGCCAGGATTCGTTAGACCATTGCCAATGGCAAATCCCTGTTGAATAGTTGTGTAATTAGTCCACTTACAAGCCAATTAAGAATGGTTAGGGAACTAAATGAAATTAATCATGGCTTTAATTTATGTACCTTGAGGTTTATATGAATCCCCTCTTTGTTTTTGTTTCCTTGATGAACCCTAGCAGCAAAAGCAGGGATATAGTGCCCAGCATAAGATTCTCCAGTAATGTAAAAATCATTATTAACCAACTGGGGATGCTGTTTGAAGAATGCCTGCAAGAAGTCAAACAAGTCATTGCTGACACCATTTTCATCATGTCGAATGTCATCCTCATTTGTCGTATAACTGAATCCGGTTCCAGTAGGCTGGTCGACAAATATGAGGTTCGATGCCTGCAAACGAATAAAAAAAATTTCTTTTAATCAATGGTGACAATAATTATAAGCAAACTCTTAGAAGCTTTCTGAGCAAAAAACACAGGCGGAAAAATTGCATTTTTTGTCTTGAAATACAAATAATCAGCATGACATTTAATGAGCAGAGCTGCAGAGGTATTTAAGAGTTAATATCCGGTAAAGGTTATTAGAAATGAAAAAGCAGTGTAATACCTTGTCCCAGCCATAATCATTCCATACAAGGGACAAGTTATTTGCGAGTTGGAAAGGACCATTTTCGTAAAACAATGCCAATTCACTGCTGCATCCAGGCCCACCAGTCAACCAGATAACAACAGGATCATTCTTGCTGCCCCGTGATTCGAAGAAAAAGTAGAACATCCTGCAAATAATAAGAGTACAAACAATATTCTTTTCAAGAAAATTTAATTCACATACAGATGACCACAATCTGTTAGACTAGTTGAGTGTAAAAGAGAGAGCCAAAGATTCAAATCCTGACGACACAATTCAATACCTTGCAGCTTTAGCATGGGGAAGCTTGTAATAACCAGCACGGTGGCCCAAGTCTTGAACAGAAGGCCCTGGATCACCAAGAAGATTCAATTTTAATGGTTTCTCAACAATTGCAGGAACAGTTACCAAAGAATCATCATCATTAGTTGGGATATAATTAATTGAGTGCTTAGGGAACAAATTAAGCGCTCTTATAAGGTTTTCTGCTTGAAATTTTGGCAAGTTGATAGGAGAGGTTGCATATGACAAAGGTGAAGAAATGGAGAGAAAAAGAAGGAATGTGCAAGAGAAAATTGATACCATACTTGATTTTTTTTTTTTTTTCCCTTTCTATGAACTTTGAAATGATAGTTTTTATGAATGGATTTTGGTGGGTTTATATAGAGTTTTGATTGATAAACTAAAAGTTGGTTGAAAAAGGCTGTGTGAATAAGGAAAGTGTAAATTTCAATCACTTTCAGATTTGTGAGGTTTTTTATGCAATGTTTATGGAATGTTGTTTCATTGGTTAGCCTACTCTTCTTTTCTTTTTTGTCTTCTTTTCTATTTCACCATTTCTTTTTTCTTTTTCTGCTCTTGAAGCATTAAGTTTGGTCAACTTGACACATGCAAGTTGGACTTGAAAAACAATATATTATAGGAACAAATTTAAGTATTATTGATAAATTTCAACTATGATATATTCACTCTTAAATATTTTTATTTTTATAAATTAAATCACCAATTCAGATTGAGTTAATTGATTTTGCAAAAAATTTTTAATTAACAATTGGGATTTAGAATGTGTAAAAGTAATTTATATCCGATTACTAAAATAGAATTTTGTAAAAAATAAAGTATTGCAGAAATTGTCTAAAAAACTATAAGGTTTTAAATTTAAATTCTAATCAGAGTTAAATTTATTAAAAAAAATAAATCTCAAGAATTTTAACTTTATATTACTGCAGTCTTTTCAAATATTTAAAAATTTTAAATCTAAACCTTAGTCAAAATTTAAATGTAAAAAATACTCAATTAAAATATAATTAAAAAAATGTTTTAAAGGTTATTAACAAAAAGCAGATTGTAGCCTAATTATTATTCTTTTCAGAGAGATTTTTTTTTTCCTTAGATATATTGCGGAAAGAGAGATGAGTTGATGGAGTTTGAATTTATGGAAAAACCGAAGGTATAGTTAGGTGTGATTGCCTAATTATGAATTCCATAAAGAGGATTAAGCACTTAATCTATATTTATTAAGACCATTATTCCATTAGAATCTAAATTATGTAAGTATTTTGAAAATTCTATTTATAATAAGTAATTTTCAATAATAATGGTCCCTCTAAAATATTTTTCATTAATTAAATATTTCCTTACAATTTTCAATTTTCATTTTAAAGTTAAATTTCCTCATATAATTATCTATTTTAAAGAAACAAATCTTGTGAATTTATCCCATTCTAGCATGTTGTGCCTGAAACACTTGATGAAAAACTATTTGAATTTTCTATAATAATGAAAATTATTTGTCACTTTATTTTTATTTTTCATTTTTACTATGATGAATATTTATAAATGTTTGTTATTATTTTTATATTATTATGTTAGCACATACATCATATTATAAATTTTTTCATCCATCTATATTTCATTATCACATATTTATCTATATTTTACCAATATCTAATAAGATTTATTCTTATTAAAATGGTAATTTTTATTTTTTTAGGAGTAAAAAGAGCAAAAAATGATTAAAAAAACTAACATTGAGAAATTAAATTTGAATATAAAAGATTGAAAGGTTAAAATTAGACTATTACAATTATATATGAAATATTAAATTTGTCAATAATCAAAATTTCATTAGTTTTGAAATATTTTTTATTGTTTTGGATGAAAGGTAAGATTTTTTTTTTTAATTATTTAATTATTTAAAGTTTCAAATCAAGACTACTAAAAAAAAATTAACTTACTAGAATAATATTTGATAGTACTATTGAATATCAATGAAATTATCATTAATTATTATTTATATATTACTAATAATATAATTGGATTTAGTATTTCCGTTAAATTTTCAATTGAAAATTTATTTTTTTAAGCAATTTATAAAAGGTAGTAGCACAATTTTTACCTATCTTAAAAGGATGACAAATTTATATACTATCTTGATTTGGTAAAAGTAATTAAAATTAATTTTTTACTTCCTTATTTGTTATTCACATATTTTATTTTCACTAAAAATAATTTTTAATTCAAATTATGAGTTAATTTCCTATTTGAAATATTATTTATTATTTTATAAATTTTCACAAATATTAAAATACAAGATAGTGTGAAAAAAAAAACTTATATTAATCATTTAACTTTTAATAAAAAAAAAAACTTATTGTACATTAAGAAGAATATTGAGATTAAGTAATTTCATAAATACACATAAACAATTTTTTGTCTTTATTAATTTTTAATTATTTTACTTAATTAATATAGTATTTCTTTATTTGTTAATATTTCTAGCTATAGCCAAAATATGATTGCACTAATTAATATTTTTATGTCACCTCATACTATTTAAAAATTGAATAATTAACATTCTTATTAATTATCAAACCTAAAACTTTTTCTAATTGAGTATATGATATAACACCTTTTTTTTTTTTTTTTTTTGGTTAAGAATGTATGATATCACACATTTAATATTAAGGTTAGAATTTCTTAAAGTTCTTTCCTAGTTCTCCAATCTCCACCAATTGGGTTGAGAGTCCATTTCATCAATGGCTTCTTATGGTAACTTGGCTTATCTTGAAAGGCTACAAATACTAGTCTCTTTATGAGGATTATATGACCAATCAAATAATAATGATATAGTATTTGGGGTCATAAATTTGGACAGAATTATTAAAATTAAGAAAGCTAATCTTATTTTGTTTAGGAAAAAAATTATTGGTATCTTAGCCTTTTAAATCATCTATGTTAGTGTCTAAACAATCTTTTTAGTCTATCCACTTTTCAATTTTTTAAATTAAATATTATATAAACGTTTTTAGCTATTTTCTTATTATTAGAGTGTTGAATTGCAATACTCAAATAACTAAGATTAGAGAAAGGACAACAAAAAAATTTTTTACGTACTTGAATATCATAATAAATTTTTAAATAAAATTGGAGAATTGCAAATTAATACTCCTGTGATCGAAAAAAGGCTAAAAACACTTTTATGATATTATTTTTAAAAGTTAAAAAACTTATCAGACTAAAAAAATTATCTTAATACCAAAATAGCAAATTTTAAAAAGCTTAGACATTGATATAATTTTTGCTTCCATTTATTCTTTTAGCTTTCTTACTACAAATATAAATTTAATTTGAAATTTATAATATTTTTTATTCACATTAAAACTTGTGATGTATTAATTCAATACCACATTCTTATCTGATAAAATAAGAATCAATAACCGTTGCACTTATAAAAATATTTTAAATCAGGACGTCAATATCTATTCGATAGTCCGATCAGACAAGATAATGATTAATAATATAAGGATTCTTTAAATTTTTTTTTTAAGTAAAAGAAAATAATATTTTGCTGCAAGCAATTTGTAATTTTTTGTTATGTTACTTTACTAAAAAGATAAGAGTGAAGGTGATTGGATTTAGGGTTGTTAAACAATTAAAGAGAGAGGATTTGTGGGATCATCTTGCGTGCAAGACATCGACATACCCTTCAGAAAAAGGCCTAATGAATTAATTTTAAGTCTTGGATGTCTTCATATATGGACTATTACGCATAAGAAATAAGAAACGTAACAAAAATACATTGATTTCACTTAACGTCTTAAGTACCCTGTGGCCAGAAAAATATACATAACGTCTTATGAAAAGTATACTATCTATATTTTATTTAGATTCTTCAATCTATATATATATATATATATATATATATATATATATATATATATATATATAAAATGATGCTTAGCTGCAAAGGATAAGAGAATGTGTAGAGAGTAGTTTCAATAAATAAGCTATTTTAATATATATATACATATTGCTTCTTGTTTTCAATTGATATCTTGAAGCTTGACTAGCTGTTCTCAATGAAAGACTACTCCAAAAGATTTTTAGACCTCAAAAACTTCTTATATATTATCTCATGACGTGATAAATATGAGAATATAATTATGTGTATATGTGCGTATTACGCATTAAGAATCTAATTCCTGTATTACAAGAAAAATACTCACATCACCGTGTGAAAGTATTAACAGAACAATCTCAAATTCTATTTTATAATTAAAAGAAAAAAAATCCACAAACCCCAAAATGAAAGGAAAATGCGTGAAACGACAAAGTATTTTTTTTTTGTACTCTTTCCAATATTATAACGTAATGTACTTCCATGAACAGATTTGACCAAACTCAGGCAGTCTTGAGCTTTCTTCTTTTGTTGACAGTTAATAATAAAAGCTTGGAAAATATGATAAAAAATGTTGTTTTCTTGCAGCCGCAGTCCACAACGAAAAAGCATTGCATTCACGTCGACAAAAACAGTTTTAACACTTAACTTTAATCATCAAACGCAGGATGTGAGCATAAACTTATCTGCACGTCCACACAAACACATACGCTAACAAAACATTCAGTTAAAGATCATATCAAACATCAATGAAGTGTCATTTCAGAGCAAATTAGATGACATATCAAAAGTTAATCACACGTGTTATGAGAACATCAATGTACATAGAGCGTCTGAACTACAAGATTGCATTGACCAATCCATGAAATGAGTCATTCTCATATCGCTTCATTTGTTTTTATACAAATAAGGAGTATGATTGGCACTGACAACAGCGCCTTGAAGTTAGGTATGATACAAATAGCAGCTAATAACTCAAATATATAGAATAAAGCTGCTTTGATTATATAATACATGCATTTCTTTACGTTTCATGTACTCGCTGTCAATGGTAAATGGAGTTTCACTCTGCAGCAATTTCATTGTAATCAATGGCTGCATTCAAGTTAATGTGCTCAAAGCCCTTCTCTAACTCACCAGCAGAGAAGGAAGGAAGGAACTCTTATGCTCAAAATTTAAGATCTAACTTTGGCAAGTCGAGCCCTTATTTCTTCTAGTTCTTCCTCATCATCGACACCCTCAGCAATGGCTTCTTCCTAAAAAAGAATCAGAAAGAATATTTTATATTTTCCTGCTAAAAAGAAGCTGCAAATTACAAGCATTACCTTGTGTCTATTATTAACACATACCTCCTCAGCTATTCTCGCTGATTGCTTCACTCTCTCCTTCCTGACTGCTTCCGGTAGCTGTGCAGCAGTCTCACCAGCTATAGCAGTCAAAACCTTGTCAACTTCTTCCTCAGTTTCCTCTTCAATATCTTCTGAGTCCAGCGCATTGTCAACAGCATCATTCACAAATTCCTCAATCACCCCTGCCTGCAAATCAAAAACAAAAATAACACCTATTACTAGAGAAGTCAACCTACCAAAATAATTCTTGTACAGTTTTGAGTGAAGAATGACAACCAAAAAGAGCATCAACATAGAACTTAAGTAGACAAAATCAACACATAGCAAGCTTAAGCACATTCAGTGACAATATCATAACAATAAAGAATAGCCCCACTTTCTCAACGTCTTTAAACTACAATATGTCACAGATAAAGGGAAAAAAACCCTGACAATAATTTGATGCAATGATAGTGCTTGAGTTTCAGTACGAGTTTTATTCATTTTTTTAATGTAAGAAAAATGTCAGATAAACCACCTTGGTCATTTCTTTGCTAAACTCCATCATTGTAGCAGCCACTTCTGGAGCCTTCATGAGATTATTGACAAGCTTCATGACCTCAGCACTCTTGGATAAATGGCCCACCGTACGGGCAATTGCTGCAAAATCAACCAAAAGTAAAACCAACTGTTTAAAGGAAATCAAAACAAATAACTAGCTTCAATGCACATCCGCGTATGCAATTCACATGCTTGCATCCCATTGCCTTTATTTTCTTTGATAAAATTTGTTGAAACAGAAAAACCAATGCAGAGTAAAATAGTAATAAATTGAAAATATGATATTCCCATGACAAATCCATTAAGTCTCTGAATAACAGGTTAAAGTTTTTCTGCACTTATTTCATGTGAATTATTTTATAGGCTATCAAATTCAAGTTTCACAAGGCCACTGTCAACATTTAATAATTTCAAAAGGGATTCATAAAATCTTTTAAAATTCTTCACTTGCTTATCCATGGAAGTTTAGCTGGATTAAATCTAGAACAAAAAAAGAGGAGAATTAAATGAACAAAAATGGAGGAGAATAAAATAAAAACAATTTTAATTGTAAGAATAGGAAAAAGATGAATGAGTAGAAAGCATCTTTAAATTAACTTTCAAAGTCATAATTGAGAAGAGCCCACCGTCTTCCTCCCCTCTCTTTTCCCTTTTCTCAAAGATGAAAGCATATGTGAGGGAAAATTGTGTGTCCTGAAACCCATTGCCATATTTCTGATCCATTTTGAAAGAAAATAAATGCAAGTTTCTAACATGAAATCACAAGTTGAAGAAAATTTTGCTACAAGTCTCTTCCATGTTAAAATACTATTTTTTTTCTCTTTCCCCTAAAGCAAGATGCAATCTGATGCAGTCTAAGTGTCTAATAACCTCAATTAGGGCCTACCATTAAACTAATTGAGCGCAGGCCAAGCGAATTAACTATTTTCTTGAAATCACAATCATAAGGATTGATTATTTTCATCATGGAATGTTTTATCAGAGGATTTCAAAGAACAATCTCATCATCACCGTCATCTATGCACAAGAGTCCTCCCCCACTCCACCCCCAAAACCTCCTTAGCAGGGTTGATAGCACTTTATCTATTCTGCTATTTTTGTATAACAAATGCATCCGAATTCTTTCACTTCATAAATAGTCTCATTATGGTTTGCTTAAAGTATACACCAACCACTAATATTGGTGTCCAAGTGACAAGACTTGCTGCATTGTAGGCTCTATGGAGGGTCAAAGACTCAAAGTTATAAAGTTTTCTCCTGGCATCACAATGATGCAATTTCTGTGGTTTGATCCCATGTTTCCCAGCTTATTGCAGGGCAACTTTCCCATAGTACAAAGGCTCACCACCATTTTCTAACCGCTACTGATGAAACAAATTGATGCATCCATTTTTTTTTTTTAGTTTTTCATTGAGTGTTAATACATTGTGCAGCAAAGAAATAAAAACAACTACCAGTCTATCCTACCAAGTTCACAAACTCACAATGATATACATGGAACACGATGGATCACTCACATACAGCTGCAATCTTTAGAGGTGAAAATAGACCAGAAGCTGAATAAGAGATGTAACTTACCCACGCTTTCACCAAGATGCATTGATATAGAATTCATTTGTGCCTTATTTTCATGAAGTCGGTTTACTGTTTTTCTAGATCTCACAATTTCCTTAGCAAGTGCCTGCAAAAAATTAGAAAATGAAAATCAAATATAAGGAAAAGACTCAATCCATGTTACATCCTAGTACTTGACATCATCAATAAGAACATATTGTAAGACAAAATGTTAATAAAAGGGCATCCACTACCGTACAACCTAAAAGATTGCACCATATTCAGTCTAACACATGGGATTCACATAACAGGGTGCACCAAAATTCTTATATCTATTAACCATAAAATAACCTGTAACCTAATAACTGGCCACACCTCAACATGTACAATTATATTCTAGGAGAAACAAAAGTGGAAGATTACCATTCACATTCAAGATGCAGGTTACCACACTTACTGCGGGAAGGGGAAATGGAATGCACATTTACCAAATGTACTATAAGGTATCACTATTAGCCAGATTATTTAACAACATGAAAAGTTCATTATTTTCTTCATAACTGAGTTAATTTACTTCAAGAAAGCAACAAATTGAAAAAACACCCACTTTGGTCCTTCAGTAGCATACTAGGCTACAATTTCCAATGAGAAACCACAAAAGTAAACCAACACCACCATCTCCACCGTTTGCTAGTTTAAGCGTTTTTCTTTTTTTTCAACAGAATAGTTTAAGCATTTTTCAGAGGACAAAAATATGTGAAACCTTGAACCCAGAATCAAACACAGAGGATCAATGTAAATTTAGCCAAAAAAAAAAAAGGCAATCTTTTAGCATCCTCTTATTCTTGATTATAACAACAGCAAAACCAAGTAAAAGCAAAGGTATAAACTTGATCAATCAAAGAAATTAAAAACCCAAAAAGGGTTCTTTGGCAGAAACACTTCATAGTAACCGATTAATACATAGATGAATTAAATTTGATAGTGGTATAGCAGTAATACCTTAGCAGAACCCATGTCATTTCTCTTGGCAGCTTCTCTTATTGCTTTTTGTACACTTTTCTCTTCTCTCTGTATATCTATAATTGAACCCAAAATAAAATAAATATAAATCCAAGCAAAAATTAACAGTACCCATTACTCAAAAACCCCAGATCCATGCAACAAAAACAAACCCATCAAAACTAAAGCAGAAAAATCAGAAAAAATAGCAAAAATTAGAGCAATCGCCTCTGATTTGGCGTTCGATGTTGCGACACTCTTGACGGAGCCTGCGCTGCCAATCTCTCAATTGCTGCTGTGGGTTCGGTTTCGGCTTTATAATGTTCATCACTTTCTCCATTTTCTTGTAATGGGAATCGGATTTTGCTTAGGACCAAATCGTGTTGATTCTGGCGAAGAAGACAATACTATTGCTGTTGAAGATTAATTTTGATCTATCAAAATTCAATCTTTTGGGATTTTATCTGTGAATTTTGAGAACCAAAATGCGAAAAGTCATTGAAATTTCCTTTTTGTTCTTGACTTGGGCTCTCTCCTACGCGTAGATAGAAAGGCCGATTCTTTATGCCAAGCGCCAAGCCCGCCTTTTCTTATTCCACTACGTGTACAGTTAAACGACAGAGAACATGTGCAAGGTAACAATGCAGGTTTTTTTTTTTTTTTTTTTTTTTTTTTTTTTTTAATTTTTGGTCTTCGAACGACATGACGTCTAAAAATAACAATCCAATGCATTTTAGGTTGATTTGGGCTTCATTATCAACAAAGGAATGGGCTAAGGCCCATTTCTCATAAATTCATCTTAACAAAATAATTTTAAGAATAAAATATTTAAAGATTTTTTTTTTTTTTTTTTTGTCAAAGAAATATTTAAAGATTGAAGCTTTATAGATAAGAGTTTTAACATTCACTTTCCACAATGAGTTACTGAAAAACAAAATTATAAAGGATTATGGTTTTAATAGTAATGTTCAAAAAAAAAATTTGTTTACGTAGAGCTGAGTAAAATATGATTTTGGAAAATTTGAAATTTCTAATTTTTTAAAACAAATTTATCAAAAATAATTAACTTTTTTTTAAATAATTCAAAACGCAATTTTTAAAAATAGGCCAAGACTTATCTAAAACAAACATTGTGAAATTTGACAAAAACAAAATGTTATTATTGTTTATATTCATTCATTGATTTTTTTCAAAGAAGAGGCTTGTAAAAATGAGATTCATATTTTTAAGAAAAATGCCATATAACTCAATATTTTTATCCAAATTTTTTATCCCAACTGATATGTTATTATCTTATTTGTTAAATTTCTTTTTTAAAAGTGTATCATATAAAATATTTTTTAATACAATAATACCACATCAGTTGGAATAAAAATATTGGGTTGTGTAAGATTGTTGTATTTTTAAATTTAAACTTGTTTATTCAATGAAATTTATTAATTTTCTGTGAGAGATATGAAGGCAATCTTACTTTTTTTAATGGAAGCATAAGCTTATAACTTAATAATTGACGTTTTTTAATAATTGACGTTTTTTGGGAAATATACATGTAAATGTATACGTATTTATGTGATCTAGTAAAAGCCATGAAAGATTTTTTTTTTCCAAGAAAAAAGATATAAAGCCTGAGTTAGTACAACATATAAAGTAAATAGGGAAGTTCAACAAGTACATTAATAACTACATAGAGACTAACCGTTCTAAAACAATCAACCATGATTGGCTTAAAACAAGTGGGTTTAAAGTCCAAAATTAAAAATACAACCCAAGAAATTGTGGAGAGCCAGATTTACAAATTAAACAAATAGCTCGATACTCTAGCTATCTTCCAAAACCCTCCGATACCACACCATCTACAAATGTTGCTGCTTGGACTAGGAGAGATGAAAGTAACACCACTAGAAAAGGAGTTGCAATTGAACCATCCCCAAAACAAAAGTACCAACAAGCACCAAATGCCCACCCAAACATGTGAAGTTCAGAACCAAGGTTAACTTGGCAGAGGGACAAATCCTTTCGTACAAATGGCCCTTGCCTTAAAGGATTTAGGCATCTGTTAATGGTCAAAGGACGCAAATCAACATTCAATAATAGATAGTAGGAGCATCGGACGTGAGAAACTTGAACCAATCTAGCCAACCCTTCCTCATTCTAACTGCCACTACACCCAAGCTTAATAAAGATAATAATGGTTTAGCGAAAAATCTAGATAGAATCACCCTAAGAAAAGTCCTATAATAAGTATATAAGACCTAAACTACCACAAAAAGAGAGAAAAGAAGAGGCATTTCTCAGCCAGTGGCTTAAGTCACTGATGGTTATCATAAAGTAGAACCTTAAATGGGTGCAAAAAATTTTATAGTAAGGAGCTATTTAGTTGTAAAAAACAAGCTTAGTTTTTTAAAAAATATTTCCATAAAGATAAAAAAAATTAGAAAATTTGTTCAAAACATGTTTTTTTCCAAATTAGAAAATAAAAAAGTCAATTTTCTATTTTCTAAAATTATATAGAAATTTGGAAAACAAATAAAAGTTGTTTTCTAAATTTTCCATTCTAAAATTTCCTTTTGTTTTCCACTTATTTTCAAAGCAAAACATGCTTTTCCCTTTTATAAAATTATACATATTGGGTATCTTAAACAATTGAATAATTATTACTAATATATAGTTATAAGCATATATGCTTTTACTAATAACTAAACACCACCTAAAGTTTTCCGATTAGAATTAGGGATTTCTACACAAACACCTAAAAAGAACACTCTCTTAACTTTTCTACCCTCACTTTTAAAAACTAATTTTTATGGCTTTCTCATTAAAAATATTACCTTATTATGCTCCAAATCACATCAATATAAAAATCAAAGTCCAAACCCTCACGCTTATAAAATTTGGTTCAAAATCCAAAACTATTGAAGAATAAATTGCGAAACATATTGGGTATTGCTGTAAATAGTAAATCGAAGCAAAGAAGTTCTTCAAATATCACAGATCTGCATATTCTACTACCTTGTTCAGCTAAAGTAATTTTACAAAATCATTCAGGTATTTCGAAGATCTACACATTCGATTTCATCTTGTTCTAACTATCATTATATTAAAAACTGAAAATCTATTTCCAGATCTACAAAATTCATCAAACTAAACTGTCAAAACCATATTCAATATTTATTTCTTTTGAGTTACTACGAATTTCATACATCTATTTCTCATCTTTTACCAATGATCTGTCTGACAATATTCAAATTGAATATATAATTTAATTATTTTGTGATTTTCAAATTTCTATTTTATGAAAATTACTTTATGTTTCTATATTGTGCAAAAAAACTTGAAAATCCAACATATTTAGAAGCAAAACCCAGGTATTAGAATATCTGCGGTATATATAAGTATATCACAGGTTTATATTTTACATTATTTTGATTAACTTGTGATTACATTGAACTTTTTTAACAAATAAGTTTACAAATATTTGAATATTCATTATTTCATAAATACATATATAAAACAAAGATGAATCAAGTATATATTACATTTATACATTTATATTTAGAAAAAAATACAAAATTAATTTTCAGCATTAGCAGTAAACAGTATATTTCAAGTTTATCATCAGTATATTTTAGGTATATCATACAATCTAGCTTAACTTTCTCATGTAAATTACATACACAAATATCACAAGTATATTTCAAGTATATCACAAGTAAATCAAAACTATATAATACTTTTAACTTTTACACCATAATGCCTATTCGAATTTTAATATTCAAACTTTTTAATTTCAGGTATGGATATAATACCAATTTTTATTCATTATAATGGACATTGGGAAGAAAACATCAGATACATTGACTTCGAAGTGACAGGTATACTCATACCCAAAGATAGCAGCTTTGAGAAACTGTTGGAAATACTTTCAAAATAATTGCAAATCAAACTTGAAGAGACAACAATCGAAATCCGATATCAAGTCAAGAATGGTTACCCAGCATTAAAAATAGATGGCAATGCAAATCTCTTATTCTATTTAGAGTTGAAGAGGACAAATTCTGACTTCACCAAGTACCCTTTGTGTATAACTACTACAAAAATACAACCACAAATCAACTACTTCACATCAACTTCAACAAATCAACAACTTGCAAGGAGTGAGTGTTCAGCATCAATTTCAAAACACATCTCAATAAACGCTTCTGCAAAAGATGTAATTTCATATTACATTGACTATGCAAATCTAATAAGCAAGGCCACTATCGAAGAAAACAGCTCAATAATTCTACAAGAAGCACACAACAAACTTGAAGATCCATCAATAATAAACAACCCAAGACATACTGAAATTGCTGTTGGGTAGGTTTACAAAGATAAAGAGACATTGAAATCTGCAATGAGTTTCCTTGCAATCAACAACCACTTTCAATACAAAATAACTAAATCTTGTCAAAAGCAATACTACTTGAATTGCTTGGATGACAATTGTAGATGGCTTTTCAGAGCATCGAGAAAAGGCAATACAAGTATGTTCAAAGTCAGAAAATACAACAGCAATCACACCTGTCCTTTGGAAATCAGATTGAGTGATCAAAGGCAAGCAATAACAACTTCGGTTGGCGACTGCATCAAGTCTAAGTACCTCAACATCAAAACAATATATACCCAACAGATATTGTAAGAGACATGAAACAAGACTATGGTATTTCTTTAAATTATGCAAAGGCATAGAGATCAAAGGAAAAGGCCTTGGAGTTGATTAGAGGCAAACCATATGAGTCCTACGCAAAAGTACCAAGTTACTTGTATATGTTGAAGCAAACAAACCCCGAATCTTATACTGAATTAAGGACAGATGAGGATAACTACTTCCTTTATATGTTTATGGCTATACAAGCATCAATACAAGGATGAAAGTATTGTAGACCAATTATAGTTGTAGATGGTACTTTTTTAAAAGCAACATATGAAGGCACATTGCTCTTAGCAAGCACACAAGATGCAAGAGGTAAGATATTCCCACTTGCATTCTCAATAGTAGATTCTGAAAATGATGCATCTTGGGAGTGGTTTTTCAGCAATTTAAGACAAACATTTGGCACAAGAGAAAACATTTGCATAATATCTGACAGGCATGAAAGCATAGAAAAAGATTGCAACAAGATATATCCTAAAGCAACCCATGGAGTGTGCATGTATCACTTGTTAAACAACTTGAAAACAAAATTCAAGAAAAACTCAGAAAAAATAAAAAACTCATTCTTTAGTGCTGCTACATCATATACAAAACAACAATTTGATAACCATATGATAGAACTAGACAAAATTGACAAAAGGATCAAACTGTATCTTATAAATATAGGATACCACAAATGGTCTAGACTTTACTCAGAAAATAACAGATACTCAACCATGACATCAAATATAGCTGAGTCACTAAATGCATCTAATAGAGCAGCACGGGAGCTACCAATCACACCATTGTTAGAGTATCTACGGTCTCTAGTACAAGAGTGGACATGCACAAACAGAAACATTGCCAAATCAACATTCACAAAGTTGTCGACAAAAGGAGAACAAATGCTGAATGAAACTTCATTCAATCAGTTAAATTAAAGGTAAATAGATAAAATTATCAGTTCTTATTTTATTTTGAGTATATTTTGAGTATATTTTAGGTATATTCTATATATATATGTTCCATATATTAGAATATTAACCAATTCCACTTACCCATCTTCAACTCTTTTTTTAGGTGAAACCAATAAATGATGAACTGTTCCAAGTATTTGAAAATGAAAAATCACATGTCATCAACTTAAAAGAAAAAACGTGCACATGCAATCGGTTTCAAATGGATGAATTGCCATATCCTCATGCAATGGCTATACTGAAGGATATGAACCAAAATTCTTATGATTGTTGTTCAGAATTCTACACCAAAAATATGTTGCTTGCCACATACAAATCCACTGTATATCCAATAGGAAATGAAAGCACATGGAATGTTCCAAACGAAGTCAAAGACATAAAAGTGCTACCGCCACAAGGGAAAGTGAAATCAGGAAGACCTAAGAAAAGGAGATTGAAGTCTGCATGGGAAAATAAAATTACAATCAAATGTGGGAGATGCGGACAACCAGGACACAATAGGAAGACATGCAGAAATCAACCAACAACAAGAGTAAATCAATAGTTGAAATATTATTTCAATTTTTTTTTCAAAAAACAAAATTATGCATTAAATACAATTAATAATACTTATTCAAATTCGTCGATTTTTTTATATTTTATTTTATTTTATTTTTATCAAAATATAAAGTTATTAATATCCATTATTCTCGAAATATACTTGTAATAAACTCATAATATACTTAACATATACTCACATAATAAAAATTCAATTATATATTAGAATAGACAAATGCATGTCATTAAGTGCATAAAAATGTATCTAATCTTAATTATAATATGTTCATAAACAAATTTAAAAGCATTCAGTAACATCAAAATTTATTGAAAAATATACTCACAATATACTCAGAATATACTAAAATATACTCATAATATTCTGTTTATATATTCCAGACATATATATATATATATATATATATATATATATATATATATATATATATATATATATATATATATATACTCTTATTAAACAACTGCATCATTAAAATTATAAAAATAATGTCCAAAAAAATAAATTATTGAAAAAAGTACATTTATCATATATACCTATAACACTCAAATTTATTAAATTTTGAAGTAAAGTTAATAATATTCAGTACACATAAATATATTGTAAATTTACAATACACATATTCTATAAAAAATATATAAAATGCTACAAATTTGATGAACATTTATTATAAGTTTCATTTTACTTATAATATACTTGAAATAAACTCAAAATACACTAAAAATAAATTTAAAAATACTCAAACTATACTTAATACCTCTGCTAAAAAATCACATCTTTAACACTTGTAAACAACTTAGTATCAAATTAAACAATACCACTACTATATCTACTAATCAAACCACAACAGCTACTTGTTCATAATCAAAATTACATCAACAAAACAAAAACATAATAAAATCAAAAATCAACTTTCTGTTCTCTATTTCTTCTTTGTCCTATCATTCCCATTGAGCCTGCCGCATCCTTCAGAATCACTATCAAAACCTTCTTCTAGTTTTGAATTTGCATAATTGAATAATAGAACTGCAAGTCTCCATCGATGTTCCTCAATATTGAAACCATCCACTGGTATTTCCTTCCCACAAATAAAATACTCGGCAAAGGAACAAACAAAAATACCACAATCACTACAAAAAAATAATAATAAATTAAAACTACAAAATTTAAAAGCATAAATAACAATGTAATAAAATGAATAACATAAAATTACCTATCATTTTGTTGTGACAAATTCTCAACGAATTGTATATACTCCAGCAGGAAAATCAATATCCTTTCGAGCAACAAAAAAGTCAAGCATACTTAAGAAAAGTGGCAAAAGAACACTGTATGCTTGAACTTCCTCTCTTGCTATAGAATCACTTCTTGCAGACCTTAATGAGTTATATACAAACAAACACCTCTCCTTGAAACTCAAACGACAAAGAATCCAATGTTCTTGTAATGAAACATGTATTGGGAATAATACATGATCAACATCAGCCCAAGCAGAGTTGCAAAGCATAAAATACCCAAAAATATACTCAACAACAATACTGTCAAAACTAACAACTAACAAATCTTTGTTCCTATATAAATAAACTTTATATAAAAGTTTAATTCGATGATCAAACAAAATGTCAGTTGTAGTAAACCTAACAGTACTATTGTTAAAGTA
The DNA here is from genome assembly GCA_947687605.1 of Reutealis trisperma. Lineage (NCBI taxonomy): Eukaryota > Viridiplantae > Streptophyta > Magnoliopsida > Malpighiales > Euphorbiaceae > Reutealis > Reutealis trisperma. The sequence goes on from CANTUT010000112.1 coordinate 2,323,913, forward strand.
TTTCCCTTTTTTCCTCAAATAATAAAATATAACATCCATATGCTGCAAAAACATTATAAAAAAATTAATATAACATAAAACTTTAAAATATATATGGATAATATAAAAAAATATCTACAACTACTAAAAATAATTAAAAAACTACAAACTGAAACTCTAAAATATAAGCAACTTACAGTTCCAGTTAGGTAACGACCACAACTATACAAAGTATAGAACCATATTTTTTGATCAATTTCAGTAACACCAAGCTTTAAAGGTGGTGAAATAATATCATCCGATTCTGAATACATTTTCTTCCTTAAAAATATTAAAAAAAAAACACAATCATAAAATTAAAAATAAATAAATAAAAATTTAAACAAATAATAAAAAATAAATATTACTTGTTTATCTTCTTCAATCCTTTCTCAATCCAACTATCAAATATGCCCTATTTGTTAAACTCAAGGGTAAATCCAAAGCAATCATCAAATGGTGACAGTCTAAACCTCACAACATCCTTTTGTTTACGTTGCACGACTGCACCACTACTTCCAAAAGAACCAAATTTATTCAAAAAAGGGGATTTGCAAAACAACCCAGGTTTAATCACCCTCTTTTTAACATCGTCAATAGCACCCGAAAAAGGAACAATATCTGTGCAATCACTTTGTGATTCCTATTGATAAACAACAAAAAATAAAAAATAAACCATGATATACTCTATACAAAATCAGAAGTACTAAACATAAATAAAATCAACTCAAAATAAAATCAAAATCAACTAGCATTAAACTTAAAATTTTATAAAATATACCCAAAATCAAAATACATAAACACAAACATGTACGCCTTTAATTTTACTAACACTCTTTAATGTAGAATTTATAGTTGCATCCAACAAAACTGGATCAATATCATCAAGGAAAGATGAACTAACAACATCTCCAACATCACGACTTTCAAATTTCTTATTCTGTAAAGCATAATCGCAACCATTTAAAAATCTATCTTAACATATAACTATGCCAAAAACAAAAATATTAAAAAAAATAAAATAAAATAATAAACCTTATAATCTACATGTTCGTGCTCAGTTCTTTTACTTTCTCTAGCATCATTACCATCATCATCATCCCCTTCATCACCATTCTCATTACCAACATCATCAAATCCCTCATCATCACCAACATCACCTTTGTTCTAATAAGATATATATAACAAATAAAAAAATAATAACCAAAATAAAACAACTATATAAAACAAATATACTACATATATTATATAAAAACTAAAATATATAAAAAAAATAATACAAATATAAAAAAAAAACACCTTATCATTATCTTCATCTTTATCTTCTTCTTCATTCTCATCATTTTTCTGATTCTGAGTTTCATTACTCTATGAAAACAAACAAAAAGAAATCATTACGTATAATTTCGATGCACTCTAATATTAATTTTGGTATACTTTGAGTATATTATAAGTATATCTTCATTAAACTCTGATCATATTCCTTCTATATAAAATTATTTATTAATAAATAATACTTATATACTTACTTTTGATTTGTATTCAGAACCAACTCTGCCATAATCAGCAGCAATTTTAGTCTTGATTTCTTTAAGTTCATTAAACACAGAAGCAAATTGTCCTACTAAGTAGTTCTTCAAAGCAGAAAAATCATCAACTATCTTGTTCTTGAAAGCAGAAAAATCATCAGTTATCTTGTTTTGGCTAGAAATAACCTTATTCAACTTGTCCCTCATTTCATTTAAAGAATAATCATCCTTAACATCTCTTATTTTATCCTTTTTTGGATTGTCACATTCATCAGCTTTATGGTACCTATAAAAAATTTCAGCAAAATCATCATCTTCTTTTTCTTTATCTTCCTCAACCCTCTTTCCTTTTCCATTACGAAAAAATCCATCTAAATTCAGCTTCAATCTCTCTTCATAAGACAGACTAATATTCCTCAACTTTAACTACAAAAATAAAACAACAAATAAAAAAACAAATAATATAAATATAAATATAAACATTAAAAAAATTTTTAAAAAAATTACCTTTGAACTTGAAACACTAAACAAAGTCCTCTCAATAGCTTTAAAATCAGGGCACTTACTAGAACTCCAATTCAAAATCCAAGGAATAGTAGAATTGCTTGAAACACATAATTTTCCCGAGACATAAAGACAACACTCATAAAACTATGTCTGAAAAGCAATGGGAAAACCAATCAACCTGTAGTACAAACTATGTCGTTTCCCCTCACCCTTGGAATCCTTGTATTTCTTCTGCTTACCAGCAACTTGTCTCTTAAGAGAGTCAATTGTAAAATCAAATACATCTTTACCCCATGCATAATCATTATATTCACCACTATCAACAATATCAAAATACTCCATTTTAACTGCTCTAATATTTGGAGAACTCAACAAAAACAAATGAATAAAATATAGAACAACAATTTTAACAGCATCTTCATCATTATCACTCCAACTTTTTGACAAAAAACACTCCTCCAAGGACTGCTTATTTACCTTCTGAACTCCTATAAAATACTTCTCTAACAATTCATTCTTACCATGTGAATAATCCAACTTATTATTTCCACCCTGACAATTTAAACCACTAACAAGAGCAAACTCATCCAAACCAAATCTCAACCTAACTCTATTAAGAATAAACCACATCTCATTATTTTTTGGTTGAAAAACTTCCCTCAGCAGCAATGCATGAATAAGTTGTGCCTATATCTTAAAAGGAGGTATATCAAGAAAATATCCAAAACAAATTTCTCTAAATAACTTCAGTTGAGATTCGGAAAGGGTTTCTTTAATCACGTTGATCTTCTCATATAAAAGATGGACTGCTATCTTCCCAAAAAAATACTCATCTGAATGAACTTTATATTGCCACAACTAAATAAACAATTAACAAAGAACAAAAAACAAAATTAATAAGAATACATAGAAGATCTATAAATTTAATCAAACACTATGAATTAAAAAAATCAACTTACAATATAACAATAATCAACCCATAAAAACACAAAATATATAACTAAAACATAAAAATCAACTAAAAATCAAATCGAAATCAACTTGTCTATAAACATATACACAATAAAATACAATAACAGAACAAAAATCATTACAAAATAAAATTAAAATAAAAGCATAATAAACCACACAATAAACCAAAAAATAAATACAACTTATAAATACAATTATTCTCTATTCACAAACAAAATAAAAACATTTGCAACTAAAATTATAACAAAATTAAACCACCAATTATTATCTATTCAAAACACATTACCCCAACAATAAGTAAATAAGTACAATTAAAGTTCAAATATAGTTAATAACAAAACAGAACAAAATTCACTATAAACTAAACTTAAAATACAAGCATATTAAACCACAAATAAAACAACATTGAATACAACCTATAACTTAAAAAATATTATAAATAAAGTACAATTATTAACTACTAAAAATATAATAAAAATATACTACCAATAACAATATATTCATCTTTTAAAACACAAAACCAACAACACATAATCAACTACTATTAAAATTGATAATTAAGTCAACTCATAATTAAGTCAATAATAATACAAAAACAACCCCACATATAAAAACATCGCTTTCAATGAATAAAATACAAACAAAATCAACTCAAAATAAAAATAAACAAAAAGAAAAAGAAAAACAAACACCATAAAAAGAAAAATACTAACATCAGACTTCTTTTCAGAAGGTTCACCAATTAAAACCTTCGCTGGCTTCCCAACACCAGCATCCTTTTCATCTTCTTTAGAAACACCAGAAACAGACCCTCTCCTCTTCTTTGGACTGGTCTTTTCATCTCCTTCAGAAACATCAGGAGCAGACCCTCTCATTTTCTTTGGACTAGTCTTTTCATCTCCTTCAGAAACAGCAAAAACAAACGCTCTCTTCTTCTTTGGAATAACCTTTTCATCTCCTTCATAAACACCATAAACATATCCTCTCCTCTTCTTTGGATACTTAACACCCTCAAAACCCTTCTTTGAAGAAAAATCACCAACATCGATTTTCTTTCCCTCAAAATCATTAACATTCTTTTTCAAACTTTCAATACCCTTTTTCGTATACTTAGAATCCCTTTTCTTACCCATTTTCTTCTTCTCACTACCAAACAAATCCTTCTTTGGAGAAGAACGAATAACACACAAATCTCTAATAATCTGAGAATTAGAGCGCAATTTAGGAGAAGAAAAATGTCGAGTTAAAACCATAATATAACAAAACGATTAAAACCGCAAAATTAAAATTTACAAATTCAAAATTACAACCGTCTTCAGTAACCCACGATTTGCCAATTTTGAAATGCAAGACAGAAACACGAAAAAACTCAAATCAGAGCTCGAGCGCGATTTCAAATAGGGAAAGCGTAAAAATATAAAAGGCCTAATAAGAATGGCGTAAAAACCAAAAAATTAAAAAGCAATAAAATAAAAATTCAAAACACAGCGTATGATTATAATAAAAAATTAAAAAAAGATAGACAACGTAATTTCCTCTTAGAATTATGCATAGCGCGGGGGGTGACCTTCAAAAAGCCATGAAAGATGAGATTGTCCAAATTTGAGATTTCATGTCCCAATCAATGAAATTTGTTAAAAAGGTATATCTAGGGCTAGAGATAGAGAAAGGGCATTTAGCCCATTTATGCTAGCACTTGTTTTGTTAGTGTCTATTGATAGAGATTTATTGGGCCTTTTGAAATGCCCAATCTTTGATAGGTAATTTCCAATCATACTCTGAAGAGGGTGGGGAAACCCATTTGCCCAATCATTACCCTACTTTACTAAAAGAAGGGGGAGCAAATGATTTTTTATTTTTTATTTTTTAAGTAGACTTCAAAACTATTTCAATACCACTTAATTAAAATTTGATGAAAAATAATTATTTTCTCTATTTAAAAATACGGACTGTATTTATATTAATTTTTATTTTTTGCCAATATTTATATTAATTTTTATTATATATTATTTTTCCTAAATATTGCATACTGCTACTCCAAGAAACGTCAAATCCATCTGTCTTATTTTTCCAATCAACACCAGGAGAATGCCATTGATGTTTGAATTGATCTAGCCTGGGTTTTCCACCATGCATGCTTTAGCTTGAAGCCTTTAACTCTAATTATTAATGCTGTTAGGAATGATCTATCAATTTGATGCTTACAACTTTGTCTAGTTCTCACCTTTCTTTATTTAATTTTTCATATATAATTTATTGGTAGTGATGGGGCCAAAAAAAAATATATTTTAAGAATAGTCAAATTTTTCATATATAATTTATATTAAAGTGATATATATAATTAATTTAATATTTATATATTTAAGAAATTTTTTTATCCAAAATCAGAATGTAAAAATATAATATAATATTAAATTTTAATAATTTTATACTAAAAAATTTAGATTTTAGACGTTAGGGAGCCATGGCCCCTCTTGGTCTCCCTCGATTCGTCATTGGTTATTGGCTTTTGCATGGTTAGCTCAAGAATTATTTGTCATGATGTTCTTTTCAGAAAATGTTGTTCCATTGGCATTTTTCTAACAAATAATGATCAGAATAACATAACAGGCTTGATTGGCTTTGGCCTTTGGAGTTGTTTGAGGCTGCCACCGCATACTGTTTGCGATAGGGCTCATTTGTAAGATTAAATCAAATTTAAATTGGCTTTTTGACATGATAACATAATTTCTCTAATAAAAAAAAAATTAAATTTAACTTTTGAATACCATTCCTTATTAATATTTTATATACTAAATTAGAAATTTTTTTACATGTATTTTTAAATTTTTTTAACTCGATGAATTTTATACTAATAGCCCAATTGAAATAATAAATCACATATGTAAAATTTATTTATAAATTAGAATCCAATTGAATTTCATATTTTTTATTCTTAAAATAAATCTATAAAAGAGTTATTTCTATTATTTTTTTAAAAATATTTTCAATATAATAAAATTTATTTATAAATTAGAATTCAATTGAATTTCATATTTTTTATTTTTAAAATAAATCTATAAAAGAGTTATTTCTATTATTTTTTTAAAAATATTTTCAATATAATAATATAATTAAAAAATAAAAATATTTTTTATTTATAATTATTGTTTAATTTATAAAATATAATAAAATTAGCTGACAAAAAAAAAATGTTATAGAGAGTAGTAAGAGAAGAAAGAAAAAACAAAATATAGTAAAGAGAGAATAGAAGAGGGATAGAGAGAAAGAACATGAGAAAAAGAAAAAATATAACTGTTTTTATCGTTAATAATTATTTCGTAAAATTTATTTGGAAATTTCACTTGTTTTAATGAAATTTTACTTAATTATGTTCAATTTCATGAAATTGACACTTGTTTTAAGTTAAGTGATTCTTTAAATTTATATTTAGTAAAAGCTCATGTCATTAATTAATATATGTATAATTTTTTATTGTTTTTGAGGAAAGTATATGTATAATTTTTAAGTTGCATTCATCACATTATTGATATGATTTTATATATATATATATGTTGAAATCCTTTTCATGAAAATAACTAGTCATTAAATTTTAAATTCTCTAATATTTTAGTCTACAAAATAATATTCATTCAATGGCAAAATATTTATCATGAAACTAAACATAACAAATCTAATTGACCATATATATAATTCAAAAAATATATATAAATAATAATAATTAATAAATTAATAATCAAAAATTTTTATCACATCTAGAATTTTTTTAATATTAAAAAGAGATAATTTAATATTTGTGAGATTTAAGTCGTAGCATTCACTCATAAAATAAATCTCACTTATACTAAAATGACTTATTATTTTTAGAATTTAAACATTAAAAAAAAAAAAAAGAAAATAAATGAATAGATATTGAAATGACTTGGCATCATTTATCAATCGACCCATTGTCATCACTGTTCCCCCATGAAATCATCTATACATACTACAAAAAAAACGAGGGATCGATGTGCTACCTTTTTCTGTCCTTTCTTAACTTTATAATTGAAGATTCAAACAATATTATATTTTTTTTTCTTTTTTCTTTAATTTCTCATGAGCTTCTTTCTTTTTTTCTTCTAAAATTAATTCTTTTTTCAAGTTATATATGATGAAGACAACAACTATTATATGTTAGGACCTGAAAAACCTGTATAACTTAGAAAATCTTTATCATAAACTTTAAGAGAGACATGTTCATTGGCTTGACATCACACTCGAACCAAAAACCTTAAAACAATAGGTTTATGGATCATTCCTACTTATATGTCCCTCCTAAATTCCATCTCTTTCTAATGTGAGATTTCATATTTACTCAATTTATATATATTATCCATTTTATGAATAATATAAGGATTTTTCTTTTTGGTTGATACATTACCTAAAGCCAACCAAGAAATTATAATAATACATCATTGCATAACTAATTTTTTGATGAAATTATCATCACAACCATGTTTGGATTATCAGAAGTTTTTTTTTTTTTTTTGAACATAAGAACACTTTAAAGAAGATTATAAATTTAAAATTTTATTTTAATTATTTAAATTACGAGACAGACACTTAAATATCTAGCTATTACCCTAATTTAAATAATATATCCTAATAAAATAAAATATGCATGATGTTATACCTAATTAAGGACATTGAATACCTAGACCTAACTAGCTAATTTATGATATATATCTAATATTCTCAATAATAATGTGAAGGAATCTATAAACAATGTACTAATATCCAAATTAAAAATCATATATTATAATTCAATTATATGAATACCTAATTAATTAAACCTTATAATTATTAGTGACATTTCGTTTATTTATATTTATTGAAGCATTATTATTTATTCCTTGAAAGACATCAGAACCAAAACTGATTAAGATGTATGTCTTTTTTATTGTACTATAGGAAGCAAAATGTCACAATTTGATTAGTTAAAACACTATACAAAAAAATTGTAATATGGAAAAGAAAAAAAAAAGACATTTCAACTTCAAAATTTATGAAATTTTGTATGGTCTAAGTCTCTATTTTTGGGGGCACAATCAAAATACTGTCGGCAGGGTATCTAAGCCCTTGACTTTTGTGAATGGCATGCAATATTGTCAATATTTTCTCCATGGAAAAGGATCATCAAAACTGAAGAGAAATTAAACTAGCATTTACTAACAACTTCTGAAACTCTGTCTTTGATTCTTGGTATATGTAGGGCACTAGCACGCCACTGTATTTTCAAGATTATTAAATTTGCTTTTTCAACCTTTTTTTTTTTTTGGTCTTATATTTCTCAATTAGGTCATAAATTATATATTTTTTACAGTGGAAAATACTGATAACTTTTTTTACTCTGTATTATTAATATTTAGCAGCAATTTTTCATATTTCTACCATATATTAGTTTTCTATAGTAAGCTTGCAGTTAAAAATTTATTGCTAATTCTATTTTTTTATTGCAATGATTGTTAGATTGTAAATTCGAATTTTGTAGAGCCATACTCTTAGAAAAAAATAATAGTTACTTCACTTTTTTGTTGATAAATTTGATATCGAAATAGGCTCAAATTCGAGAATTTACAACTCTGAAAATAATTTCAGTACCATTATAAATTAAATTGAATTACCATTAGTTACTTTTTTACTTCAAAAGAAAATTTATAAATTAAAAACTCATGGAATTTGTTCTTATGCAAATGATGCTAAACAAGCAGCTATCATGTAATGGTAAAGAAGAAATGTGTTCATAGATTCGAATCCTATTGTACAAAGACTAAAAGTCACAACGAAAATCTTAATAAAAGATAACGTGAAAGCAATGTTTAATTACGATAAGCAAAAATGAACCTAATCTATGTTTACACTTTTAAACAATACGGCTCATTAGGGTTAATTAAAGTGACATCTACATTAATTTGGATTTTTTTTTTTTTTTAAAAAGTGTACTTTATAAGCAAGGAAGAATATTAATTTATGCGTCTAAGCTAATAAGAGTATGTTTATTGGCATTTTGCATTTATTTGTTGTTATTCTCTAAAAATATATATATAAAAAACTAAATTTTGATGGCATTTTTATCCATTCGTACCTAAAAATAATTTAGCTAAATTGTGGATTTAATTCAATAATTATTTGAAAGAAAAAAGTTTCAAATTCATTTTTCATCTATAACAAATAAATTGCAATTAAAAGAATATTTTGATTTCATTTGTTAAAATTGTTTCACATCGCTAATTTAGTGGCTTATTATAATGTATATAATGTAAATTGAGCATTCTTTTCCTTTGAACTAGCTTTTGGGAATGAGTTTTACCCGCCCTCTTCTTTTGAATTAGCTTTTGGGAATGAGTTTTATCCAAACTCATTTAACATGGTATAAGGGGTGGTGTTAGAATTATCCTGCATCGTTAATTTAGTGGCTTATTATAGTGTATATAATGTGGATTAAGCACTATTTTTTCTTTGAACTAGTTTTTGAGAATGAGTTCTATCCAAACTCATTTAACATGACTTTTTTTAAATAAATTTAAATTTCATTAAGTATCAATGGTTGAATATAAATTTTTATAGAAAATGAGTTGACATAAAATCAACTATTTTAACAAAAACAAACTAATTCGTAAATTATAAATGTTCAACAGATATTGGAATAATGTGACAAATCATTATTCTTTTTACGAGCATTTTCATGATGAAATGCACAAACACTAGATTCATCGCAAAAAAATAATTTTCAATAAGGGAAGACATATTAAAACTTTCAATAAGTAAAAACAAAATAATATAAAAAATAAAATAGAGTCTAACTTAAAATAATAAAATGAAAAATATCATCCTAACAATGGTAAACACAAACTCCCTCACAAGTATATGATAAAAATAAAAATGGAGAGGTGACGACAAAAACAAGAAGACAAAAAATAATATCGAGCAGAAATAGCGTCAAATGATGAAAGAGGAGAATGCATAAATAGATAATGAATAAATAGAACCAGTAGTAGATGTAAATTTGATTTTTTTCGGTTTTGTTGTTCATCTTCACTTTAAAAAATTAAAGAAAAAATTATAACAATATATAAATTTCACTTGTTATCACAATGATATATTTACATATTATAATTTATCTAAAAATGGAGATTTGAAATTTTGGATGACAGATGCAATTAGCAATTAAATTAGTTTAGACAATTGAAAAAATTTTGATTATTTTAAATTAGCAATCGCTTTAAATAGTTAGCTCTCTTATATCATCACTACCTATAAACATGACATGATTATGCTTTCCAATTTCATAGACAAATTAAAATTGGTTCCTAACATCTTCTCTTTTAATGCTTTCTAAATAATAAAGAAATGAAGTTTTATACAAAAGTAGAGAGGTAGAGATCAAGTTGAGGATTTTTTTAATGAGAATATCTCTATAGCAAATTTGTTTGTTTTCTTTCTTTTTCTTCATATCCATCCATGCATATAAAAATATAATAATTAATAATTATCATTAAAAACAAATCACTTGTTTAATTGTTTATCTTTTCCATATTAGTCTCATACATATCTTGTCAAGTTGTCATTTCTTTTCCTTTTGAGATTTTTCTTTATTTTTTTTTTCTCAAAAGGAAATTTCTCTGTTGTGGGTTCATGAATGCAGGCCATTAGATTGGAAAGAATTTGTTTTAAAGGTTTGGTCATAATCTGGCCACATTGGAAAATATTTATCTGAACTTTTTTTTTTTAAAGAAATATCTATCTAAACTAAGATATATATATATATATATATATATATATATATATATATATATATATATATATATATATATATATATATATGTTTCTAATTTTGTTATTAAATTTTTTATTTATCTTATAGTTTTTATTATTCTTTTTATGAGATATAATAAGTCTTTTTTCATATAAATTTTTAGTGGATCTTTTATAGAAGTATGTTTTCTTGAGTCTGCTGTAATAATTTGCTGGTCATTATAATATAATCATAATCAACTTGTGTGAAATAATAAATTTCAGTTTATATTTGAAATTTTCAATACGACAATATCAAGTTTACAACAATGAAATAAAACTTAGCTCACTTTACAAAAAATTCAATCTCAAGGTTTACAAATAAGTATAATTCTCTATCATTGAGTAAAAATCAAAGTTACACTGGTTGAAAACTAATGTTGATGATATCATATTAGAGATATTAAATAAAATAAATACGGATTGTGTAACTAGGAATTCTAAGTATTATTTGCTTGGTATTTATGCGAAATCATGATTTATTAACAATTTACAAAAAATGAAACTGAACTCTAATTTCGACTTTATTATTGAGGATTGCAGGAAATTAAAAAAATAAGTTTCTAATTTTTTTATTAAATTTGAGAAAAGATATGCCAATTAAGTGCCTATGTCCTAATAAGAGCAACTAATTATATGTCAAAACTTAATAATAAGGGGATCTGGTATTTGTATGTTTCTAGATATTTAATTAGTTTATTTTCAATATATATATATATATATATATGTCCAAAAGTTTAATTTCACTCCTATACTTTAGTTCCCCATTTTAATTCCACCATCATATAACAAAATGGCTCAATTTTTTAAATACTAAATAATAAAAATTATATATATTTTTCACGTTTAGAAAAGCAAAAACCAAAAAATCATCAACAACCAACATGCCAATGGGCTGCTACATCATGTGTCATTGAAACCAACGGCGTTGACGCATGAATTCGATATGATCTCAAATATTTAAAAAAATAAAAATAATTCGATATGATCTCAAATATTTAAAAAAATAAAAATAAAAATAAAAACTGAGACCTTTTTATTGGGCAAAAGGCATTTGGCAGTTGTTCCGAGAAACCAAGGCCGATATAACTTCCCAAAATCTGAATTTTAAGGAGCCGTTATATCACGTGCCGCCCATGATCTCAATTAGCTAAATTTCTCAAATGGAAGAAGAAAATTGAACCATTTTATTATAGGAGGGTGGAATTGAAATTATCTCATGTGAGTGGAAAGCTTTGGCGTCTTATATATAGTCATTAAATTTTGAGTTTAATACATATGATGGAAGTCTTTAATATTTCTTATAGAAAAATATGAGATAACTTTTATATATATATATATATATATATAGGATGAAGAATATCTTACAAAAATACGGTAGATTATACCATAGGATAACTTTTCTTTTTAAGATTTCTCATTAAATTGGTGACAACTATTTATGAACTAAGAGACAACTATTTATGAATTGAGAGACTTAAACTTAAAAATTCACACTGTTTAGTCATTTAAATGAGATGAAAAGTGAGATAACTTATTTATTTCTTATTCTATATTTTAAAAATAAAATTGTATGATGAATCTTATCTACCACAAAAATAGCAAATTAATTAGTTCATCTCCATCCCAAAAAACTGACCAAGGTGAGTTATTTAATCCACTAGTATGTTTTTTTTTAAAGAGAACACTAGTGTATTTGCATTGAATTAATAATTTGATAATCATTTTCCTCAAAAAAATATCAATAATCATTGTTCTAAAAAAATAATTAATTTAATAATTATAAACATGGCGTTGTGTATATCATAATGAGATGTAATATAATATAATTATTATATTATATACAGTTGTGCTTAGTTGTACTTAGTTACTTACTAGTTTGTTAATTAGCTATGTTTGGTTAGTTTGGTTATTTTAGTTGTTAATGAGTGGTTACAAGTTGGTTACAATAGCCGGTTTGTTAGCTATATATAAACTTTTGTACTTAGTTTATTCTAGATTGAGGGAAATAATGTAGCCTTCAGTTTTTGTTACGGTATCAGAGCAATATTTTGCTGCTTCTGTTTCTATTTCTTGATATTTTCTTTTGCTTTCTCACTTTTTTCTCAGTTGCCAAATAACAAAAGCCCCAATCAATTTTTTTTTACTTTTTGAATCAAATCACATTCCTCCACTCAATTTCTTCTTCTGATTCCAAAGATCTAAATCATTTGTTGAGTTTCTAATTCATTGTTACTTGAATTAACAATGTTTGTTTGAGATATTCTTTTACTTTTGTTACTTTCTTTCTTCCCCACTTTTTCTAATTATTTCTTCACTCAATTCATATCAAATTGTTTAATTTTGCATTGTGAATTCACAGAATGTTGTTGTGGCAATGGGTGATTTGAAACAGAGTTCCAATTTGTGATGCCCAAAAACCTAATAATTATTTTTTGTTACTTTCATAGTTATTAAAATCATACCATTTGATTCAATTTCTCTTTACGAATTTTAAGTTCTTATCTGTTTCTTATTCTAGATATCTGTTGAAACTTGTTTCTTATTCTATTTTGGCATTTATTGAGATCTATGGCTAATCAAACCCAAAGGCCTAAATCCATTTCCTTTGTCCTTTAAATCATTTTTCAATATGGTAAGAACTCATTCTGTATTTTTTATTCAATATTGCAATCTTTGAAATTTCTATCATTTTGTTTAGATTACCTGTTGAATATCATTTGGATTTTATCTTCCTAAAATTTGTTTTTGTTTCCCTCACTTCGATGTTGATGAAGCTTCTGTGTTAATCGATTTCTAGTATTGATTTGTTGATTTCTTTGCAATTTTCCCTAATTAAACTCTTTTGATTTCATTCAAATGGTTAGTTACCAATTTCCTTGAAATTTTCTTATTCTTCGATTCTCTTTCTCTATTGATTTTCTCGCTCTAAGAATTTATTGTTCATTCAAATTTGCAGTCTCTGTTTTTCAATCCACTTCGGATTTCGCGATTTCCTCTTCTCATTCTTGTTTAGAAAAAGATTCCTGTTTATAGGAAATGGGTTGTTTTGATCTTTACTACTACAAAATTTGACTTTATGGCTTCTCCTTTGCAAATGTTAGCCTTCTTTTCTCTGAATTTTTCTCTCTAAATTTTCTAGTCAATCAAACACATTTCTTTTGCTTCTATTCTCATTCGTTACAATACTTGATTATCATTCTATGTTTTTCTTTCATCAAATCAATTCTTTGATCAATTTCTTCTTGTGATTCTTTGGTTTTAGTTTGTTTTGAATTTTTGTTTCATCTTCAAATTGATAAATTGATTCTTGATTCAACAATTTAGTTTTGATACAAATTTGATTCTTTCATGGGTCATTGTTTCTTCTTCTTCTTTTTGATCCTTACATTGTTAATTCTTCTCATACAGCTTTAATCTTTGATTATTTTTTATTCTAGTTCACACTTATATCCTTGATTCTTGATTATCAAACTTCATTTCATTACTGAATTTCCTTTGATCTTTTATTTCATGATTCTCAAAATTTTCAGTCACATGAACTTTTGATTTTGAGGTGGGTTTCTGACATTTTTTACTTGTAAAATGGAACTTAGTTGTGAGCTAGAAGTATATGTCAATGGGATGAGATTTCATGGTGGTAAGAAAATTCTTGCATATTTCTTAAGAAAATTCAGAAAATTATTCAGTAAATTGATTGGTTGATCAATCGACTGGTTGTACAAGGCACCTAAAAGTGATATTTCTAGATTTTCCGGGTGGTGCAGATGGTTTTGAGCCACGAGTACTCTTGTTCTAGGTTATCCACTTCGTTATTCTTTTAACTGCATTCTAGTACTCGACCTCTATATTAGGCATGTGGTTTTTTTTAAGTACTTCATTATTTGGATCTTTCTTCAGTCCATTTCACAATAAGATTTTACCTTAGCCAATAAATTCAGTGACAAAGATGCTTTTGCAACTCGATATAGTGCCTTGACATTAATTGCTGGATAGCTTAATTGCCTCCTAGGCATCTGTTAGAGCGCATCTATAATTTCCAAGCAACAGATTCACATGGGTTCTACTGGAATAAATGATTGAGTTTTTCATAGTCACTTGGAATTGGGTTTTTGACCAAATAGGATTTTTTTTGACATCTTGATGCCTTCATATGCGAAACTGAAAAGAAGTTTTTTACTTGCTGAAATTGTTTTTTTTTTTTTTTTTTTCCTTAGCCATCTTTACTTGGCAAGTTTTTGGCAATTGTTTTCTAATTGATTTATCTAGCGAGATTAATGCTAGTTGAAAGACTATGTTATTCATTGGAATACATTTAGCTATTAGTGTTCATGTTGCATCTTCAATCATTCCTCATTAGACTTGTTTGCATTGTTGTGGTACTAATAACAAAGGACTCTTTAGTAAAGATCTACTTGTCACTGCATCTTAGCTAGCTTATCTCCTTGGTATTACAATGGTTCTTCCCAATGTTCAACCAGTCATAGCAAGTGTTGCCATTGGGAGTGGGTGGCAAGCATTGGTAGCTTATATCAACATTAGTTGTCTTGTTCTTAGATGCTTATCTAGCAGATGTTTCCAACTAGAGAATAATGATTTTAACAAAAGTTCTTATTCCTATTTCTTTCAAATATGTCATCACTAAACTAGGCATTCATAGTGCGAATACTCTAGTTTGAAGGGGGCTATTACAGTATATACAATTGTGCTTAGTCGTATTTAGGTACTTAATAGTTTGTTAATTAGCTATGCTTGGTTAGTTTAGTTGTTAATGAGTGGTTACAAGGTGGTTATAGTAGTTAGTTTGTTAGCTGTATATAAACTCTTATACTAAGTTTGTTATAGCTTTTGAACAAGTGAAAAAACTAATCAAAACATGTATGATTGGTACTAATCAAACTATACATTATTGGCAAAATTCACAAAGAGTTCACAATTTCTTACCATGTACTTGACCCAAAAAAATTGTAATATTACTTGATTAATCATCAATTTGTTCTATGAAATTAATTAATTAATTTGATTTCTTTAATGACTAATATAGTGTCACCGTCTTCTTTCTTTCCCTTTTTTTTTTTTTTCCAATTTGATATGGCCACAATTTTAGAACTACAGCCACAATTTTGGAAATACTATGTATTTGTGTGATGAACACAAATTTAATGAAGTACATAACCGTCCCTTTGATGTGTCGGCAAATATATACCTCACAGAATCGGCAATATACATAATTAGGTATTTTATTACGGGTAAGTAAATTAAGAAAATAAGATTTTTTGAAAAATAAAATTTTTTTATTTATTTGATAATTATTATTAAAAAAGGTTTCCTGCTAAGTTTGAGAGAAATATGTTTCTTTAAGGGAAAATAAAGATGTTTGATTTTTTTAGTTGAAATAAATATAAATTGATATATATGGCTTGAATTAAATAGGGTTATGTATATGAACGGGATATTATTATTGCCTTTTTATTATTAAATCAAATAAAAAAAAGTTTACTTCTCAATAAATTATATACAAACCAAATATATAATTATTTTCTATAAAATTTAACTTTTAAAAAATAATTTCTTGATAGGTATACCATATAATATCTTAAGTCATGGCCAACCAAAGAGCGCATATAACAAGTCGGCTCCTTATTGTCGATAAGAAATGGTCACAAATATTTAAAAGTTGTGACAGGGTAATAAAATATCATCACTTAATTGTGATTAATAACTGTATAGGTAAATATTATTGTAATTTATGACGATTTTTATGATCGCAAATAATATTAAATTGATGAAAATAAATGTATTATTTTACATAAAATATTTTTAATGACAATTATTATTGTGATAAAAGAAATAAAAATTATCACTTATATAATTTTATTGTTACAAATATACAAGTAACCAAAATTAATATATGGGTAATCAAGGTTATATGTCACGACTACATTTATGAACTTTAAAAGTTATTCAAAGAAAAAATCTAATTTTATAAGAATTGCCTTAAAAAAACAAAAATCAATCTGTTATTTATCTTTTTAACTTAAATAAAAGCAACATTAATGGGTAAGAAAAATAAATTTTATCAAAATTCAGTGATAACTTGTGAATGTCGCAATTTATTTATTAATTAGATTGTCAAGTTTTAAATTTATCATATATTTTCAATAATTTTACATGGCTATTATATTTATTTCAAATAATATTTTAGTTACAATAATAAAATAGTTATCATAATAAATATAATATTCAAATTTATGTATTACATATTTATGTTAAGTGGTCATAAAAAATTTTAATTTTAATTGCAATTTTTTTTATTATTTAATATAACTAATAATTTGTATCTTATGACAACTTGCAATTTAAGTCACAAATGAAGTACTATAGTGACGAATTTTAAATTGATTGTCTATTTTCAATAATTTTGTGTGATCACATATAATATTTTAATTACAATAATAAAATAGTTGTCATAATAAATAGAGTATTCAAATTTATAGATTACCATTTGTAATGATTTATATTAAATTGTCATAAAATTTTAAATTTTAATTATAAGTATTTTTCTATTGTTATTAATATAATTAATAACTTAAATGTTGTGACAATTTGAAATTCTTGTTATAAATGAAGTATTATTGGTGACAAAAATTTTAATGACTATCAAAAAAATTGTCACATAATTGGTCTAATTTCCATAGTGTAGTCTACAAAAGAGGCTTTAGTAGTCTACAAAAGAAGAGGCTTTAGTAGTCTATAAAAGAGGCTTTCTCATGCAATCAATGTACAAATTATATTGGCTTTGAAAGTTATAGCTTACCAAATTAATATGAATTAATATTCAATCATTATTATTTAATTATAATATATATATATATATATATAATTTTTTTAAAAAATTTCAAAATTCAAATTCATTATCTTTTGTTTTGTTGTAACCTACACATTTTTTAATATTAACATTCTTTATTATATTGCACACCAAAGCACAGTATAGTGATAAGTGCATATATAGTTTGAGCAATAGATTCAGATTCGATTTTTCCCTCTCTTGCTCAAAAATATTCTTTATTATATTAGTGTTATCTTACCATTAATGAAACTCATATAATGTTATCTTAACATGAATTTTAATTTCTGTGTAATTTCTATTGTAATTATATATATATATATTTTTTTGCAATTTTCACCAACATTTTCTAAATTTAAATTCATGTTTGGTGGTTTCTTTCATATTTTTCCTGGGATTAATTCATTTTATGAACATGACCAATTTTATTGGTTATTTTCAAGGAATTTGATTATTTTTTAAAATTAAAAGCTTCATATTATAATCATCAAGTTAACCTAATAAATTGTATCAATCTACTTGGGGCTAAGTGATTTTTCCTTTTTTCAAATAATACCTTACAAGAAAAGATCGATAGTTATATATGCTAATATATGGTGGGTCATGCAAAAATTAAACTACACTACAAAAACTAGAAATAATTTTTGTAAATGAGTGGCAAGTGATCAATTCCATCTACTAAAAGCAAATATAAATCAAGAATGAGACAATGCAATAAGACAAGTTAATAGATTCCCAAAGTCATTCAATCCTTCCAGAATTTCATTGATAATTTTGATTAATTTCATCATTAGACAAAAGAGTAAAAACCTCTCCTTGGTATAAATTCACAAAGTATTTTCCACATTATAGATATGCTTATACAATTATACTTATTAAGAATATAATCCTATATTAATTAATTACAAATATATTAATTAAGTGATTGATATAGAAATAGATTACCCAATTTTAATAGCTAGTTTTTAAGGTTAATTATCCCAAATCTATATTAGAAATTTAATTTAGTATCAGAACTTAATTGATTTTTGTATCACCTCATGTTCTATCATAATTCGAATAAGGATTTCAATATCTTGTCCGTGGAGGGTTTTTTTCAAATTTCTTATCCGTTGAGAGTTTATTTCAATTGTCTTACTCGTTGAGGGTTTCTTATCTTGTCCATGAAGGGTTCGTTTTAAATAACCCAATTCACTGGACTTAATAAAAAATTATCTTCGCCCAGTTATTATTTGAGGGAGACTATTAAAAATATAATCTCACATTGATTAATTACAAACATATTAAATAATTAATATAAAAATGGACTATCTAATTTTAATAGCTGGTTTTTAAGATGGTTCTTCTAAATTTATATTAAAAATTTAGTAATACTAAACAAATAGAGTTTCAATAAAATATATAACTATAGTTTAAACACACATACGAATACTATAATAATTTTTATTTGATAAATTTAATTTTCACAAGAATAATTCAAATTCACAACTTTTTCAGTTTCAGAAATAATTTCAATACTATTGAATCAAAAATTCAAAACACACAGTTAATGTGCTATTATAACAAAATGATATCTCATATTTCTTTTATAATTTTTTTTTAAAAAGATCAAAAGGAATGTTAGAAATTTTTTTAAAATGAATTTAATTTAAATTTTTAATTTTATGTATTAATCATATAGAAATTTCACTATTAATAACATGCTAACATTGTAACATGATGAGTGGCATTTATGTGAAGGTGGTTCCTTGCCCAAGTGAGCAACCATAGCAAACAAGTATTTTTTTCCCTCATAAATAGGAATTTGATCATAAAGGTCATATATATAAAGTGAAAAAGATACCTACTCTAAACAAACACACAATGAAATTGGACAAATCTTTCTTCATTTATAACCAATCTTTTATTTTTATTTTATTTTTATTTTGTCTCCATGTATAACTCCTCATCAACCAACTTATCACCATACATGTTACGTGGGTCCCTTTAATATCCCTATTTATACCCACTAACTACATAGCCATAATCTATATTCTTTCTAATCAAAATTTCACTAAAAGCTCAAGTAGTTCCCTTTTCAATGGCTACTCTTCTTTATTGTCTTCTAACACTCACTACTCTAATAATTATGATACCTTCAAACACTAGAGCCCAAAATCCACCTTCTCCTGGCTACTATCCTAGTTCAAGAATAAACTCTGTTGGCTTTAGTCAAGGTTTTAGAAATCTTTGGGGTCCTCAACATCAAAGACTAGACCAAGGCACATTAACAATCTGGCTTGATTCCACCTCAGGTAAAAGAAGTACATTTTTTTTTTCAATTAATTACACTTCAACTGGAATTCGAAAATTCTACTGCTTGCTGATTATGTATATATATATATATATATATTTACTGAAAATAGGTAGTGGGTTTAAGTCACTTCAACCATATCGGTCTGGATACTTTAGTGCTGCCATCAAACTTCAACCTGGTTACACTGCAGGAGTCATTACATCTTTCTATGTGAGAATTAACTAATTAATAAATTACATTCTAATTGCAATTAATTGAAGTTTTGTTCAACAATATATTAATTAGATAATTTTAATTAATAATGAATTTGGTACTGGTGGCATGCAGCTTTCAAATAATGAAGACTATCCTGGAAACCATGATGAAATTGATATTGAATTTCTAGGAACAACTCCAGAAAAGCCTTATACTTTGCAGACCAATGTCTATATTAGAGGAAGTGGTGATGGCAAAATTATTGGAAGAGAAAAGAAATTTCATCTTTGGTTTGATCCTACCCAAGATTTTCACAACTATGCTATTCAGTGGACCCCCAGTGAGATCATGTTAGTACTACTATACCTTTCTTTTTTCTCTCCTTTTTTTTTTTTTCCTTTAATTTACTTCTTTTTATATTTTAGTAACACTTATTTTAAAAAAGACCCATTTTAGTAATTATCTTTTTAGAGTACATAAAAAATATTTCAAATAAAATAAAAATATATCGATACGTGTATTATAAAATAAATACCTGACTATTAAATTATTAACTCGATAGCATTTATATGTATTTCGAGCATGTATATTAATAACTACTTATATACAAAATACGTTTATGAATTAGTTAAATTATAGAAAAATTTTATAGTTGATGATGATAATTAATAATAAAAATAAATATAATTCTCTCTCCAAGTCATTTTAAATTTTATAGCATGAAATTATAGTTATAAGTTACTAGTACATCTATTAATTTGCATGGGACCGATGTTTACGAAAGTAGTAGTACGGTGATCAAATCTTATTACTTTATAATATAATATTTTCAGATGTTGAGATTTTTCGTAAAAAAAAATTTGTCATGACCTAATTGATGACGTGGAATGCAGATTTTTTGTTGATGATTTTCCCGTTAGAAGGTATCCAAGAAAAAGTGACGCTACATTTCCATTAAGGCCGATGTGGGTATATGGCTCAATTTGGGATGCATCATCTTGGGCTACTGAGGATGGAAAATACAAAGCTGATTATAAGTACCAACCCTTCATTGGTAGGTATCAGAATTTCAAGATCAGTGGCTGCTCCGCCAATGGGCCAGCCACTTGCCAGCCACCCTCCGCCTCACCATCTGGCTCCAGCGGCCTTAGCCAACAGCAGTACTCAGCCATGGAATGGATCCAAAGGAACTACTTGGCTTATGACTATTGCAGGGATCCAAAAAGAGACCATACCCAAACACCTGAGTGTTAGGGTGTGCACTATTTATATATAAACATTATCAAATTGTGTGTTTCAATTTTAATGTACACTATATACTTTCCTATATTTGTTGTAATTTTATTTCAATTATTAAAAAAAAAAAAAAAGTATACAATTTGGAGGTGACTTGAGATGGGTCAAACTTGCCAAGAATAGGTGCAAGAGTAGTTGATCATCCATGCCTCCATGATTTGAAGTGTTTTTCTATTGTTTCTTCTTTTTTGTAAGCATTGCTGATGGAATGAATAATTAATTGTATTATGTTTTTTATAAAGTATGTGTTTGCAAATTTACTTATCATGTACACATGTGCTTTATTGGATTAATAATTCATTAGTTAGGTATTTATATATTAAAGAATTTATATTCATATATATATTTTTAAAGAAACAAAATTAATATTTATGAAGGTAAATTTACTGTATATATATATGCAATATACACTATAATTATTACATCCGACTCTATCTAGCCTGATCCGATTAATTCAACTGAAAAACTCAAAAATCGGTTTATAAATTATACCGAATAGCATGAAAACCCTCTTTTCTTAAATATAATTGACACTTATACTAATTTTATTATTTTTTTTTTTTGGAAAAATAAGGAATTGAGTTTGAATCCCTGCCATCAAATATTGATGAAATTACAAGAGTAATATTCAGATTATTATTATTATTATTGTGACATTTCTGACAAGAAGAGAATATGGGCATGGGCATTGGATGTTTGTATTGACTTTGCCCATACTAAATGGAAAGAATGCTGAATGTAAATAGATTGGTCATAAATGTCTGTACTAATGCTTTCCTATCACAAAATGGAAAATAAATAGTGAGAGTGGAAAAGGATTTATAACCTTCGGCCAAAAAAAACATATTTATAACTCAATATTTTTTTATTAATTTTTCAATTTAATTGATATGATATTATCTTATTTTTTATATATTTTATAAAAAAATATATTATATAAAATATTTTTTAATATAATAATATCACATCAGTTGAGTTAATATATTAAAATAAAAATATTAAATTATACAACATCGTCCGATAAGAATAATTTGAATTAATTTATGAATCTTTATTGTCTTGCATGAGCTCTAAGGTAAATTTTTAGTATTTTACATGTGAATTTTGATTTTTAGATCATAAATATTTAAATGTTCAATTTGTATCATAACTTAATCCCTTAAATAATATATTCATCATGAATTTCTCATTTTTAACTATAAAATGAAAAAGAAAAAAAGAATCGGATCATAACTCGTGAATTGCAATGCATTGGGGTGTCCCCCCTTTATTCAATTATTACTGCGGCCGCTAAACTCGTGACTGCAAATTCTACCACACAACACCTTTTGGCCCTCTTTACCTCTTACATTGTATGTGCTTTTTTTGTTTTTTAGTAGATGAAAAGATATATGATTCAAATAGAATCTATTTGAATTATCGTTAAAAAAATATTAATTAAAAACATTGAAATTTATATTTAAAATAAATTTCGCATGTTTTAAAATCCCAAAACTATTTAATTGTCAAGTCATTTTAATTTTTTAATTTAAAAAATAAAAATTTTATATTTTAAAAAATGAAATTAATTTAAAATGTAAAAGTCAATTCTTTTATTTTCAACATTTCTAATCACCAAACATTTTCCTCGTTTTCACAATTATAATATGTTTGGAAACAAAATTGAGGAGGGAAAGAAAATAAGGGAGAAAAATATAAAAATTTTATTCTTTTGATTTATTCTTTTTTGTTTATATTGAAAGAAAATAAAAAGTAAAAAAAATAAAAATAAATATATTTTTTCTTGTTTGGAAAACTAAAAATGCATTAAAAGAAAAAAAAAGTTATAGATTTTAAATTATTATTTTAATTTTTTATTTCTTAAATTTAAATTTCAATTTAAATTATATTTTTTTTATTATAATTTTTCTTTTTCTCTTACCACTATCTCTCCATTTTGAAGAGAAAAATATTTAAAGAAAAATAAGTGTTATTTTCGTTCCTTATTTTATTTTCCTTTCATATCCAAATAAGATAAATTTATTTTATTTCCTTATTTTATTTTCTTATTTTCTATCCTCTCATATTTTTCTTCAATCCAAACATAGGCTAAATAAAATTTTCTTTTATTTGTCTCAACTTTCCCAAATCATAAACATTAATGTTCCTTGGTTTTGATTTTCTAGTTTTAGAGATAATCATTATTTTATAATTTTAGGATCGTGGGTTTAATTATTTTTTAATAAAAAATTGATGTAATTAAAAAATAAAAACTTAGGGATTAATTTGACATTAAAGTTAATTTGGGATTTAATTGGATTAATTTTTAAATGTAAAGAACTAATTTAATCTTAAAAAATTAATTTTTAAGTCTAATTATATAAAATTAGAAAAATTAGAGGGGAATTTAAACTTTCATCCTAATTTAGAAAAATGTTAAACAGGTAGATGGATGCATTCGTTGGAGTAGCTCCGGCCACAATTTCGACTTTAAAAATATGAGGGTTTTGATTTAATAATTCACGATCAGATAAACGATTTGATTTTAATTCTGATTTGTATTATTTCAATTTCGGTTTAAAATTATATCTAAATTAATTTTTTATTTTTTACAAAAATTGCTCTTAAAATTTAAAGATTTGACGGCTTAAATGATAACTGAATCGGCAATTTTAGTTCTAGTTCTAGATTTTATAGAATTTGAGCAAAAATCATAAACAATTTTGATTTGAAATCAGACTAAAACCGTGACTACGGTTCTAATTTTGGTTTGGTTTTTGTCCAGTTACATGGTCATGGCTACATTGGATAGATAAAAAGATAAGAATTTTTCATAAAAATTTTGCATATCCCTGAGCGCATACTTCGAGAGAGTCCATTATTGTCAAATGGATTGGAAACAAGAAAGGGGAAAAGCTTATATCCCATTCCTCATAAATATAAGAATGCATAGTTGAAATTTATTATGTGTTCTACAATTGTCAAACATTATAAATTCTGCCTTGCAATCCAAACAGAATTTTTTTTTTAATAAAATTAAGTATTTTATCAATTTTAAAATATTTATTTTTTTAATAAATTTTTTATTTTAATTTATCTATCGTATTATAATTTTAAGAATATATTTTTTTTTCAAACTTTACTCTATTTTTATTATTCCACTAAATAATTATATTAATTACTTTTATTTCTCTATATTAAAATTAAAGAAAGATATTTTAGTTTTTTAATTTAAAATTAGAACAATTTTTTAATTTTTTAATTTATGTACCGAAACCTTAACGACTAATATTTTGAAACGGAAATAATATTTCATTATTTTTAAAAATAATATAAAAATAAACCAGAAAAATAAATAAATAATGACCAATAATTTTAATTTGAAAAATTGGATCATATTAGGTAATAAATAATATTCACTTTTCGACTCTTTTAATAATTTTAAACATAATACATTTTAATGAATAAATAGATAAATAGAATTTTGATGGTTGTTATTATTTTAAAAAAATTTCAGTGGCCAAAAAGAAAATTGAGGCGCAAAAGATGAAAAAGAAAGTTTAATCAAGGTTAATTTGGAGGAAACAAAAGAGAATGAAATGAAATCACATTTTAACTTATTTAATATTTATTTATTTATTTTTAAACAAAAGAATGGTCATTTCCCATCATTTGATATTGATTACACCTCAATTTAGAGTATCAAATATTTTAATTTATTGAAGAAAAAACTTTGAGAATTCATTTGGTGTAGTTATTAAATGAAACTGACAGATGATTTGTACTTAATAATTAGATTAAATTCGTTTGATAAATAATCATATTTTTCAGCTATTGGCTATTAACTATCAGCTATTAATTATCAGCAACAACAATCAGTTATCAGTAACAGTAAGCTATATAAATCTTAACTTTTTTTTAGATTATTCAATTTATCCTTAATATTTTGTTGACAATTTAAAATTAGATTAAAGCATGTGAATTGAAGTGTTAATACATAACGAGCTACTTTGTAAGAAAATCAAACCTAAATCAAATAGATTGGTGGGTAGATCATTGCCATCATACTACTTGTTGTATTCTTTATTTTAAGTCTGCTATCCCAAGGGCCATGCATAGTGCTTAGAAACACTTGTATATACAGGACGCAAGCATGTGAGTAGCTAGATATCGCTAGTCCATAAATAGGCAAGGCGACTTTCATATGTACCTTTTCACATTATTTTGTTTTTATTTTGATTTGGAGCTTGTGAACGACCAGTATTACATATTGCCAAAATCTGCGGGGCTAATTATCTAGCCATACAAGGTTGCAAACAAAAAACATTGCAATCAAATTAATCATTTAGTGGTGGCGTATTAGAGCATGTTTGATAGATCACAATATAATCTAATATAATTAAATAAATTTTTAGTATAAATACTATATTAAAAATATATTTAATTACATTATATTATATTATATTATATTATATTATATTTATATATATATATATATATATATATATATATATATATATATATATATATATATATATATTGTCCAAAAAAAGAAAATAACTAGCATTAATAATGTATAAAGTCTAATTCAATATAAATACATGACAAACTGAAAGAATAAACACAACAATTTACATCACAAATGAATATGAGGTCTGACAACAAATTGTCCATGAAGGATTTTTTTTTTTTTTAAAACTTGAGCTTGAAATCCATTACAAGACAAGTAAAATTACACAATTGTCTGTTGCCATCTATTATCTATTCAAAAAATTCTAATGATGCCGTCTTCGCAATTGTTTGTGATATGGAGAAGAACATGAATAACACCAAGACTTAGGCAATTGTGGTTTAACACAACCCAAGATCTTTGTACCTATGAGCTTTAACACCTGCTCTCCATTGTCGAACAAATTCTAGAGCAATGCAACATTGACAAGACACGAGCTCCTTTCGACGAGAAGGCTATGGCCATAGAAACTCATGTCCTCTGCCAGGGGCTTTGGATCTTATCTTTAGATAAAGATCTGCCATTTTAATAATTAGAGAGAAACCAAAACCTATGCTAGTAACTTCTTCCTCCCCTCACACTCTCACCTCCAAAAAAAAAAAACCTTAAAGAGAAAAACTTTGTGAGGAGGTCGGAGATGCAATTGATGGACCAACCCTAAAAAAACACAAAAAACCCGATGCAATTAGGATACTAGATAAGTCCATTATAAATAGAAAAAAATTTTATTTAAATTGAAATACAAAAAAGGCAAAAGGTGGAAGAAATCAAATATCTCTTCCGGTGGCCACAAATCAAGAAACCTAACTTAAAAGCAGAGAGAGGAAAAAATCCTAGTAAAAAGAAAAAGTTTTGTTTTTTACGTTACATTATATTACGATATATTAAATATATCCTTAATATATTATTGAAATAGAGAATGCTAGGAGTTGTATTTTTTATATTTTTTTATTAAAATTAAAAAAGATAAATAAAAATAATCTAAGAATAATAGAATTTTAGATTATGAGATTTTGATGCTTCAGCTCCTAATGCCAGGATGTGTCCCCACAAGAAAGATATATTAACATAAACCCAAAAGAAAATCAATAAAAAGGGAAAAAAATGAAAAAAAAAATGCAACAAATAATTAATAAATATGGGCAAAACATTAACTTAATGATTATAAGAATAAAATGAAAAGAATTAATCTAATGGATTAATAATAATAAGCAACAGTAAAAGGTATAATAAAGCATGTACGGCATGTCGTTAGGAAGATTTCTTTTATGTTTTGATTTGATGTTAAAATTCTTTGTATGTTCTTCTGGAAATTACAGGCCGTTGATGTCATTTTCTTCATCCATGCATTGAACCCACATTTTAGAAATAAAATATGAAAAATGGACCTTATTTTTTAAAAAATTTACTCTATTTTTATGACAAAAAAGTTTTAAATAATTGAATTAATTCAATTCAATTTTATTTTATTTTTAAAAAGTTTGATTTTATTTTTTAAAAAATTTTGAACTGATATTTATCTCTATATTCAGTAATATTTAGTACAAATCTTAAATTAGAAATATAAATAAAAATTATTAGTGCTACAACTTAAATTAGAAATTCATACTAATTAATACCAACCGAAATCTAAGAAGAAATTAAAGATTGTTGAGAGTTTTTGGAATTTCTCTCACATTCAAACTATAACTGGGTAATTTAATTTTTCTTTTCATATGATAATTATATTCGAACAAATTAAAAAATAAAAAGTAATTATATAAAATAAATAAATAGGATAAAAGAATATTTTAATACATTATAATTGTTTTCATTTTATTTTCTCATAATTTTTTTCTTTCATTGAAAGATTGATAATTTGAATTTTTATATTAGTATATAAAGATGAAAATATTGATGGAGAGGCCGATTTAAAAATCTATTATAATAGTAATTATTATTTATATAAAGTATATAATAATTTTACATTTATGTATTTTTTATTTATAATAATATTTATATATATATATAAAAGGTTTGGGCTTTTTGAAAACTTGGGCTTTTCCCTAAGCATTTCAGCCTTATTGTGATAACATCGGCAAAGTAATGCCTGGAAACATGGCTAGAACCTGGAAATGGATCTGGCCCATTTATTGGTGACCTTTAGAATTAAAAACACCGTTTTAAGATTTTTTTTTTTTTTTCTCCAAACACCATTCTAAAAACTTAAAGAGACTATGGATCCAAATATCCAATTGATCCCTCTCTCGAAGTCTCTATGCATTTTCCCATTTTAACAATAAGCTCAAAGTAGTTATAAGTTAACAATATCATTGCCATTATATTACATTCTTAGTGGTAAAGAGCATGTCTCCTTCTGTGAAAGATTACTATTACATTATAATTTAGTGGTAAAATGCATGTATTATAATATAAGAGTATAATAATTTTCATTCGGACAATTCCTAATTATGTCTTAAATCAATGGCTTAACAAATAGCCATAATTTTGGTATTATTTGATATAAGTAAATGAAATAAGTAAAACTTTTTATAAAATATATATTTTGAAAGTATTTGATTTACACTGCAATAAAAATTTCTCGAAAATAACTTACTCAGGAGACCAATTACATTGGACTTTTTGAATATCGAAAATGATAATTTGACAAGCTCTAAGGCTAAGAAGTTGATCAAAATCTACTATAGATTTCAAATTCAATTTACTGAAATATCCTAAGAAAAATCAATACATGCCCAAATAATAAAAAAAAATATACTTTCTATAAAATTAATATGTAAACCAAACACTTAACAAGTTATACTTACTGAAAAGTGTACATTTCTTAAAAAAATAGATCATAGCAAATAAGTGATACCTTATATTTTGAGTCATACACAAATCATATTAGGGCAATTCTCATCAAGTAGTTGATGAATGTGTGGTTCTATATATAAATAAGACTAGGGTTGTTTAGATCATGAATCATTATCTATTAAAGTTTTTGTCCAACTATAAATCTAATTTCACTATATATTATACATCAGTTTTTTTTCTAGTTCATTTTTCCTCCTACAAATTTTTTCACCTCACTTTTAGGGGAATTCAAACTTGAAATATATATCATAGGGATTTGAAATCTTTTCAAACCATGTTTTATGCTTATAATTTGCACAAATTCTCATATGAGAAAGTTAACATCAAATATTCTAGTTGGGATCTAAGCTTTCATTCAATCATTTGAACACCCAAATTCATGGACATTGATACAAGTAAACATATTGATGAAATACTTAACAATTGACTATGTTAGGATTTAAGGTTTGAGATAATTTGGGGCTTAAGGTTTGAAATTTAAGGTTTTATGTTACTCTCTCTATTCTGAAAAAGTGACAATTAAGCAAAAATCACTATTTTTAATATGGTAATAATTTTATCATAATTTATCAAAAAGACTTTTATATAGTAAAAATTAGAGAAATATCTCTCATACTTAGGCAATAGAATGATAAATTAGCTATTTTACCATTTTTTTTATTGGGCTGCTAAATGACCACTTATTTATAAATAAAACTAATTTTTTTAATAGCTACTTTTTTCATAATAGAGGTAGTATCTTATAATAAAATTTTGGGCAAATTATTATCTAGTACTTCATATTTGATATAATTAACTAATTCGCCTTTATTTTTCAGAAATTAACTAATTTGTCTCCCAATTCTTGTTTCCCCAGACTTTCGCTCTGATTTTTGTACTTTTTTTTCTATTAAATTTATATGAAATAACTAAAAATATGTTTGTATACATAATAAATATGATATAATTTTATTATTTAAAAATAAAAAATAACATTAAAATTAATAAAATTAAATAATAATTATTAATAATAAATAATTTGATAATATAAAATATAATTATTATATTAATATTTATAAATATTATTTACTTTTATTAATTTAAATTTTTTATTTTTAAAAATAAATTATATTTATTATATATATAAAAGTATACTCATCATTTTTTATAAAATTTAACAAAAAAAAAGTATAAAATTTATATAAAATGATTAAAGAATTTGACAAAATTAAAAATAAAAGACTAATTAATTAATTTATAAAAAAAAGAGATGAATTAATTAATTAAATAAAACAAAATAATAATTTATCCTAAAAATTTACACAGAATTAGTGATTCAATGATTCAGTTAATAATTCCTCAAATTAAAAAAAAAAGTGAGATGGGAATAATAAATTCCCCTTGGACAAAATTAATTCCTCTATGGAAAAAAAAAAAAAAGATGCCCCCCACGGTTCGGTTTGTCTGGTACCGAACCCGTGAGTCCGTGACCAGATCATTGCCCACCCTCCAAGTCCAAGGCTCCACCACCACCACCACTACCTTCCCACAATAATAAGAAATTTAAATGTCTGACACATCCCCTGTCTGTCACTAAAACGGCTCTTTTATTAACACTTCACTGTCATCTCTTTGCCTTTGTCTCCAAAAATATTCAATCTTTTAATATTTAAAAAATAAAAAATAAAACAAAAAAAAAAAAGTACACAAAAATCTATACTCTTTTCTTGATAAGTCTTTTTGAAATTCACTTTCAAAAGATCGCCCAAAATATACTAATAATAAAGCATCACATGCACCACTTTTACACATCTTTTGATCAAAATTAAGAGTGTATATGGGTCAAATTGTTTGGAAGTGGTTCGGTCTTTAATTATATAAAAATTTGTTTATTTTTTATTTATTTTATAAACAAATTAAATTTAAATATTATTTTAAAATTTAATAAATAAATAAACTAAATTTAAATTTGGTTATATTAGACTTACAAATAGCTCAATTATAAACTCATGAATAGATTAGTGATCAACTTAATTAACAGATTTGTAAACAGCTTGAATATCATTATTATTATTAATAGTAGTAGTAATTTAATAATTTTGACGCTCTAAAAAATATATTTTAATATTTTTATAAATTTTTTGATACTTTAATTTGACTTATATATATATATATATACACACATACACACAAATCCCATATTAACATAATCTAATATTTTTTTGTTAGTTAATATATTTGAAATACATGCAATACCCAGTTTTATATTAAATTTTTTCACTAATTAGATGTTTTTGCTTTTTTTATATTAATTTTAAGTATTTTTGTTATAATTATTTTATTAAAAATAAATATTTAAAAAATTGAGTCTTTTGATTTTATATTGTTAGGCATGACTTAGAAACACATAACATCTATATATAACAAAAATAAAAATACTAATAAATTTTAAAATAATTACAAAAATACCTATTTTATATATATATATATATATATATATATATATATATATATATATATATATATATATATATATATATATATAAAATTTTTATTTTAGTTGTTAAATATTTTAATACTACATGAATTTACATAATTAAATATAAATTAAATTAAAATTAAAATATGTAATTATTTTGATTAAAATATTTTATATGTAAAGTCAAAATTATATATTGCTTGTAATTAAAATTTATTATGACATATAAAATAATATTTTTATTCATTATTTTACAATTTAATTCCCTTAAATTATCAAACTATTTATGATCATAGAGTAATCGTGATCACAGACAAATCGCATTCAATCGCTGCGAATCGAATAGACTATTATTGCATCAAAAAATTGCATTTAATTTCCACATGTACACCCTCATTCTAATGATTTTTTTTATATGTATATATTTACCGCTTTTCGGACCAATCATCGTAAGCCAACTCAGCAAATTACAAAAGAATAATTCATATCTTCTCACAGTCTGCAGCTCATAATAGAGCTCATCACAGTCGAAAAAATCCAGCTGTACTCCAAAATGCTGTTAATTACATGCAAGCACATCCACGTTGGGAAAAGAACAGCTGCATTAGCTGGCAGTATCGTCTGTGGTCCAAAAATCAAAAAAATCCACGTGCCAACCCTTCATTGGTCAGAAACTCTCACTGTCCTACGCGACCTATCTAGCTTCTTTGCTAGGGCACAAAGCACCTGCCACGTGGCATCCCCGTCTTCTATTTGGTCATTGAAAAGTAGGGCCCTCCTCACTGCTGGGTCCCAAATGTTTTTCTGTATTGTTGACAAATTAGTAGCCGCCACGTGTTCGAGTATGCTCCCCAATTTCGTCACGTCCTTCTCCGCCACCGTGAGGGATATCTGCGGCCACGGGACGGCGGTTGGGAAGGGTAACCGTATACCATCGGCTATTATTACCGGCACGCAACCCAACGCGATGGATTCAACGAGTCTCGGGCTCCATGGGGCCCACCCTAATGGGCATAAGCAAAACACGGAGCGGACTATTTCTGACTGGTAACCGGCGAATCTACGCCTCTGCAAGTAAAACCGCCGGTCGCCGTTGAATTTCCTCCAAATCTCCGTCCTAACCTTCCTATAAAGTAAAAAAGGCCAAAAAACAAAAACCCAGAAAAAAGAAATCAGCCAAAAAGAAAATCACGAGCAACCCCACACAATGAAAATGATTAAAAAGATTGTTTGATTTGATCAATTAATTACTTGCTGTAATATCGTCCACTAACGTTCTTGGGGTGAACTTCCATCTTTCCTCTAAAAAAAACCCAAATGTCTCGCCTGCCGATCAACGAAGATTTTTTAAGGGTTGACCGTACACTTGCCGGAGGAACATAAGGTGGTATGACCACGTTTTCAACTTCTTGACATGGGTGGTCATATTTGACGCCAAAAGTCTGTAAAATGATCGACTTTTTCAAAAATTCCGGTACCCCATCCTCCATAGCTCTGTCCTCCTGAAAACACACCAAAAACCCAGAATAAAAAACACATCTAAAAGAGAAATTTCAAGAAAAAAGATCAAGATTTTCAAAGCTTAGATTTTATACCAGTGTGTGAAAACATGCGCCAAAATCGTGAGAAGCAACGAAGACATGGTCAGCTCCCTGAGAACGGTTCCAGAAATGGTAGTTGGTGGAAATAAACTGGACGGCGGAGAACAAGAGAGACCTTGCATGACCGATTGCTGGAAACCCATTAACAGTACTGAAATTACAGGACACATAAACAGGTACAAAGAAGAAATCAGCTTCATATGGGTCAAATGTCCGTACATCTTCTCTGTTTGACAGTGCTCTGTGAATAGCAACTTCTGAAGCAAACAAATGGTTGCTGCATCTCTCATTTTCTAGCCAGTCTTTATTGTATTTCGATGGCAACTCGTAGATATATATCTTCAAATCCTTCAATAAAGCTATAAAAACAACCAAAAAAATTAGCATGAAAACAGAGTAATTAGCAGAAAGTTGACGGATTGTTCTTGTAAAATGACTATACCTTTTTGATTATTCTTGGTTTGTTGAAGAAATGTAGAGTTGGTGGATTCAAAAAGCGCACGAGAAACTACATTAGATTTAGAGAAGAATTGGGTTTTAGATAAAGGAATGGGTTTGTGGCTAATGAAGTAAGAACTAAAGAAATAAAGAGAAAGAGACACCCAAAGAACCCATTTGTAATATTTGAAACAAAGATTACTGTTCGTCTCTTGTTGTATCTGAAATCTTCCGTGTTTGTTTACAAGTTTCATTTTTACATAAAACCCTTTGGTATTCTTGTTGGGTCGATTCTTGAACTCCACCATTTCTACCATTTAAGAAAGAAAGTTTAAAGAACATTAAAAAAGAAATAAATTTTTTTGGTTCTTTTCAAGAATGGTGAAATGGGGCTATCGGTTTCTGGTTGAAAATTGAAGCAGAGATAAAGCAATAGTGATTGGAGATTTGGGTTTGTTGGTATTTCGTTTTTGCACCTAATAATTAAAAAAAAAAAAATTAATAATGCAATTTAAGATCAATCTTGTTGCTTTCTTGGTGAAGCTTTTCAATGGGTTTTCTATTTTTTTCTCTGGTTCAGTTCCGGTTTATTAAAAAGAATAAAGAAAGAAAGAAAATCAAAACCAAGAAAGAACAGAGAAAATAGAGAGAAACAGCGCTCACATGGCGATGGAGCAGAACGAAAGTCGGCGAAGGTCTCGGTAGCCTATGCTAGTCACGGTTTTGGAAATTCAAAATGACTGATATACCCTTACTATGTTTAGTTTAATGTACACTTATTTATGTACTTTTTGGTAAAATTATTGCAATGACTGTTGATTGTCTTGTGAAATTAGCTGATAAGCTTGTAATTAAAAGAACTTTGGGTTTAATCATTTTGACAAGGTCTCTTAATGAAGTGTTAAATATTGAAATATTTTGGGTCACAATGAATGGTGACCGTAAATCTTGTTTGATCAACGGTTCAGATAGGATTAGTATAAGGAAATGGGTCAAAGGAATTTAGTTCATTAGCTGTAGTTATTAAATGTAGAAATTATTACAGCTGTACTATTTGCACCTTAAATTATTGACTCAATTTTTTTTAATATGCTAGTAGTATTTTGTCTGTAATATGTTCTTAATTACAATAATAAATTTATTTAATTTTAAAAATTAGTTTGGTGGCAAGTGAATTTATTCTCTATGTTATAAATCATACTATTAAATTCATCTGTGAATGAAAAATATTATATAATTCGATATTTGTATATTATTTTTTAACTTAATTAATAAAATATCATCTTATTTATTATATTATTTTAAAAAAATATATTATATAAAATATTTTTAATATGATAATAAATTAAAATAAAAGTGTTAAATTGTATAGTATTATCATTATTTATAAATAGTTTAATTTAAACATCAACGATTTGTTTACAATAAATAAAAATTTAATAACAATAATGGTCATTCTATTAATTAAAATTAATAAGTTAGAACTTCCATTTAATAAGTGAATTTGAAAGTTCAAACTTCTGCCTAATAATCTATTTAAAGGTTCAGTTGCATACTCCGATAACCGATAGAGTGTAACTTCAAGAACTGATTTTCTCTAAAATATATATATATATTCAAGAACTGATTTAGTTGATTAGTACATTTATTCATCATGTTATTAGTTAGAATTTAAATTTTAGAACCACACTATAAATGGGATATTTTTCTTTTTTCTTTTCTGTATCCTATTTAATTTAAGTTTGGATACTCTATACATTAATTAAAGGAAAAAATGTATACAAAATCACGATATCAATTTATTGAGTTATATATATATATATATATATATATATATATATATATATATATATATATATATATATATATATATATATATATATATTAAAGAGGAGAATAAACTACAATAACATAGTAAGCTCTATAATATGAGATAGTTTTTTACTTTAAAATTTTTTATCAAATTTATGATAATTATTTGTGATTTTGAAAATTTAAATATGAAACCCGTCATTTCTCATCTCTGATTGACATTGATTTTTTTTTTTACACTAAATAGAGCTCCGATTTGCATGTGAATATGTAATACATTGCACCTTGAGATAATAATAATACTAATAATAAATTAAAGACCAAAAATAATATTTGTTATGTCTCATAAAAATAAATATACTTTGACTTTTACATATATTAAAAAATATATAATTAAATCAATAAATTCATATTTTATTAATATATTCTTCACTAATATTAATTACTTTAGCTATAATTTAATAAAAATAAAGAAAAATGAATATATTATTATGAGAAAGGTAGAGTAATATTAATATGATTATGAAGTGGAAACATAGAATTGGTTCCTTTAATTCTGAGGGCATAATTACAGCCGGCAAAGAATAAGTTGTTTGACTTAGGATGGCTTTAAAACAAGAAAAAAAGGAAATTATCATTTGCAGAATATGTGCCCCTTTTTATTTCATTTGGACACGGCAAAAATCCTTCTTGTTGATGAAGAATATAATATACTACTATATCCATTTTTTTACTATTTCAGAAGAAAAAAAAAAAAAAAGCCTATACACTTGTATAACTTGTATTCATAACTAAAATAAATCATAAATGAATTACACAATTATACTTTTTTTATTGAGTAAAATTCAGTGTAATTATAAAAATTAATAGCAGATTTATCTTTTAATATATTTTTTTAATTTATATTTTTAAATGTATTCCAATATACAAAAATTATATTATTATTTGTTAAATTTAATATTTTTTTTTATAATTTTGAATATTAATATAAAGAAAATATATGAATATCAATTTTATTATATATGAGTGAGATGAAAAAATAATAATTAAAAATATATTATATTATATTGATTTAATATAAATTTTAATTATAATTTATAAAAACACAATGACATGAAAAATAAATTGATAAACTAGCTTTATATAAATTTTATTTTTTAATTTCATAATTTAAAATTCAAGTAATTTATTGTTAATTATACAAATATTTTATTTATTGTAGTATTATATGGGATTGTTGACAAATGAAAGATAATGACTGAGAAAATGGTGATAAGAATCTGACCTAGTCATGGATTAACTCGGCTTGTACACAGCAAGTGGTGTGATTATGTTTTTGAGTGGATAGGAAGTCTGGGACCTTCCTATTCCATTCAACACTATCAATTTCAGTTCTATATATCCACCAAATGTATATTTTGTTACATGTACATGTCAATGTTCAATCACTACAGTACCCACATATTATTTCCACTCATATATAGAATATTCATATCATATATATTATCATTATTTTAGCTAAAGTATGAGGTAAAGGCAGCCCACTAATGGCCTTAATCTTTTGTCCCTACCTGAATTTCAAAATAAAATACTATTAGTTTTTTTATGATTAGATACTATTATAAAGTAATTTATTTTCACGCATCATATTAAATCTTTTATATGGTTCAATTAAAAGTATGTTATTCACACTAATGATTGAATATATATGTTATTTTCTTTTAAATATTTTCAATAACCAAAAATAAGAAAAAAAAATTTAGCAACACTATTTTCAAACTATGTTAAAAATATATCTCACATTAATTCAATACAAACATACTAATTAATTAATATATAAATGAATTCTCAAATCTTAACAAGTTAGTTTTTAATGTTGGTTATCTTAAATTTATATTAAAAACTTAATATGGTATCAGAAACTAATCGATTTTTACACTGCCTTTTGTTGTAATATAATTTGGACTGGGATTTCAATTTCATTTCAATTACCTGTAGTGGGTTTCTTTAATTGTTTTTTTGCTCAATGATGGACTTTCAAATTTGTTTGTTCACCTGTATTGGATTTCAATTATTTTTCATCTTGTGATAGACTTTTAAATTTATTTTTTCATCTGTGTTGGGTTTTCAATTGTATCAACTTAATCAATATCATAAATTTATAAGTATCAATTTTATTTAATAAAAAATCATCTTTATCTGGTTGCCACTTAAGGATACTATTAATAATATATCCCAAATTAATTACATACAAATATATTAAGTGACTAATATAGAAATAAATTCTTCAATATTAACAAGTTAGCTTTTAAATTTTATTTTTTAAAATTTATATTAAAAACTTAATAAACAATCTAGCTAACTCACCTTTAGCTTAATTCGATAAAACAAAAATTAATATTACTGTTAGTTGGTCATAAGCATTTGTCAAATTAACATCAAGTTGCTTGTGTTAGTAGCTAAGCAATGCCCACATCATGTCTTTTAATGCTTTTGGTATACGTAACTTTCTTTTGGATTTAATTTTTAGAAAAAGGATTAAATATTTTCCCTTATCCTTTTTTTTTTATTTTTTTATAATAACACATAAATTATATTAATTTTTATAAATATATATTATTAATAAATCTAATTTACGTGTCATTAAAAAAAAAAATACTATAAAAAAAGATAAAAAAAATATTTATCACTCTTCTAATTTTTATTTATTTATATAGATATATATACCAGAATAACTGTCATGTTCATAATACAAGAGGGACCCAATAATTTTGGATTACTCTCAAATTGAGTTTTGTTGAAGGAAGCTCTAAAAATGGGTTGTTTCTTTTTCTGTGCGTCAAAGCAGCCACAACCATTATTAGATATCAATACTTATTTTAATAGATCTAATAATTAATGTTAAGTGTTTATAATTAAGTAGCTAGGAAATGACTTAAAGAACATTACTAAAAAAGTTGAAAATATTAATTTTAATCTTAATTATTATATGATTTAAGGTTTGATTTCAAATGATAATTGCTAATTAATGTATATTTATCAAGTGTAGAAATATATCCTTAAATTTTGTCTAAAAAAAAATTTAATTTTGATTAATGCGTAAATTTAATTAAATTATCAGGGATAGTACCTGAAATTGAATTAAAAAAAATAGTTACATATAATTTGGCTATGATATTTTCTAAAAATAAGTGTGAAAATAACACTTATCAACCTCCCATTTATTCACACCTCATGTTTAAAATAAAAAAAAAAAAAAAAGATTTAACTTAATGTGGAAGGAAAACTTTGCCCTTTTATTTCATAATTCAATTACTTTGTTATGAGATATATATTTGCAAGGCCATTTATTTTTAACAAAATATGAGAAATAAATATAATATAATAAATAATAAATTAATTTATAATATTATTTAATTAATCATCAGGTTATAGTAAATAATATCCAAAATAATAAGACAAATAGGAAATATTATTATTATTTTGTAAAAAGTCTCATGTAATTATAGACTATTAAATAATCACTAAACTTAAAAAAAAAAAAAAAAAAAAAAGTTAAATTTCTAGGTGTTGATTTAATAATAAATTTTACATTTTTAAATCTTATTATGATTAGATTTCATAATTTTCAAGTTGAAATTAAATGTTGAATCATCTGATGTAAAGTTACAATTCAAATAGAGACAAACTATATGTGGATGTTTATCACCAGCCACTTGGTTTGTATTGTGTGGAAGAAAATAATATAAAAATACAAACAACAAATGTATGCTAAAGAACAAAGAAAGGCAAGGTTTCAATCAAAATCCTATTCCTAAAAATTAATTTCTTCTTTTGAGAAATTCCTAAAAATTAATTTTAAGAAGCCTTCCTGCTAGAAAATAAATTTTGAGTAATAAATATGGAGTCATTTGATTGATTCTATTTTCATTAAAAGGTGAGAGCAAGATGTGTGAGAAAATAAATCTTACTATTTATTAATATGGTAGTTGTTAATTTTCATCGATATGGTGAGAACTATTAAAAGAGCTGATTATAATTTATAGCTGATTATAATTTATCTCCAATAATTTATTATTATCTTTATTGATCAGGGTTATTATGAATGTTCAATTATAAGTAAAAATTTTTATTATTTAAAATTTTTTTAATTGATTGAGAAAATAAGTTTAATTTAGCATGTGAAAATTAACCTGTGATATTACCTTCTTATTAAAAAAAAAAAAATCTATCTTGTAACTTATAATATTAAATTTTAGTTAGTATGAAAAGAAATTGAATTTTGGAGCTATTATGTGTATAAATAATTAATTTGTGGCTAGAAAGGCTAATGAACAAGGTTAATTTGTAGAAATGAGAATATTAACTTCAAAAGCTAGCTATTTAAGTTGGATAACTTAATTATATATAAACTCATTCAATATTTTATATTTAATCAATATGAGATCTATCTTTACATCAAATTTTTTTTCTTTGGTTATTTTTCATTTTTAACATAATTTAACTAAGACTTTAATTTTTAATTTGCTTAAACAACTTATATTATTGGTAATGTATTCCAATAGATAAAGGGTGAAAAAAATATTATAAACCCATTTGACATGTCCTTAATAGAAATGCAGCAGCAAAATGGTCAAATTGAAACAAAATTATTAGAGATTCATAAGCTATATGGCTATGGAGTTAGCATTATCCCAACTTTGAGCCATAACTTGTATCCAAAAATGGATGCATTTACTTCAAATTCAAAGTTGCATTATCAAAGAATCATGATTTTATTTTAAAGGTCCTACCATGAAATTATCTTAAGGGTGTCAGAAAGATAAATTCTTAATCAATTATTCATTCTTGATTATTATAGCATCATTTTAACTTGTTATTAAAGTGGGCAAGATATTTAGTTGAATTGTAGACTTATCATAGATGTAATTATTAGGCTTTCTGTGGGGGTTTTGATAATGAGTACCCTTATCATGGTAGTTGTCTTTAGTGTAATTATATCCTTGCCCCCCCCCTTTTGAGTGAGCTTTAATTATAAAAAGTTGGAACTTAATAAGATCATATACCTAATTAAAAGTTATAATTCAAATTAGGATTTGATCAAAGAAGGCAAAATTTTCCAAATCATTAGATAAATGTAATTAGGCATTTCAAGTGGTTCAACATGTGTTTTTTATTTATAATAACTAGGGATAATTTTCAACCTTGAATTTAAAATCAATAAATAAAATCTATTTCAAATTCACTACTAAAAATATTAGAATTAGCAATATTAATTTAATATTATTTAATACATGCGATTAAAATTAATAATTAACAGTATTTACGATAATAAGTTGATAGTGTTATTAAATATCAAAATATATTAACAGTGTATTAATGATATATAGTTACAAACACTACTACTGCAAATAATTGTTTTAGTGAACCAATTAACCCTTAAAAATTTTGAATAATTATCCAAAATACAAGAAAATAATTTAAATACTTATTTAAAAATTTTTGGATGCACAAAAAGAACAAAAGATCACCAAGTCACCAACTAGACATGAAAAATCATACTCAGTAGTATCATTGTGAATGTTAGCTTTTGCAGTTCCCACTATTGAACTGTAAAGAAAGAGAATGGTCTCTAAAGCAAAGGGTGACCCATATTCAATTATTCTTCTCTGTGAAGGGAAAAGAAGAGGCAGACGATATATATATATATATATATATATATAGAATCAGCAATAAGAAAAGAGTACAAACATGGGGACTGACTTTGATTTGCTTTTCTATCAGTCCAAACAAAATACACTGAAGCCAAAGAAACTTTCAACTCACTGATAATGGATTTGAAGGCTTGAATTTCCCATGGCCATTCTTTTTGGTAACCATAATGCAGAGTACGTAGTCCATGTTGGAATTTAAAGGTAAATTTTTTTTTTTATCAAAAAATACTTTCATATAATAAGATATTACAATATTAAAATACAAATTACCTGATAAATTACAATTTGTACTAATATTAAGAAATAAATCTAAATAATTTTTGCTATTTGCGATATTCGAATACAAGATCTCTTTGTGCTAAAATCTCAAGCCTTCGCTGATTTGGGTTGCTCATCATTGGCTAATTTAAAGGTAAATTAAAAGAAACTTTTTCTGAGATTAAAATTCAATCATTTAGAGGTCTTTTTAGACATGTATGGGACCATATGAGAAAGAAAAAAGAAGAACATGGGAGGTCCATTTATTCTATTTATTTATTTAGATTATATTCCTCTGTCAAGTCCTAATTAAAAACAGTTAACCAATTTATATATATATATATATATATACCCATTTCATTGTGGGACTGTGACATAATCTTTGAAGTGATGGAAGCATTGAAAAAGAGGTAATGTACTAGTAAGGGTGCCCTTCAAGAGGGCCCTTCAGGCTTGAATATGAAAAAGGCTTAGACATTTTAAGGGCAGTGTCCCACCCTTTTTTTTTAAGGGAACAATTCTGAGCTGTCTAGGCACATCGCATGCTACTATTC
Source organism: Reutealis trisperma (assembly GCA_947687605.1). Classification (NCBI taxonomy): domain Eukaryota; kingdom Viridiplantae; phylum Streptophyta; class Magnoliopsida; order Malpighiales; family Euphorbiaceae; genus Reutealis; species Reutealis trisperma. Next base: position 2,365,586 of record CANTUT010000112.1, read on the forward strand.
TAAATGTTTATTTTATTGAGAGAGAGAGGGATGAACTATTGGTAAAAGAATTTTCTGCAAGTTGCTTTTCTGTTATGTCTCCGTGTGAAATTTTGAGAGGGAACAGAACAAACTGGATTGGGAAATCATTACAGGTTTTGAAAATTAATAATATCTAATTTATTAAAACTTTTGATTCAGATGCTAGAATGGATTAAGGAAATTATAGTCATTTGATTGACATCACTATCATTAGCTTAGAATCTTGTCGTTTGATCAATATGACATGTCGTTTGCTACACACAAAGTGTCATTTTTTCCAAACGACAAATGAAAAAGACTCGTCGTTAAACCGACAACCTACAAATAATAATACACATCAAGCAAATTTTGTCAAATTGAGATTGAAATTACAAGTGAAAATGAATTAATACATATCTCGAAAATTGTAGAGGGGCTGAAGGAATTTCTTAGCATCAGGTTGGTTTAACTCCACTGATTCCCACCATTCTTCTGGATGTATAGTGATTCTCTTAAGAGATGGGAGGGGAAAAGAGAAGGGCATATTCTTTAGCTTTAAACAGTCAACTGCACAAATTTCTTGAAGAGAATCACAAACCAGTACCCCATTACAGATGTTCTTTAGTTCTGGCAATTCTATGAATCTCAAAAGCCTTAACTTTGGAAGACCGAATTCAGTTTTGTTAACAATAGAATGACACCTTTCTTCGCCGCTGATAATCCTTTCATGTTCTTCTTCTGTTATTATCTCTTCCATTTCATCACAAGATCTAACTTCAATCACTTCTAGGTTCTTGAGATTTTGGAGCAACCAATGAGGAAACAGCTTCTTCATACTTGAACAATATCTTACAATCAGTGTTTTAAGAAGGGAAAATGTGCTATTAGATGGCAGATGCGGTGGTGTAACTACGTCGCTGCTAAACAGGGCATGCAAGTTCTTTAAAGAGTAAAGCTCTAGAATCTCCAGGCTTTTAAGCATATCAGGGGAGATATTGAGCGAAGAAAGCAAGAACTCTATCGCATCACATTTTCTAATTAAAAGGGACTTCAGTCTAGGTGCATTTTCTGGCGGACAAATATCTTGTAAGCTTCTCACATCACAACAATCTGCAATTGTTAGTTCTTGAATGTCCTTTGGGAGCAAAACAGAATCTCCTCTTTTGATGCTACAGTTATACAGCCGAACTTCTTTACTAGACTCTACATTAAATCTTTTGAAATGAAAGAAATCCATGACTGCTTCATCCATAAGATTTCTTATTTGTCCAATTTTCAGATTATACTTGCTCAGCTGCAGTCTTTCTGTGTTCCAATCCATCAGCTTATCACGCTCCTCCACAGAGTGCATAAATATGTGAAATTCAAAGAGATCATAGAAATTACACTCCAAAGTTTCCAACTTCATTAAGCATGCTACTTCTTCTCCCCTGACTTTCCCAACTTTGAGGCATTGCAGACGGGAGAGCTTAGGTAACATCCCAGCTGTAAACTCTAGTCTTGTGCCACATAGATTAAGATACTTGAGATTGGACAACAATTCCATGCCTGGAGGTGCTTCTTCAAGTCCAGTATAACTAAGATCCAACTTCTTCAACATCGTAAGCTTTGCCAAAGACGGTATATGGCTTAGCATTGAACAATTTTTGAGCAACAGTGCAGTGAGGCCAACCAAATTAGAGACAGAACTAGGTAATTTCTGTATACTTGTATGAGAAAGATCAAGAACCTTCAGTGCCTGTAACTGTGAGAAAAATGAATCTGCAATTGATTCCAACTTATCATTTTTGCATAATAATAATGTTGAAAGATTTGGACACCTTGGCGAGAGGCCATAAGGAACTTCCTTAATGCAATTTCCTATAAATGATGCTCTAATTAGATCTTCTCTCCAGTTTGCCTCATCTGGCAATTCTTTTAATTGCTTACCAGCTTTAATCAAGGCTTTTGGACTGATTTCCATTATTTGCAGAGCCATGTCCCTAATCAAGTCATGCATCTTGACATATCTATAATTTCTTCCAACTGTAAAACCTTCCAGTAAACAGACATTTTCGAGTTTATTAAGCATGGCATTGCCCTTATCAAATGTTGCCTGCCCACTCTCCATTCCATCTATTATTCCCTCAACAATCAAATACCCTATCAAATCCTCTCTACTGATGTTAAAATCTTCTGGAAATAATGCACAATATAAGAAACAATGTTGCAAAGCTGAATCACTCAAGTGACTATAGCTAAATTTCAATATATGGAATAACTCCTCCATGTCACCTCGACTAATCTTAGATTCTCTCAGTTCCTCCAATGCATTTCTCCACTCACATACATCATCCACTTCCCTCATGCTTGCTGCCATCGTAATAATTGCAAGTGGCAGGCCAGCACATTGTTTTGCAATAGATTTTGCAATCAGGATAATTTCTAAAGGAAGGACTACACTGTTCCCCAATTTCTCCTTGAACAAGGTCCAAGCTTCTTCCTCAGGAAGAGGCTCCACTTTTAATTTCTCTTGGCAACCCATTTTTCGACAAACCTCTAATGATCTAGTCGTAAGAATCAACTTGCATCCATTCACTGCAACAGGTAAGCCCACCTTTTCCAATGGGAAAGGACTCCATATATCATCTAAAATGAGAACATATTTCTGTTTTATAATCAATGCCTTGGACAGTCTTGCAGCTCTTTTCTTCTCATCTTCCTCTTCAGAAAGATCTAAATGAATGGTTTTGGCAATAAGATTCTGCAATTTATAAATGCCAATATCTTGTGATACAGTAATCCACCACACGTGACGAAAAGTGTTTGGTCTTTCTAAAAGCTGATTATGGACATATGTAGCCAATGCCGTTTTGCCCACTCCCCCCAGACCATAAATGCCAATGCTTGAAAATTCATCCTTCATTATATATGTCGAAATCTTATCCACATTTGCTTGAAATGCTAGTCCCACTAATTCTGTTGTTAGCAGTGCATCTTCTCTAATCTCAGGCACATCAAGTACAAGCCCTCCTTGAAATCTACTTTTCTCAATAAGCTCCACTACTTCGCCGGTCATTTTCTCCACCTTTTTTCCCCACAGTAAGCTTAATCTACATTCTCCCATTTCTTTTTCTAATCTCTGGACTTTATTGTTTACCCTTTCTACATCTCTTAACCAATTTTCAACTTCATTCTTCCGTTTCTTATGTGACAATGACTCTGCATCTTTTAACTCTATGCTTATATCAGCTTCCAAGCCTCTCAGTTCTTGCAACTTTCTCTTGAGAGTTTGCTTCTTTTCCCCAGAGTTCCAATGATATTCCACTATTTCTTTCAGCTTTTGCAACTGCTCCATACCTGATATCAAAATTACATGAAATTGTAAAACATTTTAAGCTTCTGAGTTTTGACTGCTAAAAGCAATAAAAGAGAAAACTAATTGAAAGATGTTGTACGTTCTTTGAGATTACCTAAGTATTTCAAATGCCACAACAAAAAAAATTAAGAAATGAATAACATGATATCCTTCAGTAAAATTGAATATGGACGTAAGTAACAACAATAGGTATCATTCGCGTGTGAGTATATTCCAAAAAGCTTTTGCAATGGGTGGTTTTCAATTTTATTCTACTAAAGAATTCACACAATAATAACTTGCTGGAGTCGAGGCAATTAAGAAATACTTGAAGGGTCTGGAGCATTAATCAATATTTGTAGTGAGTTCAAGATGCAAACATGGACCATTGACACTCATACGCAAGTCTAAATATACATATAATTCATCCAACTGTTGTGAATTAACTATTATCAGTTTAATATTACAAACATTTGCCACTGCAGGCAATAGTCCAATGGTCAATACTTGCCTTGTAGGAAAGAAAGGTCACACCATCCTTGAAGTGGCTATCCTGTTGCTACCTTTCTATCCTAGCAGAAGATTTAGCTGTGCATCCAAATTCCATATTAGCAGATGCGAGGGAGGAAAACACACATATAGACAGAGAACAGAATAACAAGGAAGAAAAACACATTTGAAACCAATAATAGTAAACATATAATATGCATACAGGCGGTACGACAATTAGAAAGGATTATGCACAAATCATTTGAGATGGTGCAATAAAATAGTAGCTGTAAGAAAAGGCATCACTTTTAGAAATTGTTCAGAATAGAAATGAGTTGCTCCACCGATTATTTTTTTGTCTTTATTCCTACTTTCCTAATTCCTATCATAGATTTCTTAACAAGGGGTTTGCATCAATGTCATAAAAAGTTAATCACCTTATACTCATTCCAAAATTATTTATTTAACCATAATCAAGGTATATAAACATAAAGATTAAATAAAGAACTCAAATTCCGATTTTTCTATTTTCTTAGAATAATTTTTCTGGGAAACAAACATTGTTTTCCATAACTAGACAACACCTTAAAGCTTACACCTTTTCTTTTTTTCATTTGATAAGCAAGAAGAATAAATGATCAATTATACAGGAAATCCTCAACAGAGGATGAAAAACTCTTTTGAGGCAAGAAGACAAATACCTGGAAAATTACTCCCCGAGCCTCTCCCCAGTGTGACTATGATCACCACCCTCCCATCAAAAGTCAGCTTTCAAGTTAAACTTGCAATAATCAAATGATGATTCTTCTTGTTAGCAATTACAATGGATGAGTAAAGGAACCCATTTGAAATAGTCGATGGGTGCAATGGCCATTAATAAATCAGGGAATTTATTAAGATAATTATAGTATTTAATTAGCACAAAAATCAATAGTCAAGAGTTCCTACTGGCCACTGGGCACATGGCCTATTAGTCAACCTCCAGCTTTGACTGTTTAGCAGTGCCTGAATTCCTCTGTCCTTTTAAACAGTCTGTGTTGCAGAAGTTCGAGGGTCTTTTACCTATATACGCAAAAAATACGCAAAAAATATAAAATATTTCCATATATGAATTGGAAAGAAAAATATTCTCTGTGTATGCTGTTTTATGTCAGGTGAAGAGGTGAAAAAAATGGCAGCAAAAAATCGCCAGTCATACTGGCGAAATTTTGGCACCACAATTATCGCCAGTATAACTGGCGATAATTGTTGCAACAGCTGCTGGGCCTATAGGCAATATTTTTAAAATGTCATCTCCTACCCCTGCAAAGAATAGCTAGGCACAAAAAATTTTAAAAAACCAATGTCGCCAGTTTAACTGGCGATATCATATAATTTTACACAATATCGCCAGTTTAACTGGCGATATTGTTAAATCTAATTACCCAATTAAATAACAATATCGCCAGTTTGACTAGCGATATTGTTAAACATCAATTCACAATATCGCCAGTTAAACTGGCGATATCATTAAAATTTAATTCGCCCCCACTGCCCACACTACGCCCAACAGCTGCATTTAAAATAAGTTAATATCGCCAGTTAGAGTGGCGATGAGGTCTATAGTCCTTTATCGCTACTTTTACTGGCGATTTTGACTTCCATTATGTCAACCTGTCCATAATAAGTATATATTAGAAAATATTTTTCAGCGCAAACTATATAGAAAAATATTTTTAAGAATTCACATAAATAAGTAAAAAACCCGAAGTTCGAAGCCGATACCATCGTTTACTTTTCCTGCATTTCCCACGCCACTACCATCCATAATCTAATCTCAATTATTCATAAGTAATGATGAAAATATATTTTAGTATATCTTATTATCATTAATATGAATATTCAAATTTCATTAGTGTTAATTCTTTCAAATAATCTAACACAACTTTATTACTAACTAACAACTTTATTGCTAATTATTGAGCAAAATTTTGATTTTATTTATGAAGAGCAAAATTGAGACTCATTTTTAGGTTTTTTTTTTTACATCGAAAATATTAAAAAGGAATAACAAAATGTTAAATTTTGAATATTAATTTTCTCTACAAAGTTAATTATTATTTAATTTATAAGATTTGATTAAATTTATGAATCATAACTTTTAGCATAATTTCCCTTTTTTTTTTTATTTTATTATCTTATGAGATTTCAATGTCTATTTTTTAAAATAGTCTCATCTTATCATTAGCCTAATACATCAGTTAGCATAATTTACTGTTAATAAAAAAAAAAAGGTAAATTACTATTTAATTATTGAGGTTTGATCTAATTAATTATTTAGTCTATAATTTTGTGAAATTGACTATTTAATTCATAAAATTTCATTATGTTAATAAAATTAGTCATTCCATCCAAAATTGATCTAATCTACCGTTAAAATAAAAATAAAATGGTGAAAATGGCCTTACTTAAACTATAATTTAGTTTTTGAAATTTGACTTAATTAATTATTTAGTTCATGCATTTTTGCTATTTCTCCTTAATTTAATAGTAAATTGAATATATTTTAGATAGAATGACTAATTTTATTAACGAAATACAATATTAGGGATTAAATAGTTAGTTTTTGTCACGATCCAAATTTAGAGATCGTGACCGGCGTGTAGTTAGACTGAAGTCTAGTCACACAAGCCTGACTATACTATAAAAAGGATATAACACTATATGGTTTTAATTCAAAGTATGAGTTTGACTCGTAAACTTATTAAATCTCACAATTATAAATTACATAACCAACTTAAATGACAATTTAAAGGAAAACAAATTAATAAGTAATGACATATTTAGAAATTTGAATACTTATAAATAGCTTAAAACTACTCACGAACAGTATAAATAAGTGAATAAAAAAATAATAAGTCCAAAGTCCTAATAGCTAGGAAATCATCTAGAACAGAACGACAAATGGATGCTTTTAGGCCTGGCACGACTTCAAGAATGAAAGATGAGCTAAACATTGCCAACTATCAAGGGTCTGCAAAATAAATATCTGAAGAGAAATGAACATATACCATTTTGCTCAGTGAAAATACATATGGCAGGGAATTTCCTAACAATTTATTTTCATCAAGTTAAATAATTTTGTCATCAAGTACAAATCAAACAATTCACATGACAATAAGATCAATCACAAATATTGCACAATAAATAATTTCTTACACTTAACAAGATCTTAAATAATATGTTTGCATTATAACTCATATAATTCATTCGATAATAGCATAAAGTTCATTGGTTATTGTAGCAATTACACTAGCTCAACTATTATTGAAGAAATTTGTAAACACAACATACAATGGGAAAAACCTTGCAGGACTTGTCATTTAACATATAAGGCATTGAACTCAAGTACCATTAACAATGGGGTACTGCAAACAGGCCCGGCATGCACATATAACATATAAGGCAGTTTTACCCGAATCATATAGTAACCAAATATATCCCCAATGTACCATGGGAAGCCCAAGTCATGGTCTTATTCCAATACAATAAATATTATTTTAATACAATAACAATTCACATCGATAAACCATATATAAGTTATTTCATACAACTACATCACATATAAATGCATGCATTCTTTTATTCCCCGACTTCTAATACAAGCAATATAAACATCAATCATATTACCAAATAATTATTTAGTGCTAGTTACCAATTTAACATACGTGTCCTCACCTGAAACAGATTAATCAAGCGATAATACTAAATTTATTAGTTCTACTGATTAGCCAATTCTCCACCTGAACACACACATATTTTACAATGATTACCTTTAACTTTTGATGTAAATATGAATCAAATGCATCTAATTATCATAGGTTTCATGAAATGCAAGTGTTATGCAATACCATAATCTCAAGTATTTTTCCTCTAGTTTCGATAATGGACAACAGTAAATTTATTTGCTCTAAACCTCTCATAAGTATTCTAAATAAATCCAAATTTTAAATACAACAAGCCAATCCATATTTAAATCTATCCACCAGAAAATCATTTACTTTGGACTTAATTAGGGACTCAAGAAAAGTACCCCAAGTACTACTGTCGAAAACCGACTGAACATCGATAGCAAAAAAATAAAAATTTTACGAACCTATATAAACATTCTCCAAAATTTATGAAATTTTAACAGGATGTCCTCAACATACCAATTTAAATTTCATTAAATTTTCACACCAATTGGACATCATTTGGATCTCCATATAATTGTTTTTCTAAACTGACCTATGTAAATTTTCTTACTAAACAGTCATCATATTATTCTTAATTTTGTTCGATCTGACCGTTGGATCATCTCCAAATTAAATATGATAAAAATAACATCTAATTGAAAATAATATCAAAATTTTACCGTTAAATTTTATCCCAATAATTTATTATCAAATTTCGAAATCACTAGTTATCTAATATATATATAGCTAACCCAATTTCAATTCATGAACCAACTTTAACATGTTCTCCTACAATCTCCAATTAAATAAAAAATCAAACATACAAATTAATTTTAATAAAATAGATAGAAACAATAGCTTACCTCAAATAATTAAAATTTTAGAAGAAAACTTGCAAAACACCCTTTATAAATTTCAAAAATCCTATTTATTTATTTTTTTCTTCTAGTCACCCACAATGCACTTTTGTGTTTCTCAAGCACCCAGTCGCTATCGTTCTTTTTTTTTTTTTTCTTATTCTTCTTGCTTTCTTTGTCGGTTGAAAATATCATATCTCTAAAGTTATTGATACTTATATAAAGTTTCACTAATTCTAAATCTCTACTAACCCTACACAACACCACACACATGTGCACACACAGTAACACATATTAATATATATATGATTATGTATTGAATATACAAATAAATAAACTTAATATACAAATATATATATATATATATATATATATATATATATATATATATATATATATATATATATATATATATATATATATATATATATATATATATTAAAGAACATATATATTTATAATTAAAATAAACTCTATTATACATATAAAACTGAGAATTGATCCGTAAGCTAGTGTGGATGACCCGAATTAGTTTTTATCGCCCATGGCCCCTCTAGGTAAGTATGAAAATAGGTTGCATATGTCTATATTTTTTATAAATATTACATGGATGGATAGATCAAAATAGCCAATATATTCCTCTATTCAACTTTGAATAAATGACTACACTTGATATTTTTGAGGATAGTCAAATTCAAGCCAGTATTTTTGACTGTATAGGCTCTTTTCTCATCCAACCTATAAAATTAATCAAGCAGGTCATGAGTCCCTACAAGCCTAAGAAAAATAAGGGAAGCCCCTTTTTTGGGCTGCCGGGCATCTTTAAGGTCTTAATTTTTTCCTTTTCCGTGCGGTTGTTTTTTATCAAACCAGACATCTATCTACATTATACCAAGACCTTCAAGACAAATAGGCAGTGAAAGTTTTCAATTCAACCTTCTCCTTCTCAAACGAATTTTCAATAGAATTAACTAATACCATTTAAAATTGGTTCTCAAAATTTGTGGTATTTATGTGTTTATAATTATATATTATTTGTTATTTAATTTCTTTTTATTTATTCTATTTTTAATTAATAATTTTAATCATAATTATATGCTTTTCATCTATTAAGCAATTTTATTAGTCTAATTTAAAAAAAAATTCTCTTATTTATTGATTAGATTTATACAAAAAGTGTATGATAGTATAACTATCACAATTGTACTGATTCTACTTCACATCTCACAAATTTGTATATTTAATTTTCTTATTTTTTGAAATTAGCTGGGTTTTGATTTTGTTTAGATAAAAGTATATAGTATCAATTTTAGAATTTAGAAATAATATAAAATTAGAAATACTAATCTTTTATTAAAAAATGAACAAATCATAGCAAATAATATCATAAAATTTAATATTCTTTTAGTACCAACAACAAATAATATATATATATATATCATTATAAAATTTAGTATTCTTTTAGTATACAATTCACATCTAAAAACAATTTAAGTATAGTATTTATTATTGTTTATACAAGATATGAATTTTGAATAAAATAAAAAATCATAGCAAACAGTATATATTAAACAAAAAATAGTATACTTATAGTAAATAATTAGTATATGATACTGTTTAATATTTAAATATATTTTTGAAGAAAAAAATAAATGTTAAAATGAGATAATTTTTCAAAAGGAAAATCATAAAATATTTACTGAACTAACTCGAAATCATTATAAATTCTATTAAACTAATGATTCATTACAAAATAAAGCTAAGAGGTTAAAAATGAAAAAAAAAAAAAAAAAAAAAGCTTAAAAAAGCAAATGAAAAGGTGTAAATATGAAAAAAAATTTGAGAGACTCCAAATATTAAAAATATAAAAAAATGACATATGACGTAATTTTCTTTTTTTTTTCTTCTTCTATTTTCATTTGAAAGATTGTGAGTCATAATTTACACAATTTAACATTCTCATAAAAATATGATACCTCAGTTGAATAGAATTAGAAATTAAAAATAAGAAGAATTTAAATAAAAGACTGTAATTTTTTAACACATGTAATTCATTTGAAATATTTTAATTATATGTATATTATATTTTTTTAATATATAAATAATAAATATATAATATGAATTTTTGATTTATATCTCTCTATTTTCTCAATTATAAGACTGAATCAAATTTAAAAACATAAATATAGTATTGGCAGGACAATGTGGGGGCACCTCAGCACCAAAGAATGGGCAATGAAGCCAACATTTTGATCATCACAATTCTCAATTACGTCAGTTTTGTCGAAATCCCAAGTGGGAATGCACAAAAAATGTGAACACATCCAACCAAAGCTGTGTGGCTTCTGTTTCAATTTTTTTTTTTCATATTTTATTTTTATGCAAACTTCCAAAAGTATATTACATGTTTCTCCAAGTAGGGATGTACATACATTTTCCTTCTAGTCCGTGAACATTCTATCAACTATATGTCTTACCTCCTTTAATTTTATTTTTAGTTTAATTTGAGGTCTATCAGTTAATTCTGCTAAACATTTTTAAATCAATTTAAAGAAGTAAAATTATGAAATTCATTTCATTTTTTTAAATAATAAAAATTTAAAATTAAAAAAAAAAAGATCTAGATTTATCAAATAAAAAAAATTACATCAATAGTCAAATTTGCCGCAAAATAATCAAAGATCGATTAGGATTCAGTACCATTCATTAAAAAAAAATCAGAAAAAATCTCAAATTAGATCAATCAACAGATAAAGTCTTAAATTGAACCAAAAATAGAGCTAAAGTGGCTAACTGAACAATAATAATAAAAAAAAATTTTGAACAACATTAAATTTTTAAGTAAAGTTTAGATTCAAATTGGATATTTTTTCACTTGTATATGTTAAAATTGAAATTATTATTTTGAAAAAATATCATTTAAAAGTTATTGAAAAACATAATATTAGAATATTATTTATTTGTTTTAAAAATTTTCATTATTAAAATATTTGAAATTTATTTTATAAATCTAATTTATAAATTTTGAATTAATATTTTTAATAAAAATATATATAATTTTTTAAAACTAGTTCCAACAATTAATATATAATGGATTCGATTTCCACTTTCCAAGCCACGAGGCAAATAGTAAGCTTGCTGTTCACATGGAATTTTGGAGAAACAAGTCAGACCTACTGCTCCATTTTGAGTTATATCCCTTTGAACTTTACAATGGATCTAAATAAGATGGAAATTCTTAATTTTTATCCTCAGCAAGCTCACACTGCCTGTATCAATTTTTTAGCAATTTATTGTTAATTAATTATTATTATTATTTTTTTTTGATAATCTTTAGAGAGCAGACAAATAAGTTATACTCGCTCCGTTCTATTTTGTTTGGAATATTTTTTTTAGATGTCTCAAAAAATGTCTTATTTTTATTTTTAATATTTTTTTTATCTTTTATACCTATTTCGTTTTTGGATATTAATTTAATTTTTCTCCATAAAATTTATAAGAAAATGTGAGGATTATATTTAAAAAAGGGTATAAAAGAAAAAATTATACTATTTAATACATTTTTAAACTTTATAAAAAAATATATATATCCAAAACAAAATAAAACGGAAGGAGTATATAGTTATTTGGTCTGTGACCTTCCCAGAACTTTATTGCAGTAGGCTAATTTATTAAAACAGAGTCCAAACATAAGTAAAATAATAATAATAATAATAAAAAGAAAAAATAAAAGTATGCTTGACCAATATAAAATAATAATAATAATAATAATAATAATAAATCAATTAAGTATGATTTATTTGGTATTTTTATTTTTATTTTAAAAGTGCGAAAAGCGGAAATTCTCGAGAAATTATAAAGATAAAGATAAAATTATAATAGAGTTTGAAATTTAAATTGAAATTTAATGGTAGCCAAATTTATTTATTAAAAAAAAACTGTCAGCACCAAGAAAAAACAGATTTAATCCTTATAATCACAGTTTCACAGCCAATTTTGGCTTGCTTAGTTGGTTTTGGACAAGTGTTTCCATAGTGAAACTGGCCCTGTAAAGGATAACTTTTAGCCTGAAAGTTGGGGCCAAATTGCCTCTAAATAGAATTTTTATTCTTCGCATTATTTTTTGATTCTTTTACTTTGGTTCCTTTATAGCTCTATATATAGGTGTCCAATCCCCTTTGTAAGAGAAGATAAACACAGATCAATATTCAATTTTTATATTGGGTATGTCATGAAATTTTCATTTGTTCTGTTTTTTTTATTAGCCATCATTACCCTCCAAGTTTCTTGCAAAATTGCCTATTTTTTCTTGCTGAAAATTTGATACTTTCTTTAAAATACCCAAGGAATAAAAAAAAAAAAAAAAAAAAAAAAAAGGCATTCAAGAATTGGTTTCTTGGAAATCCTCTGTTTTCTAGTCCTTTCTTGTTTCTTGAATAATTTCCTTTCTAGGTACCTTACTCAGTCACATTCTCTATATAAGCCCATTATTGAATAACTCTCCATCTTTGCATAATGTTTTGTTTCTTTTGTTTTTAATTGCCCATCATCACCCCTCAAGTTTCTTGCAATACTTTCTTTAAAATACTCCCAAAAGAATTTATTCAAGACTTGGTTTCTTGCAAATCCTCTGTTTTCTTGAAGTCCATTCTTGTTTCTTGCTCTCAATCTATGCTCATTCTTGTTTCGTATAGAGTAATATAGCCTTGTGACTAGAAAAGAAGAGAGAATGGGTGAGAAATGGAGGTTTGCAGTCCATGTGATAAATGGGAGATGGTTTTCAGTTTTTGCCTCTTTCTTAATCATGGCTGGAGCTGGAGCAACCTATCTTTTTGGAACCTACTCAAAAGATATAAAAGAAACTCTTGGGTATGACCAATCAACACTAAATCTTATAAGTTTTTTCAAGGATCTTGGTGCTAATATTGGGGTTTTTTCTGGGCTAATCGCTGAAGTAACACCAACATGGTTTGTGCTTCTAATGGGTTCTGCCTTGAATTTTGTTGGGTATTTCATGATTTGGTTAGTTGTGACTAGCAAGATAGCCAAACCCAAAATTTGGCAAATGTGTCTTTATATTTGCATAGGAGCTAATTCTCAAAATTTTGCCAATACAGGAGCTCTCGTTACTTGTGTTTTGAATTTCCCTGAAAGTAGAGGTGTTATGTTGGGTTTATTAAAAGGTTTTGTTGGGTTAAGTGGAGCTATAATGACCCAACTTTACTTAGCCATTTATGGAAATGATTATAAATCTTTAGTTCTTCTAATTGCTTGGCTCCCAGCTGCTCTTTCTGTGATTTTTGTGTTTACAATTAGGAAAATGAAGGCTGAGAGACAACCCAATGAGCTAGAAGTGTTTTACCATTTCCTTTATGTCTCAATTGGGCTAGCTTTGTTTCTTATGGTCATGAACATACTTGAAAAACAAGTAAATTTCTCTGAAGGAGCTTATGCTACAATTGCTTCTGTAGTTTGTATTTTGCTTTTTGTACCTCTTTTAATTGCAATTAAAGAAGAATGGGTTCAATGGAAATTCAAGAAACAGGAAGCAATTAAGCCTCCTAGTGAAGTGAGTATACAAAAAATATTATCATCAGAAGAGAAAGATGAATCAATAATGGAACAGAAAGATTTGAAAGAGGATAAAAAAAACAAGATTTCAAGATCTTGTTTCTTGACAGCATGTGACAAGCCAGAAAGAGGTGAAGACTATACAATTTTACAAGCACTTTTTAGTATTGACATGCTAATTCTATTTGCTGCTACATTTTGTGGGCTTGGGTCTAGTTTAACAGCAGTAGATAATTTAGGTCAAATTGGTGAATCACTTGGATACCCAACTAAAACAATCAAATCTTTTGTTTCCTTAGTAAGTATTTGGAATTATTTTGGAAGGGTATTTGCTGGTTTTGTTTCTGAATCCTTAATAGTCAAATATAAAACCCCTAGACCATTAATGATGACCTTTGTTCTCCTTCTATCCTGTATAGGTCACCTTATCATTGCCTTCCCTTTCTCTAATTCAGTCTATGTAGCCTCAGTGATTTTGGGATTTTCATTTGGTGCACAATTGCCTCTGTTATTTGCCATAATTTCTGAGCTTTTTGGGCTAAAGTATTACTCTACATTGTTCAATTGTGGACAATTGGCAAGTCCACTTGGGTCATATATACTAAATGTGAAGGTCACTGGAACTTTATATGATAATGAAGCATTGAAACAGCTAAAATTGAAGGGTTTGAATAGGTCTTCAGTGAAGGAATTGGTTTGTATTGGTGTTGAATGTTATAGAAAACCATTTATCATTTTGTCTTGTGCAACTTTGTTTGGTGCTCTTATTTCACTTGTTTTAGTGGTGAGAACAAGAAAATTTTATAGTGGTGATATATACAAGAAATTCAGGGAGAGAGTTGATGAAGAAAGCTAAAACTAATATTAGGGATAGAAATATTAGAAGAGCAGCAATTGTGGGTTATTTTTTATGATATTTCATTGCCAAATTATGCTTTATTTGGTGTAATCTGATTATTATGCTGTTGAAAGATAAATAAAAGCATAATTTGATTACTACTTCCATGTACATTTTCTTTTCTTCTTCCATCAGTCAAAATTGATTATCACCTAATCTTAGTATTAATATCTTTTTTAAATAAAATTTCTAATGTACTAAAAAAATAATAATAATAGGCCAATGCCATAAGAAAATACGATAATTCTTGCGTCAAATTTTAAGAGCGTGGAATATAAAATTTCTCAAATTTAAATATTCTAAATCATGTTGTCGCTAATTTAATAAAAAATTGTTAAATTCAGTCTATTTGAGAATAATTTTGAATTTTTAATTTTGAATAGTGAGTTTTATTTTCAAATTTAACTCGTCCAAATAACATGAAATCCAATTTCTTAATAGGCTGAATCTGGCAAATATTATTACATAGGTATATTATTTAGCTTGCTTGATTGATAAAAAAAAAATTATTATTTTGGACTTAATTTGATAAAAACTTTTATGTTACCGGAAAGTAAAAATCTAAACCCAATTTAGACCTGCCTTAGCCATTGAAGAGGTGTATACGATCAAACACATATTGCCATTTTTAATTTTGTAAACAGTATCTCCCCTGAACCGGTTTCTTATGGACATAAACCGGTCTGGTTCGATTAAACCATCTCCAATTAATCACTCAAAAACCCTTGTTGAAAAACCGCGCGCAATTTCGCGCTTCTCTCTCAAATCAAAGGGGCTCAAAATTGCAGTGAGAGAGAGCGAGAGATGACGATGAACATGGACGATCCTCTTGATTTCGAATCTGAAGACCCACTTCTTAGTTCCCCTGTTATTAATCAGAAAAGGTTTTTTTTTTTTTCTTTTTTTCCCTTCAACTGGAAATTTACCCTTTTCTCTTTTCAGTGTAGCTTATTTTTTTTTCTATCATTTAGTGATTGTTTATTCAAATTTCTCATATGGGTTTCAGGGATTTTTATATTTTTGTTAATCCTTGTCCAAAAATCTTATCTGGGTGGTTAGGGTTTTGTTTTTCGATTTTTTTTTTCCACTCATATGGTTTTCGTTGCTAATTTTCCTCAAATTTTCATTTAGGGTTGGATAAAAACCATTTTTTGAAGATTAAAATTTTTAAGTTGATTGAGAAACCCATTTAGTAAAATATACCCTTCTTCATTTCTTTTTCCCATCAAATTTTAGGACTTAATTGGGATTTTTGGAATCCATTTGACAGAACATGATGACCTTTTTCCCTTTGGTAAATGAAGGTTTAAGTGAATTTAGTTGCTTGACTTAATTTTGAGTTTTGTTTTTCAGTTAGAATATCTTGGTACTCTTTTTTTGTTGGGTCCTTTGTCATAATATGTTGTGTATATAATTTGAACCAGGAAGAAAGTTATTGGCTTGGATGATCTTTTGACTGATTACTATAAGGAGAAAAACAAAGTGATCGAGAGGGAGTCTAAACGAGCAAAGGCTGCCAAGAAGAATTACAATTCTGATGAAGATGACAATGGCAAAGAAGCTTTACTATCAAGAAAAATTCGTGAATGCCATAATCAGGCATTATAAGCTTCCTTCTCCTAGTTCTTTTTTTTTCGGCCATTTATCATTCCATTTTGTAACTGAATTTGTAATATATTTGGTGTAGATGAGAGAAATGGGTGGTGATGAAGAGATCTCCACATGGGGGGTACAGGTTTTTGGAACTCAGGTCGTTTTCTGGTGACTGAATATGAACTTATGGATGTAGTAGTTTTATTGTTTGGAGTATTTCGGTGGGATTTATTTCTGGGACTAATTGACTGTAATTTGTCATTATTTTTTTTTTGGCTTTTCCATGTGAATTGCAGAAAACCTCACCGCCTATTTCTTTTCCAGAGCTTAAGAGTTGCTCATTTTTGCAGTCTTTCATGAGCAATAAACTCAACACTTTGGTTGAACTCACCACAGAGAAAGGTTGTTATTTTATTTTGCTTTGGTCTGCTGGCCTTCTCATTTGTCATTTAGCTAGTCACACTGGTGTTTTAAAGTGTTCCTATCCTTCGGCATCTTTTTGCACCAGAAATGCTCCTTTTCACATTCTTCATTTCTTCTACTATGAATTTGCAGTTTTCTGTCAATGAGTTCTGTATTATGTATTTATCAGTTCGAAGCAGTTGTTTGAATAGATATTGTATCTACCAACCACTTTGATATGTTCTTCCAGGGCACACTTTTCTGGAAGGATTATTGGTAAATGGTTGGCTCTCAAAGTTGGTTTCTACACATGGTGATGTGGAAAAATCAATTGCCAAATGGACTTTTAATTTGAGTGAGTATATCCATTAGGTCTAGCTTGTCCATTTGGTTGTTATTTGATGTTTTCTATGTTCTCATCCTATAGTTTTGTAGTTTTATATTCATCAAAGGAAGAGTTAAGGATGTCTGCATATAACTTCTGGTGCAGCATTCTTGCACTTGAGAATAAGGTGAACTTTTATAGTTATAGGATTGAACACAGTTCATTTATGATACGTTTTCCAAATTTAACTATGATGTTTTCCTTTTTGGCTGGGATATCATGAATTACCATGGTTTCTGTCATCGTGCTTGATCAGGCGGAGAAGCTGCCTATTAGAATTGAATGGTTCCCTAGCTACCCTGATCTTAAAACAGCTCTGGAAACGTATGGATTTCTGTTCAATTTTTCATTACATTCAAAATTAGTAAACACTGGTATGTACTCTTTCCTCTTTGATATTTTCCTGTATCATAAATAAAGTACAAAATGCATATGTAGGGTGACATACACGTGATGGTAAAACAGGGTTTTTGTCTTGCTTGTAAAAAGAAGGATTTAGAAGGATAATGCCTCTGACAGAGATGCTCTTTCCAAAGTTTAATTGCGTTGGTTTGTGGAAGTCTGCCTATCTATTATATTTTGGGGCGAGGCATTTGCTTTCTATTTCTTGATTGCTTCTTAATTTTATATATATTTTTTTCTTTTCTTTCTGTGCCATTTCAGTTTCCAAATTTCAGTTTCAAATAGCTGTGAACTGGACTAAGTATCACTGATTTTTATGTGAACAAGTCATGTTGATAAACTCATGTTATTTAATATCACACATGCTCTAAATGGGGTGAATATGGTTGTGTATAATGTTGTGAATTTGCATGTCAGAACAGAACAGTGTAATTTTGCTGCCTGAAATGATATCTGCTGCGCTTGTCTTTTAATGGCAACAAACATTGCTAAATTACAGAAACAGAGGACTTGTTAATTATTTAATGGTACAATAACCTGTTGGAATTAAAGGAACTCAATTCTTTGCTGGGACTGTGAACCAAGTGTTGTAATTTAAAATGTACGACAAAGACACATTTATGATTGTTATTTTTTTCTCTATCAAACACCATGTAGATTATCAATATTTCTCCCCCACATCAAAGTTTGGGCATTGAAAATTGTGCTAAATCTAGGCTTCTTTTGCCTGGTGCTTCTTATTGAAGCAGATTACAGGAGGTCATTGAGAGAAACAATAGGTTTTTCCTTCCATACTTGCTTATGTTTAATTTGTAGTGTTCTTTAAGTTATTTGGTTTTCTATGTTGGTGTAGTGTGGTAAACATCTCCTTAAATGCTTTGTATTTAGGTGCTAGATGTAATGCCCAATAAAAATTTAAAAATAAAACAGAGAAGAAAATTTGCAAGCTAAGGTGGCCAACCTGTTTCTTAATTTGCTAGCAAGTTTTCTTCTTCTTATTTTTTTTTTCATTGGGCACTATGATATATATCTTTAGCTGGTATATCTATATTACAATTCTATGCGAAATTGAAGTACATTGTAAGTACTTATTTTACATTATCCACAGTTTGCAACAAATATATTCTCAAGGTCTTCCTCAAGTGGTCTACTTCTCACTACATCTATCTATTTTTACCTTTCAGATTCTAGTGATAGAGGACCACCTAAAAATTTTACAGGCTGGATTAAATTCACTACTGCTTGCTGTCTTGTAAGGTATATGACAGGTTTGAATATACATTAATCACAAATTTGCTTCCAATGTAAGGATTGGCAGGTTCACTTATGAGCTGAAGTCTGCTAATGCTACTTCTTAGCTTAATAATTTCGTCTTTAAGGTAAATGTAATTCATTTTTCTTTGCAGGAGTAAACAGCCTATTTTTTCAGCTTCGGAAGCTGAAGAGTTGGTTAAATATATTATTTGTCTATACTTAGACCGCCAGCTTCAAGGTTTGCTGGTGCTTTTGTGTGAATGTATGCGAGCAGCTATCAACTACTTCACTAATGAGGAATGGAGTACCAGCTGTGAAAGAATAGCAAAAGAGCTTGCTTGCAGGTAGTTGCTGTTATTTTTTTTTTCAATTTTGGACTCCCTGATTCCTTGTCTGTGTCAGTTTTTAATATGCTTTCATTGGGATTACTCCTCATCATATTTGTGAGTAGATACATTGATTTGCTCATCATTACATTATGTGGTTTTGCTTCAATTTGGTTTATGTCATAGCAGTTCACTGAATAAATAGACGTGCTTATATTGCAAGCAGCAGGGTGCATGCTCATTCTTTGCTTGCATCTTTTTGCTTTCCTAGTAGATTTGCTGGGTAGCAGTGCATATATATGACTGCAATTCTGTTCTGGCACCATCTCTCTGTGTGTTATTATTTCTTTTCCTTTTGTCAATCAATTTATAATTTTATGTTTTTTAAAAGGAAGAAATTATTCCATGATATCTGCATGCTGCTTAGTCTCTTACATGCAATTAATTAAATTGTACCACATTCATTTTTTTTAACATGGCTTTCAATCAATCCAATTGTTGAAATTGATTAGTAAATTTGACATGCTTAAGCATTAATGGAAGGTGATATTCCATAAATCGCCTTTGGCCAATTGCACTCTTACCACATCCTTTCTCTTATTTTTGGTATTATTGATTGTTTGTAGAGTCCCCAAGGATTTGAACTGCTTGCGTACAGTGGAATGTATTTCAGGAGTTGGTACTCATTGTAATGACCTTCGAAGTGCAGTTTCTTATCAGATTCTGCATGTTTGTTTTGATAACAAGGTAGGTTGTGTTTTTCTATTCGCTTTTTTTCTGTTAGCACACATGTTTAGAGCAAATTGAGCAGTTATTAATACTCATCTTTCTTTTTGTTCTGTGACTTCTCACATAATTTCCAAGTTTCTGCTCTATGTATCCAACCTTAGTTTACTTGTTATTATTTGACTTGCTTATCACTCATTATGTTATTAATTGCATTCAATAGTTTTCTTGATTATATGCGTCATTAGTTGGAAATACTGGGTGCCTTGATTGTCTGATTATCATGTATTTAGCAGCATTCTATGTTGTAGTCTGCAAATAATATTGTGAACTTAATTAGACATACCTGTTTTTCATTTGTAACTACACCTATCTTGGGCCAAATTAAACCCAATCTTATAGTTTCATTTTTTTTCATTCTCAGGCTGCTAATGAAAAAGAGATCCTGAATTTGATCATGTCAATTAATGTGAAAGACAAAAATATTGATTTTTTCAAGATATACATTCACCTGGTTTTGACAGAGAATTGGCTTTTGGCCAATCCCATGCTGGAATATGAGCCAGAAATCTATAAAATGTGGGGTAAACATCTACGAACTTGTTCTTGCCAAATTTCCAGCACAGATTCAAGACCTTATGCATCAAAGGTATGCAGTGAATGTTGTTATTATCTATGCACTTGGAGTGATTTTCTGTAACAAAGTACTTTTTACATTTCAGGTTCGCACTAAAGCTTCTTATCTTCTACATAGCTCCATCAAGAAATAATTATGTCAAGGTATGTAGTCTGAACCACCCAAGAAAATGAAGTGCGTTCTCATCATCACATGTATTCAATTTTAGATTGGCATTTGTACATATGTGATGAACATCTCTCTGGAAGTTTTAGAAGGGAAGTAGGGACTGGATCCTGGATTGTAGGGGAAACAAAATGGCTGCTAATGAGTGAATCCTACATCCAACAGCAAGTGAAGTTCTCAAAAATTTGTCAAGGAAACCCTGTGATTGTCTGTCTGTGCTTGGGCTATATTTGTTTGAGTGCACAAAAATGGCCAAGGATGGCTGTACTTTCAAGAGGTCTAGTTGGCAGTAATGATATTTTTGAAACCCCAATTTCTGCTAGTATTGTGGCATACTGAAAAAATTTATGGTATTTTGGATGGTGAAGAACTTTTCATGATAGGAGGCTCAATATGTAGTCTCTCTTCTATTCCCACCATCCCAGCTACCTCAAAGAAAAAGGTACCAATACCCAATGCATTTGCTATTAGTTATGAACTCATAATCTCATTTGAGGTTTGCACCATTTTCTCTGCTATGTAAAATAATACTGAGGTGTACAAGCATTTTGAGTTTGATTTCACAGCTTTTAATATTTACAGGGAAATTGTGTAAATGAAGTTGAAGCTGCAAAACAAGAGATGGTGGAAGTTTGTAAAACGCAACCTTCATTTTAGCTGTATATATCCTGCCATTTCTGAAGGTAGGTTCTTAGAAAATGAAAGCAATTGTTTAGAGGTTCAGTGGAGGACACTGTTATAAGTAAGGGCAACCTACCTTCCTTTCCACACCCAAGTTACTCTATTTTGGTTTTCCTGCTTGAGATGTGGCATTGAAGGGCTAAGAGCAAAGTTTCTGCTTATATTTTGGGAGGTCCACTAATTAATGAATTTAGTGTCCTGAACAATGCTGAGTACTAATACTGGTTGTATTCATGTTTTTTTTGTTAAGGTAACTTTTGCTGCCAATGTGTAGTCCTTTTATATGCATATTCAGGGCTATGACTGAATATGATGATTGATTGCTTTAGGGGATGTATTCTATACTCACCTATAAAATTTTTAGCATAAAGGATATATTAATGTTATATTAGTGTATGTGTCAATTGAAATAAATAGGGGATACACTTGAGGTTTAGTTCAAATGACGAGTATTTGTTCTTTGGAATGAGAGGTTTTGGATTCGAGTTATTTCTTTTGCAGTAAATGAGATTTTGCTTTTACGGCAAGTATTAAGAGATGATTACCTTTTGTTGTGTAACCCACTGTCTAATTAATCCTACATGAATAAAAATAATAATAATAATAAATAGGGAATAACTGTAACTATTTAAAGGTTCAACTTAATTCATAAGGGAGTTTGCTTTATATATATATATATATATACATGCGCGTGCACACAAGCAATTAGAGTTTGATTTTTTGAGCTAGCATTTAAGAAGTAAATCTTGAATGTATAAATTAAGTATGAGGTATGCACTTTTAAACTCATTCAAAAAGAATTTGCTTATTTGGTTTAGCAGTGACGATCAGCAGTTAGAGAGTTATAACACCTAATCTAAATGAGCAATTTGTAACACACACAAGCTTGTTTGTTATAAAAATATTCTTAATCGTATCATAAGGAAAAACAATGAAAAAGGAAATATAAGAATTAAAGTTTGAAAAAATAAAATGAGCAAACAAAATCACCAAGAAAATGATATCCCTACACATTATTAAAAATGGAATATATGTTAAAAAGATACCATAAGATTGGATCCAAAGTAAATTCCCCCAAAAAAAAAAAAAAAAAAAAAAAAAAATATATATATATATATATAAAGGAAAAGGGAAAAGGTTTGGAGCGAGGTTTGGAAATTCAAAATCAGGTTCGGAAGCATCTTTGAACCACAGCTTCGGAAAGCCGTTGAGAGCTCCAAACCTCTACTCCTTGTCCTCTTTGCCTTTGCTTTCTTTCTTTCGCCCTTTTTCTTTTTTTTTATATTTTATACTTCTTCGCTGATTCCTCTTCTCTCTTTCTCATTTTCTTGGAATCAAATCTTCATTTTCACATTCAAATTTAACATTTTTTTTAAATAGGAACCCTTTTGATTTTGGGTTTTAAAAAAGGGTTTCTGGGTAACCTTAAATTTTGTAGAATTACACATTCTTGGAGTGTTTCTTCTTCAACAATTGTACTGGTTTTTCATTTCTTGTGCTCGAAAAGATTACCCATTTGAGGTTTCAAATACATAATCATGAAAGGTGAAAGAATGGCGAGAAGATCTTCATTTGGAAGCATAGTAAGGAAAAGACTATCTGACATTACCAATTCTCAGTCACAACCCAAATTGGCATCTCTTGAAGAAAAGCAGCCCTCAATTCCTAATTCTATGGAATATTTGATTACTCAGCTTCTTAAGGTACTAATGATTTTTCATGGGAGTTCTTAATTTTTGCTTTGGACTTCATCTCTGTAACTTTGAATTTCTTGTCCCTGTCATGTAATCAGGAAAAAGCTACACTTACGAAGCTAATTGAGGAGAGAGAGTATCCTTTGATTGCTCAATTCTTGTTCTTTATCTAAATTTTTTCTAGTGCACATCTTGGATGGATTTGGATTTTCTTGATTCTTGATTGAATAGTAAGATAATAGCATTGAGTGATAACCAACTGAGGAATCTGCGAAATCATTACCAGAAACTGCAGTTGCAGAATTGGAATCTTGCTCAATCAAACAGCCAGATGTTAGCAGTCAGTTTCTACTTATGAGTTAATATTTAAAGCTAATTTCTTTTCAAGAATTTTATTTTTCAGTGATATTGATTGGATTTCTGTTGATTTCACAGGAGATTAATATAGGAAGAGAAAAGGTAAATCTGTCCCAAATTCCAATTGTTTTCTTGATATATAATTTAGTAATCTTTTATATTTTTGGCATTCTATCATTATTTTGTGCTTAAATTAAGAAGTTGGCATTGTTGTTTCAGCTGAAAACACTACAGCATGAACTTGTATGCAAGGATGCCTTACTTAAAGCCAAAAATTTGAATCTTGAGGTTCGTATCAGTGTCCATTCTTTGCTTATTACTCAGAATTGTTAAATATGAGTTCAGGCAGAAGACAACAAAATGTTTGAGTAATGTGTGCAACTATCTAAGAGATTTACTTGTTAAAATGGATCTGGAGTAATTATATTACTTAAAGCAGAATGCTCTTAACAATGATATTACAATTTCAATTTCTGATTGAATGGAAATTTATTGTAACTTCATGTTGATATTAAAATGTTTCATTTAGAAAATATGTTTTGAAGTTGAACATTCAAGTCACCGAAATGTGATTGTGATTTGAAGTTGATTGTAATCAATTAGCCTTTTTATGCAGGGAAAAGCAGATATCAATGGTCAAAACACTGGCTCCCAGGTGAGTTGCTAGTTACATCATGAATATTATAACCAATAAAAGTTATGTACTTCTCTATCACTTAACTGATCACCATACTTTGCTGGCTCAAGGAAAGGGAGAAGAATACAGCAGAAGAATTACAAAAGGCTAATAAAGATATCAAACCTAGCAATCGCATCAAAAGGCGTACAGCAAGAAGCCAATGTAATTATTTTGGCCTAAAATGACTGATCTGAATGTATTTCTTTGCTTCATGGAAATGCTTGCTGATATATATAAGAAATTTCCAAATTACTTGCAGCCATGGGCCCTTCTACTATGTCTAGACAAGGTGTAGAAAAGGAGAAGCTTGAAAATAAAAGGTGAGAGTCAACACATCCACTCTTTTCATGCCTGGCAAGTTCTAAATGCATAGTTCTGTCTTGTACCTGTTAAAGCACACGCACCATTTACCAGCCAAGGGCTGATATCTTGCTATGCATTGATGGAAAACTAGGCAAGTACCAATACCTTATTTTTGGGAATGTGTACATGTCATATGGTGTCAAACACTTTGATAAGACACAACATAGGCGTATGACATATTCTAATGTTTATAAGAATAGACATGTCAGTGTGTCTATGTTATGTTGTAAATGTATGTGTCTTGTGACTAAATTTAGCCTTATGGATGGAAAAATTTATTCACGGATACAATTGTTATGATTGAAAGACCTACACAATGCAGGTTCATTGTGTGTAGTTTCTTGGCTTACTAAGGTCTGCTTTTTGCAGCATTCCTGTCTGCACATACTCATACAAGATTAGCTATTATTGTGTTTTAAAGAAATATTTGTTAAAATGTGAAATTTCATTTATGCAGGCGTTGTTTGAGAAGGCAATCTGCTAGTTTCAAATCCCAGGAAAGGGAGCCAGTGGAGAACTTGTTTGAGATTGAAGATGTTAAATTTGCAGTAACTCAGCAGCCGCTTGACATTAAAATGCAAGAAGATGGTCTAACTCTGCCTGGCTCATTTGTTATAAAAGAAGAAAAATGTGACACAAGAAATGAAGGTCAAATAGGACAAAGATCTTCACTAGGAAGACCAATACGCAGAGCAGCTGAGAAGGTGCAATCCTACAAAGAAATTCCACTTAATATCAAAATGCGAAGAAAAGATTGAGCAGAACCAACCGCATATAAATGAACTTTGAGAAGAATTAGAGTTTTTAGATTTGTTATTGTAATCTATAACTATCGTTTTTTTATTATCCTACGTATTTAACAGAATCGTGAGTGTTGTGTTATTGTAAGTTAACAATGGTCGTAATGTGAAAGGGCTTTCTATGATCCTGGATTGATTTTTTTTTTTTTTCCTTTTATCAATAAACAATAACTTCTCTATGAACAAAATGCATTTCTGTTCTTGAAAAGGTAAAATAATGCAAAAATAGACTCTTTGCAAAAATTACAATGTAAATGAACAAAAAAAGTTATATTGACTAAAATATCTTATCACTCATTGATTTGGATATATGAGTGATACAAACCATGAGCGATCTGCCTTGAAACCCAATATTTTTACGTTTGGATGTGATCACTCTGCAAAGCTAAATCAAGTTTGAAACAAGGAAAACTTCAATTCAGTAATGAACATGTGTAAAAAAAAAAAAATCTTAATATGTTGTGGAAGAACAAATTAATTAACTTCGAATGTTCGGCTTTATTCTAGGTAAGAACCAAAATTGAGAATAATTTCACAAGCAAAAACTAATAATTTTCGAATGAACAACCAACTTCTCTATTGAATGTTTATGTAAGTATTTATACTAACTTAGGCTATAAATTCTAAAATCTACTTGTTGGAAAAGGAAAACATATTCTTAAACTAGCGAATAAGCTAAATTCGGATTGAGTTTTAACCTAATACAAAACAAGTCTAGAACTCAATAACTACATGTCCAAACATAATTTAATTGAACATCGACTTATAACATATCAAAAGGAGCCTAATACTAATTAAACTTAAATAAATTTAGGATTTTAAATATAAACTTGGGCGGGATTAAATAAACAACCCAGACAACTCCTAATTCATCAAATATAAACTTAAATATCAAAATTAACCCACATTCTTATCAAATGGAATTTGAATCCACCATTTGGATGAACGCCTATTCTAATTGATCTTAAAAGTTTGAAACAACCTTGAATCATCTTCAAACATCCATTTGAACACCTTGAAATAATTTAGCATGAACCGAATCCACTTTGAAAGCTTGAATCTCCAAGCTTTGCCTTTTTCAACCCCTTTTATGCAATTCTTCAAAGTTGGAAGAGATTTCTTGAATTATTTTCCATGCATTTTTGTGTCCTTGCAATGCAACTTGATTCTTTATGCATTTGGTGTAGGTAAAATTTTTTTACATATTATAGAAAATTCATACTTACACTAAGTGTATACACTAATCCGGTGAGATAAAAACTCATTGAGCAAAAAAGAGTATCAGTATCTTTTCACTGTGCTAGAAAATGAGCAAATGAGTCGCTGACTAAAATATCTCTTTACTCATTAATTTGGATATATGAGAAAAGGTTGTGCACTTGGTGTAGGAAATATTTTATTATTCATTGATTTGTATGCATGAGATAAGATTATGCATTTGGCGTGCGCAAAAATTTTTCATATACTATGAAAAATTCATGTTTACTGATGAGATAAGAATATCATATATTATGAAAAATTCATGTCTACTGATGAGATAAGAATATACGAAGAAAAAAAATATCGGTGTCTTTTTACTGGACTAAAAAATGAACTAAAGTTATATTGATTAAAATATCTCATCACTCATTAATTTGGATGTATGAGATAAGGCTACACACTTAGTTAAGGCAAAAATTTTCTACATAT
Source organism: Reutealis trisperma (assembly GCA_947687605.1). NCBI lineage: Eukaryota > Viridiplantae > Streptophyta > Magnoliopsida > Malpighiales > Euphorbiaceae > Reutealis > Reutealis trisperma. Next base: position 2,392,604 of record CANTUT010000112.1, read on the forward strand.
TATAGAAAATTCATACCTATACTAAATATATAGGTCAATCTAATGAGATAAAAATACATGGAGAACGTCCATATTTGGGGAGCACTTTATGCACCGGTGAGCCATAGCAATTGAATGTTACAAAATGATAAAAAGTTTATTATATGTCTACATTAATTCATTCACTTCTTGTAATTATATTTTTAAAATCTTTTTTTCCGTCAAAAAATTTTAAAATATTAATAATAAATATTATATTATTTGTTCACTTATTTTCATGTTTTTAAAGCCATCGAAAATTAAAATGATGAAGAGCTCCATTAGCCACAGTTAAAACAGCCGAAAAGGAAAAAAAAAAAAAAGTATATTGACTCCACAAAATGGAAACAAACAAGAAGCCCAAGCAAAGAGTGGTACATGGAGTTATGGACCAAGAAATGATAGGCATCTTCAAATGTATCTTCTTGTTTCTTTTTTCTTTGCTTCATTTTGAAAAAGAAAGAAAAAGAAAAAGAGAGACATCTTTTCTAGGCTATAAGAATAGGGTATTCTTTTTCTCTTATCTGTAATCAAAATAATATTCTTCATTTTTATATATAAAAAAGAATTACTCTTTATAACTCTTTTTTGAGAAAAAAAAAAAAAACTTGGTTCAAGAAATTGAATAAATTAGTAGATTATATAGTGTGATTTCTAAAGTCATTAAAAAAATTGTTATTTTCAAAAAAAAATTATTATCAAAATTTCTTTTTAAACTAATATTTATACAGATGAATTTTATATATCGTAAAATAAAATAAAATACGGCAGATATAGAGGAATTTTGGTTTCTTTGATAGAACTATACATATAATTACATGTTTGAATTTTAATTTTAATGTTGAAACTTTTCTTGGAGATATACTTAAATGTATGGATGATGTATGTTTAGACAATGATATGTGAGGAAAATTAACAAGTTACAAAGAATCAATCAAATTTCAAAGGTTATAATATTTCAAAAAACAGCATGAATGTCTCATCATTTAGTGGGATATAACCAAATTGATAAGCTTGCCAGTGAAGAGTGAAGACCCAAAGTCTCTTTTGGTCTCCATAACCATAACACCAAAATTCTTCAAATAACTAACTAAAATTATTAGTATCATTTTACCTATCAAATTCCTCACTGTAAACAAACCGTGTGGGCCCTTATTATTATTATTATTATTATAGTGTAAATGAAGTTAATGAGATTCTATAAAATTTTATTTATAGTATTTTGTTTTAGTTAGATTAGTAATGACAACAATTAGTATAAATTAGAAGTATTTTTCTCCTTTGATTTATTACAAGAATAACATAATCTAAAATTTTGAGTTCTCCATAATATATATATATATATATTTTAATGATGAACCAATTCAATTAAATTTGACTTGTGTGGCATTGAATTATTAATAAAAACTGATTATACTTAAATCAAATCTTACAAAATTTTATAGAATTTATTAAAAAAAATTAAAGTAGTAAAACTATAACTTTGATTTAACTAAAATTAGTTAACTTTGTAAACACACTTAATACTAAATAAAATAATTAGAATATTAAATATAAGACGTTATTTATAACAAATGAAAAATATTTTATATCTATTTGATCCAAATATGACCCAAAATAAAGAGTAAGACATAAAAAATATTTTATCAACTTATAGTATGATCAACCATATCTTGAATATATATAGTTAGAACTTTCAATATGAAAGTATGTACTCGGTGGTCCAAAAAAATTAGACTTTTTTTTTTTTTTTTTTCGTCTGTCTCAAATTAGAAGTCACTTTTCTTTTGCAAAAAGTAATTAATTTATTAATTTATTAATATATCCTTATTTAATATATTTCACTATTAACTGCACCTAATTTTTTTATAAATAAACCATGATTTAATTTTATTAAACTATTAACTAAAACATGAAAAGGGTTGAATTTTTGGCACATTAATTAATAATAAAATCTTAATTCTATCATAATAATGAAACTTTATTGATTTTAAAACTTAACATTAAATAAAAATTATAATTTTTCTAAATGAACTATTTTTCTTAATTTTTGCAAAAATATAGGTGGGCATATCTTTTTTGAATGGAATGAGTAAATAAGTTAAAAAAAAAAAAAGAGTGAAAACAAATTTGATAAAATAATGAATCAATAATAATAGAGTAAATTATTATTTGATCCTAATAATTGACTTAATTAATGAAGCATTTCTTCTTATTTAAGAAATTGTCTAAATAGTTCATGATTTTTGTTTTTGTCAAATATTTTAGTCATTCCGTTTAATTTATATACTTTTTTCTATTAAATTCATGTGAAATGACTAAAATTTCTTTATATATATATATATATATTAAAAATAAGAAAAATTATAATTGAAAATTTTTATCATTAAATTTTAGTTATTTAATAAGAAAATTTTAGTCTTTGAATTGAATTAAAATAAAAAAAAATTAGCATTTAGTCATTTAAATAAATTTAATAGAAAAAATATAAAAATTGAATGGAAGGACTAAAAAGTTTGATGGAAACAAAAAATAGAGAGTATTTAATTAATTTTAAAAAAAAGAAATCATTTTATTAATTAGATCAAATCTTAAAAATGAAATTATAATTAATTTATCGGTAATAATAAAGAAGCCATGAGATATTTTCAATACATATTACATTATATATTATTTTTCAACAAAATAATTATATAAATATAATTATATTGTATATTCATATGTTAATAGTGTATTAATATTGTGTTTTATATATGGGATTAATTAATTTTAAATAAGGCAACGATATTTAGTTTAAACGATTAAATTTTTTTTAAACTTTTGAGACTAGAAATTTTTAAGTTTGAATTTTATAAAATATAAAGAATTATTTAAATTTTATTTTGTATCTAATATGATTGTTAGATTTATCTCTTAATGTGCATTGATATAATAATTGATATCAAAATTATGTATAATATCTTTTGTAAAAGTAAAGATGTAAAAATCCAAAAAAAAAAAAAAAAAAAGTGAAAAAAAGAAAACGGAAATTTGTGTCACACTCAAGAGCTTTCAAATGCATCTCACAAATCCCAATAAAACAAACAAAAAATCCTTTTCATCACTAAAAGAGAAATGAGATTGGGCCACGTGGAAAGGGCCAACTAACATTAACTACTAATCAACTCCCCTCACATGCTTAGATTACAAAATGACAAAATGGGCCGTCGTTTTATCAGACTTCGAGACCCAAAACCGCGTTAAATGATCACGGTACTATTTTTTTTTTATTATTATTAAAACCTTTTATTTAATTTAATTAAAAAATTAAAACACTATTATTAAATTTAAAATTTTACAGGTTACACTATACTAAGCACACTAAGCTTTTTTTTTTTTTTTTTTATTTCCTAAAAATAAATTATATAATTAACAATAAACAAAATATAAAATTATACAAATTATAAATCATATTCTTAAATACTATTTGAAAAATAATGATTTTCATAAATAGAAAGATGATTATATTAACAGAATAATTGAATCAGTATAATAACAGTAAGCACACTATATTTAATAATTTTATTATATTACATTTCAATTTATATGTCTTCAAATGAGTTTGATCGCACATCTCTAAATATCTCATTTACAAAGTCATTAAAATCTTCGTCAATAATATGATATATAACAGTAATAATTTAAAATTAAAGAATAAATATTTTTGCAAAAGAAGAACAAATAACTTTATTGAAGAAAAAAAAAACATATTTATATTTATTAAAACAAATAAAAATTAAGAAAAATGAACACGAGGAAAACTAACATAATTAATAATTGATTAACTTTGTAGAGGGAATATAATTAATTATTTAATTAATATAAATAACTTATACTTAAAGAAATAAAACTTGTTTTGAAGGGACCTTTATTTTATTTAATTACCTTTTTTTTTTTTTTAGGGTGTGTGTGTAGTTAGTAGCAACCGATTGGCACTTGGGATTCCAAAAGATCAACAAGAAAATGATATGATTTGAGATATGAAATTGACGACCCACCTAAAGACTTAAAAAAAGAGAAGAGCCCTAATTTTATTTAAACATTTTATTTTATTTTATTTTTTCCCTCTAATTTCTTTCTATTCATAAATTGGACCCCACACGGTTAAAACTAAAGTTGGCATCCATGATTTTTTTTTTCCTTCTAGGTCCCTATCCGACAGGTATTTAGCCGTTGGGACCCTACTTCTTTTTTGTATACATTTTTAGTATACTTTGGTTAAAAATCAATTAGTATTTGCTAACATCATATTGATTTTGCTTACGTATACATTATCACCAACTGTCTGAATTTAAAAAATATTAAATGTTTTTTAAAAAAACTTAGAGTCTATTTATTCATACTTTTTTTTATAAATTTAGGTTTACCATTCCATTTACAAATATATTTAATGATAACTTATTTAAGAGTATTATTGTAATTTGAAATTGATGACATATTTATATTTTATAATTCTGTTCGTAAATTTTAAAATAAGTTAAGTATTATTTTTTTTATAAATTAGATTATGATTGAATTTAAAATTGAGAATTTAAAATTTTAGAGATGATTTCAATATCATTAAATTATTACAATAATTATAACTAAATATGTATAATTCTTTTAGGATCAAAAATTAAATTATTACAATTGTTGAGACTCAATGTGGATGCAGCACTAGACTTTGATGCTCATAAGGCAATGGTCGAAGCTGTAATAAGGAATCACTTGGGTGAGGTTATTTTTGCCCCGCATGTACCATTGAATGGCTTTGCTAGTGTGGAATGTATGAAAGCGGTAGCCTTGCGTGATGCTTTTTTATGGGTTAGGCAGTATGGGTGGAATGTTATAGTGGTAGAGGTTGATTGCTTATCCTTGGTACATCGAGTAATGCATATTAATTATAGGATGATTCAATTGGATCTCATAGTCATAGATACCATATCATTACTTGCATTAGATATATTATTGATTAATGTTAAGCGAACTACAAATCAACTTGCTCCTGTATTGACAAAACATGCAAAATTGACTATTAGACAAGTCATGTCGGTTAACGCTCTCTCTATATATATTATTGATATTCATACCTATAATGTTCGTTTGATCCATAGTCAATGAAAGATCTCTTTTAATAAAAAAAAAAATACAATTGCTAGTGTCATCTAAAATATTCTAATAAGCCCTTTGATGTAACCCTCCAATTATATGCTAATTGTGTTTTTATTCCAAAGTATTTACATGCATGTATCTATAGACAATCAAGGTTGATTTGATTTGATGTGCATTTAGTTTTATGGCAAGGGTGTTAAATCTTTATTATTCGTTTGCTAGATTTTTCAAATCAATATAATTTCTTTTTTCTTGTTCTTTTTTTTTTCTTAGGTGGGTATGTAATCAATCACATGTCTTACAACAAGAGTAGTTACTTTGTGATATGACCCTTAAGTTGGTTTAGAGCTTGCATTCTGTTCTCAAGGCTATTTAATCATAGTCATTAGATTAGTAACATGTATAGAGTGGTTGTTTTATAGATTAAAAACCGAGGATTTAAATTTTATAAATTTAATTGAATTATAAATATATATTTATTTATATATATATCATATGATTTTAAAATGTATTGTCCTATATCATGCTACATGCCTTATTCCACATTTTACTTGTTCAAGTAGAATTTATTTATTTATTTTATTTTCTTTTGATTGGATTCGGAAAGATTTAAATATGAAATTTCTTAAAAAATATATAAAATACATTTTAATTTTTATAAATGATTAAAGTAATATTTTTAAAATATTAATTTTTCATATCAATTTAATAGTTTTAATTTAACAACATAAATACCTTTTTGCTTTTCCTAAAAGACTCAAGTAAGATCTCTTTGAATGTTTTTTTTCTTTCTCCTGAAAATTCGATTTTCAAATAAAATTAATTTATTAATAAAAAAAAAATACTCATACCTTGAAAATGATAATAATAATAATGTAAAATAAATATTTACTATAACCTTAAATCTTGGAGCTCAACAAACAGTTTAGATCAAGGATCATTTTTCACTATTTTATCTACTCCTGCTCTCTCCAATAATCAACCCTATAACATCTATATAGAACAAAAAATAAAAATAAAAATAAAATAAAATATTTTAAAAATATGATGTATAATAAATTTAATATGATACTTATTAAGATATATATTTTCCCATGATGATTTTTTATAAAATAGCATGAATATAATTTCCCTAAAACAAATTGCAAATTAGAAATCGAGTAATCATAAAATCTCAAGTAAAATAATCTTCTCAAATATTTAACATAACAACTTTAACTTAAAATAATAATTTTTTTAAAAAAATTATCTTTCCATCAACAACATATTGATCTTGGTATTAATAAAATACCGATTGTTAGCGAATTTAACATTCTATAATTGAAAAACTCCTAATTTAATCTTCTCATATTCTTTATCCGAATTTAAATTTTCTCTCAAATAATATTTCTCGTCATTTTTACCTACACACCTCATATTAAAAAATAATAAGAATAAGAAAATATTATTATTTTAATAAAAATAAGCAGTAGCAAAATATAGTGAAAATAATAAAGTAGCAACAAAAATAATAATAAATGGATCTTTGGAAAATGGATGAAATTTCATGGTATTTTTTTGGATGAAGGAAAAAATGCCAATTTATATTTGTTCAAATTATTTGTGTTAATAATGATTGTTAAAATTTAAAAGACAATTATTAACAATAAAATTATACTCCCTTCATTTCATTTTAAGTGTCATGTAAAAATAGAGTACACAGATCAAGATAATGATAAGTGACTATAAATTTTATAAAAAATTCATAATAATTTACTTAATTACCCTTCTTCAATAATGTTAAAAAAGAGAATGAGTAAATTAGTTAAAATTAGAAAAATTTAATAAATAAAGGCAAATTTAGAATTTTTAATTAATACTATCTTGAATTTATAAAAGCGACACTTAAAATAGAACATGAATTTTTTTTAAAGCAACATTTGAAATGAAACGGAGGTAGTAATAAAGATCCAATTAAATTTTATGTTACAAAAATCTCTTGAATACAAAAATTAATTATCACAATCAATTGTTATAATTAATTTTTATATTCATAATATTTTATAGATGTAATCTTTTTTATCAAAAAATTTAAATTAATTTTTATGTTGCATGAGTTGTAATGCAATTTAAGATTAAAACATTTAATATTATATTAATTATAATATTTTATACAACATAAGTCATTGAAATTTTCAAATGTTTTATACATTTAATTTTTTTCAATGACTTGCATAAAATATTTTATACTATTGTTTTAATATTTTGCGTAATATTTTGTAGATTAATATTCACATATCTAATAAATACGCCCGAACATTTCGTATTTTTGCTGAATACAAAAGTTTTCACTTATTAATTTTGTATTTATTAATTTGTATTTTTATTAGTTATGAATTCGGCTTAAAATTGAAAAAAAAAAAGGGGGGGGGGGGGGGGGGGGGGGGGGGGGGGGGAATAAATACAAAAAGTGGAAGTGACTTGTCCATTATCAAAATAAATTCATTGGAAGCAATAATTTTAAAATTTAAAATTCAAAAAAATTCAAAAGGTCAATACAAAGTTTTGGAGGATTGAACTATTGTTAACGAATCCATCTATTATAGTTTTATACTTTTAATAATATTAAGACTATATTTGTTTTGCAAAAACTATTTTTTTTTAATATTTTTCGTGTTTGTTACATTTGGAATGTCTTGGAAAATTGGTTAACATAAAATATTTTACTAATCAATGGATTTTTTTTTTTAAAAAAATGACTTCCTCAAAAGAAGAAGTCATTTTTCATATTTTAACAAACCATTATAATAAAAAATATATATATATAAATATAATTTTATTAATTAGCGGTAATTGTTGATACTTACTACTGACAGTTATGATGACTATTGGATGCTTGCAGCCATTAAATTTATTATTTTTATATATTTTTTATACTTAACAATAAAATTTTAAAAATAAAAAATTATTATAAGTTTAAATATATATATATATACAGTATTGTAAATTAAAATTTTTAATAATGTAACAAACAATAAAAAAATTAGTTCTCCGTAAACTTTTTTCTAGATTTATTTAGAAAACCTCTAAAAATAAGTTATTTTTTGCGAAACCAGCGAAGCTTAAATATAGTTAAAATATAATTCTAAAAGTCATTAAAATCATTATATTTTTACTTTAAATTTTATAAGAGTACAATTTTCCAAAGTAATAAATGTTCAAAAATGTTTGATTTTTGAATTTTTTTTTGTATAAATTAAATTTGTTACATTATACTCATATTAATATATTAATGTCTAATAATATAATCATGTTAATTTTGTTTTAAAATATAATCATGTTAATTTTGTTTTAAAATTTTTACTTGTTGGAAAATGTGGTCTACTTTACTTTAATGTTTATTTTATTTTTTCCATAGGCAAAGGTGAAAGTCCATTTTTTTAATCAAAGAAAAAGGATGAAGGAGGACAAGTGTATATATATATAAAATACTGTTAAGAATTAATTTCATATTTAAAAAATATATCAAAAATATACGAGTATATAATGATTTGGATTTAACTACCTAATTAATTAGAGCATCCCCAAGAGGCTCTCTAAATGCCTCATTCTCTAAAAATAAAGAGTCATATTTTACTATTTATTTTTCAATAAACTCCCTATTTTATCCTCCTTCCCTAAATTTTTTAAGAGGCAATTTCTCTCTCTTCAAATTTGAGGAGTGAGATTGGCTCCCTATACTAATATTTTAATATTTTTTTCTTTTTTTTTTCATTTTTTTCATTTTTTAAATTATTATTATTAAATTAGTATATTATTTTACAATATTTTAAATTAGATTATTCTTTTTTAGTAGTAAAAATTTTATGTAGTAGTAGTAATAATAATAATAATAATTATTATTATTATTATTATTATTATAATATTTTAAAAAGATTATATTTTTTAGCATAAAATAATAATAATAATAATAATAATAATTTTTTATAATATTTTTAAAAAGATTTTTTTTAGCCACAAAAATTTTATGAGTGTGAAGCAAATGAAATTACAAATTTATGTATAAAAATAAATTGTAGATTTATTAATAAAAAAAATGAAATAGAAAGTATTGTTGGAGTGTGCACATTTTTCTAGATAAGTTAAAATAAGGAGTTGAATTATTTATAATATAATAGGAAATAAATATGGAGTATTATTGGGATGCTCTTAGGTCTAACATTTTACCAATAGTCAACCCAAACTCATTAAACCCAATTATTTTGTGAGCTTAACCTTTACTCATTCAAGTCACATCTATCTTTTTAATTCAATTTCTATCATGATATTAGAGCAAGTCCGACCCGGTTTAATTTCATTCACCCTGTGTCTATCTGGATGTTCAGTCGCAACGGCTCGGAGCCCAGTATTGTTGTTGCATTTAAATTTTAATTTCAGGGGGAAGAATTTAATTTCAAATAGTCAACTAGGTGTCAAAATCAAATCCTAATTGCCACTTTAGAAAAAGTGTTAAGAATTAATCTCATATTGAAAAAATACACAAAAAATATATGGGTATATAATGATTTGGATTTGACTACCTAATGGTTAAGTCTAACATTTTAGTAATAGTTAACCCAAATTCATTAAATCCAATTTATTTGTGGGCTTAATTTTCACCAATTTAAATCACCTCTACATTTTCAATTCAATTTCTATCAAATACATAATTAATTATATTATAATGTTATTTTGTTAAAAAAAAAATTAATGTTAAGTATATCTATGAAAATAAATTTAAATAATATTGCGAATAAATAGAATTTGAAGATGTTTGTTTAGTAGTTATACTTAACCGTTCATAGCTAGCAATTAATAATTGAAAAACCAAACACCAACAACTAAATATTTTAACATTTCAATTATAGTATATATAATTTTCTATAATTAATTGTTAATTTCTAAAACGTTGCTCCAACTGTAAAATTTAAGAAATATTTTTAACTAGCATTGAATAATGCAAATGGCAAACACTGATTCCTAATTGCTCATCTAAAATAAACTCTAAATCTTCACAATTTTGTCTTAATTCTCAATAAATCAAAACAATAACTATTAATTATATGTATGACCCAAAAATGAAATATAATATTAATGTTCTTAATATAAATTAATGAACAAAATGTTTGATTTTTGGATTCTATAATTAATAGAATGGAAATTTATAAAATGAGGTGACCAATTTTGCTATGCAAATTCATCCCAATTAACAAAAAGGAAAAATTGGATCAAACAATAAAATGGGGCAGCCCCTTATCTCTTATTTATTTATTTATTTTACAAAAGTAAGCTTTATTTATTTATTTATTTTTATAGTACAATCACTAATTTATCAGCAAGTAAATACTTCATCTACTTCAAAATATTTGTCTTTTTATAAAAGTTTTTTATTTTAATTTATTTATTATTTTAAAATTTCAAAAATGTATTTACTATTTTTTCAATTTTACCTTTTATTTATTTTTTCACTAAACATTTGCATTAATTACTCTCTATGTTTTAAAATATTTATTTTAAATTTTCGGCACATGAATAAAAAAAGTTATTAAATTATTATAATTTTAAAATAAAAAAATTAAAATAGTCTTTTATTGATTTTAAGGCAAATATTTATAAAGAAAATAAATGTAGGGTAAAGTTAAAAAAAATAATAAATATATTTTATAAATTTTAAACCGATAATAAAATTAAAATAAAAAAAATTTTTAAAACGATAAATATTTTAAAATAAAAACGCCTCGTCAATGGCATAAGTTGTAATCCGCAAAGAAATGGTAATTAAATAAAAGGAAACGCAAAGGTAGTAGTCAAAGTAGGTTTATTTATTTAAAATCTAGTGCTTAATTTCCTTTTAGTCTTCTTATTTAAATTCTATACAGTCATTATCCATGAACTGATTAATTAATCATTGATTATAATAAATTGGACATATTTCAAAGTTGTGAGTTTTCTTCGGCAACTAATACGAGGACCAATATTTTTTAACTCCGAAGAACTCTTCTCTCTCTCTCTCTCTTTCTCGTAAAATATGAATGATTTGATTTTTTTTTTTTTTTACACTATTACAAGTAGTCTTTTTTTAACACCATAAATCATGTTAAAAAAATTGATATTAATTAAAATTAGCATATAGGAATATTAATATATTATTAATATACGTTGACATTTAGTAATATTACCAATTTGCTATTATAAGTGTACACTTATTATTAATTATTTTTTTTATGTATTCTTTTTTAATTTTAAAAGGTGAAGAATTGAACTTAATCTATTGCCAAAGTGAATATATGCTTTATTATTAAGCTATATATATATATATATATATATACACACACATGCTACTTATTGTTAATTGTTAGTTTTAATAATAATTGTATTAAATTATATTCAATTAATGCTATTAATTTTACTCTCTCCATCCCAAATTGATAGCCAAGCGTTTCTTTATGGGTGTCCTAAATTATAGGCACATTTCCATTTTAGAAGTGTAGCTTAAATAATACTAGTATTTTACTAAAATATCTTTATTTATTTAACATTGGTATTAATAAACTCATTATTTAAATTAATTGTAGTTATGCTTTTGAAAATACATTAATATTACTAATGATACTCTTTATTTTAAAGAGTATATTTTATTTAATAGAGAGTATTTAGTTAATAAAGAGTATAAAATTGTATTTAAATCCAATAAACTTTATATTTTGCTATTTATTTTACTTTATCCTGTAAGCATTAATTATTTTCATTTTTCATTTTTTAAATTTGTCAAATATAAAAAATAAGACTAAAATTATCTTAAATAAAGTGTATTGAAATTTGTATTACATTAATTAAAATTAGTAATAGAGAGAGATATTTAACTTCGTAGACGTGGATAGTCAAACTAACTCTCTTCTTCATTTTTCAAAGATAAAGAGTTCATTAGAGTTTTATTTTTTGAGACAATTTTTTATAATAAAAAGTGTATTGGAGATGCTTTAATACAAGTGTTGAGTTCCAAGAAATTAATCTCATGACTTCTAAATTTCAATCATATTTCTTTTTTGGGTTTTCTTTAATAACCTCTTCGTCGTCTGCATTAGAAAATAAAAAATTTATTCGAGAGTAAAAAATTTAGTCCACGAAATTTTTTTGGGTTGTGAGTTATTGCAATTGTATTTTTGGGAAAAAAATTAAAATTAATGATTTTAACTAAATTAACTTCTAATTCTTAATCCATGTGAAAAGTTAATTGTGTCACTCAATTTGGGATAAAGAGAGTAATGTTTATTATAACGTTATTTTGATTCTAATTGGAGAGTTGGAACTTGGAACTTACAATTTTATAATTTTAAGAAAGTCTCAAATATCATGCAATTAAAGTTTATTAATATAAAGGAAAGAATAAAGTAGTAGAAGAAGAAGAAGAAGAAGAGAGAGGATAACCTAAATGAGTTTGGTGATTAGCAATCTTTGAAGGCTTTATATATAAAGAATCAATTCCCTTAACTGTCCCAAAAGAAATTGGTTAGTTCTTTTCACAAACTGCCATTGTTTCTTTTCTTTATACTGAGTTAGTTATAAACTTTAGAATCACCTTTGATGAAAATATATATACTATAACATTTGATAACACTTTAATTAATAAATATAGTACTTAATTATTATTATTTTTCACTTCTTCATAATCAAAACATATTATTAATTGTGCCCTAGATTCTAAACATAGAGTAAAAACCTTTTTCTCCTTAACTAGGATATCAAATGTTACTCTTTGAATAATTTTTTTAAGCATAAAGTTCAATTGATAGACAAAAAAAAAAAAAGGAGATGAACCAATTGGCTTTATTTATTTATTTTTTTTAATATTATATGAGGGATCATATGTCTCCATTAATTAATTTATTTTTAATATTTTTATATTATTCAAATGGATTTATTAAACCTAAATTTGGCCGACCAAATATCATAAAGAGCACCCAAAAATCCAATTCTTAAAGGAAAATCATAGAAATTTATCCTTTTGGTTTATATATTAGCCAACAAAGTGGGTGCTTTGTAGGCTTATTTTGGGTCCAAGTTAATTACAATATTGCTTACCTTAGAATTTTGCTGTCCTTGTTGCCAACCAGATCATAATCTTAGAGATATAGCTCTGGCCATGTTTAATTAATTAAATATCATTGAATAAACAATTAAATAAATAAATGAGGTGGTGGGTCCACAAAAAATGCCATATATTGCAATTAATATATATATATAAAATAAGGAATTGGATAAGTGTAATCATTTCTTATTTTATAATTAAAATTAAATTTTTAAAGCAGTATAAAAAAATATTTTTTATATTCACTGTGTTCTAAAATATCTGTCGTTTTAAAATTTAAATTTTTTTTTTTAATTTTACTATCTCTTTGTTTATCTACTATAAACATTTACATGATTAATTTTTTTATATCAAAATAAAAAAATAATTTAATTTTTGATTTTAAAACTATGATAATTTAATAGCTTTATTAATTTATATGTCGAAACTTTTTTGAACAGGGAGAATATTATTTATGAATTCTTAATTTTGCCGTAAATGTTTGCAAGTGATTTATTTTTATCAAATTATATAGATTATTTAAACATATTGAAAAGATAAATTATTATTCCTTTTTGTTTTGAGATTTATAGACTTTTGACATTTTTAGACTATCTTTAATTATATTGGATACATAAATTTAATGCATAGCTAGATAATCTTTAACCCACAATATTATTATTATTATTATTATTTTTTGCAAATGTATATATATATATATATATAAAATAGAAAAGAATTCATTATGTATTATATTGTATAAGGGACATGGAGTATGGGTATGTTTGGTAAAGATGATCTTGTAATGATACATGTTGTCCCCTCTTTTTGTACGTGAAGATGACTTTCTTAAAGATTTTCTACACACTACAAAAGAAGAAGAAGAATTATTAATTGGATGGGTTTCGTGTAGTGTGAATCTTAGAATGTCTTTACATCATTATTATTCATTTTAATTAAAACAATGATTATAATAATTAATTAATATCATGACATGTCTATTATATTATTACTGTCATGATTTAGTTAGAGTATCATCTCACAACATGCTTTGCCACACTTCATGGCCAATTAACCTTAATTAACTTTTTATTTTTATTGGACAAAAATAATGGTAATTAACCCTAAATATAATTAATTATTTTCATTGATTTGGTGTAAATATGTTTATACATTAATTATATCACAATAAATTTATTTCTACTCCACTTAACCGACCAAATTAAATATATGTTGTTGTCATCCTTAATAATAGCCACTTAATTATATAATTTAAAAAAAATAATCCAAAATTTATATATAATTAAATTACTATAATAAGAATTCTATTTTTTTTTATGTTCATGTATTTTGTAATTATATTATAGTCATAAGTTCGTTATAATTCTATATTTGCTATCAAAATTTACATATTCTTCTGAATTATATGCATCTCCGCAGAACTAATTTGAAAAATCAAAATCTAACTATTACATGTATTTAATTAGATTCATTTCAAAACTTGTTACATGGTATTCGCAATTTTATATATTTGATATTATTATTTGAATTATTATATATATTGAGAAAAGTCTTATATTATAAATATTTTGAAAAATTATTTTTAAAGTGAAATTGACACATTTTAGCAATAAAAAAAAAAACTCTAAAACATGTGCACATATAATGTAAAATCTATTATTTGATATTATTATTGGAATTATTATTAAAAAAAATATATAAATTTAAAACTATTTATTTATTTTTTTATATAGTAACACATGAAAGAATGTATTTATAAAAACAATAGATAAGAGTGATTATATGAATTGGCTATTGGCTAGAGAAAAGGTAGAAATTGCTAAAAATTGGAGCCACCTAGGGCAGCTCACATATAATTATAATTGTAGATTAAATCTGGTAAAGTATAATATGCCAAACATAACCAAAGCCTAGGATGGGACATAAAGGGCACGGCGCCCATCTTATTCTCTTTGAAATTTTTTGGATGGTTAACTTGGAATTTTTTTTCTATATATTTTTTTATCATTACTTCGTGGAAAAATATATATATTAAAAAAAAAATTACTAACCCTAGCTTTTGAGAATTCGTCTTTCTTTCTTTTTAAATAATGACCCAATTAAACATGTATTAGCCTTTTATTATGGTCTACATAAAATATATAGTACTAAACTAGTGACAATAATATATCAATTAAAATCATTCCCTTTTAAATAAGTAATGCTGAAGTTGTATTTAGATTATATAAGTCGAATTTAAATTTTTTTGCTAACAAAGCAAATTTAAATTGAGATTTATGTTCAGACTTGTAAACAAGTGTAGTTCAGATTTTAAAATGATGAAATTAATTTTTAATCTAAACTAAATTTACAATATATATATATATATAGATTAAGAAATTTTAATTATTCATGAAAAATGGGAGAGTCTTGAATTAGTCAAACAGAAGCCTCTTCCTTTTCCTACAAGGAGGACTTTTATTATTCAAAATGGGTCCATTGCCTTTCTTTGGCCAAAATATTGGTGGGAAAGTTTGGTTACCAGCTCCCTTTTCTGACCAATGAAACTGTATCACATCACATTGACTCTAATATATAAAAATGTATTAATATTTATATTTTATATTATAATTATTGATAATGAAAGGAAGAGATTAAGATTGAAGATTTTAAATTTTAAATTTTAGAATGATTTAATTAATTTAAGAATATCCATGGAATTGAATGTAAATTCTATGGTGAGCATGAATGGCACATGCAAGGTAGTACTTAAGTCAAAAAAATGAGAGAAATGAGATAGAGATATTTGTTTATTTATTTTGAATAATTGGTTTCTAACTATGTATACATATATGTGTGTTTTGTCAAAAAAGACATGCAGATAAATTGTTTCCTAAATATGACAAAAAGTTGTAAAACTTTGAAAAACTTATAATAAAATTAAAATAAAAATTCTAAAAGTATAGAATTGCTTGAAATGACTTCTGTCTACAAATAAATTTTTAAATTATGAAATTTTAATGTAAGTTCTTAATTGCTCATGGTTTTTAATTTTGATAATAACTTTAAATTAGGTAAGTATATCACAATATATATAATCCTTTATCACAAAATAATAAGTTCTATATCAACTTTTATATATATATATGAGGATAAATGATTTAATTATATTATTATATATTAATTTTTCTTTAATGGAATGAGAGCATATTATGTCAATAAGATATATGGTTTGATTAGTATTTTTATCTCTTTTAACAGTGTATAAAGTAGAGAAAATAAGATATTTCATATTTGAATATTCTAATAAAATCTCAAAATATTTTCATTAATTTAATAAAAGATATTAAAAGAGAAAGCCACCAATTATAATATAATGTAATATATTTTTGTTGGGTATTTTTACTTCTTAATCTTAAAAAAATAAAATAAAATAAAATAAAAAAGAGAGCATATTGTAGTTTTGGTGATAATATATATACGTAGAGATGAACCAAGGAATTATTCCAGAGACAATAGAAAGATATGAAACATGAGGAGACCAAGTATGTAAACCTTATTAATAAAATTAATTAATTAATTAATAAAAAATTCTCTCGAATTTCCAAGCAAAAGTTAAAGAATCTCACCTAATTTAATCTTTTATATTAATTAAATGTGACATTCTATAAAGTATTTCTAATGCTTTAGACAATAGTCAACTTCGTTATTCCTAATCTTAGCCAGAGACTATTCAGACGTAATTAATATTTTTTTTTTATTTCATAAGAAGGTTTTTTTTTTTTTTTTTTAGGAAAATTTACAAGATTTTTTGAATAGTTATTAGATTTATGGTTTTTCAACCATCGATATTATGAAAGTATTGAATATTATGAGAAATATAAATAAATTTTATTTTTATTGTATAGTTTACAGTTTTTTTTTTTTTTTGTTGAGTATAGGTTATAGTTATTACCAATTTATTTTACATAAAATAATTATTTTTTGGTAGAATGTCATCATTTTTGACAAAATAGAAATTTTTCTATCAATTTTATAAAGAAATAAGGCAATATTTCAGTCTGTTAGTTAGGGTGACTCATTTTCATACTTGTCTTTATGTCTCTAATTATATTCTATTATTGAAGAATCTGTCTTATTGTAAAATTTTCATCTTAATAATATTTTCTCATTATCAAAAAAAAATAATAATTATTCTTTTTATTCATAGAAAATAACTTGAATTAAAATTTTATTTAGATATTCAAACACCTAATTAGTTTAAATTAGTCTCTTCGTGAATCATGCATTATTCTTTTTTTTTTTTTTTTAAGTAAGAGACGAGAATTGAATATAAATCTATTACTCAAGCTGTAAATATACTTATCGACTATACTTTTTTTTGTGTGAATCATGCATTGTTAGAATAAAGTATGGTAGGGAAAAAATCAAACACTATATTTAACAGTTGAAGCAGACCACTAGAGAAATTTAATTTCTTTTGCTTAATATTCAGAACATGTATAAGTGCGTATTTTAATTTATAAGAAATATAAATTCATTTTATATTTTTATTGAATTTCAAATGTAAAAGTCATGTGCATATTCACCGTTACCATGTGGTTTGATTTCTATTCACATCAAGTTTCACATCAAAAATTAATTTTTATTTATGAGACAAGTAGTATTATGAAATTCATGAAATTGAAATAGAAACATTAATAGTCCAACAATATATGATAAGATTAATATTATTTATTATAATATAATTCTTTTAGATATTTATTGTCAAGTTAGTTTGTGTATATTTCCTAAAATTATACTCTAAAAAAATTCAAACATGTATTCGTTGCACTTGATATATATATTTAAAAATTCTTTCTTAATTAATTATTAAACTCAAAATTTTTAAAATTATTATAATTTTGAAGTGTGTAAATATTTATTCTCTAATCCGGTGTATATATTTATACATTTCGAAAAAAAAACTCTAAATTTAAATTTAATTAATAAGATGAAAATAATTTTACTATGATAAGGGATAAATTTATAATATGGAAATGGAAATATTAAAACGTGGGTAAAGAAAACATAATAATTCTTTTAAGTTGAAAATTTATGAAAAACGCCACGAATAGACACAGCTACTTCACATGCAATGAAAAAGTAGTCTTTGGAGAGAGAAAGGGAGGGAAAGAAATTCTACTAAAAGAGTCTCCAGAATCACCATAATTTTGAAGTGTTTACGTATTTTTTTTTTGTGTCTTGTGTGTTGATGCATATATACATTTTAAAAATAATAATATTTTTAATTTTTTATGTTTGTTAAGAATCAATACTTTTTGTTTAGGAAAAAAAAAACAATACTTTAATTTTTATATATAAAATGAATAAATTTTTTTAATAAATTTTAGTTATTGAAATTTTAATTAATATAATTTGAAAATATAATATATTTTAATTCTTTAAAAATACTTCATATTGAAATATTTTAGTATAAAATATTTTAATTTCTTGAAATTTTATACTTTTCATTGAATTTAAATGAATTATCATATTATAAAATAATTTAATCTCTTAAAATTTTACACCTTTCATTTAAATTTTTGGAGACTAAAAATATTAGTAATTTTTAAACAATGAAGAGTAAAATACTACTTGTGACAAATATCATGTTGTTATAATAATTTACTCACAAAACAATCAAACAAACCATCGATTCTGTAAAGTTTTTCTATTGAAATTAATTTAATTTATCCAGAAATTGACTGTACACTATAGAGCTCAGAAATCGAAAGAGAGAGGTTTTTTGCGTAGTTTAAGGTAAGCAATTTATTACCATATACAAGCGTCTATAAAAAGTACACTCACTCATGACCTAAAGAAAAACAGAGTTATGATAATAACCCCATAAGAGATAAGGGAAGTGAAGGGAAATGACTGGTCTCTGCCCGCTTTTACCGCTCAATTCATCTCTGAAAAATCTTGATTCTCTTTCTCTGGTTTTGTGGATAAAGACATAGGCTCAGTACAAAATACTGACTTCAATACATATAATAGTCACATACATAGAGAGAGAGAGAGAGAGAGAGATTGGCAATTGTAGGCTTTTGGCTTTTTCTGCTTTTTTCTAACAATGAGTGAGAAAAGCAATAGGAAATACACACAATAGAGAAAACAGCAGAAGCTAGGAAATCTTATAAGAGCTAACTAAACCACTCAAAAACCCCCCACCTCTCTGTTTTTCTCTGTTTCTTTCTCTCTTGAAAAGATCTCTTTGGTTCAGTTCATTGGTCAATTTGAGTATAGTGTAGTGTAGCAGTATAGCGTGGAAGAATGGACAACCATAGAAGTTCTCTTCTTGGCTGGGCTTATTACTGCCAAGGAAAGGTAAAACATTTCTTCAATTTTTCTCTGTTTTGGGGATTTTTGTTTCTTGTTTTGGTCTTTTTCAGTTAGAATGAGTAAATGGGTTCCTGTTCTTTTTCTTTTTTGGTTCTTACTTTGGCATTTACAATTAGAAAGATTAATGGGTTCTTGTCCTTTTACTTGTCTGGTTCTTGGTTTTGGCATTTACGGGTATTGCTCTGTTTTTGACAAATGCAGAACATGGAAGAACTAAAGCATTCCCTTTTGTGCACAACTTTGGACCTTGAACAAACAAGGCTAGCAGCTCAAGAAGAGCTAAGAAAGAGAGATGATCAGTTAATTCATCTCAAAGATCTGCTTAGCAAAGCCCTAAGAGAGAGAGATGAGGCAGTGGAAAAATGCCAAAGACTTATCATTGAGAAGCTCTTGCTTCAACAGCAACAATTGCAGCAACAGCAACAACAACAACAAAATGCTCCTCTTTCTGGAATTTCAAGCATTGAAGATGAACCCAGAATAGCAATTGACTCTAACAATGGATTTTCATCATCAGATTGTGAAGAAAGCATTGTTTCATCTCCAGTAATTGACCCAATTCCACAACAACAAACCCAATTGACGCCACCACAACCACCAGCAACAGCAGCAGCAGCTCCATCATCTATTGAAATGGTGCCTCAAAAGCCTTTACCTGAAAAGGGAAAGCTTTTACAGGCGGTAATGAAAGCTGGCCCTCTTTTACAGACCCTACTTCTAGCTGGTCCACTTCCTCAATGGAGGCACCCACCACCACCACTTGAATCCTTTGAAATCCCACCTGTTACCATCCCTTCACCACCACCACCACCTCCACCTCCACCACCGCAGCTTCTCCACCAAGACTCTTTAATAAATATTAATGGTTGCAATAGAAAAAGGGTGCTTTGTAATGGCTCTGATTCTCCTACAGAGACCAAGCATCAAAGGATACTTCTCCACTGACAACTACAACTACACAATTTCTATAATTTATATATATAAAAATATCAAAATTTTAAATACCATTTAAATTTTAGTGAGGAATGGAATTTGCAATGGTGGGTATGCGACTGATCTTTGATTTAAAGCATTTTTGTACAGAGAAGGTTTGTTTTAGGGGAGAAGAAGAAGAAGCAGCTGAAGCTATTCTAAGTTGACTCAAAGTGGAGAGTAAAAGAAAGAAAAAGAAAAGAAAAAACAGAGTTAGATGGGCTTGTTCTTGGCTTTTTTAGTGCCAGTTTTTTCTTTCTTGGGTGGTGGAGATTTTTGATTTTTGATTTTTGCACATTTGATTAGTTTTGGTCCATGATTGTGAAATTGGAGATTGGTGTCTCCAAAATTGCCTAACCAATGGCATGTAAAATGTAACCTTAGGTTCTTAGTTTTACTAATAGTAAGTTAAGTGTGTAAGCTTGAGAAAAAGCAAAAAGATGACAAAAGTTAGATGAGAAATGATATTTGATATAATATATGGGTGTGAAGTTGTTGGGATTGGAAGATAGGGTAAGGCCAACCACCATAAGGTCTCATAGACCTTCTTGTCTGGTTTGAGTGGATCCCACAAATCAGAATCAGGATCTACTACTGGTGTGATGTATGATTATATTAAACCTTTTTTCAGGGCAACTATACAAGTCCTAATCTTCTATTTCTTTCTCTTTTTTTCCTTTTTCTAATTATACAAGTCATTTTCATTTTCACCAGAGCTTCTTTCTTTTCTTTTTTTTTTTAAAATATCTTATAGATATAATATGTAAGATGATCTGCCCCTGTCCACTTGTTTATGTTTATTTTTAGCCTAAACTTTCATTTCCTTATTAAAGTAAACCAAATAATGTAAAGGATATTACAAGTTGCTCTTCACATGCAAATATATATCATTGCACAACTAAGGGGACACGATATTCTTGTATCACGCAGAATAATGATTTATTAGTTAAAGTCTTAACTCTAAACAATCAAAATATAGGCCAACTATATGAAAAATTTAATGTCTTGTGGCAAAACAAATAGCTTTTTAGGAATAATGTTCTTTTTGAATAATTCAATTTACCCACTGGTCAAGTCATGATCAATTCTTTGAGTAATCTCTTGCCTTTTCATGTTCCTATTTTTAGGCAAGCAAGCTGGTAAATGAGGTAAAAAGATTTAGTTGGTGTAGCAGACTCGTTGAGTTTGTAACCAAATAGAGTGAATTGTGACATGTTGTAATAATAAATATTTCAATATAACTAAACAACTCTCAAACTGCTTTTTCAACATCTGAAATCATGTTACGGGTTCAAATCCTAAGTGAACAAGGAGATGAAAATACAAGCAATATTCAAGAACAAGAAAACTTGAAAGGACACGAATAGCAGCAGAAAACAGAAATCAATTCCTCAAATTTTACACCGCAATGAAGAAAAAGAAAGAAAAGGACAAATTGCAAATTGCAATGGATAAATGAAACTTCGAACCCAGTCAAGAATGCGGAGTTAGGCTGCAAAAACGCAAAGCCTGGGAATGGGTTTTATCTGGTCCACACGGCACAAGCATAGAAATGAGAAACTTAGACCAGAGAATTGACTATTCAAAATTCAAAAGATTAGACAACTCCCAAGAGAATGGTCACAATCACTAACTCTTCAGACACATCTCGTTCAATTTTATTAAAAAACCCATTCAAATGTTAAAATAAATACATCATATCATCAAAAGTCTGATAAGGGAAAACAGAATAAGCAAAAGAAGAATAGTGACCTTTTTTTTTTTTCTTTAATCTCTCAATGTCTGATCCTAGTTTCCATTCTTTTTATACATCAGAAATCCTGAAAACCAAATAATAATAATAAAAAGGACTACTAGGTTTTCAACTCGCAAGGATTTTGCAACTAAAGGCTGGAAAATTTATTCATATTATGACTAAAACATACTGAAAGAAACGCAAGAAAAAATAAGGAAAGAATAATTGAACACTACCATATGTAGGTGTAACATATCCAATAGCATTTTTAAGGGCCTCTACTTCAGATTGTAGAAAATTTTTTGAGTAACTGATACAGTTGGCATCAGATTTAAAATTTCATTTCGATGTATCCCGCACCATGTAAAGATGCACAAATCTGATAGACTCGTGGACATGATTGTGCAGTCTCAGTATTAAGCTCAAAAGGCCATCGGTCTTCATGGGACATCTACTCACTAATCACAAGTATCCACAACACTGTTGATCTTTACAGGGTAAATTTTCTGGGAAAGGATGGGAATGTTGGGAATTCTTTAGCCTCAATCATCATCGATATCTTCTTGCTCATTTGATTGATTTTGCTGATTTTGGTATAACTGAGCAACCTGAAAATATATTGTAAAAGATATTAGGAGAGGAGAGATATAAACAGAGTAATAAAGTTCTAACCAAAATAGATAGTTTTTTTTTTTTTCTCCGCCAAATACCAACAAAGATAGTTTAGTTTCTCTTATTCGTCATTTTTGTTGGCCTCACATGAATTTATCAGGCAACTAGGATGGAGTATTACCTGCTCAGATGATGTGGCGTCCTCTGGAGTCTTGTCCTCCCGGACACGTACTAGACGTGGAAATCGAAGAGAGATGCCCTAAAGCAACAACCCACAACCCAAAAAACAGTGTGAGTCTAATTGTTTGGTTCAACAAACAAAGAAACAGCTAAGAGAAGCAGATTGAAATGCAATCCTATTCAGACATGCACCTTTATTTCATGAAAACTACTTGAAAAACCCCAATGCTACACTAGTCCAAGACTTCAAGTAAAACATCTAAACAACTCACAGTACAGCAATTCCAATCTTGTCATTTGAAGCCCTATCAAAAGACATGTTCCAGCCCACTAATGTGGAGATATTCTGTTGATGCTCACATTTGGTACCAATTGGAAATGATGAGGGCCAAAATGTCAAAAGAAAGGCCTCTATATTCTAGTAATCACAATATTACGAGACACAGGACCTAGAGATATCTCAAATGACTTCTATTTTCTATTCTGCATAACAAGTGAAAGCATGAGAACAAACTACTGTTTGTTGAATAGCTCACTGACTTGCAGTTAGATGAAAAAAGGGTAGAAAAGAAAATTAACGTGGGGATGTTTGCCAAACAATGTTTCAATGTGAGGATGAAGCAGCAGCTACTATCCACATGGAGCTCTACCTTGTCTTCTTCCACAAGACCAATTGCAGCAGAATGAGCAGGGCTAATAGTCAAGTCTGCAGCTTTCACCTCCCAAACCTGCAAGTTTTATAATAAAAAAATAATAATGACAAGGATGACAACCACAACACAAGAAGTGAGAAATTAATACCAGTAAACATGGAATAAGCTAGAACCAAAAAAAAAAAAAATCAATGATCAAAGAACAGAACGATGGATTGAGCTTCTTCATGCGAGCTTCTTAAATCCCCTGGTTTTAAGAAGCATAGTGAAAAACAATTGATCTTTACATGTATTTTTCTGTCCTTTCATTTTCACAATTAGCTGTGGCAATGCTTATGTAAAGAAATCCAGTATCTTGGCATGCAACGCACGATGTTTTTCAGATGCTAACATTTCCCATGACTAAATTTTAAAGCTAGTTCAGATGTCTTGTCTGCAGTTAATTCAAGTTTTCAGTTTCACCAGAAATTAGCAAAAACCTAGAGCATGATAATTCTTCAAGCCAAAGAGATAAAAAGGAGAATTGCTAAAAGAAAAATAAAGATAAAATTTTCTATTTTGCATGTGCAAACAGTGCTAGCCTAAAACAAGTTCTTACACTTAGGGTTTCATGCAGCAGAAAAGATTTAGATATTAAGCAATGGAACTTGACAAGCAAATTATGTTAGTAGATAAAAAATATGCAGAAAAGTTAAGAACAGAAGTTTGGATAAAAGACATGGAAGCAAGAGCACTAGGGTGGGCAGGAGCATAGATAATAATTATTACCTCACTAGGTTCGAACCACACATCTGGATTGATTTTATCTCCATACCTATAGTATGACTGGAACCAACTAGAAAGTTAGAACAGGCAGAGTAATAACTCATACCCCACTATGACTACAAAAAGAATAAGAAACAGACCTTCGGTTTTGGAATCACTTTGGAGCGAAGACTATCAGATAGAGTTTCAAGCATTTGCTCAGAAAACCCAGTGCCTGTCCATTATAGCAAGGATTACAAAAAGCCAAAAAGAAATAAAAATGAAAGACAATCACAGTAATTGTTAAAAAAACTAAAATTCATGGAACAGGTTAAAAATATATCCACCTATTTTACATATGCTTTGGAACTCTTCATTACTGCTGTCATAACAAGCAAGAAGAAAAGCACCATAGACACCTAAAGCCAAGCAAAATAGAGCTGTGAGCAAAAATCGGTTTGGATATGAAAGTAGGATGCTGGTCCCCTCTCTACCCCAAAACTGTAACCCAAAATATCAAAGTAAGCAACATTCAACTTAAAGCATAATGGGGTTGGTAAATTTATGTGCTATGCAAATGTATGCTTAATTCAACTTAAATAGTAGTTACCTGTACGTTTCCCACGACCATGGAAAGCAGCAATGGGTACAAGATCCAGTGAATCACCAAAACTGCAGAGCACAGCCCATAATAACAATCATATTCTGTTATAATGTAACACAGTGCATAAAGCCTGCATTCCTTACACCTTACCTCTCCATGTAATCTTTCTTCAATTTTAGCCAGTTATTTGATCGCTTTGAAGGCTCATATGTAGCATCTCTATTCAATGTTTTGATAATCAGACCCTCACAACTGCAAACAAGGATCAATCACTTACCAAAAAACAACAACACAAAAAGCATGTTCTCTAACTCGGAACCAACCCTATGGCAATTTCGTGCACCTTGAGGCCAAGAATCACCAAAAAATGGATATACATAGCAACATTATGGTTATTTCATCAAGAAGCTTTTAAATACTGACACAAAAAGAGCATCGCATAATGTGTTTCTGCATGTCCATTAGATAGTTGCTAATTAGATCTAATCAGATGTTGTCAGACAAAGATAGAAAACCCGATAAAATTAGACAATGCCAGAGTAAACCACAGGAATTCAATTGGCTAGTTAGATGTGCTCCAGCTTCATGCCTAAACTTAGAGTCAGAAACCCAAACAATATATATGGCGATACCAAACTTCATACCCCATCAATATAGGGTTAAATTAACAAAAGATTAAATGAAACAGGAAACCATTAGCATACTACAAGTATATCCTAATATGCATCAAGTTTATGCCTGTTTCTCACTGAAAAGTGCCAAAAGCATGAGATAACAACCTTGCACTAATAGCAGCATCAAGGAATTTTTGAATTTCCTCAAGATCATTTGATGTTACTGCTGTTGCGAACTGAAAATTTCCAGGTTCTTCCTTAAATGAGTCATAAAGCCGCTGCACAGAACCAGAGCATAGACCCACAATATGAATATATAGGTATTCTTTGACAGGCAGATTAGTAACATAAAGTAATTTATTTTTCAACATTTATGTGATGATTCAAAGAATTCATAGTATTTGCATGCTTGGACCTCCATTATGACATGATATTATATCTAAGTTTATAAATTAATCAAGGGTGGTAGTCCTTTCTCAGATAAAAAAATTCAATATTTTATAATTAATATTTCATAACTCGAAAATATATACTATATAAGAAATTGCTATAGTATAAATCCTTATAATTATAATATTAATTAAACAAGGATTCAACAATCACTTAAAACAATATCAAAGAACTATTAGTACGTTGTTGAATGGAAATAAGGAATGTTACGTTGTTGAAAAGAAATAAGGAATGTCAATCTTTGATAATTTTGTCATCATCTAATTGTTTTCTAATGGATCCATTCAGCGATGTATATATATAAAAATAAACTCAACAACATTACCTTAGGACACTGTTGTATATTATTCTAATAACAAAATATCCATAGCAGATTGCACATGACTGCATTACCATTGACATCTTGTATTTAGATATATATCATAACATAATACAATCACATTCAAAGAACACATATCCAACAATGTTTATGGCCCTAAAATAGAAGCACTACCAGAAATGCTTGAATTAAATGAAGAGATAAAAAATACAAAAAAGAAGAGAGAAAGAAAGAATGTACCTGCCTACGAACTTCCAGTTGTTGTTGAATAAGTGGTTCACCATTAAGATACAACATATCAAAGGCAAATATGCAAACAGCAACCTTGATGTCACTCCTGATGACATTTTTGCGGGCCCGTTTAGCAAGGGTCTGAAACAATATATTACCATAAAAATAACTAAAGGGTCTGAAACAATATATTAGCATAAAAATGTAATTATCTCAACTAGAACTCAAAGAGCCTGCATCCGAACTGTTTGACTGGCTGGTGGCTATAAAGCTATCTTCTACAGGAATTAAAAAGTACACACAAATACGGATGATATAGAAGTACAAGTTGCTCACACTGCATAACTATGCACAAATCAAAAATCTATGCTAAAACGAACTGAAAACCATTATTGAAAATAAAGTGATGCAAACTTTTCAAACACCATTTAATATGATAAGTAAACCCAAAGAGTTACCTAAATTTAATGCAAGGTTTTATTGGATTTCTATGTAAAATTGAACTCATTTCATATGAACTTAAACCAAACCAAACTCAAAAATCCTATGAGAAGATTGAATCGATCTATGTTCAAGCTTGGGGATGATAAATTTTTACCTAACCAGACTTAAACAGAAAATATTCAGCTCAATTTAACCTGGTTGACTTGCAGATTCAGCATTATAAAGTGCAAAAGAAATTGTGTTATGTTACAATAGAGAAATGACGTCAACCAATGTGAATGATGTATAGTAGTAATGCTCAGAAAGTGATAGAGAATAGGAAGACAAGAAACTTCAAATTCAAGGATTCAAGCTTAGAATTATGTGTTAGATTTAATATGGGATTTATTGGAGAAATTATAAAGTAATTTCAGCCATTTTATAATGGGTATATTTATATAATACAGCTGCTGGTTCATTACTTTAGGTATTAAAGGCAGTTCTGTAATTTCCAGTGCTAAGAATTGTGTGACTCAATTCAACCCTATGTGTGACTCCTAGACCTTCTAAGCGTGACTCTAAGAAGTTTTATTTTTCCCCTTTTCCCTTCCTTAATCCCTGTCCAGATCTGGTTTCTATAGATCAGCCCTAGAATTTTCAATTTTAACCTTTTAATTTTTGAAAAATTCAAAGTAGAACAGATTATCTAAATTTGTCCTACATCAATTTGGTATCAGAGCCCCAAGATCTTAGAAGTTTGATGTTTTAAATTTCATCAACAATGGGGATATTTGATTCATGTTTCGAAGAAGGTAATCCTACAAAATTTTGTGATTGGATTGATTTTCTTGAATCTTATTACGATCGCTACAACTTCGAGGAAGCAAGAAAGGTAAGATTTGCAAGGTTGAGTTTGATGGGATCTGCAAAATTATGGTGGTACAGTATTGAGTATGATATACAAATAGGGAGGCAACCGCAAATTAATACATGGCAATAGATGAAAACAATGCTTCAAGAAAAATTTTTGCCACCGTATTATCTCAAAAGGCTGTGTGAAAAGGTATATAATTCAGCGTATAGCTGCATGCCAATGGCTAATCACTTGAACCAATTTGAAAAACAGAATTCTTTTCATCAAGAGTGTGAATCAAATTTTGATCAATTGAATGACAAGATAAGTTCAAAGAATCGGATAGAGGCCATGAAGGATGAGCTGCGTGGAAGGATCCCTTCAAATCCTAGCAATCAGACTTCCAAAACCATTAGTAGTCAAATCCTTATGCAAAAACCAGCCCTCAGTCTACAAGTTGCATCCAAGATTATTGGAGAACAATGTCCACAAGTTAATCAAAACCTACAAAATCAAGGACAAGATACAGCTGGAGATATCACCAAGAAAGTCAAGGTAGATGTCCCGGATTTTGAAGGCAATGTAAATCCCACAATATTTTCATATTGGTTGTGTAGTATCGAGTCATACTTTGATTGGTATGATATGGACAATAATCGAAGGGTGAGGTTTGCTAAGATGAAACTAACAGGATTGGCAAAATTAAGGTGGCATGGCGTTGAAAATGAATGGCAAAGAACAGGACAACCATTAATGATAACATGGGATGATATGAAAGCAAAATTAAAAGAAAAATATATGTCTTTTAACTATCTTTCAAAGATGAGGGAACAGGTGAATACTTTACAAAAGGGCAGCATGTCAACGGTATTGCGACCTCTCCAAAAGCAGGCACAAATGCAAGAACTTTCACTAAGAATTTCAGGGCAACAAGGCATACAAGCTGTACAACATTCACATATGCTTCATGAGTCTACAATAGAGGCTAAACTGTTAAGCCAACGACAAGAAAAGCCTCTGCTGCAGGTTGTTCAACCAGAAAGGGAAGTGAAAAGGCCACAACTACCATCTCAAAGGCTTAAACCGCAAAATCTGCAACTGGAAACTCAAAATCATGAAGCAATAAAACCAAGACAGCACATAGATGAGCCTATTCCGCAGATTGATCAGCCAGAAAATAAAGTTGAAAAGCTAGAATTGTCTTCTCAAAGCCTTAAAAGACCAAATATGCTCCTAGATTTGAATCCACAAGAACAAGCGCCAAAAGCAACAATGTCCGTTGAAAAGTCAATTCAGCTGGCTAATATTACTATGAATACAAATGTAGTGTTTGGAAAGGTAATGATGAATCTTGAAGGAAAGGAATCTTTAGACAGGGGTATGGATGGAGAAAAGGCAGAGCATGTTGAAGTAAAACAAGAAGACATAGGAAAATTAGAAGGGACTAAAGGGTTTAACTTTATTGTTGAAGATACCAAAGATGTTGGAATGCAAGAAATGAACTCTGTTATTCCAAGTAAATTAATAAGCAAGTGCAGTATAAGATTTCAAATGTTTCTACTTTTATTGAATACCAAAGAAACAAAATGGTCATTCAAGGAATTGTTTTGTTCGTTTCTTAGGCACTTCAAAACTCGAGGTCGAGTTTTTTCCAACAAGAGGAGAATGATGGAGAATAGGAAGACAAGAAACTTCAAATTCAAGGATTCAAGCTTAGAATTATGTGTTAGATTTAATATGGGATTTATTGGAGAAATTATAAAGTAATTTCAGACTTTTTATAATGGGTATATTTATATAATACAGCTGCTAGTTCATTACTTTAGGTATTAAGAGCAGTTCTGTAATTTCTAGCATTTCTGGAAATCGTTGTTCAATTTTTATTTTAGTAGTTTTTTATTATTCAGTCTTTATTTAGGAGTTTTAGTGGGTTTAGTATTTCCTAGTTAGTACTAATTTGTTTTCCTAGTTGGAGAACTAGTGTAGGATTCCTAATCCAAACATGATTTGGATTAGTTTCAACTCTATAAATACTTAGGCCTGTAACCATTATTATACAACTTTCAGATTCAATAAAATAAATCTTGCATTATTGCTAAGAACTGTGTGACTCAATTCAAACCTAGGTGTGACTCCTTGACCTTCTAAGTGTGACTCTTAGAAGTTTTTTTTCCCCTTTTCCCTTCCTTAATCCCTGTCCAAATCTGGTTCCTATAGATCAGCCCTAGAATTTTCAATTTTAACCCTTTAATTTCTGAAAAATTTAAAGTAGAACAGATTATCTAAATCTGTCCTACATCAGAAAGCTAATACAAATTTCATAGAAGTTAACGCAATTACTCTTACCGAAAATGCAATGACATAATTGTGGCTTTCAAGGCAGAACGCATAACTGTGGTGTCATAACATTGTTTTCTAGATATCTTTTTTCCCCCTTTGAACTATCTGAATCATAAATTAAATCTTTAACGACCCCTATTATTTAAGTTGGTTAACCTTTCAAATCAGAGAGAATTCAACTATTCAAATTAAATTACTGAGCTGCTAACATGTTTCTTCCTATGAATTTATCAAGGCTGAGAGATGATGAGAAAGACAGAGTAGCAAAACATATTTGATTTGGATAATTAATGACAACTATTAAAATTAAAAATGTTATGCTACCCTCTGTGCCTTTCTTATCATTTTTCTCTTCCTCAGTAGATTCATAGGAATGCCAAGCACCTAGGCACTCAAATGAGGAGACGAAACATGCTAGATTATGTTTTGCTGCGTGTGTGTCCATATAAATGAAATGGAAAGGGCCAGTTGCATAGCTGTTATTTCTGTTTACTTGTATCAGGCAATATTAGAAGATAGTTGAAGAAGTAGCCAAACAATATTTGACAAATTATCATTTGAAAATACTAAATGGTATATGCTCTAAAGATGGAGCTAAATAAATAATTAATTAAATTCGACTGAACATATTACCTGAAAGGACATGATTTTTCTTTCCTCTTGGCTATAAGCAACTATTTCACAGTCCAAAACAAATGATTTTACTGCAGGCCTCTTTGATCTGAAAACAGAAAGTAAACATTAGCAACTACAAAGTAGAAACAACTATTAGCAAATCACTTGTATTGGAAAGACAGATATTGCAGATAAAACTCTTTGGGATCCAGAAGTGCGATATTGTGTAGTTGAGACAATGACATATTACAACCCAAATAATTAAAGTTGAAACCTCAAGTTACCGTTCATGTGAGTAAAAACATCTAAATGAAAATTTTCAGACCAGTATTTAATGTTCATGCGAGATTTGATAAAAGCAAATAGCACATGCGTATACAAAAGATAACAAGAATATATCATGCATTGACATATATTGTTGCTCAAATAGAAAACAAAAGAATGAAGAATAAAGTCTTCAAAATTACAGGTATAGGTGTAATAGTAAAATGGGAAAAAGAAAACAAAGAGAAAGGAGAGAAACTGCAAAGGTTTATGTCTAGTTACGAAGCTGAGTGTTCATATTTTAGTCATCATGCTCCTTCAAAATAGATTTTATCCTGGATTATGAAGTTGTAAATCTTACTTATTTAACTTTCTATTATGTAGTCATGTTATATTTTAGACTACTTTTCCTACATCTCAAGTCCCTTAAGAAGCCTACCTTGAAATTGCATGAACAACATCAGGATATTTTTCAGTATTCCGTTCAGCATTTCGACTATATATCTCAACTGAGCCATTCTCCAGGTAATGTATCTGAATTGTAAAAAAAAACTTATCAAAATAATGAAAATAACAACATTATTTTAAAAAAAATAACTGAAAGCAAAATAAGAAACCATAAGCACTATAACTACTTAGTATCACCTGGGCACGTTCTCCATCATACTTGTATTCACAGGTGAATTCCGTATTCTCAAACTTATTAAGTATCTGAGAAATACTTGTGACTGAGTTCGCAAGCATGGGTCCAACAGGAATACCAAGTGTAAAGGTGAACATCTTGGGAAGATTCCACACACCATCACTAAGAAGAGCAGGGACTATTTTATCATAGACAGGAAGTATAGAGTACACTTGTTTAACAATTTTTGCAGCCTGTTACAAACATAATAAAAGACCAATTCAAATGCACATTAGTATAGATTGATAAACTTTCAACTAGTGATTAGATATTCTTTCAATTACATTCAAGTAATTCCTCATGGGTGCTGCTTAAAAAGTCACCACGACCTGAGCACAAATGACCAGAATTTTTATACCTTACATACTAAAAAACATAAAAGATTAAAATTGACAACAAATGTGATAACACATCAATCTGCCAGAAAAACATGCTAACCAAATCATTTGCAAATATGGGAAAGAAAAGGTAATGAGGCCAATCAGCCCAATTCTAACATGCTAAAAACATATTGGAATATAAGAGCAATAGTAATGTTCATTGCTCAAAAAAAAAAAATGCATGCAATTTTTTTTTACCACTTTCTTTGAGGAGATGATCAAATTTTCTAAATCCGTCACACCTGTTAGCCATAAGTAGGCTTTCAGAACACGTCAACTTTTCACTGTCCTATTTTCTTCAGGAGCATTGACCAGTCATCAACCATATTATATAAAAAATGTTATCTCTACACTTTCTTAAGCCTTTGAAAGAAGGTAGACCTATTTCCCAAATTGACAAGGATGCTAGCACATATTATTACTGGATCTTCCTGAATGTGAAAAGGACACCAATCTTTTCATAGTTTCCCTTAAAAGATAGTCCCTCCTCCATCTAAGGTAAATTACATCTACACGTCCTTCCATCATATTTAAGCACACATGTAAATAGAATCATGGCAATAAGTCTTTGCATTAAAGGAGACTGAACATGTGAAGCATCTTCTTATATACACAAAACCAACTCACTTCTTCTAAAGGAGACTGAATGTCTTCAGGTGGAGTGCTGTGTTTTTCAGTACATACAGCAGCTTGTCCAAGTGCAGTCAAAAGAGTCTGCCCTGCCAAATTGATCCTTAACTTTCCCTGTAAATTGAATGCCAACAACACTTGAAGTAAGAGAGAGACACACAAAGCAACAATCCAAAAATTGTTCAAAATTACAACCTGAAGCAGACGAATTAGATACAGAGGTTCACAGTCAGTGGTTGCCACAAGAAGTCCCTTGATATGATTCCTTTTCTTATCTTGACTATCCTTCCCAGATTCCTATTGAGATTAAACCACAAATTAGGATAAGTAAATGAAGAAATTAAGCATTTTTTTTAACTTATATCTCACTGCAAGTCCTCATCCATTCTTTTCTTGCATATTAACCTCAAACTACACTTATCATCCCTATTTTGTAGATATTTCTTTTTTCTTCTCATGCTCTAA
Source organism: Reutealis trisperma (assembly GCA_947687605.1). NCBI lineage: Eukaryota > Viridiplantae > Streptophyta > Magnoliopsida > Malpighiales > Euphorbiaceae > Reutealis > Reutealis trisperma. The sequence goes on from CANTUT010000112.1 coordinate 2,425,988, forward strand.
ATTAGAGAATACTATTTACAACAGAGATTTCATAGGCCATACATTAAGGCAAAGTTAATGAAAAATCTCACATTGTTTCCACAGAACCAATCCTTAAAGGGGTTAAGATATCATATTTGACAATGGTGGGGTGAAAGAAAAAGAAAAAAGCTGAAACATAAAGAGACTAACTACTTTCTTTTCTCTAGAAAGGGTAATTTCTTGAACAAATACCACCTGTATAAAAACTAAACCATATTCCTATACCACAATAATAATGTCTATCAGTCAATTGACCTGGCTATTCAAGGAATATAGGTATATCATAATCATCAAACGATACTTCACACATCATAGACATTGGTGAAGAACTTCAGCATATAGGAACCATCTGGTACCAGTTTCAAATTTAGTGTAAGCAAAAAATTTCAAACGTGTATGACTATCTAAAAGTATAACATTGGAAGAAATTCCAAGTTGAAAATCTATGGCAAGTTTACCTAGAACACGCTGAGCTTCAAACTAGAATCTTAACTGGTAAAAACACTCTTCCATTAACATCTTTGTTTCAAATGGGGCAATTTATTCTCCTGAAGCAATATATTCACTAACATTTTCCTCAAAGATAGAGTACAAGATACACGTCATACCTGAATGATAACCTAAAAATAGTGGAAATAGAACTTAGGACCTGCTGGTTATCAACTAGACCAAGGCTGCATTAACCATATTCAACAACTTCTTTGACACCTGCTCATTGTTACTTGATCACCATTATGATAATTCTCCATGAGCACAATCTTGCTCGCACATATGATGCAAGAAACAATACTCATTTGTGCAAGAAGTGACCAAATTAGACAACAATAGCAACTCATTCAACATCACCAAAATTGTATTCTACATCACCAAAATTGTATTCTACTCAAGCTTGCAAGGGAAAAATTAGCCTATCCCAGACAAAAGCAGAAAAACTCACTAGGTCATTGTGAAAAATATATTTCTGGACAGAAAGTACCTTGGCAATCTGCCGAAAGGTGTTGAAAACTTTGGCTATTGTTAACGCCTCAGGCTTGCGCATCATAGACTGTGATGAGCGGCTTTCTTGAGCAACAGTTCCCAAATCTCCCTTATCCTGTCAAATAAAATTGAACATATATAAGGGGATAATGAGCTTACATAACAATCTCAACTTAACTGGGAAGAGGATGAGGATCACAAAATTCAAAAGAACAGAAACGCACAGATAAACCGATTTAAGTAATTGGAAGATAAATTCAACGAAGATGTCATAAATTATCAGTTCTTTTTACTACTAAGGCTTAACAGAAGAATATTCAAAATCAATAATCACCTTAAGTTTTGCCTTGACTTGAGCTACAGTCCTCCCGAAAGCCTGCGACAGTGCCTTTATAAGCATTGCCTCTCCGACACCCATCTCCATTCCCTCATGCGGAGGAGCAATCCTGTTCGCCATTAGATAAACCAAAGCCAGTAAATCATCAGGCGTTGTATCCATTACAGTCCTCAACATATTACAAACTATATTCGTTTTCAAGATCCTCCCACTCTCTTTCTGAATCAACTCAAAAGCCAAACAAGCAAATAGAAAAGGAACCTTCTGGTCCTTTTCCCAAAACAACACTTTCTTCGGGTCAAATTCCATGGGACTCTTCTTTAAAAAATCAATCTTACTCTTCAACTCAGCAATTTCAAGACGCTGTTTCTTAGCATTATTGGTAACATTTTCTTGGCCAGATTGAACAAGTGGTAAACTAGGGTTTTCAGAGCTAGGATTTTGGGGATTATTGACCACTTCTTGTTCCACTATAGGTTCATCAGTGTTATCTTGAGCTGGTGGATTTGATTCAGGGACTGGAGGATTCTGAGGAGATAGATTGGAATTTAGGGTTTGGGCAATGTTTCGAGAATCAGGGCTTTTGCGTTTCTTGGGGGAGATGGACTTGGAGGTTTTCTTGGCGGCGGCGGCACGTGCATTGGCCATGAGAGCGTCGAAAGCGGAGGGGGGGCGAGAAGAAGACATTATTGTGGATTTCAGAGAGAGAAAATAGGGTTTAGGGAAGATGAGAGTAGAGAGACAATTGAAACGATTTGGAATTGGAAGAGAAATAAAGCGTAGACAAGAAGGCCATAAGCGCAGTGTGAGCATCAAATAGAAAGAGAGAGGAAGAGGAAGAAGCAGTTACAGACTTACAGTTAGGGTTGTTAGGTTTTTAGGCACACAGTGGGAGTGAGAGAGAGCGGTGAGGGCGCTATGGGAGAAAAAAAATTGGCGGGAGATTGGCTCCAGTTTTGCTGGGTATTTGTTTTTTAAGAGTAATATAGTTTCTTATTTTATTAAAATTTCTTCAAGCAAAGTGCAACTATCAAAATGGTTTGTAAATTGAAACATTTCATTAATCATAATTTTTTTTCAATCATCACTCTAAATTTAACAAAGAAAAAAATATATATATATATATAGATTAAATATTTAACAAAAATATATATATTATTTTTTAATAATTTTAAGTTATTAAAAATTTATATGTTTGTTAAATATTTAATCTATACATATATATATATTCAAAAATTATTATGCATAAGTAGATATTAACATTTAATATAACAAAAATAATCTCAAACTCAATTATTTTTTGACTCATTAGTATTTAAGTCGTTTTCAAAATTAAAAAATATTGAGTTTGATTAAGAATTATAATCAAATTTATTAAAAAAACAAAAATAATATCGAAAATCTGCTTGTGAAAACCTTTTTAATAATAGTTTGTTGTGTATGCCTATATAAACTCTTTATGTTGTAACTCACTCTATTATATTAAATTTGAGCTCCTTATTTATCTAATATTAGTTCAATTTCTTTCAGCTAAAAAAAAACCTGCTTGTGAAGGCAGAGTTAGAATATAAGGATCATGCTCGTTGACATTTGGAAGAGGCCGCAATGGTATATATGTGTATATGTATAGGTGGCTCGTTTTTAAAGCTTTTCCAATTCATATATAATTGATATAACAATTAAATTCTTTTGTTAGGCTAGTTAAATTAATTAAGTCCTTCCTCATTAGGTTAGTTCTTCTCGTGAAATGGGTTTGTTGAAAATAGGCCTTGTACATTGTTTTCCTATTATGAACCAGGTTGAACAATTACATGTACCGAGATCCAACAAGGAGTTTTTTTTTTTGAGATCCAACTTGGCTTGGGCCGAAGTCCTAAGATCATCTTTTTTTTTTTTAATAGATAAGTTACTATTTATTCTATTGGATTTAATCTAATTAATTAATTAATTTTTTTTTTAGAAATTTTGATTTCATAAGTACTTTAATCATTTTGTCTATTTTCACCATTAAACACTTATGAAAAATATTAAAATGCCACTCATTTACTCTCAAAAATCAAAATTTTTTAATAATATAATTTAATAATACCAAATCCTAAAATTATCAATAAATCCAAATATAAAATGATAAGAAAATCAATTACAAAAATCATAACCACTGCCATGAAGAATATACCGCCAACATCGAACACCACCACCATCGAGAAAACCATTGAGAAACTTAATATCATCAAGAAACAGAATAATGACAAGAACTAGCAAGTCATCAATAGGAAAATCAATTAGTAAATTACATGCGCTTGTAATTACCAAAGAGTCATCTTAGTTATCATATCCGTATCCATACTCATTTAGATAATAAATCAGTAAATTACATATGCTTGTAATTACAACACATGTTTCACATAAGAAGGCTCTTACTTATACTCTACCTATTTGTCACGTCCCGAACCCGAGGGCACGTGATCGGCACTAGGATACGGGAAATGCACGTGGCTACCAGTGTTTGTAGTAAGTCTAATCAAAACACCCAACAAAAAGTCTACAACTGAAAAGCGCTATGGGTCTAAATAAGTTAAACATATTCAAATAAATATCAATACAAAATAAAATTTTATTGGCCCAATAACTTACTTATTTCATAGATGAAATAAATTACAAAGGGTTCTACTTAACAATCTTAAACTTAACTCAATAGTTACATAACTGAATATTAAACAAAATACAAGTACAGGATGTAACATTGCGGAGTTCTAGAGTTATAATTACAAATATACATATGCTACATATATTTCTTAATATCTAATGATACAAACTACTGCCGAAGGAAAATTGACAGTTTACTCAATTACAACTCTTTCACAGGCTCATTCCCTGACCTGAAAACAACAAAATGAACAGGAATGAGTTTCTGACTCAGTAAATGATACCAGCTAATATATTAAACTGGTATCCCATATATAGATTTCTAATGCACACGTAATGCGCTATGTCATAGAGACAGACAATTCATATCATCAAGTAAGGATGAGATACGGTCCACAATACCACTCTAATCTCAATATGGGGAGCCGATCCCCCTATCATGGCTCTCTTAATTCAATAATCTGTCTCTTATGTCCAATGGGTCCGGCCATCACTGGTCTATACCATGCAGCCCTGACCCGACTGATAGTGACCTTGGTGATGAGCAGGCCCGGCCAGCATCCACCAATCATAGCTCATCTTCTCAAACTTATCATAATCTCATCATAATCATATCATATCCAAAGTCCTAGGTGGTACTGTATCCTCCCGACCTCCATCCATCAATCACGGTCACAGTACAGCACAGGATACAAAATATTGATTCATCATTCACAATCAAATGTTACATGCTTATATGCAATAGTAGTGCATAATATATATATATATATATATACACACAGAAATGCAAATGTATATGGAAATAGGATAATACATTAGGAAGTATTACTCGCCTAGTTGATGACACATCCGATTAGCTTCTTTCGGAAGTGCGACCTTTGACGACAGAAGCCAGAGATATTGACTCTGAATAACAAACAATATCATTAAAACAAGAACGACTCATTTATCGAGACACATGTGATAGACTATTGATATTCTTATTGAAATTACAGCAACATCTCACTTAACTATAATAAACTTTTATCACAAATTACGATAAATAATGCCCACCGAAACAGTCGTCGAAAAATGTGAACGTTAACCAATTGTCACAAACTCACTACCAATGGACTCGTCTCAATGCGTAGAATAAAAAAATATTATTCGTTTCTTTTGGTTCGTCGGAATCTGCTCGGTAGTCCAGTCGATCACCGGAGTTCGGTCAAATTTAACATTATCCAAAATTAGTAATTTATATACCAAAATAAAGCTTAGAGAAAAAGGAGTCCGATAGTACCAAAATCACCTTGAACGGACAATGAAATTGGCTGGAATTAGCTCGAAACTTTTTACCAGCGGACGTTGTGGCGGCGCGTGCGGCGGTTGGCGACGGCGGATGGCGGCAATTTTCGATGGACAGCTTTGTCAACACCATAGGAACCTTCCTGGCCGGCGCGTGTCGGCTTCCAATGACCGGACGACGGTTGGATGGCAGGCAGCTTCTTCTTCTTTTCTCTCTCTCTCTCTCTGCTTCCTCTCTCTGCTGGCTGACTGCTACCTTCTCTAATAATAATAATAATAATAATAATAATAATAATAATAGTAATACTAATATTAATAACAATAATACTACTTATAATGATGATAATAAAAAAAATTATGATTTACATACTAATAATTCAATTAATAAACTTATTCACAATAATAATAATAATTATAATAAAATCCCGAACTTCTGGTAATATATATATAATTAGCAATATAATTTAGAATACTATTATAGTCAAATATCAAAACATAATTTCTCCAATAACCATAATAATATCATAATAATATACATATATAATATTGTAATATAATTACTATTACTATTACTAATACAAATTCAAATGATATATATATATATATATATATATATATATATATATATATATATAATATAACTTATTAATATAACTTTAATATTTACTTAAATAAATAAAATAATAAAATAATATCATTCCGTACAAAATAGAATTTTAGAAAAATAATTGAAAATTCAGGGTATTTCACTATTGCCATCCCTGAGAGTCTTCCTATTTGAAATTTGATAACAATTTAAATTACAAGCTTATATATATATACTGCAATTAAAATTAAAATTTAAAAATTTTTAATTATTAGTGATTTTTAAATAAAAAATACATTAGTGAATGAATATTTATATTAATTGATGAGATTTGAATCTAATCTTATCTTTAAATAGGCTAAATTACAACCGTATAAAATTAATGATATTTTATATCAATGTAAAATTAATTATTCCTTAATTTATCTTCACAACAATCAGCAGTCATGAGGTTTTGGCATACTAAGATCAAAGTTAAGATTTTGAAAGATTATAGATTCAATTCGAGATTCAATTTTTTTTATTACATATATTAAATTGTATATTTAATATAATTATCAATTTAATATTAATAGCTATGGACATATGATGTCCAATATTTATTTATTATCAGAAACAGGTTGGCCCTACATTAGCAAAGGAAACATTCCATGCATATAAAACACATGACCAGATGGCCACAAATCTACAGAGGCACCGCCAAAGAAGATGCTTGTAGGGACAACATCAAATAGGAAAAAGCCCTAAATTTGGAACCAATTTTCATTTTACATATTGGATTTGTCCCCTCCACTTGAAACTAGCCTGTCCAATTGCCTTTCCCATTTTTACAAAAAGCTCCAATAAGTTTCAAATACAAAACTACACTGGTGGGCATAAAGCATATATTCTTCTCTTCCATTTTTAATCCCATTTTGAATAGAGAGTTGGCCATTGTTGTTTACGACCCAAAAAAAAAAAAAAAAAAAAGGTAAACTAGTGTTTAATATTTTAGATTTGATCTAATTAACTATTTAATCTTTATATTTTGAAAAATTAACTATTTAATCCCTGAGATTTTATTCCATCAATGAAATTAGTATTTTCATCCAAAATCTATCCAATTTACTATTAAATTAAGTGAAATGGTGAAAATATATGAACTAAAAGTTAATTATGTCAAATTTAAAAAACTAAATAGCGGTTTAAATAAAATTATTTTTGTCATTTCACTTTAATTTTAACGATAAATTTAACTAATTTTAGAATGAATGACTGATTCTATTGACAAATAAAATCTTAATGAATAAATAATCATTTTTACAAAATATAAAGACTAAATAATTAATTAAATTAAAATTTTAGAAACTAAATAATTGTTTACTAAAAAAAAAGGTACAGTGAGATGAGATACTATACCATATACCATATGAGATACTTAACTCACTTTTTGCACCCTGTATATCTTTTTTTATGTTATGCTTCATCAAAAGTAATTTAATAAAGTACTGTTTAATTAGTTGTAATGTCTCAAGTTAATTAATTAAGTGCTTCCTAGCGAAGAAATTTTAGATCAAATTTGCACTTACGCAAAAAACTACACATTGATAATTTTTTTTTTAAACCTAAATATTCATTACTTGATAAAATAGAATAATATGGATTATGAAATCTTACAATAAGGGGCAAAGTCAAAACTTGAAATTAAGGGAATAAAATAACAAATAACATTATTCAAAAAATTCAAATATATAAATAGCAAACTTTAAACAAATTAACAAACAATTTAAAAAATAAGAAAACCTAAAAAATTAAAAGTGAGAAAAAAATCAATTAGTATATTTGAATAATAACAATTAATAATTATATATTCAAATAAAAAGAAAAAAAATTGAATTTGTACTTTTTTTCTTTCTTACTTTCTTTTTTTTTTCTTTGTGTGTTATATATTCAAATAAAAAGAAAAAAATTGAATTTGTACTTTTTTTCTTTCTTACTTTCTTTTTTTTTTCTGTGTGTTGTATAATATTGTCTTTCAAAAGAATAAGGGCAAGTGTTTTTTTTTTTTAATTCCAATTAACTCTTTGTATAAGTTAAAACTCTTTATCATCTTATATATTTTAAATCAACAAAGGTAAAAGACTAAAAAGTCCCTTAAATTCTTTTTTTTTTCTTTTTAAACTAATAAGAACATTTTAACTGTGTTATTTATTTCAAAAAGTATATTTTATCTAATAAAGAGCATCTGATCTATAAAGAATATAAAATTTTATTTAAATTCAATAAATTTTTTATATTTTATTATTTATTTTACTTTATCTCATAAGTATTAATTATTTTAATTTTTAATTTTTTATATTTGTCTAATAAAAAAAGTACTAAAATAATATAAAATAAAGTGCATAAAAACTTATTTTACATTAATTAAAGTTAAAATACAGAGTGATATCTGACTTTGTAGATATTGAGAGTCAAACTGACTATTTTCTTTATTTTTTAAGATAATTTTTTATAATAAAAAGTTTGATATATATAAAAAATATATTGGAGATGTTATAATAAAGGGCAAGTCCAAATTTTTAAGGGGGATAATTTTGACTTGTAATCATATTACTAGTATTAATCCAAAGTTTAAAGAGGCAATTGCCCCTTAATTTATGAGTAACTTCGACTATACCTATAATACTGTAATTCGTTAAAACTAACATAAAAAAATAAAAAATACAACTAAAGATAACAAAAAAACATAATATTCACTCTTTGACTTTTGATGGTATTTCTACGAATTTTATCTTGAGCTAACAAACATAGATTCAATATGAAAAATAAAACTTGAAATTCTTATTCCAATTTTGATCAAATAATAAACTATCAAAAAAAGAAAAATCCACCATAACTACTAAAAGGAGTATAAACATAAATGATAATTAAAAAAAACAAATCTTAACATTATTAAATAATAAAATTAAAAATAAAAGAGAAAGATTCGCCTTTAATCTATAAAAGACTGACGGTGATCTCAAAAATAACAAAGAAAAAAAAGAGAATATGATGAGTTTCTGTCTAAAACTCTAGAAAAAAGAGCCATCATCGATAATCAATTTTTCAAGTCGAGGAAAAGAGTTATACTATTGTATTGTCCTGATTTACTTGAATTCTTAAGTTTTTCTAATGAAAAATCAATGAGTTTAAAGGTGAAATTTTTTACTCTATTTAAAAATTTAAATTCTGCAAAAATTTAATTCAATTAAACTATATTTTACTAAATTTTTATATTTGAAAAAATATAATTAAAATTTCAAATTCTTTTAAACTAAAAAAAAAAAAAAGAGTACTTTGAAATAAATGAAACCATATCAAAATTGTTGGATTTTGTAAGAATTCAGTTCATTTAATGAAATTTATTATTTAAATTAAGTATGACTATTTTATATGAAATTAAAATGACAAAATATTAATTTTTTTTACTTTTTAATTGTTCAAAAAAAAAAAATTGCAATAAATTATATCATTTAAAATTTATTTTAAACACGTATATTTTACAGTTAATTAAACTAAATTCTATTAATACAATAATTTAATTTAATTTTTGTACATGAATTATTCAAAACGGACGAATAAATTTTTTCATTTATTTATTTGGTAAAAAGAAAATTAATTTTCCATATGTATTTTTTGAATTTTCTCGTTCACTAAATTAATATCGGTTAAATTATTAGAATTACTAGATCGAGTTCGGTTAATGAAAAAGATAATTACCATGCCTGAAAAGGAAAGTGGGGCATTAAAGAAAACCTCAATCCAACAGCTAATTTTGGAGTCACTGTCTATATTGGTTGCATGGCATGTGCTACGAACATGACGTAGTTAACCATGTGCCTGATATAAATGACTAGATTTGGAAGTGGTTTGGAACAAGCGGTCCAGCATGGCCATCAAAAAAAAATATAATTAAGGCTAATAACATGTAAAAAGGCAAATTCTCTCGAACCGTAGCCATCTCTTTTTTTTTTTTTTTTTTTTTTCTCTCTCTCTCTAATTTATTCTTAAATTTTTATTTTTTGAATCGATTTTTTTTTATTGGTGGTATTTCTATTATCTTTTTTTATTTAGATTATTTATTAAATAAAATATAAATATATACAGATATGTTAATTTGTATTTTTATAAGTATAGATTTGAGTTTTATGTGTCTTCATTCATAAAAGTTTATGTGTCTTCTTTATATAAGTTTTAGATTTAAATTTTTTATTAATTTTTAAGAAATCGGACTTATTGAAAGATATTAAAATTGATTTAGGAGTATAATTAGCCAACAAGTAGAGTGTGTTTCCTGCCAATGTATTAGATATAATAGTCTATCAATGCAATTTAAAATTATTGGATGAAATATTTTACAAATACGATTGGAGATTATCATAAGAAATTGAAGTTAATTTTGAGTCTTGATATTTCTTGATGCATACTTTTATATTTTTAATTTTAAAAATGAATATGTACTTTTATCAATATAAATGAAATATTTATTTTTTTCTCTTAAAAAAAACATGGCCATAAAAAATTAATGAACCTCACCTAAGGTCATACGGATATCTTAAACTCAAAATTAATTAATTAATTTAACTGCTATTTAAATCAACATTTAAAGTAATCTTATAATTTAATTAAGTTTACAAATCAAATTAATTTTAAAGATTATGAATTTGTGAACCAAACATATTGCTAATTAATTAATTCAATTACCATTTAAATAATGTAATCCAAAAATATATATATATTCCAGCCAAAATAATAAAATTGGAGTTTTTAAATAAATCTTATTAAACAAATTGAATTCGACAATTCCATGCTTGGTGAATTTCTATTTTTTTAAGGAAATCTTAAATTTTAATATTATTTTTTATTTATAAAAAAAATCAAAATCAATATAAACAATATGAACTATCTAATAGGAGTAATTTTTCTCTCTCTTTTCTTATTCATAAAAAGTGAAATTGTTGAAACAATATTGTGTGATATATAACATAAGTAGTTAACAACTTCACTAAATTAACAAAAATATTCATTATACTAGAGAATATAGGAGCATGAACTCTTGCCTCGACTATGTAGAACAAACTTAGCTAAATAATGGGAATTTTTGTTACACTCTTTCTAAGCAAAGAGATGTTCTCTCTCTCTCTTTTTATTTAATTGTGATTTATGGTATCATACATAAATTTTATATGTGTTAGTATTAAGTTTATGCAATTAATGACACATCATTTGCATTGGAATTAAAATTTTAGTAAAAAGTACAATCATTTTCTAAAATATGTTAAAGTATTAATTTGTTTTTTCAATAGAACCTTAATTAAAAAAAATATATATCATTTTTGTATACAAGTTTTTGTGTCTTTATTCGATGTGAGATATTTTTTTCAATACTTGCTAATAAATATACTGGAAACATCATCGGTCCAACAACGAAAATTGAATATGAGCTCATATATATGTGAATTTATAAATAAACAAATATTAAAATTCAATTGCATAAAATTAATTGACTTGTGTTAAATTCAATATCTGCTCATTTATAAAATCTTTTTATATTTTATTATTTTTTTAAAACAATGATAGACTTACATATTTGGAATTCAACTACAAAAAATATAATCAAATTAATAAAAAAAATTAAAATCTCTTTTCTCCACCACTCTATATATATATATATATATATATATATATATATATATATATATATATATGGTCAAAAGGATTTTTGAAGAATGAAGCTTGCTCAATGCTCAAGTCAATAGGTGCAATTAAAATTAATTAATTGTCAAATATCCATAGAAGAAAAAAATGGGTAATAAATGGGCACAGGATATTAGCATGTGTCGTCCCTCTACATTTAAAGAGAGAATTTAAATACTTTGGCAAAAAAAAAAAAGGGAATTTAAATAAATGGTGGTGTAGTAGTAATTAAAGTGCGGGATATATGACATATCATATGGTACAGCCCTTTTCTGTATGGTACTTTGCATTTAAAGCTTATCCATGCACTTAATCCACAAAATGCTAATGAAAACGAAGGTGCTATTTCCGTGCCTTCACTAATTATGTGCTAAATTTATGCCCTTTTCAAACAATAATATGAAAATTAAAGGAAATTAATTTGAAAAGTTTGAATAAATGTTAAATACTTACTGTCTCTATTATGAAAAAAGTGATCATAAAAAAAGTTAATTTTATTCATAAATAAATGGTCATTTAGTAATCCAATAAAAAAAAAGTAAAATAACTAATTTACGCTTTTATTTATCAATATAAGAGATATTCCCTAATTTATACTATAATTAATAAGAATTTTTTTGATAATTTGTGATAAAGTTATTATTATCTTAAAAATGGTAATTTTTTCTTAATAGTCACTTTTCAGAATGAAGAAAGTATTTCATTTCAAAATATCTGTCATTTAAAATTTCAGTATATAAAATTTATTATCATATTTATTTCATTTAAATTTCAGTATATAAAATCTATTATCATTTAAAATTTCAGTATATAAAATTTATTATCATACAAAATAGTTATTAGAAATAACTAAATATTTAAAATTTATTATCATATTTATTTCTTTTAGAATAACAATAAATTAAAGCATATTTGAGTTAGTTCAAAAATAAATTTAATTTTTTTAGTTCAAAAATAAAATTTAATTTTTTTTAGTATTATGAAAAAGAATTGAATTTAAATTTATTATCATTATTATTATTATTATTGTTATGTACCTAAAATGTATAAAAATAAAATTTAATTTTGACAATGCATGAATAGGAAAATTTTACAATTATTCTCAATGGTTGAATGATTTTGGAATTAATAATACGAGTCAACAAGTTTAAAAACCAGGGACTGATTTCTGCCTCCACGAGGAGGAAAAACTGAAAAAACCAAAAAGGCAGTAAAAGGCAAAAACCAAATCAGAACAAATCACTGCACCTTCTCATTTCTCTTTCACTCTTTCAACTTTCAAGTCCCATCGAAAGTATCCAAAACTTGACCAGAAAATAAGGAGCAGCGAATTTCCCTCTTCGGCGGTTTCTTTTTCCCGTCGCCATCACTTCCGGTCACTGTAAAGCCTTTCAAAAGCACAGTATCTCTCTTTACTCGAAGCAGTAAATGCGGGCTCATTCCTCTCTCTCTTAACTTCTTTCACTATCTTCTTCTTCTTCTTCTTCTTCATCTTCACTCAGGTTATCTTCTTGATTCATTTGTTTTTTGATTCGCATTTCTGTTTTACTCTCTGTTTTGGTCTATTTTTCAGTTTTTTTCGGGTCTGTCTTCGAATCTCAGTGACGAATTTTCATTGGATTGCTTAGATTTGTATTCATTTCTCTGTTTTGTTGTTGTTGTTGTTGTTTTTTATTTTTTATTTTTTTAAATACTTACATTCTGATTTTGAGTTTGTTTGTTTAGTTTCTTTTAATTAGGGTTCAAGTGAGCATCGGAGCTGAACAGAGACTACTTGATTGGCGAAACGGTGCATTTTTTGTTGGGGTTTTGATGTGGAAATGGAGTCGAGAATGAAGAAATACAGGCCAGTGAGTCCGGAGAGAGCAAAAGTGTGGACAGAGAAATCGCCCAAGTATCAGCAGAATCGGAAAGTGCCTGTCGTTTATTATCTTTGTAGAAATCGGCAGCTTGAACATCCTCATTTCATTGAAGTCCCTCTTTCTTCACCGGAAGGTCTCTATCTAAGAGGTACTATTATTTATATTTATATATTTATCGGTTTCTTTAGCTTTGGATTTCTGAGATTTTTGAGAATGTATCTGTCTTGCAGATGTTATTGAGAGGCTTAATGTGTTAAGAGGTAGAGGAATGGCTTCCATGTACTCATGGTCCTGCAAGAGGTCAATTTGCTTATCTGCCTCTACTTTCCCTTTTGTTCATTTTTCGTAATTTTGCTTTATATTTTTTTTTTCGAGGGCCGTTTGGTTGCTGAGAAAACATAGGAAAATCATGAGAGAAAGAAATTGAAACTTCTATCTTCTCTCTCTAAAATTTTTGGGCTTTTTATTTTTGTTTTTTTATTTTTTCTCTGCAGCCAGACAAAGTGAATCTGTCTTGGGTTTTTTATGTTATTTATTTTTGTGTGATATTTTCTTTTGTTTACTTATTTTTTGAAATATCGTTTGTTACAGAAGCTACAAGAACGGATTTGTTTGGCATGACCTCTGTGAAGATGACCTAATTCTGCCTGCTCATGGGAATGAATACGTTCTCAAAGGTTCTGAACTCTTTGAAGAATCAAGTTCAGGTAGAATATATAATTTAATTCCCTTTTGTTGCATAACTGATTATAAAAAGGAGAATTGGTAAAAATAATAACAAAAGAAATCTGAGAGCTCTATTGTCTCTCCCAGATCGATTCGCCCCTGTCGGAACCATGAAGTTGCAAAATCTGAAACAATTGCCGGAACCAGCATCTTCTCGGAGTCAAGATGATTCCTCGTCATCTTCAAGCATGAATGGGAAGGAAACAAAGCATTCTCAAGAAGATGAGCTATCCCCTCCGCTTCAACGTCCTGGTTCCTCTGGTGTGTCGCCAGAGTCTACAGATGGCAAGAATTCCTCTTGGAATGGTTCTCTAAGCTTGACAGAGTACAAGGTTTATAAGAATGATGGATCAGCAGATGCTTCAACTCAGACTGAGGAAAATGTGATCTGGCCTAAATCCCGAGAAACTTGTACAAGGGGTGTTTCAACTGATGATGGTTCGTTAGAACATGAATGCAATGATAGTTATCAGAACCGTGTTCCACGTGTTAAGGAAAACTCTGAGATAAGTGAGAATTCAGTTTCCCCTCCTCCATCATCTTCTAGTGCTTCATCATCAGGTGGAAAGACTGAAACTTTAGAATCCCTGATTAGAGCTGATGTTAATAAAATCAACAGTTTTAGGATCCTTGAAGAGGAGGAAATTCGAATGCCAAACAATTCAAGGATCAAGGCCACTAATATGTTGATGCAATTGATCTCCTGTGGGTCAATTTCAGTGAAAGACCACAGTTTTGGACTCATTCCAACCTACAGGCCAAGGTTTTCTCATTCAAAATTTGCTTCCCCGTTGTTCTCTAATTCATTAATGTTAGGGGAGCTTGATTGTCTCTCAGAGAATCCAAGGTTGATGGGTCTGAGATTGGAAGACAAGGAATATTTCAGTGGGAGCCTTGTCGAGACAAAAATGCTCAAGGAAGAAGGGGATGGGCATAACACTCTGAAACGCTCTTCCTCCTACAATGCTGACAGGTTAATCTGTTTCCAATTCCTATATATAAAAGAATTGATTTTTTTTTTTGGTTGCTTCTTTCAATAGACTTTAGGCATTAGTTTTAGCATAACTTAAGCTTTCTTTATTCAATAATTTTAGCCAATACATCTAACATATAGTATTATGATGCTGAAAGTAATTAGTTTAGTATCCTAACATTGACACTTGAGAATATTTTGCAAACACTAGTTTCTATAAATCAGTTTTGGCATGTTGAATGAATTCTGAGTTAGCTTAATTGACTTGATTTGTTAGGCTTGAGAACAAGTTTATGTAAAATTCAATGTAGTTAGTTGCTTGAGAGAGCTTAACTTTTGAAAATGCACTTGGAAAATCCTTGCACCAATTTCTTTAATGAGTTTGACCTTATGACTTTCGAACTTTACCTTTTCCATTAATTATTATGTTACATGGAAATATGTCCCACTGTATTTAAACCCTTTCAATTGTGTTTCACTTTGTATCCAAAAGCATGATGCTTTTTCTAGAGTAGAGTTGCTATGCATGATGAAGGTATCGTACAAAATATTGAGTCATCATGCAAATGATGGTTAAAATCTTGTTATTGATGTCAAATTATGAAATCCTTCTTAGGTACTTTTTTTATATTGAAAAAAACTTGCCATGTCATTTGATTAAAGTATTGAATTTCCATCAAATTGTGATCTTGATATTCACCATAATTTGGTGGAGACTAAACTTTTCCAATTTTGGTGAAGGCTGGAACTTTGTCATGTTGCAATAAAATAATCTTCTTGTTGACATCAAATGCTTATTATGATTTCCGAGTTCTAAAATTTGGTATTTGTTTATAGTAATATGATGTTAAGTTCTACAATTACATGATACAATACTTACGGTATGAATATTATAATCAAAGGAGATGATGTTGCAATATTCGTGCCCATATTTTGTTATTCACACTCTTGGGAAACTAAATGAATTGCAGGACTTGTAAGCAACTGGATTCAGCTGCGGACAATGATGAGTCTACCTCTGGACATTCAAAATGCATTCCACGATCTATAAAAGCCTCAATAACCAAGCAACCAAGAAGTGAATCTATGAGATCACCTGTTTCCGATAAACCCCGAAATTCTTCTGATGGGGCTGATGGCTCAGAAACCATACACAGTAGCACATCCAATGGAAGCAGCAAAAGAATCACAGAGCCTGTTTCAGGTAAAAAGCAATCAAAGAAGCTTGATTCCTTCAGAGAAGAGAAAGAGAAAGTGATCAAAATTGAAGAAAGTTAAGTGTTGATTCCGACTTATTTCTAACTATAGCTGTTCAATTTATCCCTATCTTCTCTTGTTTTCCTACGCAAATTAATTAATATTTTTTTAACTTCTTTCCAACAGGCTTGCTTCAGGAGCTCGGGTTATAATCCAATCCAAAGCACCTTGTAACACAGCTGTTTGCAGCTCGTAGAGCACATTTTGAAGGCGAAACAAATGGAAAAAGTTTGTGCAACTTTACGATAAAAAAATCATGTTTAATTATGTAAAACTAGTAATGTCTAAACTCAGTTTGAATTTCAAATGATGGTGATTTCTTGGCGGGCCAATGTGATGATTCTGTAAATCTAAAAAAGTTTCAGAGAAAACGAGAGAAAATTATTCATTTGCAGAGGTTTTGGCGTGGTCTACTGGGTAGGATCAGCTTTTCTTAAATGAGGCAAATACCTTCTGATGTAACTACAGTTACAATGTAGTCAATATTTAAGTAATGATTTTGCCTCATCGCTGTTACATGTTTTTACTTTTTACCATGTCAATATTCACTTCTGTTATAAATAGTCGATGAATTATTTTACTTTTTTTTTTTTGGATCCATCATTTAAATAGAGAAAATATATAAATTGAGGGTATTTTGGTCTTTCCACCACTGTTTCTATTTCTCTCTCCCTCTCAATTTTCATTCATTTATTTGTTTCCAAATAGTAAGGTCAAACATTACATAAGGTCCCACTGATTATAGGGGGAATTGTTTCTTATTCTTGAATGTTGGACAAAGTATCCTAGGCAAAATTAATTAATTAAAAAAAAAAAAGAAAAGAAAAATTCTAGTTGGCTTCTGGCTTTTGACTTGGTTGTGTTCTTTAGTGAAGGAACAAGTTAGATCATTTAGGGGATAGTAAATTGCTAGGTCCAACTTAATCTTTTTTCCATTTTTTTATTTGAAGCTAAAAGCTATGGAAAAGGGCACATAGGGCATGGACTGCCTAAAAGGTGTTTTTTTTTTTCCTCACATGTGAGACAATTTATTTTATTTTATTTTATAATGAAAATGAGTCGAAATATTCTATACAATGTAGAGTTTACTCCATCTTTTTAATATATTTTACTAAATTAGTGATAACTTTTTATGGTTTATAAAATTTGAATCTAAGACTTTTGTGAGACAAACTTTAGTGCGGTGTCTGTAATGATTTAAATACTTTTAAAATCAGCGATAATTTTTTTATGGGTTGTGAGACTCAAACTTAAAACTCCAATGATACTACTTTAGTGTGGTGAGTAATGGGATTTAATACTTAATAAATGGTATGTGCAAATCCACATTTAATTTTTAAAATTACTAAATGAAATTTATTGATAATCTTAAAATTTATACTCTTTCGGTTTCAAAATAAT
The DNA here is from genome assembly GCA_947687605.1 of Reutealis trisperma. Lineage (NCBI taxonomy): Eukaryota > Viridiplantae > Streptophyta > Magnoliopsida > Malpighiales > Euphorbiaceae > Reutealis > Reutealis trisperma. Next base: position 2,443,774 of record CANTUT010000112.1, read on the forward strand.
AGTCGTTTAAAGTTTCAGCATATAAATTAAGAAAGTTATTTAATTATCATAATTATAAGTTAAAAAAATTAAAATATCTCCTTTTTTTATTTTGATGCAAAGAAATAAAAGCAATTAATGTAAATATTTAATAAAGAGATAAACAAAAGATAAAATTGAAAAAAATAATAAATATTTTTTTAAAATTCTAAAATGATAAATATTTTAAAATAAAATAAAATTTATAAAGCAACAATAGTTTTAAAACAGGGGGAGTACCTAGCTAATTTGGACTCTTGGAGAGGCTTGCTCAGTTGGGTAAAGTAAATTTACTCTTTAGAGCAAGTAGTCAGAATGTTTGACATCATTTTATTAAAAAGAAAATAATAATTAAATTATTTGAATATAACAATTGATAAAAAAAATATGAATTCTGTAAAATGGAAGTTTGTTTTTAAAATTACATTCCTGAAAATTATAAACAAAAAGATATGGTAATTCACTTTTTGAACTTTTCAAAAAAAAAATTTCCATTGAAATAATTATAATTTAATCCTTACAAAATTTTAAAAATTAAACATTTTATTTCAGGATATAATAAAAATAATAATTTCAAAATTATTTTGAATCATTGAAGTCATTATTGAGGCAGGATGAGATAAGATAGAAGGAACAAAAAATCTGTTACTTGATCAAAAAGATTATTTTTATCTTTGTTCATGCAGTGGCCCGTACTGACCTACAGGACACTCTCTGGCTCTGCAACGCCAACTGCAACTTCATTGAGTTGTTGTCTTCTTTCAGACATTGACTGGTAAGCTAATTCCATTACAGACGAGAAGCCACACTTTTCTTTTTCTCTTCATACAAAAACAATCTTTTAGTACAAAATAAATTTTTATACTAAAAAAAGGGTATAAACAAGAAATTTCATATATTAATACTACTATTGTGTTAAATCAATTTTTTAATTTAATTTTAATTGTATTATTCAGTATTTGTCAATGAAATGAGAATTAGAAGAGGATTTTTTCCATTGTAGCCTATGATAAATGTTTAGAATAGTCATACAATTTCAATTACAATATTGATAATAACGATTTCAAACTGTTAAATACATCGTGTCTAATTAATTTTTTCACCCTCTCTAAAGACACGAGGAACATGAATTCTTGAATTGTTTGAATATTAATTTATATGAATTTTCATTTATTTAATAAGATTATTAAAAGAAAAGAAGACAATTTATTAAAAGAAAAAAAACTATCTCATATTATATTACTTACAATATTAATTTAATTCATATGACTTCCGTGAAAAAATAAAAAAAAATATGGATTTGATTGGTAAGGAATTTTTTTTTTATTCATTTTCTTTATAATAAGTAATAGAATTATTGATATTTTTCAAAGATTCTAATTTTCTACTTCTCTAAAATTATATTTTTATTAATTTAAGTATTGTAGTGGCTCCAACACACATTTCATAAATCCTCACAAATACAAAAAATCAAGTGCTTGAGATTGGAATCTATCTTGTGATTAAAATCGGAATTCGTTTCAACTGAATCTATCTCTATAGAAAATATAATAGAATCAAGTTGAAAACTTCCATTTTGCTGATGCTACAAAAAAAAAAAAAAAAAAAAATCCCTCATGGAAAGAAATCACGAAGGACAGGGAAATAGTGCAACTCTCTCTAGTTTATCTATTCCTAATATAATTAGGAATGTAGAAGGGTTCTAAGATACAGTATTTCAAGAAATTGATTAGTATTTTTTTTTTTGCCTAAGAAGATATACAAAACAAAAAACAGAAAATTCTCAATAAATCAGAGAAGTGGACTGATGTTTGGAGGATGAGCTGAATGTCTTATCGAAGCATGATGAAATTACATCAGGTACTTGAGTATATAAACTCAAGAGGTAACTAACTTTTCCTAGAAAAATACATAAAAATCCTACCAGACTTGAGTAGAATATCCTGTTATTGACTAAATCTATCCCAAGAAAAGAGGAACAGAAAATTGACTCAACAACAGCAAACAAATGAAAGTAAATAAGTTGGAGAGCTGACAACTGAATCCTCAAAAAGAAGCTTGAACTGTTGTCATTTGAGCCTAACCCACCATAAATTAAAGATGGGACAAAAATCACAGAGAAACACCAAGCCCAGCAAAGAAAAATCTCGCCGGTGAAAAATGTCACTGTGAAAAGGCAAATGGAGAACACAGAGGATGTCTAGATCTGAACCAGGAGTCTCCATCGCCAATGACAGCATACTTTTCCTTTCCTCACCAACAACATTCCTAATTAGCTCATTCAAGAAGTGAGGTTGATGAAGACCGGACAAAGCCGGAGCTAACCACGACAAGAGTACTACCGAACATCTAAGATCGAAGATATAAACACCCAAAATAAGAATAACTAGTAGTCAAAAAGAAACCCAACCCAGGTGATAGAAAACATAAGATTACAAAACACAAAAAAAAAAAAGAAAGAAGAAAGAAATTGAAACTAAAGGAGGAAAGCGGGGATTCCTACTAATGGCTGAAGTCTCCGGTGGTTTCCCCCAGTTTAGACCAAACGGCGGGTAGAGAGAAAATGATAAAACCCTACCAGAAGAATATTGATTATGGATTTAGTTATTTACATTTGCCATGAAAAACATTATTGCAATAATATTCTAAATGACTTCTTGCCATTAAATTGCCATTAAGGCAGAGTAAGTATCCTCTCTCTTCTTACTCCAGCAATCACAATCTTTCCAGACACAAAAACAAGAATCACAAACTGAGATTTCTTCATCCGATAAACACACCCTGGAAACAATTCTGGTTCATAAGTAGAAAATCCTCCATGCGGGCTGCAAGCAGATCTCTCTAGTTTAATTGGGAACTTAACATCACAAGAAGCAACTACATTCACAATCCAGAAATCTCTAAATTTGGCAGGAAAATCCAAGTTTTTGGATGATTCTTGAGAATTTTCTTGCAGCAATCTTGGAATCCTGTTCAGTCTTGGCATCAGTGACTAATTTACCAGAAGCAAAGATCAAAGCAGTAGTTTTAGGATCTTTAATTCTCATAATGACAGCAGAGAAACGCTTTGGGTTGAACTCTGCATTGAGAGCTTTGAGTACAATTTCTTGGAGGTTAAGTTTGCAGTCTCAATTCACCGTTGAAATGATGTTTTCAAGACTTGGAACTAATCCACAACTGTTCTTGGGAATGTGTTGCTCCATTGCTTATCTCAAAAATATGCTTTAATGCCAATTTAACATGTTTACACCGCCTTAAAAATGTTGAAAGTAAAAACAGGTATCAAAGCATTCTTTTTTACTACAAGAAAATCTCAATCCAATAAAAAAGATTTGTCAATTTAGCATATATCTATTTACAAAGATTACATAGATTGGAATTTAAATTTTTATGAAGAAACAATTCCAAAGACAAGAATCATTTCCCCTCAAAAAGATTTGAATAACATTTCCTTTTTCTTGATTTCTTTAGTTATATTAAGGCAGTAACAGAAAAAAAAAAAAATTACAACACACATTTGAGGCAAGGAGGTCCTGCTTATATCTCCCACCAAAATGCTGGCAGTTCCAGAGAATGTTATGTAAATCCAATTTCGTTCCATATACTCAATTAGCAAATCAACCTTACAAACGTTGGCTGCTTTGCAAATCTGATGAATCTTGAGCATTGAATATGCAATCAAGAGCTGATGATGATTGAATATAAGAGAATTTGGATGCCATTTTTTGTTTTTTATACCAATAATCATCTCACCATTTCAGCCATCCCCGAGGAGCACGAGGCAGTAGTGCCTCCTCGAGTCTGTCTAGTATTGTAAGACTTGCAGTTTAGGCATTTGTGTGCTACAATATGGAATTGAACATGGGAGTTTGCGCCACAATCATTGCAGAGAATCCATATCTGTTTTCACAAAAGATTCAGTGATTTATGACTAATAGCCATTAATTGATAAAAGGACTTTATATTAAACTTTAAAGTTACTTGCCATCTTGTTTTGGTAAATTTCAGGCATTGGAGTTGTAGCAATCTGCATTAAAGTTTTTGAACAACATAATATTAGAACAAGCACTTGGGAATTTTGGTGTTTGGTGGGGGTGGGGGTGCGGTGTGGCGCGAGGGGGAAGCATGAAAAGGAAATAATAACAATAATGGTGCAGTATAAGTACCTCTTGATCAAGCTTTCTCCACAATTTGGACATGTCACAGATGGACTTTGAGCAAACTGGGCATGAATATCTTCTTGATCAAGTAATTCATGAACCGAATGAGTGATAAGAAGTAATATGAAGAAAAAGAACTTAGGAAATTGAAGCAAGGATTTGATAATATCTATCAAACCTCATATGATTTATATGCATGGAATATAAATATGAGAAATATGTAGAGTCATTAATTACCTGTAATGTTGCTCCATCTCTTTCACACATTCCAAATGTATCGTATGTCCACAAGGTAATACAGTAATATCTTTCATAGTGTCAAACAGAAACTGCAAATTGGAGAATAGATCACTAAGTATCAAGCAGTTTGTCAGAATTTCCAATGCATCATTCTATTTTGTTAAATGACTTTATTTACCTCAAAGCAAACAGGGCAATTGTGGTGCATTGCTCTTTCCACACAACAGTGAGCATCCTTCATTAATTTTGAATAGCAACATCCTGAAGAAGAAATTGCAAAATTATTGAAAAATCAGTTCAAAATGTTCAAGGAAAACAAAACAAATGGAAGAAGAATTTACTTTGAAACTAGCTATTGGCTGATTTCCCACTTACCACATTTTTTACAATGGAAGAAATTTTGTTTGCCACCAGTTCTGTAAAAAAAAAAAAAAAAAAAGGTGCAACGAAAATAGATGAGTTCAGAGGAGTGATTCACATGGGGATAGATACAAATGGAAGCTATCACAAGTTCACAAGTGACAAAGCTAGATGATAATAAGAATCACACAAGGTTCAAAAGTTTAGGAATTAAATTTCTTTCGTGCACAATCAAAGGAAGTTGGTATAAGGCTTAAAAGTGCAACTGTGCAAGCATATAAGACCATACTCTAGAAGAAAAAGAAAGTGATAGAAAATAGCAAAACACGCAACATAAATCTGAGTATCTTGCCTGCATATTCCACATTCATCACAGTGGTATTGATTCTTTGCAACCTGAAGGCACCAATCAGTTTGATCATCAGCAAAATTGTCCAACATAGCGAATTATAACTCAAAAGGATAAACATCAAAAAATAAAAAAGAAAATTACATCATCATCAAAGAATTTGCACTCTGCACAGAAGTACTTCCCCATGCAAACCCCACAATTTATGCAATTCTGCTGAACCTGATTAAATACAACATAAGAATATTAATTAACAACCCATATACAAATTTATTAGAATTGTTAATATATCTTAGACGTACTCCAACAATTTTATTCTGAAAACACTTACATCTTGTTCTGTGCCACAAAGGGAACAGATGACCTGAAAAAGAGATACAATTAGAGAAGGAAACCACTTAAGATAATAAAAGCCAAAAAGAACCATAAAAAGAATGATATGACCTTCAACCTTTTTCCCCAACATATACGCGCATCATCTCAATAAACTATGCATCATCTCAATAAACTATCTTGTGAATTTTTCTGACCTGGATAAGTGACCCTTTTTATCACAAAATATTGATCCAAAATATTATCCGCTTGGTTTTCTCCATAGAATTTAGTAATTTAATAAAGAAATATGAAAGATTCTTGAGACCACCAATAAAAAAAGCACAATAACTTTTTGAGGAAAATGGAAATGAAAAGAGGAAATATCTCAAAAGTGGAAAAGATTCAATTTGACCCACAAGCACACATATAGTCCTTTTTCCTGTCAAAACATGGGCATCAACTACCAGCTGAGCAATTCTATGGTTTCTAATGACAAATGTTTATTATTTTGTCTTTCAAATTTTCCAGTCAGCGAGATTATCCACTTTATTTAATTACACATAAAAAAATTCCAAAAATTTCTATAGCAGAAAATAGACCCTTCAGTCCAAATTAGTTTCAGAAAAAAGGATATTAAGAATTATATTAATTGAAATAGATAGAAAGAATACAAACCTTTGTAACTTTATGGCGTGGAATATCATGTCGATCAAGAGGATTAGTTTCCAGCGCATTCTGTTAAATTCAAAAATCAATCTTTAAAAAAAAAAAATCCAACAACCATGCATCTGAAAAATATATTTATTAGCAAACCGAAAACTTTCCAAAAATAGAAGAAGACCAAGAAGAGGACAAATATTATAATTTATTGTACCTTTGCTTCATTATGGCAATGCCTACAATCAAAAATCTCATTGCAACAAGGTGCTCTGATCTTACATCTCCTCCTGTAATGGGAGCACCTAAACAACAAAACCCAAAAACCCAGATTAAAAAATCTATGTAAAATCAATAAAAACAAATGAAATTCACAAAATCTGAAGAAAATAAGACATACCCATAATTCCCAGATTCAATTTCCATCAAAGAAGCAGAATCATCTACAAATTCAGTCCCCATTTTCTTCAAATTTCAAAAACCCCAAACATAGATAGGGAAAAAAAAATTTGAAGCACAAACCAAAAATTAGAGAAATGCACTATTTATATGCCTGTTTATGGAGATTTTGAAAAAAGGGTGAGTCAGATACAGGGAGGAGAAGGTTGTCTTACCCGAGAATCAATCAGAAACGTGCCTTTTAATAGATTTTGGATAAGAAAGTTTTATTCTTGAGATCCAAAAATGGTTAATTTTTTGATTCTCATGAGAGCTAAGAGTGAGCTGTGAATTTGAGAATTTATGAGGAGTTTATAGTTTTACTATATAAAGGTTGGTGGCGGGAAACTACAAGCCAAAAAAATTGAAAAAAGGAACGGTGGGGGACTGGCGGTGGTGGTGGTGGTAACAGTGGTAATGGTGGGTGTAAAAGTGCAATGGAGGACATAGATTTTTTTTTTTGATGTCACGGTTTTTAACTGTAAAGGGTATTTTAGAGAAGATAAGGTTTTGGATAACATATAGTAGGATTTTAAAAGGTCACGCTCTTTTGAATTCGGTACAATACACGCTCTTAACAATTAGTTTTTTCTTTCTTTTAATTTTTAGTTAAAAGGTTTGAATTTTTATTTTGTGATTTGAAATATTTAGCAAACTCGTATTTGAAATATTATTTCCAAATTATAATTGTAATTAAAATATTAACTTTCTTTTTAATTATTGTAATTTTGTAAAGGTACGTTAATTTATATAGATCACACATTCGTTTTTCAAGATAAATTTCTAATAATTAATAGTTTGTCTTTTAAATAATGAAGACTAACTATATTTAATGAATTGAATTAAATAATTTTTAAACTTAATAAAACTTGTAATAATTATTGTTCTGTCTTTTAACTAATCATAACTAATTGTAATTATTGAAATTTCAAAACGATAAATAAATTGAAAAAAACTTCTCTAAATCAATAAATATTTTAAAATAGAAAGAGTAATTCATAAAAATAAGCAAACAGAAAAAAATAATTCTCCTCTTTTATAATGTTCATCATATATATTAATGAATTTTTATAAATAGTGCAATAATAAAAGTAAAATTTTGAAAATAAAATTAAAGTAATTCTTCACCTTTTTATTAGGGATGAGCATTGTTGGTTTAATCATTTTATAATTTAAGTTTGGTGAGAGTCTTATGTATTTGCCTTTCATATTAAGGCAGCATGTTTAATAAGGATGGCCTTTTATTTTTATAATACATTTATATTTTTTTTTTTAGTTGCTTAAAGAGTTAATAATCAAATGGAATTTATAAACCACCATAAAAGTTGTTAATATTTCATTAGTATTCACTTTCAATAATATTTTGTTTTCATTATCATTAAAGTAGCACTAATAACTATAAAAAACTATTTTATGTAGTCGTATCATCTATATTTTTCATGTTATTGTATTTTTATAAGTCCAACTAAAATTTATATAAATTAATATATAATATTATTATTTTTCTGTTGGTCTATATATAATAAACTTAATTTATACTTTTTCTTTATATTAATATTTGAAATTTTTAAAAATAAATAATAATTTGTGTATTTTAAAAAAAATATTCTCAAAAAAATATTTTTAAAAAATAAAAAATATAATTAAAATATGTGCAAAATGTGAGCTCATGACTGTGAATTTTATATATTTTTTATAATGCATAATAAAATATTTAAAATAAGGAGAGTGAACATTACGCGCAATGAAAAACGCGTAGATAATTAGTTTATTCTAGCCATTTTAGAAACTCTGGCGCCCGTTAATCTGCCAGTCATTTTAGAATTTCTCTTTTTCTGGAAAAAAAAAAAAAAAGGATTAGGATAATGAGTATTTGCTGACTAAGATCGGGCCCACCACATTATGTAGAACCAACTGCACTGTATTGTCTATGTGTGGGCCTACCGTAACACGTGTTTGGCCTTATATATGTATGGTCTATTAAGCCTCAACAGGTAAACACGTGGCAGTTATTGAGTGGCCATTGTGATAGAGGCGTGTTTTGCCTAGTCAGCTCGTGTCTTTAATACGTGGGAGGTGTTTTCTTTTTCTTTTTGTATTTTTTTCAGAGGAAGAGAAGCCATATATTCTTAACTTTCAATTAATTTCTCTCTTTTTTATTATATTCTCTCTCTTTTTTTTTTTGATATTTTCTTATAAAATGAAAAAAACTGTAGAAATTTTTTTTAGAGTTTTTAAAGAAAAAGTGAGAAAAGACAACAAAAATAATATATGAAAAATATAAGTTAATAAGATAAATGAAATAAATGTTTAAGTGTGGTATTATTAATTGAGTAAAATTATTTGTTTTATTTTTTTAATAAGAAATTTCAATCAAATATACTTATTAAAAAAATCATTTGTTAATTTAAACACTTAATTATTAAAAAAAAGGTTTGAGACATGTTTATAAAATTAAAAAAAATAATGAAAAATTTCTATTTCATCATTGTATAAAATATCTATTTCATCGAATAACTATTTCTCATTTAAAATGTTAATCAAATTTAAGAAGGGTCAATGTCAATTTAATCCTTTGATTTTTGACTAAATTTATACTGAGATTTCTTTTTTTGAGAAACTAACAAATATATTTTTGCATTTGTATTCCGAATAACTTTTATATCATTCTATCCAAATTTTAGGATTTTGCTATTAAAAATTTAAAAAATAAAATAAAAAAAAATTCATTTCCAAGATATCCTCATCCCATTATCTATTACCCTCACTCGATTTACTCACTCAAACCACTCATCTCTCTATATCTTTCTTTCTCTTACAAACACTGTTCTCTTTCTCTCTCTTTTTCTGTTGTGTCGACTATCCATCTCCTTTGCTCTTTGTATATTATTTTATAGAATATATTATTATTTTATTTAGTTTATTTAGAAATTGTGTGAAACTGTATATGACTGTGTTCAGTAAATCTATGGTAGTGAAGAAAAAAATTTAAGAGAAAATGAGAGATAATTTCATAGTTATTAAACCTGGAGTGGATTGGTGGGTCAATCTGATCACTCGGGCCTAAACTAGTTCAAGTTTGTTATTAGGCCAAATTCGCAATTGATTCATAAAAAATCATGTGACTCAACGGTTGAACTAGTGTGTGACCTAACTGTCACGCCCCGATCCCAAGGGCACGTGACCGGCACTAGGACACGGGACATGCACGTGGCTACCAGTGCCCGTAATAAGCCTGACCCAAAACACAAGACAAAAAGCTCGCATCACACAACTGAAAAGCCCAGCACCCAGTTATTCCATAATCCCAGAAATAAATAAATCATAGAAAAGTTCCGCTTAACCCCAAGGATTACATAACTGAAAAAAAATAATACAATAAGTTCAATTACAAAGTGTAACATTGCGGAGTTCTAGAGTTACAATTACAAATGTACGTCTATTACATGTATTCTTAATATCTCCATAATACAAATCACTGCCGAAGGAAAATTGGCAGTCTACTCAATTACAATTCCTTTCCAGCTCATTTCCTGACCTGAAAAGCAACAAAATGAACAGGAATGAGCGTTCGACTCAGTGAATGATACCAGCTGATATATAAAAGTGGTATCCCACAGAAAGAATCTAATGCCCATGATGTGCACTATGCCACAGCAACAGACAAATCATCCAATCAAGCAAGGATGGGGTATGGTCCACAGTACCACACTAATTTTGTCAATACACAATATGGGGAGCCGATCCCCCTACTCTGGCTCTCTGAATCCAATAATCTGTCTCTTATGTCCAAGGGGTCCGGCCGTCACTGGTCTGCACCACGCAGCCCTGACCCGACTGACAGCAGCCCTGGCGATGAGCAGGCCCGGCCGACATCCATCAGTCGTAGCTCATCTTCTGAATCTCATCATAATCCAAATCATAACCATAATAATCCCATAATCCTGGGTGGTACTGTGCCCTCCCAACCTCCATCCGTCAATCACAACCATAATATGGCACATAATATAGAATATTAATTCATCACTCACAGTCAAATGTCACATGCTTATAGATGCAATAGTAGTGCATAATATACGTATATATATACACACAACAATGCATATGAAATGGAAATAGAAATAATATATTAGTGAGTATCACTCACCTAACTGTCGACGCTTCCGACCGGCTTCCCTCAGAAGAGTAGCCTGGGAACCAGGAAGACGCCAGACACCGACACCTCGCAACAGAGAACATGAACACAAAAAGGATTACACTCAACCCCAGAACAGACTCGGAAACCTAACCAAATACTCTAAAACCACTAAACATAGATTAACTCAAACACCCAACTGAAATACAAGGGTTCCGGGTTCACCTTCACAAATTCTGAACATACGGACGTCGAGGATCGTGCCAGAATGTCGAAACAGAAATACTGCACCTCCCTACGCGCCAGCACCACGCGCCGCCGCCGGCCGGCCATGCGCCACCGCCGGTGGTGGCGGATCTGGGGAAACTCCACACCAGCAGATTCACCTCAACCCCAAGAGCCCAAAAACAGTCACCACTCGCCGACACTCGCCCTCCATCCACCGAAAAATGCCTCCAAAGCCACGGTTTGGTATTTTTCGATCTCCTCCTCCGGTGGTCCTCAGGGGGCAAGGCAGGTACCAAAGTGAAACTCTTATCTCCAGGAATAAAACGGCACCAAGATCGCCGGATTCCGCTGCCGGAAGCGGCCGAAAAATGGAGTTGAAGTTGCGGTGGCCGGCGGTACTTCTCTCCTCGCGTACGCTGCCGTGCCGCCGCCGATCACAGAGCTGCCGCTTCCCTCGAGGTCGCCGGTCCTCCTTCTACCCAGCGGTGGTGGCGGTGCTTGCCACCGCCCGCCGGAACACGGTCAACACTCTCTCTCTCTCTCTCGGCTTCTCCCTTTCTCTCTCCTCTCTCCTGCCCGTTCTGCCTGCACCAAAACGCCCCGTTTTGGGCTTCTTCAAACTACCAATCCCAGCCTTCCATTCTTCTTTTCTCATTTTTCTTAACCCCCAGATTATGTTATATATATATACTTAACCATATATAATATATACATATAATACTATATACATATATATATATAAACATAATACTACATCTTTATATATACAAAATAATAATACTAATAATAATAATAATGGTAATGGCATTAATAATAGTGATAATAATAATAATAATAATAATAATAATAATAATAATAATAATAATAATAATAAAAATGATAGTAATAATAATAATAATTAACAATAATTCATAATTCACATATTAATAATAATAATAATTCACATATTAATAATAATAATTTACAACATATACTCATGAAAATATATATCAATAACATTATTTACGATAATTATAATAATTATATCGGAAATCTAAACTTTCGATAAAATACTATAGTCACACTTATAATATAATTAATACTTTTATTAATACCCAAATATCAAAATATAATCCAAAATACAATTCTCCAAAAAATCCACATTAACATAATCATAATAATATGATATTGTAATATTATATCAAAATTGTCATCAATAACACATATTCAAATAATATGAATATTTATAGTTTAATAAAATATAATTCCAATCTTATTTTAATAAGGAAAATGATAAAATAATATATTTCTGTACGAAAATAGAATTTTATAAAATAATTAAAAATTCGGGGTATTTCAATCTTCCCTCCTTCAGAAAATTCGTCCTCGAATTTTCAAAGACAACAGTTTACAACTACACTTCTCCACTACACTTCCACTGCGCACTCTGCTACACAGCCAAACCCAGGAAAGGTAGCAAAACAAAACAAGTTCAGCAAGACATAAAATTGTATACTTAAACCTCCAATAACATCCTTCTAATACCAATTTCCAGTCTATTTTCTTAAACCTTACAGCAAATACTAATTATTCCGTATTCTTATACTTTTGATTTCAACCAATTAATTATAACCTTAAACATATCTTATCTTTAAGTACTTATGAATACTAAAACTAATATTAATGCCGAACTTCTTACTTCCATGTATTAGTCATTACATCAACCAGATAAAACTTCAGCAAATAATTGTAAGCTAATAAAACTCTTAATATTTCTTAATGCATTTCCAGACTAATAATTATTACTTAATCTCTAATAATCTCGATAAATATTCTTATGTCCAATATCTCATCAAACTTGAAATTTTCCATTAAATTTCATTGTGAGAATAAGTCCCATAGGAATCTCCATAATGACTTCATCGAATAAAACACATCAATACTAAATAATTTACTTTCCACTTTTACTTACTTTAACTAATTTCTTCAATATATATATTTACAAAATTTATTTCATCAATTTGAAATCAGCATGTATGCATACTTATTAATAAATATACAAAACCAATAAGTATTCCATTCATCTCAACATCCCTTAAATTAACAAGAGTCATCAAAAAAATTCTATTAACTCCACACATATTTTACACCATAAGTAGGATTCTAACCAATAATTCACAAGTTATTTAAGACTTATTCTCTATAAAATGTTTTAATATCATCGCTTAGACAACTATTGTCTCACAACCATGTATATTTAACCTATATTAGTATCTTATTTCGAAATTTCCATCAACATCTTATGATCTCTCATATTCCTAATCTTTCTATTTATCCACACAAAATCAATAAATTCACTACTCTTACAGACACTCAATAAAAATCTCCATACATGATATATATCTGTCTTAATCTATGCCATTCCATTTTGATCTCAACTTAACCTATACACCTCATGAGTATGCTCAAATAATAACTCTATTAGATGATATAATAAAATTTCTTTCCTTAATAAACTCAGTACTTAATCCTTAATTCTTTCCACAACATAATATAGAATCTAGTACCTCGAAATATTATCTTATTCCGAGAACTTCAATCCACTGCAGGTATATCCAAATTTATTTAAATGTGTAAAACTATTTAAAATCATTCATAAAAATTAAAACATTTTTCACTTTTATTTTTAGAGCTCAAGGTACTGTGTCCAGGGATGCTGCACAACATGCAACCTTAATGCAATGATCCATGAAGGAGATGATGAATGAATAATGACTTAGAACTTTATAATGCCTGACTCAATGAATGCGAATGAATGCGGACAGACATATACACTAGACACAAGTACAGAGTTCTAGAATAATAAATTCTCAAAACAAGTATTAAAATCATACTTTAAAATCAATTGTCATCCTTAAATTCATTTAAAACATTCCATTTCCAAATCATTTACAATTTTGAATAAAGTCATTTTATACCCTTCTGGATTAAGTTCTCGGAGATCCTCGAATTCCCAAATCATATCGACTTAATATTCTATCCCTTATAAGATTCCAAATCATACCCTCTAATCATATTCTACTCACCCAAGAACCTTTATTGCCACAACATTCTACTAACATCACAAGGTTAAGAAAAAAAATCATAAAAATTCATAAAATCACAACATTCTACTAACATCACAACATTCTACTAACATTCTACACCACGTTAATGCTGAATTGGAAGCAAAGGAAACTCAAGACGACAATTGGGAATTCTATACTCCGCATGTTACTGAAACAAGGACCCAGAACACTGAAAACATAAAAGGTCACAAGATCTTTGCTCTGATACCAATTTTGTCACGCCCCGATCCCAAGGGCACGTGACCGGCACTAGGACACGGGACATGCACGTGGCTACCAGTGCCCGTAGTAAGCCTGACCCAAAATACAAGACAAAAAGCTCGCATCACACAACTGAAAAGCCCAGCACCTAGTTATTCCATAATCCCAGAAATAAATAAATCACAGAAAAGTTCCGCTTAACCCCAAGAATTACATAACTGAAAAAAAATAATACAATAAGTTCAATTACAAAGTGTAACATTGCGGAGTTCTAGAGTTACAATTACAAATGTACGTCTATTACATGTATTCTTAATATCTCCATAATACAAATCACTGCCGAAGAAAAATTGGCAGTCTACTCAATTACAATTCCTTTCCAGCTCATTTCCTGACCTGAAAGCAACAAAATGAACAGGAATGAGCGTTCGACTCAGTGAATGATACCAGCTGATATATAAAACTGGTATCCCACAGAAAGAATCTAATGCCCATGATGTGCACTATGCCACAGCAACAGACAAATCATCCAATCAAGCAAGGATGGGGTATGATCCACAGTACCACACTAATTTTGTCAATACACAATATGGGGAGCCGATCCCCCTACTCTGGCTCTCTGAATCCAATAATCTGTCTCTTATGTCCAAGGGGTCCGGCCGTCACTGGTCTGCACCACGCAGCCCTGACCCGACTGACAGCAGCCCTGGCGATGAGCAGGCCCGGCCGACATCCATCAGTCATAGCTCATCTTCTGAATCTCATCATAATCCAAATCATAACCATAATAATCCCATAATCCTGGGTGGTACTGTGTCCTCCCAACCTCCATCCGTCAATCACAACCATAATATGGCACATAATATAGAATATTAATTCATCACTCACAGTCAAATGTCACATGCTTATAGATGCAATAGTAGTGCATAATATACGTATATATATACACACAACAATGCATATGAAATGGAAATAGAAATAATATATTAGTGAGTATCACTCACCTAACTGTCGACGCTTCCGACCGGCTTCCCTCAGAAGAGTAGCCTGGGAACCAGGAAGACGCCAGACACCGACACCTCGCAACAGAGAACATGAACACAAAAAGGATTACACTCAACCCCAGAACAGACTTGGAAACCTAACAAAATACTCTAAAACCACTAAACATAGATTAACTCAAACACCCAACTGAAATACAAGGGTTCCGGGTTCACCTTCACAAATTCTGAACATACGGACGTCGAGGATCGTGCCAGAATGTCGAAACAGAAATACTGCACCTCCCCACGCGCCGGCACCACGCGCCGCCGTCGGCCGGCCACGCGCCACCGCCGGTGGTGGCGGATCTGGGGAAACTCCACACCAGCAGATTCACCTCAACCCCAGGAGCCCAAAAACAGTCACCACTCGCCGGCACTCGGCCTCCATCCACCGAAAAATGCCTCCAAAGCCACGGTTTGGTATTTTCCGATCTCCTCCTCCGGTGGTCCTCAGGGGGCAAGGCAGGTACCAAAGTGAAGCTCTCATCTCCAGGAGTAAAACGGCACCAAGATCGCCGGATTCCGCTGCCGGAAGCGGCCGAAAAATGGAGTTGAAGTTGCGGTGGCCGGCGGTACTTCTCTCCTCGCGTACGCCGCCGATCACAGAGCTGCCGCTTCCCTCGAGGTCGCCGGTCCTCCTTCTACCCAGCGGTGGTGGCGGTGCTTGCCACCGCCCGCCGGAACACGGTCAACACTCTCTCTCTCTCTCTCGGCTTCTCCCTTTCTCTCTCCTCTCTCCTGCCCGTTCTGCCTGCACCAAAACGCCCCGTTTTGGGCTTCTTCAAACTACCAATCCTAGCCTTCCATTCTTCTTTTCTCATTTTTCTTAACCCCCAGATTATGTTATATATATATACTTAACCATATATAATATATACATATAATACTATATACATATATATATATAAACATAATACTACATCTTTATATATACAAAATAATAATACTAATAATAATAATAATGGTAATGGCATTAATAATAATAATAATAATAATAATAATAATAATAATAATAATAATAATAATAATAATAATAATAAAATGATAGTAATAATAATAATAATTAACAATAATTCATAATTCACATATTAATAATAATAATAATTCACATATTAATAATAATAATTTACAACATATACTCATGAAAATATATATCAATAACATTATTTACGATAATTATAGTAATTATATCGGAAATCTAAACTTTCGATAAAATACTATAGTCACACTTATAATATAATTAATACCTTTATTAATACCCAAATATCAAAATATAATCCAAAATACAATTCTCTAAAAAATCCACATTAACATAATCATAATAATATGATATTGTAATATTATATCAAAATTGTCATCAATAACACATATTCAAATAATATGAATATTTATAGTTTAATAAAATATAATTCCAATCTTATTTTAATAAGGAAAATGATAAAATAATATATTTCTGTACGAAAATAGAATTTTATAAAATAATTGAAAATTCGGGGTATTTCACTAACGGTCTCACAATTTTAATTTTTTTCTTTTTTCACTATAACTTGCTTTTATTTTGATAAATTGTTATGATATGCACTTTTATTTTTATTTCTGAATATTTCTTTCATTATTTTGCATTTTTATTTTATAGAGTAAAAGTTAGAAAAAATTTCATTTTATTTTAATCCTTAACGTTAAATTAATTTTAATCCCTGAAATTAATAATTTAATTCTAAATTGATATATGATGAAATATTTAAACGTATTTACACTTTTTGATGAAAATATAAGAATTAAAATTATTAAATCTCAATTTCTTTGTTTTTTTAGTTTATAGTGTGATTTATGGATATAAAAGTATCTTTATACATAAAATATCTAATGGATTTATTTATGATTTATTTATGTCTATAAATTAAAATATTTAGTTTTTTAATTTTTATTTTTAAGTGGAAGTTTATGTACTCCTAAATTTTTTAATATTTTATATTTATTTTATTATATAAAATTATAGATTATATATTTAATTAATTATATTGACTCACCAGTTTAATAATTGACCCAATAGTTGAACCACTGACCCATTGACTCAGCTTATAGATTGGATTGATATCCTTTCTGGGTTTAATTACTATAGATAATTTAATCATTTCACAAGCAATTAAAGGTAAAAATGAACGAAATGACTGAATAATATAATGGAACTAAAATATAGAGATGTATTAGTTAGTTTAAAAAAAAAAAAAAAGGTACTATAGTGTGAATTTGGTCAAAACTGATGGACTAAATAATAATGTATTCATTTACGGATAATAATTTTATATGAAATAATTGAACAAACTAAATAATTTTGCATAATGAAAAAAGGAGAAAATTCAAAAAAAATACTCTATGATTTGGCATATTTATAAATATGGAACGATGATTTTTTTTTTTTTTTTGGATCTATGATTGAATCTTTTAATAAATATAATTTTTTTAAATAGATTAAATTTATTACGTTATTAATATATTAATTATAAATACTAAATGCCACGCTGGAGGAAGAAAGCATTCTGATTAGTCAATGCGCGTCCACATCAGCAGAAGGCTAACAACATCTGTGGGCATATCTCAAATTTATTAAGAGATTCAATCATAGACCCCTATTTATAAATATTCCAGATCACAAGATTTTTTTTTAAACTTTCTCTAAAAAAATTATAAGAAGGTGAAATGATTTTTGTCATATCGGGAGGAAAAAATAAAAAAAAAAAAGAGAGAGAGAGAGCATAGATTTTTATATGTTGCCTCCTTTTCATACAAAAAACAGAGATTTATATATATATATATATATATATATATATTCCCTCTCTTCCATACAAAGTGGTAGGCAGCCTAAAAATTTGAAGAAAGTAATTGATTCCTCCACACTCTGTGGTGACTCTTGTCATGGATATCCAAGGAATATTTTAGGTTACAACAATAACGACTATTAAAAATAAATAATAATTTATTTTAAAAATATGATTAAAAATGAATGATAATTAATTATTACATAAAATTATATATATATACATATATAAATAATTTAATAGCATTATATTAAATAAAAATAAAAATTCAAATCCGTGCATAGGGTGGATTCATTAAATAAAAATAAAAATTCAAATTCGTGCGTTAGGTGAATTGATTTTTAATTTTGACAGAAATATAATTTTTTTATTTTTATAGAGGAGAGGGAAATCAAATCTTAATTTATTATTCAGACTATATATATATTTATTAGTAAATTATATCTTGATGTATATGGAAATAGAAAGTTAACTTTCTATTTTTTTCAGTAATTACTAATTAGTTGTGAAACTACACACTTGAACTCATTTGTAAAAAGAAAAAGAACAATAAAGACATAAATCTTAACAAATGTATAAATTGATCCAAAGATATTCTGACAGAAACAAACCAAAGGCAAGTTTTATCTAATGATTTTTTACATATTGCAGCAACTAATCCAAAATATTGAACATGTTGGACTAAAAGAAGATAAAGAGGCCATTATATTGACTTTAAAAAGCACAGAAAAGAGGCTTTGAGAGCCAATGGGACCTTAGGTTTAAACACAGATATTAGGAAACCTCTGCACACAGCTTCTCTGCTCTCCTCCCTTGAACCAAAATAATAAAAATTAGTTTCAGTTGGTGGACAAAGATTTTGTTGCCCCACTGAGAAAACTAATTCACAGGCAAGTGTTTCAATGCTTCACCCAGTCAACTAAAATCATCGGAATCTATCATTATTTGAAATACTTTAATAAAAAGAAGGTTTAGAGAAAATACAATAAAACTTGGCAGTTCATTGATATGGAAAAACACAAGCAGCTACCCCTCTCTGCTTTATTTACTTGTATACTGATGTGGCAATGTAGTCTAACACTAACTAGAATTTATAATCTCATTGAGTTGCTGATGTAGGCCAATTAGACTTAATAATCTCTCCTAAGGAAACTAATTAATCCAAGGAATTCTATAACTCACTTCAAAAGGACAAACATTTCGGACCAGAAAGAATCTCAATTTAACAAAACCCAATGCTTCCCACCCACTTTATTTGGCCAAATCTTCATTATTGTGACATTCATCTGCTCCTATTTTTCCATGGATTAATCGCTAGGCTAACAACAGCAAGCACCCACTTCAATCATCAACATCAGCTATTAGCAACCTTGAAACAAATTAGCTCAATCTTGGTGCATTTCCTTTTCCATGCAATGGTGCGCGTCGTCATTTAACTTTGGATAGCAACGTCCTGCAAGAGACATTGCAAAAGTCTTCAAAAATAATTTGAGTTATTCAAAAGACGAAGACGACGTCTTGCTTTTGTTTACCAACCATCAGGTAATTAGTTTATCTTCCCACTTACCGCATTTCTTGCAATGGAAGAAATTTTCCCTCCCACCATTTCTGTAAAAAGCAATCAAGAAGGAAATGAATGAGTTTGACTTAAAGGAAGTATTTCAAATATCGTTTGACTTTGAAGAAATATATCACTAGATCATGAAAGGATTACTTGGTCCAATGATAAAGAAATCACATGTTAGCAACAAAAGTACAAACTACAAACAAGAAGGTAACTGGTAGTTTAGGAACTTCATTTCTTTCATGAATGTAGACACAAACTAGAAATGAATAGAAATGATGGCAGAAAGAAATTGAACATGCTACCTGCAAATTTCACATTCATCACAATGGTATTGCTTCTTTGAAACCTGAAAGCAGTACTCCATTAGACTAATTGGTAAGAATGGTCTAAATTAGCAATAATGTCATTGGCAAAATAAATAAATAAATAAATTAGCAATAATGTAAGGGGGAAAGATAACCACAGAGAATCAAAGAAGAAAATTACATCATCATCGAAGAATTTGCACTTGGCACAGAAGTACTTTCCCATACAAACACCACAACTAATGCAATTCTGCTGCACCTGATTGAATAAAACACAAGAATAATAAGAGCCCATAAAAATTTAGCTGAATTGTTAAATATCTTTGACTTGCACTGTCTTATTTTATGCTGAATACACTTGCATCTTGTTCAGTGTCACAAAGGGAGTAGATTACCTGAAAGATAAATAAAATAGGATAGAATAAGAAAGCGAGCAATGAAAAAACACAATAGATCAATCAAGGAACAAAATGACCTTCAAATCACAATAGACCAATCAAGGAACAAAATGACCTTCAAATCAGCCTTATCCAAGAAGACACCAGTACACACAAGCACATTATGGGCAATTTGGAGAATCACTTCTCTTTATCAGGAAAAAAAAAAGGCTGAAAAATCACTATAAATACCCATCTAACCTAATTATCTAAACCAAAGGTACACATTCTATCATTCACATACTTTCAATATAGTTTTCTCCTTTAATAACTTTAATGACTTGAGCGTCAGAGTGTGACCATCGGGCACACCTGGAGCTTTTAACCATTATTTGAATGAGTATTTGCAGGTCTTTAGAATCCAAGGCAAGCTTTCCTTGAACAAAATCTGATTTACAGGTTATCATATCCAATTGATTATTTTCATTTCCGAGGTTGACACATTTCAATACTTGGATGAGAAGTTTTGTCAATGTATAATCTATTTTTACCTAACTAATGACCTTAATTAATAGTCACAGGCTTTAGAATAGGAATGGACAGGACATCTTCCTATTTTACCTTCACTCTTTGACATCATTCCAAATTTTTTACCATCATGTGAAGTCCTTGGTTTGTTATAATAAATAATTTTGGAGATAATCTAATGCTTATTGACTGCTCCTCAAAGTTTCTAATTCAAACTGCTCAGAATAACCTCATAAACCCTCGTAATTGTCCATTAAATAGACCTCTTGTTCAAATTATTATTTTTTCTTTGGAAAAAAAAAAAAAAAAAGTTAAACCTGATTAGCATAAGTCCAGAGAAAATTCAAACCTTTATTACTTCTTGGCTTCGAATAGGGTGTTGATCACCAGGGCTAGTTTCCACTGCATTATGTCCACATCCAGACTCCAGGGGATCATGAATAAGTTCCCTAGAATCGGATTGGACATCCATTTTAATCTCCTCTTTCTTTGAATCTTGACCATTCTGCTCTGTCTTCTCACTCAATCCCAATTGACTAGGATTTGATTGCAGCCGAGTTTTATCCTTTGCTCTCTTCAGATCTTGACAATTGCTCTCCTCCAACTTCCTTCTCAATCAGAACATGTAAAAATAACTCAAATATTAATCATTACATTTCATAAACTATTACCAACTGGTGATAATATTACAGGAGCCGAAAATGATAATTTTTAAATTATAAATTACAAACTGCTGTTTCATTTAATTATGTCATGAAAATGTACCTGATTATTTTGGAAAGGAACACACACAAAAGGAAGATGACAGGTAGAAGAGACATTTTGATGGGATTATCTAAATTCTGAAGGGAATATATATACTGCACTGTTGAGTTAAGTGACTGCCAGACAGCAAAAATAAATCCGACAAAATGAACCACCACGAAAAGTTCACTAGGTAGGGAATTATAAGTTAAGTGACAATAAGAACAAGTTGACTGGTTCCTTTCCAATGTGATAATTCCTTGTATGCGAGCCATGTGAACCAGCTCAATCGTAGAAAGAAGTAAAGCCGCGAATGACAGTAACATGCTCACAAACAGATAACCCCACTGGTCAAGAGCACATGAGACAACCTCTAGAAGCAAGCTCGTCATTAGAAGAGCCCACTCTACTGTTTCCTGTACAAAAGACATTACAAACGAGATATTTAAAAAAAAAAAATTGCATTTCACAATTGATAATGCCCAATTCCATATTGTAATAAGTCTTGCCCTGCCTCATAGTACTGTTATGTGTTATTTGAGAAAGGGGTTGCTTTAGGTGAAGGGTGTTGTTAGTCTCGTAAGACTACACCCAGACCTCCTTTACTCCTTGTTGATAATTTGGCATCATCAATAATCAAATTAGTAGATGGAATAGTTGCATTTACTGATCAAGTTCTTACACTTGTAGGTGAGCTCTCTCGAATTTCTGAATTAAGTTTTGTGTGAGAATCTCCTAAGCTAACTGCACTTTGACCCTGGTTCCTGTCTTCATTTGAATCTTGAATGCAAATTACTTGAAAATTTTCTGTTTGCTGCTGCTGTGAAAATTGAAGAGTTGGTTGTGGGCTGCTTTCTTGTTTATGATATTTTTTGCCAAAGGAATATTGGCTTGTATCTTTTACGACTTCTGCTATTTCAATCTTCTTCTCCTCTACAAGTTTCTTTAATCTCTTCTTCATGGTATCTATTAATGTCTTCAGATCAATGGTAGCTTTGACTGTTACAGTTTCCTCCTCCTTGTTAATACTCGCCTTTTGCACTCCTGTAATTTGATACAGCCCATTAAGAGTTGTGGTTATTGCCAAGCATTAATTCAGAAGACCAATTAGCAAAGAAGCAAAATTGAAAGTCTAATAAATAATGAACAGCAGCTGTGGAAGGAAAGTGTTGAAAGATTACAATGTTACCTCTAATTCTTCGGATAATTTTGAGAATCTGCTTGGCGCATCCATCACAATGAAGTGGCACCTTGAATACTGCCATTGTTGCTGGGGTCTATATCATTAAGAATAGAAATTTATAAATAAACACTCAAAACACTTATCATAATGCAAATTTGGGTTAAACAATATGCCTTCCACATTTCACAGAGATGAAAATTGCAAGTAAAATGGATATGATAAAGGTACAGCTTTGTATGAGTGTTGGCTCTTTGTTGTTGAGTTGGAAAAAAAAAAATTTCTGACCCATCAATTTGATGTAGATCTTATTCATAGTTCAATCAAACAGGAGAAAATTTAAATTTCATATATAACAAACAACGCAACTTCAATTAATGAAAACTCCAAAAAACGCACCAGGTAAAAAAGGAGAAAGAACACCTAACATTAACATGGAAATATTTCAAAATCTTCAAGAAAGTTTGCCAAAAAAGTACCTTTTCTGATTTCAAGTCCATTATGCTCCCTTCCATTTCAGTAATATCGCTCCCATTCTCTGGCTCACTACGTATCTTCTCCTCTTTTCCCTTGTTGCTGCCATTCTCACTATTGACACTGTCATTGCTGTATCTCTCCCGCGTAACCGACATTATCTCAAAAGGTCTATTCAGTCTTTCCTTCATATTCTCCATCAATACCTTGGAATCCATAGTCCCTTTGACTGTCAACATTTCCTTCTGTTCATCTAGAGACATCTCTTGCACACCTATAATGAATGCCGTTAAGAGTTACGCTTCCATCAACAAAATGGAGGCAATGTGATACAACTTACATACAAGAACACTACCGTTTGTGTCGAAGACTATATTGCGAATCTTTGAGCTACATCCTTGGCAGTAGTGTCTAAGCTTGAGCACCACTATTGTTATCATCAAAGACTGTAAAAGTAAACTCATAAAAACTAATACTAAATAAACAAAACCATTTGGCTAATAAGAGAAGCAACTTGAACTGTGAAACTTCAAATTGGCTTATGCATACGAAAATATAAATTTCACAAAATTTTGCAGAATTCTTTGAAATTTACCTCATTGGGTTTTTTCTCATGTGATTCT
The DNA here is from genome assembly GCA_947687605.1 of Reutealis trisperma. Classification (NCBI taxonomy): domain Eukaryota; kingdom Viridiplantae; phylum Streptophyta; class Magnoliopsida; order Malpighiales; family Euphorbiaceae; genus Reutealis; species Reutealis trisperma. The sequence goes on from CANTUT010000112.1 coordinate 2,467,642, forward strand.
CTGTTGATGGTGACGGTACCAGTGGCGGTGTCATTCGGTTTGTCGTCGGCGACGGCGGTGGTGTTACATTTCTTGGACTGAGTAGAGACAATATCGACCGTCTTCTTGATTTTCCGGCGAAGATCATTACGAAGCTGAATGGGGTCTACTTTACCTATCACAGTCAGCTTGTTTGAATCTATGTCCACCGTCACATTCTCTACACCTGATTATTAATTGAATTAAATTAAACATAAATAGAGAAAAAATGGAAAAAAAAAAAAAAAAAAACAAATCCAACTAAAAATCAGCATTTTAATAAATAATTAGAGAATTTCACAGAAAAACTAAATATATATAATATAATATTATACAAAACCGTATAAAAAGCATGAATACATATACGTATAACGAGCATGTAAATTGTAATGTAAGTAAGTACCACTAAGGGTGCGAGCACAGACTTCAATCTCCGACGCGCAGCTGTCACAATGCATACCGACCTCTAAAACGACATTGATTGGATTCTCGGTGGCGGCCGCCGCCGACGGATTCATTATAAATTTATAATGAATAACCAGAGAATGAAGCAGAGAAATAAAAAAGAAGAATTAATTAATTAAATAATATGAATATTGTCTGAAATTTGATAACATGAGAACTGAGAAGCAAGTTTTTTATAGTGTTTGCTGAAGAACAACTTGTAGAAGAAGCAGAGGACAGGTACATTAGCCAATGGACTAAGTCAAATTTGTTTTTTCTTGCGATATATATATATATAAATAAATAAAAATATATAAAATATTAAAGTACAAAATTATCTTAAATTTCTTTCAATCATTTCTAGTTCTGTGCCAGTATAGAACTGTAACAGGTAATTAATTACATGAAAGTTAGTGGCTTTTTTTTTTCCTAAAAATAGACTTTCATGCTACGTTTTTAAACTCAGTCCATCGGTTACAACATATAATTGTGGGTTCAAAATTAGTTTGAAATTGGTTTGAAATTTTAAATAATATTATATATTTATCATGCTTGTCAATGTAAATAAAATATATTATATAGTAATATGCGTGTGATTGAGCAGTAAAAAGTTGATTATTGAGAAGAATCCGGTACATAATAAAAGTATCACGTTTGTTTAGGGAAATCATCAATGTTTTGTCAATTTATATCAGTCACATAAAATAACAAAAATAAAAATATATTCTTGCCCAAAACATCAGTGCGGCAGATTCACACGTATCAAAAACCTGATGTGCACACTAACACTCTCTCTCCTGATGCTGATCACATATCGCTGCTACTGCTACTCAATGTTCCCACCTCTATATACTGATTATCACTATTCTCCACCGTTGATCTTCCACTGCAACCAGCACCACATCCACTGCCTCTGCTGCCCATATTAAATTATTTTTATTGACGGCAACAAAGATTTAATTGACTTAAAAAAAAAAGATTTAATTGACTTATAATGTATAAAAATATACGTACAATTTCCTTAGCTTTTTTGGTAAATTCAGCCGCATTGGTTTCTTGGAAAAACAGAGCAATTCTTTCAACCAGAAGAATTATTTTGAGATAACCTGTGGAGCAATACTTTCCCAAGAACAATTGTGGGTTAGTTCCAAGTCTTGAAAACATCGTTTCAACTGTGAATTTAGACTGCAAACTTAACCTCCAAGAAATTGTACACAAAGCTCGCAATGCAGAGTTCAATCCAAAGCATTTCTGTGCTGTTATTATGAGAATTAAAGATCCTAAAACCACTGCTTTGATCTTTGCTTCTGGTAAATTATTCTGTACTGGTGCCAAGACCGGACAAGATTCTAAGATTGCAGCAAGAAAATTCTCAAGAATCATCCAAGAACTTGGATTTCCTACCAAATTAATAGATGTCAGGATTGTGAATACAGTTGCTTCTTGTGATGTTAAGTTCCCAATTAAACTAGAAAGATTTGCTTGCATCCCATATGGAGGATTTTCTACTTATGAACCAGAATTGTTCCCGGGGCTTGTTTATCGGATGAAGAAGTCTAAGATTGTGATTCTTGTTTTTGTGTCTGGAAAGATTGTGATTGCTGGAGCTGAGAAGAGAGAGGATACTTACTCTGCCTTTGACACTATTTATCCTATTTTTGCAACCTTCAAGAAGTGATCACTAAGAAGGTTTCTGGATTTCTTGGACAAATCTCTTTGTAATTTTTTTTTTTTTTTTTACATTTTATACTTTTTTAGCACTGATGTTAATTATTAGTTACTGATTATTGATGTTTTTGAAAGTTATAAGAATTTTACATTACTAAAACTAGTTAATAAATAATTTTTAAATTGCATTTTATATTGTTTGATATTTTAATGTTGTTTGCAATTTATGAAATTCTCACAATAGTGATATTTTTTTTTGGAGACCACTCATATCCGTACTCACAATAGTAGGAATGATAATGGGATGGAGACAGGTGGGACAGAGCGGGTTTTGAGATTTCCATCATCACTCTGTGAATAGTGGAGTAAAAACAGGACGGAGTAAATTAAATTCGAGATAGATGCAGGGTTTATATATTTTAATAAAATATTGTACATATTTATATTAAGTTTCAAATATTATTAATTAATATTTAAAAAATAATAATATAATTAAATATTCAATAATATAATTTTAAAAAAATAATAAATTTATACATATATGTAATATGAAATTATAATAAAAATATATATATATTAATTTTATGCTATCAAGATTGGAATCGGAGCAAGACGAAGAAACTCAATCTTATTCCTGCCCTATTACTATAGAAGAGGTGGGGCGGAGATTCTCTGTCGTGTTTGAGATGGGGCTGGGTGTCTTATTGGGATGAATCGAATTTTGCCATCCTTACAAAGTAGTGATATTGATACATATAGTATGAGCTGGTTAATAATTTCTTAACTAATAGGTTTTGTCTATATTAGGTACATACACTAATAATATAATAAGATCAGAATATTTTAAGCAAAAAAGGGTATTGATGTATTTTTAATAGATAAAAAACAAATAAATAAAAAAATTATATTGACTAAAATATCTCTCGTTGCTCATTATTATTATTATTATTATTATTATTATTATTTTTTGTGCAAACTAATCATTATTTTAGTGTTTGTAATATATATAGCCCAAAAAATAGAAAAGCTAGCATTATAAGGGCTTAAAGCCCAAAACCCATGCATAAGAGGGTTAGCCCAGTGGAAAGAAAATCTTATGGATCCATTGTTCTACAAACATCTCATAGAAGGATTTTTTTTTTACCTGGACTTGAAGCCTAATACATGCAACATAAAATTACACAAATGCCCATTACAAAACTCCTCCCTTCTAGATAGCTCCATCTTCACTATCACTGAAATCATCAGTATCATTGACTGAGAAGAGTCGTAATGTAAGGGATTTATGCTTGAACTATCCCAAAAAATCTTGTACTAATTAACTTGAGATACTTACAGATCCACAAATAGTGTACCTATGGCAGAAACTTTCTTATCTCCATCAAATTTGCTAGATCTTGGAATAAGAGACTCTTTTGCCATAATCTATGAATTTCAGTTTGAGAGGATGAGCGATTTCCATGAAGTTCAAATCTAAACCTCCATAGCTGATGTCAACATTCCCTTCCCCCTTCCACCGATAGCAAGCGTAGATCAAATCTACAAAAGGTGATGGTGGTGAGAGAGCTGAAAGCAGCCTTGCTCAGCCAAGGCACCATCTACTCCCCAAAGCAAGATCCAAATAAGATTGAAAAAATAAGTAAAAACCATAAATTAGTACCAGACGGAAGCCATAAATAGACAATAACCAATAAAAAACAACAATTTATTATATAAGATAAAAATATCTTATATAGAGAATTAAAGTAGAGAGAGAAACATGAATTAATAAGGGATAAATTTATGTAAATTAACTAAAATATATTATCACTTATTAATTTAATATATAAGATAAAAATATCTATTTGGTGAAAAAAATTTTCATAATTTCTTTTTCATTTGTCATTCTTGATTTAGTGCTGAATTTATTTCTGTTGATTTATTTAGTCCTGATTTTTTTTTTTAATTTTTTTTGTTTCTGCTGATATTCCAACTAGAGATTTTCAACCCCCAACTACAAATGGTATTATAGTTTTAAAATTCAGGGTGGCCCAAAGCAAGTTAGGCCTATTTTAGAAACCATAAGGGTTTTGGCTTGGGCATGGGCAATATTATAGGCTCGAATGGCCGGGCTAGTTGAAAATGACTCTTCGTGCTTTACTTGCATTTGCGTACAATCGGTTGTATCTAGAAATAAACTTTCAAGAAGTAAAAAATAATTTCTTTTTCTTGTAAGTAATTTTTTTTTTTATTAATTTGGCTTTATTTGGGGAACAAACTCGCAGCTTCACAATCATATAATCAATTTTTTTAAATATTTTTTTGTAAATTATAGTCTGATCGAGGGATTCAATTATAAAAAAATATGTTGAGACTATTGAAACAGAAAAATCACAGCCAGGCATTATATATATATATATATATATATATATATATATATGAGTTTATAAGTGGACAAATATATAAATGGACAAATATTGAAATTCATTTGTACAAAATCAATTGGCTTATATTAGATCCAACATCCACTCACTTATAAATATTTTTTATATTTTGTTATTATTCGAAATGAGATTTATTTATTAACACACTCTCTCAAGTGCAAACGGATTTTGCTTGTGGCCAATATCAACAAGCCAGTTGACACTTGCTCATAAATGGACCTGCTGACATCTCTTCTTCAGTTTTAGTTCGAACTTGTATAATGATCAGTCCAATAATAGAGGACTTAAATATGAGTTTTAAAATATAACCTGTTTGGATATCAAACTCTTATACCATATTAAAGTTAATAAATCTGTATATATGTGGGTTTATATATATACCCACATATATATAATTAATTAATTAATTATATACCCACAATGAAAGGGTATGTGGGAAGTCATTCTCCACGCTGCAAATAATTATTAATTAATTAGTTAATTTAAGGATAATTAATTAATTAATTAAGTATTGAAGCAATGCTTAAAGCACATGGTGGACTCGTGGTAATTTGTAGCTTAAGAGAGTTTTGCAATTTCTTTAATTTATTTCATTAAGGTGAGAGCTCAGTTTGTGGATTAGGTACACGTGCTTGGCTTCAATCAGTTGACTGCCTGCCCCACTTCTATTGTGTCACACACGTTCTTTTTTTTTTTTTTTTTTTTGCTAGATGTGCCACACACATTCATTAACATTTGCTAATGAATGTATATATGCATAGGTGGCAAATTTCGCCTATGCCCATTTGTTCATTTTAACTCGCTCTTATTATATGGTACGAGCAATAAATGAATAATAAACAAAAATTAAATGGTCTATAAATGAATAATAAAAAAATAACTTGATATGCATTCACTAATAAATAATTTACACAGTCATAATGGATAAAATATATCTGATTTAAATCTAATTAACAAATTAAATTCAATGAAACTCATATTATTATTCAATTTTTCGCTTATCATTTATAGTATAAATTCAAAATGAATTCATATAGTGAAATAGAACCGAAGTCAACTTTAATTTGGAATATTTGTCTAAATATTCTATGGACATATAATGTATAAATATCTTAGTTGTACATCTTAGGGAGACAAATTTTCTTTAGATAAACTTAGTTCTACCAACTTTGTGAATATTCAATTTCTTTCAAAAGATATAATTCAATTCATCATTCAATTAATCTTTATTTGATTGAATTTATTTCAATCATAGGGAAATAAAAAAGGCGAATAAGTTATTTAATTGGGTAAAGTTTGATGGAAAATTCTAAACCCACATAGGTTAATAAGTTGCTTTGACGTCAGTGCTTACTAAATCAACAAAATAATTAATTAGCTAATTCGATAGAGATTCTTTGAGGATTTTGGATGGTTGCAGCTTGTAATTTAAGATCCACCCACTGGTACCCAATCCACATGAACCCAGCCCACATATATCCAACCCAAATCCACCTGATTATGTATGATTATTTACAAATAGTTCATCTAAGTTGTTGCAAGTTAGATGCTCTTCACTCATCATGTTATTACAATTTTTAATTTGGCTGACGAGTACTTTTATTATTAATTTTATGTATTATATTAAATTTATTTTCTGATCAAATTAAAGGTAAAACTATACTAAAAATACATTCATGATGAATAGTGCCATTTTGTCCCAATAATGGTTGCAATGGTTTATTATATTGCTTGATGTGTATATATATATAAATATATATATATATATATAATTGTATGTTATTTGTATAAGAAAATAATTTTTTTTAAATGAATTTGTAGTAAATAAAACAATATCATATAATATGGAAAAAATAAAATAAGTAAAAAAAAAAATGGAATAAACATCACATTTCTATTTGGATTTGCAAAGAAATAAATTATTTTTCTTGTGTTTTGAGTCACATATAAAGGAGTCCTTATGACTTTTATCCTTAAAATTGGATTAATCTTGACTTTATATCTTCTCTTGCCATTACAAATAATTAATACAAACCAGATAAAATTTATGAAAATAATTTTTAATAATCACAAAAAATTATTTTTATTTTTAAATAACATATACCTTAAATTTAACATATTAATGAAGTAATACTGTACTTTCACTCTTACTATTTCATATAATATTTTTAGTTTATATAATTGATTGCCAGTTAATCAAAAGTTCTAAACTTTAAAATGATAGAATGAAAAAGAAAATATACATGATGGATTCCCATAATTAATTTTGAATTAATCAAACATAGATAATTTTAGACAATTCAAAGAATTACATCTAAATTTTAGAAAAGAAAATTAGTTACTCGTATAAAGAAAAGCAATCAATTCAAAAAATAAACTTAAGGAAATATTAATTAAACTATCATTGAAATTAAAGTAATAATGAAGAACAAAGTTTAAATGAATGAATTTGGATTGAGGGAAGCTCAAAGTCTTCAATCTTAAATTTCTTTCTTGCAAAACTTGTAAGAAAAGTAATAAAAATCTCTAAAGAAACTTACAAAAAGCTTGAGGTAGAAAAATTTGATAAATAACTTCTAAGAATTCTAATTAATATATAGGCAATAAAACTCAGATTTAGGAGGCTTGGTAAGTCCTTAAAAATCTAGGAAATTTGAAGTGTAAGAATACCTTTGAAGTTGAGCAAAAATAGATATGAAAATTTGAGAAAGAAGCGATTCTTGCGCAAGCCACCAGAGGCACATGATTGTATATGATCTCCCTTACATAGCTATGCACTTTTTTCAGCATTGGAAGTTTTTGAATTTGAGACAACTTCAAATTAATCTGCAGGTCGTGCAGACCCTCTTTTGCACCACCATGCAGGTTTGATTAAGTCTATTCTACACTTTGCTTTTTTCAACTCTTTTCAAATAACTTTCAAACTTCTAAAAAAGTAAGAAAACATGAAATATATCAAAAAAGTAAAAGTTTAGCAAAATAAATAAAATAAAAATATAAACAAAGTAATAGATAGATTAATCTTAATAACTGATAATAGATGAATTAATCTTAATAATTGATCTTAATATTAATAACATAATATATTCAGTCTCATCATTAATTTAGATCATGAGTGACTAGTTTTTCACCTTATTAATTATAAGATATTTTTAGCTACAACTCCTGCGCGAAACACCTAAAAATGTAATAAGGGTGAAAGCATTTTTGATGAGACAATGAGTTTGTTATATATTTAATTTTGAGACAGGGAAAAATCTCGATATTAATACTTGGTAAGAAATTAAGGCTTCTCTTTTCTACTTGTCATTTAGGAGTTTGCTAGCTATTTAATTTTGGGGTAAATATTTAGAGGATAATTTTTTAAATATATAATCAAATATGATATAGTTTTAAACTCGTTTAAAAAATAATTTAATTTCTATAAATACTTAAGTATTGTTTGGTATCACATGACTTAAATATACTTTATGAAAAATTATTTCCTAGAAATTATAAATAATTATTATGAGTTTGATTTGCAAATAACTTTTTGGAAAGTAAACTTTTTTATTTTGACATTAATGATAAAAAAAGACAATAATACTTAATTTCCATTTATCTAATCTTCTTTAATAGAGAGTATATATGTCAATTATACTTATCTCAATTAAAGAAATCCATATCCCTTCACTCCTCATAAGGAAGTGTATTTATCCTAAATTCAAAAGATTGACATCTTACTTATTGAAATTTTTTTTCAATAATTGCTATTAAATAAGCTAAATTTTTGCACTTTCCAGATAATTCTACTTTCTTAACTTACTTACCTCATGCTAAATAATACATGATATTAATTTGAAATTACCTTCTACTATTATAAATTAGAAAAGAAGAAAGGAAGAAGAAACGCAGGTATTTTTTAATTATATCAAAACTCTCTAAAAAGGTATTTAATTAAGATTTATTAATTAGTATTTTAGTGTAGTAGTAAAGTGAGATGATTTTAAAAGTAGATTTCCTTTTCAATATAATAATAATAATAATAATAATAACTAATTTAAGAAAAAACTTATGGATGTTTTACTCCATCGATAGATTCTATACATGTTTAGACAACCGAATTTGTTCTAGAACCTTACTAGCATACCATCAACACCAAAAGCTTGACTTTTTAATGAATCTACAAAGGATAAAAAACAATTATAATTAGAGTCATTTAATTGATATTGATTGATTAATTAGTTGCTTAATTTCTTAATTAATATTAAAAGAATACTATATAGCATTATGTTATCTCAATATAATATTTGTGCCTTTTTTCTATAAATATAAAAATGACAATGATCCATACGTCAGAAGCTCCAGAATCTGATTCCTTTCACATAGTCTTGGATTAAATTACGTGCACATTTCTGTTCATAATCACTATATTTAGTATCAATTATCAAACAACAAATGTCATTTAAATTAATTAATCAAGAGGAACCCTTTTAATAAATTATTGTAAGTCATTTTCTTTCAAATGAATATGTTTGGAAAGTCTACTCAACTGATGATTATTTAAAAAGAAGTGGTTGTCTATTTCAATTTCAATAGTACTATAAAACACATACAAACACAATACAAGCCACATATATTTTCTTGCTTTATCAACCTCATATATCCATCACAATATAAACAATAAATTTCTAACGTCAGGAACTTCCCAATTTGATTCCATTCACATTATAATTTATAAATCTTGTTCAACTCTCATGATCATCAGATACATATGTACTTAATTTTCACTTACTCAAGCAATTAATGGAAATGATTGATGAAGCATCAAGAAATTCTTACCTAATGCACACTACTAATGATTTTGAGTTACACGACTTCATTGACGAAGCCAATTTTGATCAGTTCATCGATCTAATTCGAGGAGAAAACGAAGGTCAAGTTGCAGGTCTTGATTGTGATCTTATTAATGGCTTACCAGTGTATAATCAATTTGTGAATCCTACTCAAGAAGATGTATTTGATTTTGGTGCTACATATACAAGTAGTGCAATGGGGTTTGATCCAAATTATAATTATAACAATAACAATAATGTCCCTATTATTACATTGCCAAATTTTGATGGGGGAGTCGAAGTAGAAGAAGAAGAAGAAGTAGAAGAAGAAGAAGGTAATGATGGGGAAGAAAATTCTTCAGGAACTACCACAACTACGAGGAAATCGAAAACAGATAGATCAAGAACTTTGATCTCGGAGCGAAAGAGGAGGGGTAGGATGAAGGAGAAGCTTTATGCATTGCGATCCTTAGTTCCTAATATAACTAAGGTAATGATCTGTAATTATTTGCAGGTGTATCAATGACATATTAGTCTTTTTTCTTTTTTTTTTTCCTTTTTGCTAAATTTGGTTCTGACTGGAACTTGAGTTCGAGATCTTTCAATTCTGGATATAATTTCAGTACTACTGATCCAAAGAATGATTGGTTAGCTTTTATTAATAATGTTGTTACTTGCAAATGTGCAGATGGATAAGGCCTCTATAATTGGGGATGCTGCATTATATGTGCAAGAACTACAAATGCAAGCCAAGAAGCTAAAAACAGAGATTGCTGATCTTGAAGCATCTTTAATAGGATCAAGCAAAAATCAGACGAAGATTCAAATTTCAAACATAAATTATTCAATTTGCAAGAAGATCATGCAGGTTCATTATTCTATTTAATATAACTAAGATTTATATTATTATTGTATGTATTGCTTTATCCTCTTGTCTCTTGTATTACGAGGTCTACAGTACTCGACCATTGAACTACAAGGTCAATGGTTTTATTAAAATTGGTTAACTAACTAAATTTCTCCATCTGGGTTTTTCAGATGAATGTGTTTCAAGTGGAAGAAAGAGGGTTTTATGTGAGATTGGTATGCAATAAGGGAGATGGAGTTGCAGTCTCTCTCTATAGGACTCTTGAGTCCCTCACAAGCTTCAAGATTCAAAGCTCAAATTTGGCAACAGTTTCTGAGAAACTTGTATTAACATTTACTTTAAATGTGAGTTTTAATTACATTTTGTGGTATGTTTGATCTTGGGTTAATTAATTAATTGATTAATTAGTTATATGTCACTGTTAATACATGCAGGTTAAAGAAAGTGACAATGACATCAATTTACCAAACTTGAAGCTATGGATTACTGGGGCTCTTTTGAACCAAGGATTTGAATTCTTGACATCTTTATAAGCTTAGCTTATAATTAATTAATTAATTAATTATCTTAAGCATGTGTGAAGAATTGATTAGGGTGCTAATCAAACTTACTCACCATAGCCATCTATAATTTAAGCTGGCCATGAATATATAGTAATATATACAATCCTGAAATGAGTATATATGCAAATCTTTTGTTATGGATATGACTCCACTACTGAAGTCTAATAAATAGAGACTTCAATTTAATTTTAAGCAATAACATTAAATCGTTATTCTGCCACCTTTAGGAACAACTATATGTGGAAAAATTTAATTAATGATAAAATTTATATATCTGAAATAAATTTTAAAATTATAGAATTCATTTGAATTTTATTGTTTGGAATAATTGAAAATTAAAAAAAAATTTAATTATTAATTTTCACTAATTTTACTTTCATATAAACAGAGTTATTATATTTAATTTAAATAAAAGTATTTTATATCTTTAACAGTGTATTTTATTATATATTTACAAATTATTTTTATTCTGGCATAATTTTATTTCTTTTAATTAAATAATTTCTTTTCAATAAAAAAATTAAACTCTATTAATTATATCTTTTTAAATATGAAAATTAACAAAACAAAATTCTTGTAAAATTTGAGTTTTTAAACTGGGTATATATTTATTTTGTATCACTTACAATTTACGCTGCTAAAACAATGACAAAGCAGCAACCAAATTAATTAACAAAATAAAAAATATTGAAATTGGAGCATTATTGAATATATATATATATATATATATATATATATATCAGTAATCTTCATAATGGGTAACATGACCTATTAATGGGAAGAATGTCATTAATAAGAAGTAAATCTTTCTAACGAATGATTTGCCAAGCATGTTGACTTGACATTTGATAATATTATCCATATATATATATATATATATATATATATATATATAAAGAGAGAGAGAGAGGTGATGATATGTTATACCTTTCACACAATCAAGTTGAGATTAAATGAAAATGTTGTCATAAAAACAAAATAAGAACTGAGATGGGGAGATTAGTAATTAGCGAGCACATAGCTTCCACTATCATTCTATCCTTTTTTATATGCTAATCATACTTTATAAGATGTATTTTTTTTATGCAAAGACGGTCAGGAAATGATCAAAAATAATTTAAAAAATTTCAGTTAAACTGACACTCTTATTACATTAAACATTATATATATATATATATATATATATATATATATATATATATATTTCCTCATCTTAATAATGCATTATTTTAAGTGATAGATAATATTTAAATTAAGTAATGTTAAGAATAAGTCAAACTAATATCATTTAACTCTTCATGGTATATTGCTCAAAAATTTATAAATATGAAATACTACATTCAATATATATTTAAATAATATATTTTACATTTGCATTTATATAAATTATTTTCAAATTATAAAAAATAAAGTGAGTGCATGTGCTATTACCTAATAACATTGGAAAAGAGTTGGGCCTCCCCTACCTCTTTGTTAATTCATGAAAAGCCCAATCTTGCAGGAATATTTTAGCCCATTTCGTCTTCAAATAAATTTATAGGTTTGGTAAGAGAATTTTCATTCATTAGACTTCTAATAAATTAAAAAAAAAAAATTAATAGATAAAATTATTAATAACTCAAATATAATATTTAAGCTTTCCCCAATCTTCCAATTTGTAAAATTTAAGAATCTACCATTAATTAATAAATCAACTCAATTAATTAAATTTAAAATTTAATGGACTCTAATCAAAATTCAAGAATTAAATTTAATCATCTATTATATGAATTTCAGAGATAATTTGACTTTTTATATTTTAATTAATAATAAATTTCAATTTGGATCTTAAATAAAATTGCAATTGATTATAATTTAATTTACTAAATTAAATAAGAATCACAAAAAAAGTTAAAGATTTTTTTTTCCCTAATAATTAGGTTTTTTTTTAAAAAAAAAAATATAGAAAAGAATCATGGAATTTCTTGCAGAAAGGCCAAATCTTGTGTTTGGTATTTGGTCTTCACATAAGATATTGGTTAGGGACCATACCACAACCATGTGAAAAAACAAGAAAGGTCATTGTCCAACTTGGTTATCTAATAAAGCGATGCATCATAATAATAATAATAATCTTTACTTTCTTAAAAAATATCTATTTTTTAAGTTAAATTTATTATTATATCTCAATTAATTATATTATAAATAATCATAATAAAAATATAATAATGAAAATTACAAAATTTTAATTTTTATGTTAAAATAAACATGAATTATTATTTACAAGCATGTCGGAAGAATAATAATAATAAATAATAATCATAATAAATATTATATGGAAAATAATTGCCATTTGCCAGTACATGATAGGAATGGCAGTGGGTTGAGACGAGACGGGGTAGATTTTGAGATTATATTAAATTTTTAATATAAATTTGGTTTTAAAAGCTATATTATTAAAGTTAGAGAGTTTATTTCTATATTAATCACTTAATATTTTTTATATTTAATTAATGTAAGATATTTTAATACTCACCTCTCAAATGAGAACAGATATTCAAAATTGTCACTTGAAACAATTAGTTACTTGGTACTTTGATTTACTTGGGTATTTGATTGAATAAGATATTTAATTACTTGGTATTTTGATTTACTTTTACTTGGTACTCAATTAAACAAAGTACAATTGATTAAACATGTTAAATTTTTGATATAGATTTGGGATAATCAACTTTAAAAACTAACTTGTGAAAATTGAGGAGTCCCTTTTTATATTAATTATTTAACATTTTTTATATTTAATTAATGTAGGATATTCTAACAGATTATCATTCTGCTCCATGTCAAGGCAAAGCCGAAGTAAAGTAAGTCAGATTCGGGGTGGAGACGGGTATCCCCATTTATATTTTTTATAATTTTATTAATATTAAAATTTATAATTTATATATTTTGACAAAATATTTATACATATCTATGTTAAATTTTGTATATTATTAATTAATATTTAAAAAATAATAATATAATTAAATACTTAATTATATAATTTTAAAAAAACTAATATATATATATATGTATATTAATTTTATGCAATTAAGGCAGAATTAAAACTATAATTGAAGAGACTTAATTCTATCCTTGCCCCATTATCATAAATGAGGCATGAATTCTCTATCAAGTTAGGACAAAGCCAAATTTCTATCGGAATGGATTGAGTTTTGCCATTCCCAAGCTACGAAGGGGTTCCAACGAGAGACTCCCATCTCCAATCCAATTCCACATTTCTTTTTTTTTTTGCCATAACTAATCCAATTCCACATGGGTTTGCATTTGCAGGACCATAAATTCAATAATAATAATAATAATAATTGCATAATTAAAAGATATCTTCTTTCGGTTGAGTGAGAATACAGAGTCAACTACCAGTCTTTAGGACCTTTTTACTTTCTGTTGATTTTTTTTTTGACTTATTTTTTTGACCATCCAAAAACCAAAAAATTTGGTACTGTTTGATTCTTAAATATTTATCTTTTAAATTTTCAACATATAAACAAAAAAAAAAATTATTAAATTATTATAATTCTAAAATAAAAATATTAAATTATTTATTTTTATTTTAATATAGAAAAATAAAAATAAATTATTACAAATACTTAGTGGAAGGGAACGTAAAATTGATTTTTTTTTTTAAATCTTAAAATGATGATAAATATTTTAAAATAAAAATAAATATTTAAAAACGGAACTGGTATAAATTTTGAATTTAATAGCTTCTCATAGCTAGGCTTTTGAATTCCTTTCCTTGTCTGTCATTGTTGTAGTATCAGGTTGCACAATATATATGTTACATTCTGGGGTATATATATATATATAATAAATGAAATTTCCAATTTTCTGCATTACCAATTAAATATTAATTATTAGTCAATAATACCAAATCGAATCTTTTGGTCCCAGGTTCCAACCTCATAAAAAATGAAAATTATTTAAATTTATTTCTTATCTAACATGAATTGAAAAATTTGTCATTTCAATTGATATATAAGCTACCAATTATCCAATAAATGGGAGGCAGTGTGACTTGTTAGTTAGGACCGGCCGAGGGGCCGGTGCAATAGTCTGCAAGTAATGCCAAATAGTCATTTCCGACCCCATAATTAATTGACAGTAGGTTTGTTTGGTGAAAAATTTTTAGATAGACTAATTTTATTATATAATTTATAAATTAATTTAATAAAAATATAATATGTTAAATAATTATGTTATATTATTAAGAAATTATAACATCATTAATAAATTAACACAATAGCAATAAATCATATCAATTAATAATGTTCTAATATATGAGTGATATAATATTATTAGTTAATGTGTCATTTTTTTATTGGATTAATTTATGAATAATGTGATAAATTTAATATATTTAAACATTTCTCTTGCTTGTGAAAGAGTCGTGGGTCTTAATTTATATATATAAAAAAAATTATAGGTTAGACAAGTTGAATTTTTGAAAAATTTAATTTTTTTTTTAAAATTAAAGACTGAACCATGAACAATTTTTTATAATAACTTTCTTTATTGACATTGATTTTTTATGTATTTTTATTTGATTGTGTTGATGTATATGTATGTATTTAGATTTTTTGTTATAAAAGAAACAATTTAAAAAAAATAAAAAGAAGAAAAGTATTGGAAGGAACACACTTGACATAGGTAGGGTCATCAAATTAAAACACTTTGGCCATGGGATTGATACAAATGGTGAGAAAATAAAGACAATCACACCCAAATAAGCATATGATACAACTAACAGTCTAAAACAAAAACAATAATGAAATCCAACATTTTCCCACAGATGAAATCCAACAATAACAATGAAATCCCACATTTCATCACACAAATTAAAACATAATGAAAAAAGAATGAACTGAAACCATAAAAAATTAATAAAAGCCGTGGATTTCCAATATTTTCCCCTCAGAATTCTGAACTGGGAACTGGCTCATGAGTCTGAGTAATAAAGAACAAGTCATAAACAATTCCGGCAAGTCCACCTCCAATCAAAGGTCCTGCCCAATAAACCCAATGGTTGGTCCAGTCCCAGCTCACCAGAGCAGGTCCAAATGAGACGGCTGGGTTCATTGATGCTCCTTCAAATGCTCCACCAGCTAAAATGTTAGCTCCAACAATGAAACCAATGGCTATGGGTGCAATAATTCCCACTTCACCCTTTTTAGGATCAATGGCTGTTGCATATACTGTGTAAACTAGGCCAAAGGTCATTACAATCTCGAACACAAATGCATTCCACACATTCACTCCTGACGATAATGCAAATGCTGATGTTGTCTGCAGCAATTTCCATAATTCTGATCTTGTTAGAAAGATTTAATTGAAAAAAAAAAATGCATAGATGATATAATTATTTTTTTAACATCTAAGTGATAGGTTAAAATACCTAATTTTTACTCATTTATTTATTAAATTATGCTTGAATTTTTATTTCTTAATAAGTACCATCGTCGTATTAGCTAGAAAAACTGTATATATAATAAAATAAACATGAGATCAGATGAATTTAAATTTTTATTTAATTTTCTAACTATATAAATTTCTAACATCATTATTTTCTTATAAAATGAAATTAATATTTTTTTTGAAATATATAAATACGGGCAGAGACAAAGAATGGATACATACATACTTGAACTAACTTTAGTTACCTAAAATAGTTACTTACCATGCCATTAGTAGAAAACTTGAGCAACAGGCAAGCCACAGTGGAACCAAGGAGCTGAGCGATCCAATAAAGAATGCCACGTAGTAGAGAGATATTGCCCCCAAGGAAGGCACCAAAAGTAACGGCCGGATTGCAATGGCCGCCGGAGATGTTAGCTGCTGTGGCAACTCCAATAAAAAGACCAAAAGCATGTGCTAAAGAAGCCATTATAATGCCGGCCGGAGTGCTAGACCCATCATCGGTAAGTTTGTTGAAAGCCATACCGGAGCCTTCTCCGGCGAAAACAAAAATTGCTGTGCTAATAAACTCGGCTAATGCGGCCTTAAGTGCACTGGGATGCGCAATCTCATGCTGTGGTAATCCGATTGCTATCCGATTGAGCGGCATTTTGATTGATCGCAAAGTGTTTATGAAAATGCTTCACTGATAAGCTATAGCAAGTAGCAGGATTGCTCAGGAATGTGAATTATATGGGGGAATTCTATAAATAGACATTTGAGCACTTACATTGAGCTTTTAATTACACCATGGAAGACCTTCTATATCCGGTATCCGGTTATCCCATCAATTTTGGGGACCAAATACTTGATCATCCAGCTCATTATTCACATCCAAAATACTGTATGACTGACGCGTGTATGTCTCCACAAAAGCCACGTGCTAGCTACCTACTAATCTTGCATATTCACATTCATGTGGAAAACATTTTCATTATTTATTTTTATATTTCTTAATATTATTTCATGTATGCTTTTACTAGTTCAAGTGTGAAATCACTCAAATAATTTCTCCATCATAGCATGCATTATAAATTATAAGATAATACTAAATGACGTAAGTTATGTAAAAGAAAATTGATATAAATCAATATAATTTAAATATATTATATAGTAATAAATATTGTTTATATATATTTTACATCATAAATAATATTAAAAATATTATATAATTATCTTTGTTTTATCAGATATAATTATGTTAGTTAAAATTATCTTAAATTATATCTATCAATTTATTTTTATTTAATAATACTATAACCTCTTTCACACTTATAATGTAAAGTTATAGATTCAAACATAGAGTACAATTAAGAATAACTATTGAAGAGTATAACTATTCTAGGGTACTATATATCCATTGAATAATTGCTCCATGCCTATTGTGATGGGAGAGCATGAGCATTGCATAATTTGTAGAAGTACTTGTATTCCAAATGGGACCAATATGTTTATGTTATACCAATAATTTTAATGGGTTAGGTTTTGAAATCCTTCATGGACTAATGTTGCCAAAATTCATTTTAGGGTCTCATACTACATTTAACTTTGTATTTAAAATTTTTTCTAATTAAATTTTTTTATTTTTAGGAAAAAAAATTAACCTTTCTGAAAATAAAATTTTTAAGCTAAGATCACATATTAAAAAAATAATAATTTAGATAAAGTTAAATTAAAAATCTTAAAATAAATTAAATGGGTGACAATTGAAAATTTTGACTTACCATTTAGGATGATAGTAAGCTAGTGATCATAACTAAATGTAACTCTATCAAAATTTTCACTTTTTTTTTTCTCCTTGATCTACTTAGTTTTAGATTAATTTAATTATTTTTATCTAAAATAACTACTTCTTAATTATGTTTTGCCTAACATAATTATTTCTTAATCATATTTTATTTGAAATAATTGTTCCTAATAAGTGATCTTATTAGAGCAATCATTAGAAAAACAAAAATATCATTGGTTGTATTAGAAGTTTAGAACTGTATGCCTAAAAGGATTTAGTAGGTGTTGGCAAAGTTTTTTGATGCAGTTATTAGCTTTTAAATTCCCAAAAGTTGCATCAAACCCATTTGATTATTTCTTTTTTTAATGATAATTGTCAGCTGATAGGTAGTAAAAAATTTACTATTTACAAAAGCTCCATTTTTGAGCTTTTTTTAAACAATTCCTACTTATTTAAATAAAGACTAAATTTTCCTATTAAACAATAATATTTAAAAAAAAAGATAAATATTAATATTTATCTTTAATGAGCATTAAACATGTTATTAGCAATAAACACTTAATAACAATATGTTATTAGCTAACGCTAACAGCTAATAGCTATTAAACGATTAACCAAATGAGATCGTCATAAGTATTCAAAGGGAAAAGAAAAAACTGTCAGCCCTCATTATAAAAATAACAGAAATCAGTTGCATGCATGTCTAAATATTGACATGTATTAGTTGATAATAATTAATAACGAGATTAGAGGCAAAGGGCTCGATTTAGTTAACTCAATTCGCCAAAAGAAAAAAAAATAATTTAGTATTGACTAATTAACTGGATTACATAGAGGCCATCTCATTTATTAATTTGATGGCTTTTTGAAACTTTACCGGCTCAAAATGCCTCTCTGAGTCATTAGACAATTAATTAATGGAAAATACTTTTCCATACGTTCTGCAGAAAATTTCACGAAAGAAAATTCAATTTAAAATGGCATATACTAATTCTTCAGAAGTTGGTGATTTTCAATTATTGCACCAATTAGATATTTGTGTACAGATACCAACTAAGGTTAATTCTCATGGCCTTTTAGTTGTTGATAAAGATGATGGTGCAACGTTCTTAAACCATGCATTGCCACTTCTGGAATTGCAGATGGCTGTTATTTTTCTCACCAGCCAAACAATCCATTTCTTTCTCAAGCGATTTGGAATCTCCTTCTTCGTTTCTTGTGCTCTTGTATGTTAATTTCATTAAATTTCCTCTCTCTCTCCCTTTTTATCTCCTATTCCTTTTTTTGTTTTTAGTTTTTAGGGTAAGTTTTATAAGCGGTAGTGAGATGTAATATAATATAATCAAATATTTATATTTAATTATATTATATTATACATTTGATTATATTATATTACATTTCATTACATTTTACTAAATATACTTTTAAAATTTTATATAATATATAGTCTGTTTGACATTTAGGTTTGTGTTTTCCGAAAAAAAATAATTTAACGCCAGTTTGGTATTGCTATTGCAAATAAAAGCTTTTGAAAGAATTAGGCCAATGTACAATAAGTTTTTAGATGTAAAGCTCATTTTAGATAAAAACTCATAATTGAACCTTTTTTTCAAAATCAATTTTAGACTTGTGAAAATCGATTTGCAAATAATTATAGCCTACATGTGATGGTTTGAATAATTATTTGAAACAGACTGGTATAATTCTTGGACCTTCAGTTCTTGGAAGATACGATTTTATGAGGGATTTGATTTTTCCTTATGACAGTCAAGATTTAATCAGCGATGCATCAATTCTTGGTTATGTTATATTCTTGATTCTGACTGCTGTGAAAATGGATTTGAGAATGGTTCTTGTAACAGGAAGAAAAGCTATGTCTATTGGTACTATGTCAGTGGTTGCACCTGTAATACTAAGTATACTTTACGAAGATGGTCACAGAAATATCTTCAGGAATGAAAATGAAGTAAAGGAAGTAATTATGTAGCAGCATGTCAATCACTCACAACCTTTACAGTAACAGCTTACATTATGAATGAGCTCAAGATTACGAATTCAGAACTTGGTCGATTAGGACTTTCTTCAGCTTTAATTTCTGATATACTTGGCATTTTCTTGATCTTTGTTTCAAATTTAATGAAGGAAAATTCATTAGGTGATGCAGTGAGAGATTTCACAGGCATTTTTTACTATATAGTATTCGCAATACTTGTTCTTCGCCCATTTATGCTATGGATGATTCGACAAACACCTGAAGGAAGTCCTGTTAATTCTTCTTACCTTTATATTATCATGGCATTAGCGTTTGGTACACAAGTTTATTTTCAAATATTTCATCAAATTCAGTATCAAGGCCCTCTTATCTTTGGTTTTACAGTACCCTCTGGACCGCCTTTAGGATCTGCTTTAGTGGATAAATTTGAAGCATTAGCTACACTTTTTTTGCCAATCTTGGTTGCTATTTTAATGATGAGAGTAGATTTTAGCCTTATTTGTGTAACTCAAAGTGTTCAGCAACAATACCACTTAGCTCTTATTGGCCTTACTTTATCTGCCAAATTCTTATCTTGTTTGATACCTGCATTGTATTACAAGGTGCCATTATCTGATTCTATAGCACTCGCTCTTATTTTGAGTAGCAAAGGCATTGTTGAACTATATCATTTCTCCATTGCAAGAGACTCCGAGGTAATTAATTAATTTACGTGCATTTCAATTGAATCTTATGTATTTGTGATCAGCGCAAAAAGTGTTCTATATTTTATTGATGACATTAATTTCCTCTTAATTGAATTGCTCGCAGACTATAACTGATGATGTTTTCGCGCTCTTTGGTGTATACATTTTGATTAACTCAACAATTTTTCCAATTCTAGTGAAATGCCTCTACGATCCTTCAAGGAAATATGCAGTCTATGATGAGACAAGCAGTAGTATTAAGAGTTTAAAGGCTGACGCTGAGTTCAGAATTGTTGCTTGTATTCATAGACCTGACAATGTACCTTCAGTAATTAGACTACTTGATATTTCATATCCTACTAGAGAAAGCCCCATCACTGTTTATGTACTTCACCTAATTAAGCTGATTGG
This sequence comes from Reutealis trisperma, assembly GCA_947687605.1. Taxonomy (NCBI): domain Eukaryota; kingdom Viridiplantae; phylum Streptophyta; class Magnoliopsida; order Malpighiales; family Euphorbiaceae; genus Reutealis; species Reutealis trisperma. The sequence goes on from CANTUT010000112.1 coordinate 2,488,752, forward strand.
TAGATCAACACCAGCCTTCATATCCCACGAAAAACAGAAACCAATTTCAACATCTTGTTCTCAAAATGTCATTTTTTCTTTCAATCAATATGAGCAAAACAATTGGGATGCTGTATCAGTGCAAACTTATACAGCAATATCTCCATCTAACCTGATGAATGAGGATATTTGTATGCTTGCTTTCGATAAACTCGCATCTCTTATATTAATGCCATTGCATAGGAAATGGTCTAACAAGGGATATATAGAATCTGAAGACAATGTGTTGAGGAATGTAAATTGCAAAGTTCTTGACAAAGCACCTTGTTCTGTGGGAATATTTTTCGACAGAAGCAAACCCACCAAGCCATCAGAGGTAATGTTATCATTATCAATATGTATGATCTTTTTAGGAGGTCATGATGATCGTGAAGCTTTAGCTTTAGCAAAACGAATGGCGAAGAACTTGAGTCATGCAAGGCTAACTGTCATCCATTTAATTCCTGAAGAGGGTGATGATGCAATGAAGTATACTATGGATAGAATATTAGACAATAAGGCATTAGAGGATATGAAAAAGCAAGAGAATATATATGGAAAATATATAATGCACGTTGCGAAAGATGGACCGACGACTGCATTTATAATTCGATCTATAGTAGATGAATATGATTGTTTTATAGTAGGGAGAAGGTATGGTATTGAGTGTCCTCAGATATTAGGCCTAGCTGAATGGAGTGAGTTTCCTGAATTGGGAATTATCGGAGACCTACTTGCCTCTAAGGATTTGGATAGCAAAGCTTTTGCTTTGGTAGTGCAACATAAGAAACAAATGAACCGAGTTCTTGATTCTTTGTGATAGTTAATTATGTTTTGATTAATTGAAGGATATTAGAGGTAGGGAGAGGGATTGATTAATTAACATTGTTAGTCCTTTTTTTTTTTTTTTTTCCTTGTAGGTTTTTTATGAGTGTAATTCAGTACTAATTCTAATTAATAATATCAGAAATCAATTATTAATATCTTTCCTTTTTTTTTTTTTTTTACTTCTCTTCCCTCCCATGCATATAGTTTTTTCATCTCCTGTTATCTCCAAAATGCTCTCTTCTTCTTGAGATAAGACATAAAAAATAATTAAAATTTGATAAAAATTCATAAAATTTAGAATGAGTATATTAGGTCTAACTATAAATATATAATAAAAAATTATAAATGAGTAAAAATAATTTATTTAATCATTAATATAATTGAATTGTGACGTAGCGGAAGCCTCCTAAAAGTTTATTGATTCACAAGTAAATACTAAATAATTAGGTATCAAAATTCATTGATTCAAAAGAACATATAGCAAAATTTGAAATAAAACTGTCTTTCAAAGAGAAAGACAAATTTAAAATTCTATTAAATTATAAGCAGCTTCAAACCCTAAGACTTACAGAAAATATATAGAAAATTGCTTCCAAAAACTCTAGGAGCTAAAAATGTAATTTTTTCCGAAAAGGAAAGGAGTGACCAAATTACATAATTAAAGAAGGCTAATATGCTTTAAACGGCACCTTAGACCAAGTTTCATACCAAAAGTAATTAAAGAAACAAAAGTTATCAAAAATAGAAAGAACAAATAAAATTACTAAAATGGAGGCCTAAATGAAAAAATATAGCAAAAAAAAAAAAAAAAAAAAAGACTTTTGTCACTATCAAAAAAAGCAAATCTAAATCGATATGACGTTTTCCTTTAGATTAGGGTCAGGTCAAGCCTAGAATCCAATACTACTAATAGCCTATTTCTTTGATTTTGATTCCTTTGCATGGTCACGCCGATCCAAAAAATTCATTACTTGTGGATTCGCATTAAATTGAATGTGGATAAGGCACTGGTACAAATTCCTTAAAATATACTAATAGAGGTCCTAAACTAGGTTTAAGGGGTTGAGTCCGAGCTTTACCCTATATAAAGAGATTAGAGGATTCAAGTTCGAACAATGTTTATTCCATTTTTTTTTTTCTAAAAACAACGTTGATTGTAATTTTTTAAAATATAAAAAATATTCATTCAATATCATTATTTTCGAAATTTATGAAATAAATTATTGTATCATTTATTATATCATATTATTCATGTTATTTAGGTTGAGTTAGCTTGAATTTCACTGATGAGAATTTAAAAAGAACCCACTTTATTATTATTATTATTAGTAATTTTTCAAGCCATAAGTTAGATAGGATGATTGTAGGAATTTGTTATTTCTTAATTAGTAATGTAGAATTAGTCCCCTTTCATTAGCCCAACAAACAATTAATACATAATTAATTAACAGATAATTAAGTTTACAAGCTAGCTTCTACATATCTCTAGTTAAAACAATATTAACAAAGCAAAAGAGTGCCACTAACATTGTATGCTCCAAATAGAAATCTGTCTAATAGATGTCTAATATTACTCCAACCACCATTACTAGAATTTAGCTATTAGCTATTACTTTTAATTTGTATATTTCTCCTTGTATTCTTATAAATATCAAAATCATTTATTTATTTATTTTTAATTTGATATCAGATTCCTACCCAGCTATCTCTCAAATCTCCACAATGAAGGCTACTCAAATGAATGGAAATGCTTCTATTGGTATTAGTAATATGACATGCATTATGATACCTCCAAAGACTAATTCTCATGGCATTTTAGAGGATCCTGATAACCCAAAACATCTCTTCACATATACACTGCCTCTTTTGGAGTTGCAAATGGGTGTTATTTTAATGTTCAGTTATGCGACACATCATATTCTCAAACGATTTGGTGCATCTTCTTTTGTATCGTTTGTTATTGTAAGTATTTCGAGCTTGGTTAATATAATTTTCTTGAATTTTTAATCTCTTTGTCTTTTGTGACGGTATGTAATATAATGTAATTAAATGCATTTTTAATTCTAAAAAATTTGAATTGAAGATACATTTCATTACAATGTATTAAACATTAATACAAGTTTGTGAAACATTAATCAATGAAAATAATTATTATTATTTTGTGAAACAGACTGGTATAATTCTTGGACCAACATTTCTTGGGAAAACTGAGATGATGAGACTTGTGATTTTCCCAATTGAAAGTCAAGATATTATTAATACAATCGCGTTATTGGGTTATAGTATGTTCTTGTTTTTAAGTGCAGTGAAGATGGATGTGGGTATGATTCTTAGAACAGGAGATAAGGCATTGTCAATTGGAGTTGCATCAGTAATTATACCTATGATATTCGGTTTAACATATGAAAGATTTAATGAAAAATTTTATTTGAAAGATTTTGTAAACAATCAAGAACTTTTTGGAAGTTGGAGGGTTATGGTAATGCAATCTTTAACAAGTTTTCCAGTCACAGCATATCTTGTTGGTCATCAGCTAAAAATCTCGAATTCAGAACTTGGTCGATTAGGACTTTCATCAGCTTTAATTGCTGAAATATTGGGGATACTGAGCACAATTTTAATATCTTTAATTAGGCAAATTTCATTAGCAGGAGTCATCAGAAATTTTATACCAATCTTTGGTTTTGTTCTTGTTCTATCATTTATAGTCAAGCCTGCAATGACTTGGGTGATTAGGCATACTCCTGAAAGAAAGCCAGTTGATACTTGTTTCATTTGTATATTTGTGGCACTAGCCCTTATTTCAGAGGTCTATTTCCATTTATTTCAACAAGTTGAATTTCTGGGTCCTTTTATTTTTGGGTTAGCTGTACCTGCTGGAGTTCCATTAGGATCTGCTTTTGGAGAAAAGTTTGGACCTTTTACTTTAGGAGTACTTCTGCCAATCTTGGTAACTACTTCTATGATGAGGGCTGATCTATGGCTTGTTATATCTCAATTTAACAAGTTGAAGAGAACTATGGCTATCATTTTTGTTATTAATGCTGTTAAATTGTTGGCAAGCTTAATACCTTCATTGATTGCCAATATGCCATTAATTGATTCAATGGCACTTGCTCTTATTATGAACTACCAAGGAATCGTCGAGCTATGCACTTCTGTTGTTTATAGAGATTCTCAGGTAATTAACTAACTCTTTTTATAAGTAATCACTCAAAAAATAAATTCAAATTTTTCCAAAAATTAGTTACAATTGTATATCTGTTAAATTTTTAATATAAATTTAGAAGAATCAACTTTAAAAATTAACTTTTAAGGTTAGAAAGTTTATTTCTATATTAATACAATTAATATTTTTATATTTAATTGATATGGGATATTCTAACACTTTTCTCCATAAGATATTCAAAATTGTCATTTGAAATAATTAAAACTAAATCAACCCGCAAGATAATCAAGTAATAAGTAAACTGGATCAATCTGGTAAGGTAATCAAGTAATTGATAAATTAGATCAACCTGTTCTAATATTTTGTTAAATTTTTAATACAGATTTGGAAGAATCAATCTTAAAAGTTGAGAGAATAAGTTAATTATTTTCATTTTAATTTTGACCAAACAAGTACAAAATGCAACTAATTTTCAAAATAATGATATAATTATATATAATTTTTTAGAAAAGTTTTGAGTTTTTTTTTTTTTTTTTTTTGGGTTATTAGACCTTTAGAAAAAAAATTTCTTTAATTATATTATTGATCATAACAATTTTTTGACAAGGATGAAAGTCTAATTAATATGTTACAATTATATTTATTTATTGCAGTTAATAAGTGAAGAGGCTTTTGCAGCATCAGCTTTATCAATTTTATTTAATGCAACTGTTATCCCAATATTGGTGAAATGCCTCTATGATCCATCAAGGAAATATGCAGGCTATCAAGCAAGGAATATTATGAGTTTAAAGCCTAATTCACAACTTCGATTTCTTGCTTGCATTCATAGACCTGATAATGTTGATTCTATCATGAGATTGCTTGATTTCTCATATCCTACTAAAATGAGTCCTATTTATGTTCATGTCCTTCACTTACTCAAGCTTGTTGGTAGATCAACTCCAGCCTTTATAGCTCACTCAAAACAAAAACCAATTTCTCATTCTTCCTCTCAAAATGTTATTCATGCTTTCAATCAATATGAGCAAAATAATGGGGGACTTGTATCGGTTGAGACCTTTACTGCAATATCTTCATCTGAATTGATGTATGAAGACATATGTAGTCTTGCTCTTGATAAATTAACATCTCTTATACTACTACCACTTCATCGGAAATGGTCTATTCATGGAATGATTGAATCAGAGGATTCACATTTACGAGCTTTGAACTTTAAAGTACTCGAAAAAGCACCTTGTTCGGTGGGGATCTTTTTCGATCGTGGTAGACTTGGTAAACAAACATTTAAATCATCACAAAGAATGTCATTTCTTTCTTTGTGTGTGATTTTCTTCGGAGGGAGTGATGATCGAGAGGCCTTGAGTTTAGCGAAACGAATGGCGAAGAACACAGCTGCAACCTTAACTGTTGTAAATTTCATTGGTAAACAACATAAAAGATTTGAATCAGAGGATGACATACTCGATGATGTTGCCTTAGAGAATGTGAAGCAAATTGTTGCTAGTGATGAATCAATAATATATAAAGAACATGTAGTAAATGATGGAACAGACACAGTATTTATTGTTCATTCTATGGCAAATAAATATGATCTTTTTCTAATGGGGAGACGGTATGGTATTACTTCGCCACAAACACTTGGCTTGTCTGAATGGAGTGAACTTCCGGAGTTGGGAATCATCGGAGACTTTTTCGCATCCAAGGATCTTCATACTAGAGCTTCAGTGTTGGTGGTCCAGCAGCAAAAACAAATTAAGAGGCTAGAATAGATCAACTTCTCAAGTTAGATTGTCAGCTCGCAGTGCAGCTCTGATGTTTAACCATCATCAATTATTTCTGTTAAGGAAGTCAATTAGATAACAAACTCTGTTATTAGGTAGTAGCTGTACATTTTGTGTATATAAACCAATTTCGTTAATCAATGAAATGGAAGAAACATTTGAAATGAAAAATGAAGCTTATTTTCATTGAATGAGAAGCTCACTGAACACAAACAGAGCATCTGCTCTTATACTGAAAACGAAGGTGGTTATAACAAAAACTATAATAAACTCACTAATGTAGGAACTAAGCTAGACTATTACATATACAATCTGATGTGCTGAAATATTGTATGAGTAAGAACACTTGTTTGCTGAGTTATTAAGTCTCAGTTACGCCCCACAGCTGGATCATACAGATCAAGTAGGCCCAGCTGCTTGATTGTTGAAGCTTGAAAAGAAGCAGGAGGCAAAGGCTTAGTGAAGCAATCTGCAAGTTGATTGGTAGAGGTGATTGGTAATAAGTGAATGAGACCAAAAGCAAGCTTTTCTCTAACAGTATGACAATCAATATCTACATGCTTAGTTCTCTCGTGATAAAGTGGATTGTAAGCTAACTGAATTGCAGAATTGCTATCACAGACAATGAGAGCAGGCTTGGAATGAGTACGAGTTAAATCCATGACCAAATAAGACAACCATTAAAGCTCACATGTAAGAATCGCAAGGGCTCTATATTCTGCTTCAGAGGAAGACTTAGTTGTTCATTTCTTGGATTTAATTCCAAGAAATTAAGAAATCTCATAGAAAAATGCAGTAGCCAAAGATAGACTTTCTGGTGTCAATGCATGAAGTCCAATCAGAGTCGCTGAAGCTTTTAATTTGAAATGCAGTGGAAGCAGGGAAGAATAACCCTTTACCAGGAGCTCCTTTAATGTATCTGAGAACTCTATGTGCAGTTTAAAAGTGTTTGAGTACAGTAATCCAAGAATTGAGATAGCTGTTGTGTGGTAAAAGAGAGATCAGGCCTTGGTGGTCAAATATAACAGTTTGCCTACCAATTTTCTATAACCAAGTTATTAGTAAGAGCAAAACCATCATTTTTGGATAATTTGGAAGTAGCCACCATTGGCGATGCAATAGGCTTAGAACCAATGAAGCCTGTGTCCGTTAAAAGGTCAAAAGCATATTTTCTTTGGCAAAGGCTAATACCAAAAGAAGATCTTTGCCAATTCCAAGCCTAAGAAGTATTTCAGCTGCCCCAAGTCCTTGACACAAAAGGTTTGATTCAGATAAGTTTTAATTGAATCGGCGAGCGGGGTAGAGTCACTGGCTAAAATGACAACATCCACATTAGGGGTGGCAAAACGATTCATATTCATTTACCCATTCATACTCGCTTATGAAAATAAAGATATGGGTGATAAATGAGTAATTATAATTATAAATGGGTCAATGATGGATCCAACTTATTTATCTTTTTAATGTATGGGTGTAAAAGAATATAAATACAGGTATTTATTCTAACCATTTTTTTTAAATGGTCAATCATTTGTTTTAAATGGGTATGGGTACAGGTACTTATTCCAATCAATTAATAATTTGTTTTAAATGGTTAATCATTTTTTTTTAAATCCAGCCCATTCTTTATTATTATTATTATTATTACATATAAAAAAATACAACACATAAATTAATCAAAGAATTTTTTTTTTCCACGTAGGAAAATTAACGACTATTTATATATTTTGGGAATTAATCAAGCAAAAACTTTTTGTTTTTCGCCGTTTTCTTAAAAAGACAAAAAGCTCCAAATTCTACACAAAAATTTTATGCTGTATAAGAATTTTAAGCTCCAAATTCTAAACAATCGTATTAATCAATATAAATTAATATGTGTTCCATTAAGAAAAAAGTATACGTACAAGATAGATAAATTAATTATTTTGTTGATTTTTTTTTTGATCTTTTTCTCTGTCTCTCTCCTTGGCATTGATGTGAAAAGAAATTTCAAACATCAAGTCCTATTATTTTCATATTTGTTTCCATATCGATAAAATTGGTTTATTGTTTTTTTCTCAAATTATTTTTTCTTTAAAATTTAGTTGCATGAATAAAATGATATGGAAGAAAAAAATTATTTTGAATTATAAAATAAATTAATTTTGTATAATAAATGGGTAAATGGGTGGCTTAGAATGAATATGGGCTAAGTGAATATGAGCACCCATGTAATAATTAAATGAGGAAATTACAACATACACGATAATTTCCTTAGAAATATCTTCTCCACCATATGTTTTTATTTTATACATTTTTAGGTTTTGTTTATCTCTTCTATACGGTGTGTTTTTGTTTTATTTTCTTTTACACTGTTTTTCTTTATTTGCCCCTATTACCCTATTTTCTTTCTCCTTTTTCTCATTTGTCTGCCTGTCACTCTCGTTTTCACATTTCTCTAGTTTTCTTGTTTCCATTTTCCTTGATTCTTGTTTTGCTCTTACCATTGCCAATCACTTTACTTCGATCAGACTGCCGCCTGCAATTGAATCCGTCTGCTTTTTGTGCCCACTATGGCAAGTGGTAGTTTTATTCAAATTGGTGCATATGAATCTCCCATCTCTTCTGCTACAAATCCAACCCCCAAGTTTTCAGTAGTTAAGGCTGCAGTAGCCAATAGATGATAAGTAATAAAATCCACAAGTATTTGATGATCTTGATTGCTCTAAACCCTCTAATAATGAGGGAGAAATTTTCGAAAACTCAACTTTTTCATCAAGAATTTAAGTTTCTTTTCTGCTTTTTGCCTCAATACTTTACTGAGTTAATTCTCCAGTTTTATTAATTGTATAAAACAAGTTAGAAATCTAAAAATTACTACACTACATATATAAATTAAGGATTAGATACCAAATCAATAGCAGATTTTATTACCCATGAGCTCTGCTTCTTTAGCCATTCTTGAAGATGAAGATGGGTGGGTTTGGTTTGATTTAGGTGACAAATCAAAGTAGGTGAGAGTAGTGGACATGAGAATCTTTGAAATAGTGTAGCCTCCTAGCATTGCAACTTGCAACTTTGCAAGTGGTTGATTCTACAGCGAAAGCAATTTGGTTGGACTTTAATACCTGATTTTGTTTTCTTATTTTCACTTTACGTTACTTTATATTTATTTTTATAATAATAAAATAATAGTTTATGAAATATCATGTTAGGTAGCTACTCAGTTACAGTGATAATTTTTAATAAATTTGGTTTTTAATTGGTCTTGAACTCAAGAATTCATTATCAACTGTATTTTGACCAGTCTCCAAATTTTATTCAAAAAAAGAAAAAACTATATGAACAATTGATAACTCTATATTTTTAGAGTTATTTTAATTGTTTAAACTTAAATTTTAGCTCAATTATCAAGAATGCAATAATATTATTACTTATTTTTAGAAATAAATAGTTATACAATTTATAAATAAATTATAACATATTTTAAGTATTTTTATTTTATTTTTGCAGATCAAAATGATGCAATAAAAATAATGATGCAAGCAATGATTCAAGTTTTCAATCCATGGGAAATAAATTCAATGGTTGGTGGCCATAATTTAATGGTTGGTGGCCAACCTAACTATTTTTGAATATTGATGAAGGAATTCAATGGTTGGTGGCCAAAATTCAATAGTTGGTAGCCAACCTAACCATTTTTGAATATTGATGAAAGAATTCAATGGTTGGTAGCCAACCTAACTATCAATGTTGAATTTTTGATGTAAGAATTTTAATGGAACTTGAATTCTTCCACCAAACATGTGTATAAATACCATGCTTGGCAAAGGGAAAGAGCATCAAAGAAAATCCATAAAAAAAAAATATGTAGAGAGATTTTTATATGTTTTCTTAGAGTAGATTAGTTTTATTTTTTATTTTGATCAAGAGGAGGAGTTTTTGGAAGCTTGAGTTTATCAAAGATTGTATCCCAAAACAAGTTCTCTGTAAACTCTATTCTTGAATTTAATTATAAGTTATTATTATGTTTATTATGTTTATTGTTAATTTAATTGTTTCTTTCTTTTTAATTATGAATAGCTAAATTTATTTTTCTAGGATTTATATGTAATCTTTTGATTTGTATATGATTATTTATATTTAATTGATTGGATTTGATTGTTGGAATTAATCTTTTATCTTAGAACTTAATGCTTGTAATTAACTGGCCATTAATTGCATGATTTAAGATATTGTGTGAATTAGCGAGAGTGGAAGCACAATATTAGTTCATTAGGATAAATGACCTAGGGAATGTATTGCTTAGAGATAAGAATACTCCTTTGTGATTTTTAAAAGGATTTCCATAAAACTTAATGGGTTTGTGTTAATTGCTTATGATCACGAGAGTAGACATAAGGTTAATATGAACACACATGTTGTATCTTGAGAGAGAACATCATATAATTTAGGGAAATCTAATCATTAATTCCAGCAAAAATAATCGATCTAAAAATTATAAAGAAATCATATGTGATCAATTGATGAATTCTAAATCCTAAACCTTTAATTTTATTTCATATTTATCATCATTTATTTACTTAAATTTCACTTTAGTTTAAAATATAAATTCTCATAGTTGATTTTCTAAATAATAGGGTAATCTTAATTTTGGTACTTGTCAACCCTTCCTCGTGGGATCGACACTTATTTCACTACTATATTACTTGTTCACGACCTGTGCACTTGCAGAAATCGCGCAACAAGTTTTTGGCGCCGTTGCCGGGGAAGGCAATTTTTGACAATATCAATAGATTGGTATACTCTATTACTTTAGATTTTGATTTTCTTTTCTATTTTTTTTATTTTTATTTTACAGGAATTTTATAAAAAAAAAAAAAAAAAAAAAAAAGGAAAGATGGCTTTCCACAACTTGTAATGGTGGAACAGAGAAGTGATGCTAAATAGAGCAGCAAGCATGTATGGTGAGGATAGTTTTAGTAAGTTAAATGCTAAAATTAATGCATTGGTTAACTTAATTGATAAAGTTAATGCTAATACTTTATTTAATTTATGTTTGAGTTGTAATCTGTGTGGAGGTAATCACTTGAATTATGAGTGTCAATATGCAGAACAGGTACAATTTTTTCCAAATTATAACATGTATGAGAATTATCCATATTCCAATATAGACAACTCATGATGGAGTGACTATTCAAACTTTTCTTGGAAAAACCAATGCAATTCATGGTATCCTTATCAAGATGATTTTCAAAATCATGCACCATTTGAGGAGCACAAACCATCTTATGAAGCAGCATTGGAAAGATTCATAAATGCTACTCATGAACGATGTGAAAGATTGGAAGATAGGATGGATCAATGGGCTAGCCACAATACAAATGATGATGTACAAATGGAACAATTCACTAGCCCATTAGATACTCAAAGCCATGGTAACCTGACAAGCTAAATTGAAGAACATTCTAGAGAGCAATGCTTGGCAATTTCTTTGAGTAATGATGTAGAAGAGATGATTGATCAACTAGATACTTCAAACAAGCAAAATAAAAAAGAAGAAGATGAGCCCAATTTGCCCAACAATTTCAAATACCCTTCTCTCATGGATAATATCTATGGAGCAGTTGAAATCGATAGGGAAATTGAAGAAGTATTTGAAAAAGAGCACTCAAAGGAAACTCTTTCTGTTTGTTTGGTGAATACAACAGACCATAGAGAATATCAATTTGATGGCTTGGAAGAAAAGAAGAAACATTCACCACCATCAACTAAGCACTTACCAACTCTTGATTCAACACCACTACCTTCCTATCTCAATTTCTTGAGAAAATTTAGAGCAACAAAAAGAGCTCGTTGGAAAATTTTTTATAAAATATTAAATAATTTTTGTCTTAATTTTTTTTCATGCAGACTCAAATCAAGCTGGCTGAACTCATTAAAATTGGTAAAAGTCTATCTTTCCACAATTATCGAGATGATATACTTTGTGTATTATCCTCCATGATGAAGATCTAGCTATAGTCAAGCTAAAGACTATAAATTAAGCGCTTTTGGGAGGCAACCCAAATTTCTAACTTTTTACTTCTTTTTAATTTCTTTTGTTCTTTTGCTTGTTTCATTCTATTTTAATTTTGCTTTAGTGTTGTTTGTGAGTTATTAAATAGCTTATTAGGAGGAAACCTAAGTTTTCTCTTTATTAGGTTTCTTTTATTTCTGTTTAGTTGTTTCGTTGTAAATTTTCTCTTTCATTTTCTTAACAAAGTTAATTAGACATGGAAGCATCTCTTGCAGCACTAAAAAACAGATTTCCAACTCTTCCCCAAGATGTGCTTAGGAAAATTGATGAACGCAGACTGGAAAGAATAAAGGCATTTAGGCGTCTGAATCTTCCTGAGGATATTCGCTGGATCATAGAAGCCAAAGTACGATTGGCAGGTGAGCTTGATGACTCTTTTATTAAATGTTTGCCAGGTACGGGGAGAAGTTCTTACTCAAAGAAGATGAGAGCTAAGAGAATGGGAGTCTACTACAAGTGTGCAAGATGGAATTGCAACACACGCTGTAGAAATATTAGATTTGCATCCATAAATCGAGAAGACAAAATTAAATTCATAAAGGATGGACTGAGTAAGGAGTATATGGATAATATCTTACAGACTCTTGAGACGCATCCTTGTGGACAAGTTCAACGCACTCTTTTAGATTTATGGGAACTATTCAAAGAAGAGAAGCAACGTTACAGTCTAGGGAATCTGACGATAAAAGACTATGTTTGCCAGTTAATAAGAAAACTGGATGGGAAGTCTATCCTCGACTCATAGAAGGCGTGTAAGCGGTTACTGGACGTAAAACCAGAGGAAAATGTGAGCCAAAATCACAACTACTGTTTATAATCAGGTGTATCACTAACTCTTTTATTTTTTTCAATGCATTATTTTTTTTCTACATCCTGCAGTACTTTTTGACTTTTTAGCATCTAGATTTTATTTTCCTGCAGATTTTTCTACTGTCGACAATTTTTTAGTCTTTCAATGTCTCCTTTTAGCTTTTCAATATTTTCTTTTTGACTTTTGTACTCACGCTGCAGATTTTTCTACTTTTGTTAAATTTTTTAGTCTTTTAATGTTTGCTTTTAGTTTTTCAATGTTTTCTTTTTGACATTTGTACACACAGTATTAATTATTTTTGTTTTTATTATCATTTTTATTTTTTATACTTTTTCTATCAATAATTATTTTATCCCATTGAACTATTCTTTTACTCTTCTAGTTTCTTTATATGCATATTCATTATTGTCAATATGCACACAACCCTTTCGAGAAATCTGTGAGAGAAAATGGCGGAATCCTCAACACGCAAATTCAAAACTATTTGTGTCTTTTGTAGTCCAAACTCTGGCAAGAAAAGAGAGTACTTGATAGCAGCTAATGAACTTGGTAGGATTTTAGCTGAACGAAAAATTGATTTAGTGTTTGAGGGAGGTAGTTTAGGGTTAAGGGGTTGTGTCACAAGTTCTGCATATATTAGAGGTAGTAAAGTCTTAGGAGTAGTTATGAAGGCTTTGGCTCGAAATAAACAAATCACTGGTGGAACTATAGGTAATGAGTTACAGGTCAATAGCATGTACGAACGAATGGCATACATGAATTTCAATGCTGATGCTTTTATCGCATTACCTGGTGGTTTAGAAACATTTGAAGATATTTTCACCATTGCATCTTGGACCCAATTGACTGTTCTTCAAAAGCCATTGGGATTACTTAATGTTGGTGGTTTTTATAATGGTTTGTTATCTTTTCTCGATCATGCTGTGGAACAGGGTTTTATGACACCGGCGAGTCGACGCATCTTAGTCTCTGCTTCAACTATTGATCAATTGCAAAACTTTAAATATGAACCTGATCCATTGATGGCGCAGGTAGTTTGGCACCCCAGGGCTAGTAGCAGTAAAAAGCGAGGACTAGATCTGAATCTTCGATTATAACTTCCCTAACTTTTGTAGTTTTTTTTTTATCGCATTTTTTTTGTTTTGTGTGTGTTTTTTTTGTTGCACTTGATCAAGCGAAGTTTTAGATTCGATTCACTAAATATAAGATGGCTGAGTAAAGAGTTACTTTTGTACTCTTGATACGCATCTTAAATTTATGTGATTTTTCTTTTCAAAAAAAAAAAAAAAACTAACTAGCTAGCTAACTAACTAACTAACTCAAGAGTTATTCATACAAGATGGCTGAGTAAAGAGTACTTTTTGTACTCTTGATACGCATCTATATTTTTTTTTTCTTTTCTTTCTTTTTCTAGTTTCCAAAATTAAAAAAAATTAAAAATAATAATAATAAAAACAAAAATAAAAAAAAATTGATATTTTCTTTTTGTGTGATTAATTTCTCATGCTTGCTTTTAGTGTTGTTTCAAGATGTTTTACAGGAAGCAAGGAAGTGAAATGCACATCCTGCTTATAATTTGGAATCCACTTTTCTACAAGAGGGAGTATTTTCTTTCTTTTGGTTTGTTTCTTTGACATTGAGGACAATATCCATTGCAAGTTTGGGGGAGGTTTAGTTTGTTTTTTGTTTTCAGTCATTTCTTTTGTGTTTTGATGAATAAATTTAAAATTTTTTACTCTTTTATTGATAAAATATGTTTGTGTTAAATTATTTGATAAAAGGCCAATGATAGATTATAATTGATATTTATGGACAATTTATTAAAGTATTTCAGGTTGAGCAACTATTTTGGGTAAGAAATTAACTTTTATTAAGATTATATTTTATTTTGCTTTGCATTATATTGATTGCATTGAATTTGTGTATGCTTACTCAGAGAGGGCTTCTACACATTTTTATCTTCATTTGCCTCACCTATCTTAGAACATATTTTTGCAAACTTTTGAGGCGAAATTTTAATTCATTTTGAAAGAGAGATATGATTTAGGCATTGTTTGTTTAGCCTGTTACTTGTATCTGCCCTTATTTTAATTTTTTTTCCTTAGTTTACCCCTTTGTGCCTTGATAATTTTAGCTTTCTTTTCTTTGTTAATTAAACCTTAATTGTTATCTTTCACCCTGTTTGTGAGATAATTTTGTCAAGTTTACATTCTAATGAAGAAAAGGGAGTTATTGAAGTTTTAAAAGAAAATAAGAATCTCTAACAATTAAAAGTATTATTCATTGTAAAAGATCACTTTCTGCTTAAAGTAAGTTTGGAGGACAACAAGAAAATTGAATAAATAAAAAGTTAGTAATTCTTGCTTATCTTTAAAATAATGTTGTTGGCAAAAAAAAATAAAAATAAAAGAAAAAGAAAAATAAAAAAATAAAAAAATAAAAAAAAATAGAAGAAGAAGAAGGGGGCTTAAAAGAAGAAAACATTGAAGAAGAATGATGCTTAAGATGGAAGGGATCCTTCATTAACATAATCCCTTTATTTGAACTATTGATTTTCTTTTGTAAACTTGGTATAATTATCTTACTTTTGTTCATTTAGCCTTTTCTTTGTTAAGCCAAAAGACCTCGTGTTAGCCCCATTACAAGCCTAGTTAAGACCTATTGATCTCTCTTGATTTGTGAATTCCATTAGTGAAGATTGTTTGCATTAACATGCTTATGAGATTTGCACATCTATTTTATATCTTTTGATAGAGGCATTTAAAGATATCAGTGTGTATATGCCTATCTAAAGTGCAACAATTTCTTTGCGATTGATTTAATGCATGGTTATTCAGGGCATGATTAAGATGAGGATTATTTTGAACTTGAGATAGAAACTTGATTTGCAATACTATTGATATGTTGTTTGTGAATATTAATTTCTTGAGACCTTTGAAAAATTATTCAAACTAAGCATAAGAAGATTAAATTTTCTTTTTGAAATAAATAGTTGAAAATTTAGAGTTTTAAAGGTGTTTGTGGGTATCACCACTGGAAACCCTCACGAGACTATAACTCGTCCTCTACGGGACACCTAGAGGTTTAAAGGCTTATTGCATACGCTAAATGCAATCGTAATTTCCTACGAAAGTGGACTAGTTTAGGTTTTGAATTTTCTTTTGCTTGAGGACAAGCAAAAACTTAAGTTTGGGGGTGTGATAACTCTATATTTTTAGAGTTATTTTAATTGTTTAAACTTAAATTTTAGCTCAATTATCAAGAATGCAATAATATTATTACTTATTTTTAGAAATAAATAGTTCTACAATTTATAAATAAATTATAACATATTTTAAGTATTTTTATTTTATTTTTGCAGATCAAAATGATGCAATAAAAATAATGATGCAAGCAATGATTCAAGTTTTCAATCCATGGGAAATAAATTCAATGGTTGGTGGCCAAAATTTAATGGTTGGTAGCCAACCTAACTATTTTTGAATATTGATGAAGGAATTCAATGGTTGGTGGCCAAAATTCAATAGTTGGTAGCCAACATAACCATTTTTGAATATTGATGAAAGAATTCAATGGTTGGTGGCCAACCTAACCATCAATGTTGAATTTTTGATGTAAGAATTTTAATGGAACTTGAATTCTTCCACCAAACATGTCTATAAATACCATGCTTGGCAAAGGGAAAGAGCATCAAAGAAAATCTATAAAAAAAAATATGTAGAGAGATTTTTATATGTTTTCTTAGAGTAGATTAGTTTTATTTTTTATTTTGATCAAGAGGAGGAGTTTTTGGAAGCTTGAGTTCATCAAAGATTGTATCTCAAAACAAGTTCTCTCTAAACTCTATTCTTGAATTTAATTATAAGTTATTATTATGTTTATTATGTTTATTGTTAATTTAATTGTTTCTTTCTTTTTAATTATGAATAGCTAAATTTATTTTTTTAGGATTTATATGTAATCTTTTGATTTGCATATGATTATTTATATTTAATTGATTGGATTTGATTGTTGGAATTAATCTTTTATCTTAGAACTTAATGCTTGTAATTAACTGGCCATTAATTGCATGATTTAAGATATTGTGTGAAATAGCGAGAGTGGAAGCACAATATTAGTTCATTAGGATAAATGACCTAGGGAATGTATTGCTTAGAGATAATAATACTCCTTTGTGATTTTTAAAAGGATTTCCATAAAACTTAATGGGTTTGTGTTAATTGCTTATGATCACGAGAGTAGACGTAAGGTTAATATGAACACACATGTTATATCTTGAGAGAGAACATCATATAATTTAGGGAAATCTAATCATTAATTCCAGCAAAAATAATCCATCTAAAAATTATAAAGAAATCATATGTGATTAATTGATGAATTCTAAATCCTAAACCTTTAATTTTATTTCATATTTATCATCATTTATTTACTTAAATTTCACTTTAGCTTAAAATATAAATTCTCATAGTTGATTTTCTAAATAATAGAGTAATCTTAATTTTGGTACTTGTCAACCCTTCCTCGTGGGATCGACACTTATTTCACTACTATATTACTTGTTCACGACCTGTACACTTGCAGAAATCGCGCAACAACAATTGAAAGAAAATGGGACGTTGAAGGAAATTTTTTTATTATAAACTGCAAATAGTGAAACAGATACTTGTTATAGCCATCACATCTACTTAATGTATGTCATTTAATGTTATTTTATTTTTTTAATTTTTAAAATTTCAATATGTATATATTAAATATCAAGCATATATCAAATATAAGCAGAATTCTTGGGCAACAAATATTTACAAGGATGACTTAGAACACACCATTCTCAATAGTTTTGTATATTTGCAATCTAAAGAGACAAAACAAAAGCCACCTTGGATACACTTTCTGCAATTTTTATGAAATTTTATTTGACTGAAAACTAAATTTATTGTTACTTTACTATGTTGAATTTATAAACTCTAGTTTTATGATTGTATAATCTTAAACAATAGCTAGCTTGGATACACTTTTTTTTATATTGTGAGTTTCTTTTTTTTTTCTTTAATTTTCTTCTATATATTCACTAGTGATGATAATGGATCAATTTAGATGAATCAACCTTGAAATGATTGAATTTCCAACTATTAATATGCGGTGTTTGAGAACATTAATTTTAAAATAACATTTCAAAATTTAATAGTTAATTATTCAAAACTAAAATTGAAAAATTGAGAGTTGAAATTTTTAATAATTTGTGTTTCACTCTTTAATTATGCATCATTAGCTAGATGTTAATAATTAATTGTAACTGCTGAACCAAAAGAAAGCCAAAAATAATAGTTATTTGGTCAATATTCCTCTGATTTAGGGAAAATTATTCAATATATTTAGTATATGTCAAATGTATTTTACATTTATAATAGATGAATATCATTCCAAATTACATATACCATTTAATGTTAGTTTATCTTTTTACTTTCCTAATTTGCAATAGGTATATATATAAAGTAGTTACAAATACCAAACATGTACTTAACATATACTAAATTTTGGTATATGTATACCATTTACTATTAGTTTATCTTTTTAATTTTTCAAAATTGCAATATATATACATTAAAGTAGTTGCAGATACTTAATGTATACCAAATTCTAGTATACATATACCATTTACTATTAGTTTATCTTTTTAAGTCTTTAAATTTGCAATATATATATATTTAAAGTAGTTGCAAATAGCAAAAATATACCAAAATTTGGTATACATATATTATTTACTATTAGTTTATCTTTTTACTTTTTCAAATTTGCAATTTGTGTATATATAAAGTAGTTTCAGATACTAAACATATACTAAACGTATATCAATTTATGGTATACATATACCATTTACTGTTTATCTTTTTAATTTTTTATATTTCTAATCTATATAAATATAAAGTAGTTGCAGAGACCGAATATATACTTAAAGTATACTAAAATTTGGTATACATATACCATTTATTGTTAGTTTATCTTTTTAATTTTTTAAATTTGCAATATGTACGTATTAAAGTAGTTGCAAATATTAAACATATATTTAATATATACCAAATTTTGGTATACGTATGCCATTTACTGAGTTTATCTTTTTAATTTTTTTCAAATTTGCAATATATATATATATATATATATATATATATATATATATATATATATATATATATATATATATATATATATATATATATATATATATATATATATATATATATATAAAGTAGTTACAGATACCAAATATATACTTCATGTATACTAAATTTTGGTATACATATATCATTTACTATTATTATATCTTTTTATCTTTTACAAATTTGTAATTTGTATATAAAGTTGTTGGTATACATTAATGTAATATAAATTAATATCTTTTTATTTTTTATCATTTTCTGAATTTTTTTTTTGGTGAACAAATTCAAAAAATATGCCAAACATATAATATGGTAAAATTGTTATTTTTTGAAGTTTAGACGATATTTTTGAAATTTTTTCATGAGCATGGTGAAAATGATATTTTTTTGCCTTTTTTGGTTATTTTTGAAATTTTCCCTAATTAAATAGGTGATAAATGAGTAACTAGGTGACATACAACCCAACTCATTTGCACTCAAACCATACACAACCTAACCCACCCATTTGCCACCCTAATCCACAAACACTAACGAATGCAATAAAATGTTAATTAGTTCTTTTAGTAAACAGTGAAGGATCAAATGAGGCTGGAGTGAACCCTTGAGAAAGTAAGGCTGCAGTAAGCTTGGCATTTCATTGCTTGCTTCAAAACAAATAGAGATTTCAGAAGTTTACATAATTTGGGAGGTCCATCATAAGAAAAACAAGAAGGAAGAGTCATATAAATTTCTTCATGAAGATCACAATAAAGAAAAGCACTGTTAATGTCTAGTTGGTGCAAGTGCCACTGTTTAAGAGATGCAAGAGCCAATAGAACTCTAACTATTGTCATTTTTGCTACAGGTGAGAAAGTGTCAATGTAATCCAAACCAATTTGTTGAGTGTACCCTTTTGCAACAAGCCTGGCCTTACATCTTTTAATACTTCCATTAGCTTTGAACTTGACTCTGTAAACTCATTTACAACCAGTTAGTTGTTTATTTGGAGGCAAGTCAACGAGTGTTCAGGTATTATTGTTTTGTACAGCATTAAGTTCTGCTTGCATAGCATCTGTCCAGTAGTCTTTTTTTTTTTATAAAAAGCTGTTTTTTTATTAATTTTTCAGAATGGGGAAGAACATGGATGTGTGTTGCAAAACTACCCAAGCCGACCTGCGACACCCGATAAATCCTAAGCAGCACAACCCATGTGAAAAAAACCCCAACTACCTCATATTACAGAGCAAGAAAGAAAAAATTAATTACATAAAAGATTCAAAGGCAAACCCAAAAATAAAACAATGGATCAAAAGCAATCTGTCCAGTAGTCATACTTGATTGCTTCATTATAGATTTTTGGTTCTGGAATATTTGATTCCTCGCAGTTAATGGAAAATTCCCATCCTTTTCATATTTCTAAATTTAATTTGATCCAATTGATTTTTTTCTTTTTTTGTTAAATGCTATTTTAATTTTATTTAAGGATCTATTACAGCTAATAAGCTTGCGAGAATGATTTATGTTAAGATTTGAGGTTTCGAGAACCACACAGCACGTATGTAAAGTGAGGGACTATAAATAGAAAAGGGCTTGATTAGATCTAAACAAGCACCCAAAACGAACATATTTGTCATTTAATTTGTTATTTGCTATAGAACCCATTTTCTGTTAGCTGCCAACTATTTGATGTTTAACGCATCCTCAAGTATTTGTGGTTGGGAATTGTTAGCTCTAACTCATTATATTAGAGGAAAATTAAGGACACATTACATTACATATATATATATATATACATATATATACATCAAGACTTAAGATCGTCTACGGATTAAGATCATCTCATGTTGAGGCCAACATAATCTATTATGTTTTGTATAATCTCAATAACTGAATTCAAGATGAAGAGGTATTCATTTTAAATGCAAGGTTGAGATTACAAAATATAATAGATTATGTTTGCAGGCACATGAGAGTGATCTAAATCCATATTCTAGCAGGACATCTTGTTATAATTATCAGTCTTTCTGATCCAAGCCTGACCTAGCTAGCTCTCTCATATACATCTGCAGTTGAGATGGGTTCTATGAGTGTCCCCCATTTTGGTAATTTGACATTCACTTGCTTCCTGATACCCCCAAAGACAAATTCTCATGGCATTGGCTGGCACATACATGATCCGGCAAATATATTAACATATGCATTGACCCTTCTGGAGTTGCAGATTGGTGTCATTTTAGCCTTCAGCCACACAATACATTACATTCTAAAGCGTACTGGAGCCTCCTTACTTTCCTCTTGCATTGTTGTATGTATACTAGTTGCCCACCACCACTCCCACCCCCCCCCCCCCCCCCCCCCCCCCCGTCTCTATTCTCATTTTTATGCGGCTTGTTGTATTTGATTTTATTGTTTTTTACATCCATTGTAGGCCTATAACAACTGTGGTGATTTTTCTGAAACAGGCTGGTATAGTTATCGGTCCAACATTTCTTGGGAAATATGATATAATGGAAACGATATTTCCTGCTGACAGCCAAGATATAATCAGTTCATTAGCGTTATTTAGCTTGAGCATGTTCTTGTTTCTAAGTGCAGTGAAGATGGATGTAGGAATGATTCTTACAACTGGAGAAACTGCCTTGTCAATTGGGATTGCATCTGTAATGGTACCTCTGATATTTGGTTTGGCTTACCAAAAATTCACTGAAAATGAATTTACAAACCAAGAAGAAATCCATGGAAGTTTGGTTACTATGATAATGACATCTCTCACAAGCTTTCCAGTCACTGCCTACCTTGTTGGTGATCAACTGAAAATCTCAAATTCAGAACTTGGCCGACTAGGACTATCCTCAGCATTAGTTGCTGATATTTTGGGCATGGTTACCACAATTGCGATAGATGCAGTTAGCAAGGTCGATTTTGCAAGTATGATAAGGTTCATTCTACCAATCTTGTGCTTTATCCTTGTTCTGACATTGATAATACGGCCAGCAATGTTTTGGGTGATTAGACAGACTCCTGAAGGGAAGCCTGTTGATATATGCTATGTTAACATCATCTTGGTACTAGCCTTTCTATCTGAGGTCTATTTCCATTGGTTTGGTCTATATCGATTCTTGGGTCCTTTTATCTTTGGTTTAGCTGTACCTTCTGGAGCTCCACTAGGATCTGCTTTGGTCGATAAGTTCGCACCATTTACTTTCGGAGTCCTTTTACAAATCCTAATTACCACATCAATGATGAGGGCCGATATGGGTCTCGTCATAACTCAATTTCGCAAGTTGAAAGTTTTCATGTGTGTCATATGTATCACTTGTGCTGTCAAAATGCTGGCTGTTTTGATACCTTCATTGTTATCAAAGATACCAGTAATTGATTCTATGGCACTTTCTCTCATTATGAACTACAAAGGCATTGTCGAGCTATGCAGATTAATTGTTTTCAGGGACACTCAGGTAACTCCACAAAATAAAATTTTTGCCCTTTTATTTTTCTTTATATTAATCTAATATGTTTGAATTATATTCATTGCAGATGGTAAGTGAAGAGGTTTTTGCCCTTGCATCTTTATTCATTTTTTTTAGCTCAACTATTATTCCAATCCTTGTAAAATGCCTCTACGACCCATCATGGAAATATGCTGGCTATAAACCAAGGAATGTTATGAGTTTAAAGCCCCGGTCTGAGCTTCGAATTCTCACTTGCATTCATAGACCTGACAATGTATATTCTATCATAAGACTGCTTGAAGTGTCACATCCTACCAGGGATAGTCCCTTAACTGTTTTTGTCCTTCATCTAATTAAGCTAGTTGGTCGATCAACTCCAATTCTAATATCCCACTCAAAACAGAGGAAAATTTCTGTCTCTTCTTCCCAGACTACCATTCATGCTTTCAGTCAATACGAGAAAAATAATTGGGGTGTTGTATCAGTCCATCCCTTCACAGCAATATCTCCATCCCACTTAATGCATGAGGACATATGCACTCTTGCTCTTGATAAATTCGTATCTTTTATCCTAATCCCACTTCATCGAAAATGGTCTATCCATGGAATGATTGAATCTGGGGATAAAAATTTAAGGGCTCTGAACTTTAAGGTCCTCGAGAAAGCTCCTTGCTCTGTGGGCATCTTTTTCGACCGTGGCAGACTCGGACGACAAACTAAGGAACAAAATTTGACTACTTCTTTCTGTGTAATATTTTTGGGAGGCAGTGATGATCGTGAGGCCTTGAGTTTAGCTAAACGCATGGCCAATAAATCAAATGCAATCCTAACAGTTGTCCATTTCATTGCTGACCATAATGCCAAAAGAAGAGGCTCAGTGGATGAAATGCTTGATGATGTACTGTTGGAGGCTGTGAAGCAAATTGCTTCTAGCAATGATTGTGTAGAATACAAAGCATTTGTGGTGAGTGGTGGGCAGGAAACTCTTTCTATTATTCGTGATATGGAAAATGAATATGATCTTTTCTTAATGGGAAGACGCCATGGCATTACATCTCCTCAAACATCTGGTCTAGCTGAATGGAGTGAAATTCCTGAGTTGGGTATTATTGGAGACTTTTTTGCCTCCAAAGATCTCAACACTAAAGCTTCTGTCTTGGTTGTGCAGCAACAAAGAAAATTTAAGCAGCTCAAGTAGACGATTTTGCTCTGCTTCTTCGTTCTGGGTTTTGATAAACATCTCCATCCAAAGTCAATGAATGAGGAAATATATGCATATGCTTGCTTTGTTTTGAGGCATTATTGGAGGATGTCAAGCATAGACAAATATTTAACAAGCAAAGAGCAAGTTTTGAAAAGACAGAAGGCCATCCACGGCTGTGTCTTTGTTTTAATATTTCCATTCCATGGCGGATGCATGAATATGATCTTTTTATGGTCTGAAATTGTATGGTGATTAAAGCAAAGAAGCCAGCTTCTGTATCATATACATGCTTTTGTTGACGAGCATTAGAAGAAGAAGATTAATGAACATTTTTAGCTTCTATTTTTTTTTTTTTTACTTGGAGATTTTTTTTTCTTAATTTTTTCATTTTGGAATTTATTTTTAGTATAAGATCTGAATTTCCTACTTTTTTTTTCTGCCAAAAGGGATAATGACAAAAAAAAAATACCCTAAGGAATTATTATTTTGCTGATATAAAAATTAATTATTTTTAATTAGTTTCAGATAATAAGATAAAAGAGAAATTTTATTTGATTAATTGGCTTCTAATAATTAATATAGAAAATATGTTTGATGAAATGTTACAACGAAACAGTTGATAATTCGCAAATAAATGAATTTCATAAAATTTTATCAAATTTACTACTTATAAAGTTTTGTTATTTATCATGTTTGATATGACCAAAAATTTCCAATTTTTCTTTTAATTTTTTTGAAATTAATTATTTTTATGTCTAAGTCCATCAAAGTTAATAAATTTGCAAATAGATATTAAAATAATGATATAACCAGATGGTAAAAAACTATAAATTTAAAATGAATTTCGTATTTAGTACAAACAAAGAAATCCATTTATATTTATTTTTATAAAAATTATGTGCAGAAACAAATGAATTTTATAGTCATTTGATCCAAATATCATGAAGATCAAAGTATGTCAGACTCATATATTACAGTAATTAAATGATTATGGCAATATTTGCATATATAGTAGGTCCTTGTAGAAGTGAATTGGACAATTTTTTGTTTTTTGATATACTTAAATCTTTCTAAGAGCAACTAAGATTGGATTAATTCTTTATGCGGTTAATTTGTGTTTATTGGACATATGTTAATTAAAATAAAAATTAGAATTAAAAAGCAAGTTAGTTAATATCTAAAATTATAAAAAGAAAAAATGAAAGTACAAATAAAATAAGAGTTAAAATAAAAGAAAAATAGATTTGCTTTGTGATCCAAATAAATTCGATCAAATAAAAAAAAATGAACTTGAATTGTGATTTATTTGTAATATTGATGTAAAGATGATTTAAAGATGACTTGTCTCTTATCGGCTTTCATATAAGATATTTATAGATAATATTTCCATATATAAATTGGACAAAAATTTATGTATTGAGTTGAATTTAGATTACTTATCAGAACATGAAGTTTCTTCATAGTCTACACTTATCAGAACCAAAACTCTGATACCACTTGTTCCATTTTAGTGAAACAGAATGCTAATTCCATATTAGTAAAAAATGGGGAGCCCTGTAAATTGATTTTTAAAAGGATCGTTAAAACTCAAAGTGAAGAAGACTCTTGCTCAAGGGGGAGCATGAAGAGACCTATACTGATGGGGAAGACTAATAGAGAATTACAATCAGAATAAAATCCTCCATGTGATCAGGAGGGGGAGATTTATTGTGGTGTCCCTCTCACATGGAGAGACCCACAATTGCTTGACAGAAATAAAAGAAGAAAATGAAGTAAACAAATTCAGCACCGTCCTTTGAAATGCTTGTGCCAGTTGAATAAGGAGAAGAAAAATGAGAATGCAAGCTTGCATCTTGCAAGCAATACGCGTGATAGACGCAGGGAATTGCCTATAAAAGGCTTTCCCCTCCTTATTTGTTTATAACACACAATAGAGAAAGTTTGTGTGAGGGTGTATATATGGTGAGAAATATTTTGTGAGAGAAAAATATTTCTAACCATTTGAAAGAGGGTTTATAATTTTTTCTGTGCAAAAATTGTATTGTGTAACTAAAAAGTTATAGTGAATTATCTCTAGTGGATCGTGAATGTAAGTTTATTGAAAAACTGAATCATATAAAATTCTTGTTGTCTTTTGTATGGATTAATTATTAATTTTTTCTTCCGCTGTGTGTGTGAGAAATATCTCAGAAAATTTCCCAACACGTGAGACCTTGATTTTGGTGAAACGAATGGCAAAAAATTCGAGCACAATACTAACAGTTGTTCATTTCTGATCAGGCTTGATCAATATGAAAAAGGAATGGGCTGGATCTTCTCTTCTTAGACCTGAGCCTGATGCCTGCGAAGGAGAAGAAAAATGATTAGAGAGGAGCCAGGCCTTTTGCCTGGCTTTAACCCTCCGACGATCAAGTTAGTCCTTTCTTCAGAGTATTTTAGTGAAAGAAAAGGGATGAGAGAATGCAGAGTTTCAACTACCTGTGCTTAGACTTTTCTTTCCCTTTTGTATGATTTTCGGGTTAGGTACGTCTGACACCTTTCTTTTGAGGAAGGACATCCTCTGTCATTCGACCATGCTGGTTGGTGAAAGTTGGTAGCAGGCGCATGTCCCTTGTCCCATCCCTAGGAATGTCTAGTAATGGGGGTGTCAGGGCATGGTGCAGATTGTCTAAGGACTGATCCTTCTGCTGGATGACTGGACATGTCATCAGAGGGCTTCGGCCCTTACTTGCTCAGCAAATCATCCGGCTGGCGAAGGAGGGGAGTAGCATCTAGTCCGAAAGCCTTTGGACTTGGATCGTTCGAGGGTCCAGCCAATGGGCCCTGTTTTCGTTTATCATAGTCTCTGAAGGCTTTGCAATGGGCTTGGGCTACAGGAGGGTCCAAGCCTCTCTTGAGAGTCACTTTCATCCCTCATCAGGGGCGCCCCTGTTTTATTAAGGAGAGAGCGAAGAGTTGAACCTTAGTAAAACAGCTTCGTACCCTGGGATCCTTATCTTCTGAGGTCTTTTGATCGAAGAGAACTGCTTCCGCTTTGAATGGCGAAGAGGTCCTTTCGTTTCCTTGTCTTAGGAGAGGCTTTCGTTTTGCTGGGGGGCTTCGTCCGATCTAGGCATTCACTTCATCTTCTCGAAGGATAGCCTTCGTCTGATCGAAGAGATCAGAGGTGCTAGGAACCGTCAGCATTCTAGACAGTCTTCGTAGGGTAGATGGAAGGTCACACAGCCATTGAATGCATGCACAACTGACAAGGATAAGCATTGAATGCACGTCTCCTCGTTCTCCCCATTCTTCCACGTGTCGCAGCAGACGGTTAAGTTTTCCATGGATTTTAAATTTTGAATGTCCATTTAATGCCCCCACTTATTGCTGTGGCGGTTACCGAGGACGCTCTCAGTATATATATTCCTTTGCCTTCCCATATCCAGAACTTCTTGCTTATTCTCTCGAATCTCCTATTTTTCGTAGTTTTCCCATATCTGTTCTTTGGCATTTGCTTCCCTTTCTTCTTTCGTTCCAATGGCCCCCAGAAAAGAAAACATTCCCCGTAGGGACCAAGTGAGCTCCTCCCATTACCAAAAGATACTGGAGGAGGAATGGGGGGAGATAACCCCTATTGCAAAAACATCTGAATTTTTGTCCTTCGGCCAGAACTTAGAAGGCAGCACTTAGTTCATATTCCACCGAGCTGAGGCTCACGAGAGGGTTTACTCCAGCGACCCCAAAGCTGCTCTGCCTAAAGACAACCGGCACTACATTATTTTCTACCACCAGCTGAAAGCTGGTCTTCTTTTTCCTCCTACGAAGTTCAAAGTTGAATGCTTCAACTACTTCGGAGTAAATCCAATGATGCTGACCCCGAACTCCATAAGGGACATGCACGTCTTCAAAGTTCTCTGCTTCGCTCACAGCATCCGTCCTTCTGCTCGCCTGTTTCAATGCTTTTACAGGATCCAAAGCGCGCAGAGGTCACTGGGGGTTTACTTGACTTCTGCCAGGCCTCGCCGGAGCCTTTTCTTTGGTAAAGAGAACAAAGTGAAGGACTGAAGAGGCAAGTTCGGGTTGATAGAGGTCACTGACGGCCTCGGCGATAAATCCCCTGGATTTGGTTTCCCCAGCCATTTCCTACGTCCCACTGAAGGCCTTACTGAGTGGCCTGAGAGGCTGTCCACTGAGGAGAAATCGAACCTCAGGACCTTGGTCCATCAAGGTTATACTTATAACTCTGAAAAGATGATGGCCTCCTTCTATGCGAAGGACGAGCACGGCCTTCCAACTCCTAGACTTTTGCTGAAAGATATAAGAGGTAACTCTGCTTCTCACTTGCTATAAGTTTAATTGACTGTGGAGTATTGATCTTGTTGTTGCTGTGTTTGTTGTTTCGATTGCAGTGGAGGCCAAGGATCCTGCACATTATCAGGATATCATGAAAGAGACAGAAGGGGTTTCTCCAAGATCCTTCAGCGAAGATGCTGAGCTTCCCATTCTTGACCTCAAGACGGGGAAGTTTCGTTTGAGCTCCTCCTTCGCCCTGCAGTCTTCGTCGGCGAAGCTTCGTAAGGATAAGCCGACGAAGCCTGTCTCCGCTGGATCCGGTTCAGCTGTTGGATCAGAAGGGGCCCAGGTGAGTGTGGCTAGTGCGAAGTCCATTCGAATAATTCAAAGGCGACTTGTTAAGGCTTCTGATCGCTCTGTTCCTGTTGTGCAGAGAGGTACTCCTCCGCTTCGAGCTGCACCCATTACTGCAAGGCCTGCTCCTCAGAGGGGCATCTCAATCTCAGGGCTTTCTGAGGCTTCCATTCCTCCGCCTCCACCTCCTCCAGCGGGTGATAAGGGGAAGGGAGCGTCTGTACCCCGTCCGCCCAAGCTGAAAGTAAAAGGGCCTCCCGTCCCCAATGTTCTTCACCTAATTGCTCACTCTTCTCAGGGGGCGGAGCAACTGGCGGACTTGGCGAAGGCTCTGACAGACATTACTGATGCTGAATTTGAGGCCCGTCTGAAAAACCTGGTAGATGACTTGAGTACCCCTGTGGCTGAAGCTGGGGCAGGTAACTTTTCTTCTCCCCCATTACCTTCATCATATAAAGACCCTCGCGTTATCCGAGGGACATATCTGAGATGGTCGAAGGAGGTCATACCAGGGAGATCTCCTAGTGCCGAGGAGGTCGAAGCCTGGGAGAAGTATATTGAGGAGCAAAGGATTTCATATCCTGACTTTGCAACCCTCAGGAGGCTTTGTCCTTCCCCAGTTAATACTGCGGCCGAAGGGGAGGCCTTCGTTTCAAGAAACAGAGGTAACTTCTTGCCTTCTTATTATCATTTACTTCTTCTTGTGTCTTTATCTGCTGATTTGAATGTGTGAATACTTTTGCTCTTGTACTTTGCAGTTTTTGTGGGTGAAGCGGACGCCCCTGCTCAGGAGCCTTCCCTGGAGGCTTTGTTCACACCTGTCATGGTTTCTTCTAGAGCCAGCGAACTATTTCCTTCAGCTGCTGTTCTGCTGGCGGCTGATCAGGGGGCTGCTGTTGCTGCACCCGATGAAGCATTTCCTTCAGTTGCTGCTTCGTTTGGGGTCATGCCAGGGGCTGTTGTTACTGTCGAAGGTGTCTCCTCTCTTCGTCCCCCTAAGAGGAAATTAACAGTGGGGGAGTTCCTTCGTCACAAGAGGCCACTGGCGGTAACTTCAACCACCCCCATTCCGGAGGCCCGCTCTGCTTTAGAGACTCCTTCACCTGGGACGGATGTAGGAGTGTCAGCTCCTCCACAAGGGACAATAAAGGAGGCTTCTTCGCCAAGCAAGAGGCCGCGAATCGGAGAGCCAGCGGAGATTGTAGTAGTGGATTCACCTCCGCTCGGAGGAGTCGAGGCATCTGCTGGTCCTCCTTCTATTGCTCCCACCGCCACAGTCTTAGCCCCTGTGCCCTTCCTATGTCCGGCCCCTAGGCCTCTTTTCGGGTCTGTGGAGGATACTCTTGCCAGGCAAGAGACTCTGCTAGAGAAGGTAAATTCATTGCTCACTTGAGTTGTGACCGTTTAGCACATTGCCTAATCATTGTTGTTTGTTGCAGGATTCTAAAATTTTGAAGACTGATTTCGGTCTTCTGAGGGATCATTATGAAGACGCCCGGCAGGCGGCGGAGGACAAGTTGGGATTATGTTCCCGTCTGGAGGAAGAACTGGCTTCTGCGAAGGCAAAGGCTGAGGAGGTCATGGAACAATCCAGGGCCCATGAAGAGGCTCGTTTGAAGGCCGAAGGAGAGGTTAGCACCTTAACTGCGGCAGTGGCATCAAAGGACAAAGCCATTGCCGATCTTAGCGTGCAACTGGACAAGTTGAAGAGTGCTAATGAAGAGCTTGCCCGAGAGGCCGAAGAGGTTCCTAGTCTTCGAGAACTCCTGAAGAAGACTCAACAGGAACTTCGAGTCTCAGAATTTGGATACACACAAGCCACTACTCGGGCTCAAGTTGCACTTGAGAAGGCTAACAAGGCCGAAGAAGGTCGGCGAAGGGCTGTGAGAGATTTTATACAGTCTAAGAGCTTCGATGACATCATCACATACCACACCTATAAGGTAGCAGCCGAGTATTATAACAATGGTCTCCGTGATGCAGCGGAGCATTTTCCTGATGTGCTGCAAGTGGTATCTGAATTGGATGCTGCTGAAGAACCTCCGGCTCCAGACCTTTCAGAGTTCCAAGATCCCATTCCTGAGGGGGATGAAGGCCTCTTACGACCCAAAGACTTCCCAGCTTGGGATAAAGATGGACCCGCTTCGTCTCCCATTCCTGAAGTTTCTAGCGGGGGTGAAGGGGATGCAAACGAAGAACCTCCTTCTGGGACGGGTCTTGCCTCAGCCGAACCTCTATCTGTCATTCAGCCAGATCCTTCGAATGACCAGCCTCTGCCATCTTCTGTAGCAGTGGTTCCTCCAGGCGATCCTCCGCCTTAGACATTTTTTACATTCTTTTGTACTTCATTCTTTTGTAATTCTTTTGTATTTCATTCTTTTGTAATTCTTTTGTAAATAAATGTAATACATTTACTTCCACGAATAATACAGTTATTATGCTTCTACTTTTGCGTATGCTTTACTTGCAATCCAACAAGCCTTTGTGCAATGCCTTAGCGAAGTTTCCATTCCAATAGGAGTTCAAGCACTTTCACCTTCTCCTCCCATCAGACCTTCTTAGCTTCGTGCCTAGATTTACTAGGACTTAGGCTCTTCCTTAGGAAAGTTCTTCCCGCTTTTGGCGAGGCTTCATGCCTAGATTTACTAGGTCTTAGGCTTCCCCTTAGGAAAGTTCTTCCCGCTCTTGGCGAGGCTTCGTGCCTAGGTTTACTAGGGCTTAGGCTTCCCCTTAGAAAAGTTCTTCCCGCTCTCGGCGAGGCTTCGTGCTTAGATTTACTAGGTCTTAGGCTTCCCCTTAGGAAAGTTCTTCCCGCTCTTGGCGAGGCTTCGTGCCTAGATTTACTAGGGCTTAGGCTTCCCCTTAGGACAGTTCTTCCCGCTCTTGGCGAGGCTTCGTGCCTAGATTTACTAGGGCTTAGGCTTTCCCTTAGGAAAGTTCTTCCCGCTCTTAGCGAGGCTTCGTGCCTAGATTTACTAGGTCTTAGGCTTCCCCTTAGGAAAGTTCTTCCCGCTCTTGGCGAGGCTTCGTGCCTAGATTTACTAGGGCTTAGGCTTCCCCTTAGGAAAGTTCTTCCCGCTCTTGGCGAGGCTTCGTGCCTAGATTTACTAGGTCTTAGGCTTTCCCTTAGGAAAGTTCTTCCCGCTCTTGGCGAGGCTTCGTGCCTAGATTTACTAGGGCTTAGGCTTCCCCTTAGGAAAGTTCTTCCCACTCTTGGCGAGGCTTCGTTAGTGCGAATGGAGACAATTTGAGGCAAACAACGTTTCTATTATTGTTATTGATAATACATTTTGAGGTGCTAGATGTTCCATGTATGAGGAATTTCCACTCCCTTTAGGGTTACAAGTTTGTAAGTGCTAGGACTTAGGACTCTTTTTACTTGGAAAGGTCCTTCCCACGCGGGTGCAAGCTTGCCTGTGCCTTCACGTTTGCCTGTAGCCTCTAAGAATCTCATTACTAGATCCCCTTCGCCGAACACTCTGTGCTTTACTTTCTTGTTTAAATGATTAGCAGCTCTTTGCTTGTAATTAGCCATTCGAATGCTGGCCGATTCCCTAAGTTCCTCTAGGAGATCGAGATCGATTCTTCTGGCTTGATCATTGTGTCTGTCTTCGCAATAATTAATCCTTCCACTAGGGAGGCCTATATCCACTAGAATTACTGCTTCTGTGCCATAGGTCAGGCTGAATGGAGTCTCTCCGGTGGGTTGCCTAGGAGTAGTTCTGTATGCCCATAGGACATGGACATGGTGTAGTTCATCTGCCCAGCTTCGACCATATCCTTCCAATCTCCGCTTCAGGCCTTGTAGAATAGTCCAATTTGTTACCTCCGTCTGGCCATTTGTTTGAGGATGGGCTACTGATGAGAAATGTTGTTTGATCTGAAGCCCTGAACAAAAGGACCTGACTTTAGCATTATCGAACTGTTTGCCATTGTCGCTAATGAGCTGATAGGGAATGCCGAATCTGCACACTATGTTCCGCCATAAGAAGTTGATCACCTTCTCTGCAGTGATAGTGGCTAAAGGTTTGGCTTCCACCCACTTGGTGAAGTACTCCACTACTACTAGGAGAAACTTTCTCTAACCTGATGCTGCGGGGAAGGGTCCGACTATGTCTACCACCCACTTAGCGAAGGGCCATGCACTGGAAATAGGGACCTGCTCTGCTGCTGGAACATGTTTTCCACTGTCAAATTTTTGGCAGGAGGGGCACTTTTTAACAAATGCCACGGCTTCGTCTTTCATCCTCGGCCAGTAGTACCCTTACCTAATCGCCTTAGCTGCCAGCGTTTTTCCTCCTATGTGCATTCCACAGGATCCTTCGTATATCTCCCGAAGGACGTACTCGGCTTCATTGGGCCTTACGCATCTCAACCAGGGCAATGAATAAGCTCTTTTGTATAAGGTTCCATTGTTCAAGGAGAAATGAGCACTTCTTCGCTTGACCTTTTTGGCTTCTTGGGCATCTTCAGGCAGTTCTTCCTTTTCCAAGTAAGACTTGATAGGGTCTATCTAGTATGGCTCTTCTTCGATCTCCATAACTTCATCTCCTTCGGCGATGCTGGAGGAGGCCAAGGTGCCCAAATAGATTTTTTGAGGGAGTTCAACTGGACGAGAGGCGGCCAATTTGCTGAGACTATCTACTCTGCAATTCCTTTTTCTGGGGATCTTTTGAAAGAACAGCCTGACTCGTCTGTCCTTCATTCACTGAACTAACTCTTTTGTTTTTTGCAAATACTTGGCCATGGCCGGCTCCTTTGCCTCAAATTCTCCTTCTATTTGCCCGATCACCAATTGCGAATCACTATACACCGTGAGTTATTCTACGCGAAGGCAATCAGCGAAGAGCAATCCCTGGATCACTGCTTCATATTCTGCCGTGTTATTGGTGGCTTCAAAATTCAGTCCCAAAGCATACTCCAGTGAAAATCCTTGAGCACTTCTAAGTATGATGCCCACACCATTTCCTTCTTTGCTGCTAGCACCATCTACAAAGAGTTCCCACTGAAGGTTCGGTAGCGTTATTGATGAGTGTCTTTCCCCAGGGGTTCGGTCTTCTCCCCCCTCTTTGGTGCCAAAGGAGCATTCAGAAATAAAGTCCACCACTGCTTGAGCTTTAATTGCTGACCTGACCATGTACTGCAAACCGTGCTGACCTAATTCCACATACCAATATAACATTCTTTCCGACGTTTTCGGTCTATGAAGTACCTTCTGTAAGGGTTGATCTGTCACAACCACTCCTTGGTGTGATTGTAAGTATATTTTATACTTTCGGTAAGAGAGCACTAAAACATAGGCCAGCTTTTCTATCGGAGAGTAATTTAACTCTACCCCTTGTAGGACTTTGCTGAAGTAATAAATGGGCTTCTGGACCTTTCCTTCCTCCCTGATCAGCACCGAACTGATCGCTTGGTCTGAAGCGGATAAGTAGATTAGTACTTCTTCACCCGGCAAAGGCCTACTCAGAATGTGCTCCGAACTTAGGAAGGCCTTGAGCTCTTCAAATGCCCTCTGGCACTCCTCTGTCCATTCGAATGTCTCTGACTTTCTCAACTTCTTAAAGAAAGGGAGATACCTCTCAGCAGATTTAGACATGAACCTGTTCAATGCGGCAATTCACCCTATCAGCCTCTGAACGTCCTTCATGCTCTTCGGAGGTTCCATGTCTAAGATGGCCTTCACCTTGTCAGGATTGGGCTCAACTCCCCTTTTGCTCACCATGCAGCCTAAGAACTTGCCTCCTTAGATGAAGAATGCACACTTCTCCGGGTTAAGCTTCATCCCATACTCTTCCATATTGCCAATACTTCGGCCAAGTCACATACATGGTCCTCAAAGTTTCTGCTTTTCACGATCATGTCATCCACGTATGCTTCCAAGTTTCTGCCTAATTGATCTTTAAACATTCTATTAACTAGGCGTTGATACGTGGCTCCAGCATTTTTCAAGCCGAAGGGCATAGACATATAGCAATATGTACCCTTCTCTGTTATGAATGAAGTCTTTTCCTCATCCTCTGGATGCATTCTAATCTGATGATATCCTTGCTTAGCGTCTAAGGACAACAAAAATCCATACCCAGCCGTCGAATCCACCAGTTTATCAATCATGGGCAATGGAAAGGTCCCATTCGCCTTCTTGACTAGCACCACGTTCGTTAGCCATTCCAGATATTGCACTTCCCTGATAAATTTTGCCTCTAGGAGCTTGTCTATTTCTTGATCAATGACTGCTTACCGCTCCGATCCGAAGCATCTCTTTTTCTGCTTGACTGGTCTGCAGGTGGGATCTACGTTCAATTGGTGTATTATCACTTCGAGTTTTACCCCTCCCATTTCTGCCGAAGACTAGGCAAAACTGTGGACATGCTCCTTCAAGAACTGGTGAGTGAACGACTTCTGCTCACTTTCTAACGAAGAGTTGACAATCAAGAACTCTTTAGGCTCTCTTCCAACCATTACCTTTTCCAGCTTATCCACAGGCTCGGTTCTTTTCCCAAGAGTAACAGTTTCAACTGCAGCTACCTCCTCTGCAGTGACTTCGCCCTTTCTTATCTTTTTATTTCTCTTCCTTTTTGCTTCTTCGTCCTGACTGCCATAGACGTGAAACACTTCGCCATTGGGCTTTGGGATCGTCATCCTCAAGTGTCTGATATTTGTCGAAGCGTCTAGGTCATATAGCAATGGCCTGCCCATCAAGACGTTATATGCCAAATGTGTCCTGATGATAACAAATATGGCCATGGTAGTAACATTTTCGAGGGCAGTGCCAACTGTGAAGGGTAGTTTTGCCACTCCAATCGATGGGACCTCCGTTCCATCCAAAGTGCGAACTGGATTTTCCACTTCTTCCAAATCTCCCTCCTTGAGACCCATCTTTAAATATGCTTCCCTTGTCATCAGGTTGACCGAACTTCCTTCGTCAACCAGGATCCTTTTAACTACATAATTGGCTATAATCGCTTGAACCACCAATGGATCCGCGTGAGGGGTGCGAAGGGTACTTCCATCTGGCCTCTCTAGTCGATTTCCCCCTCTTCCACAATAAATGTATTCAGGCCTTTTGCTCCGCCTTCCCAAGGCCTTCGCACGATTTTTGCTTTCACTAGCTTCGCCTGGCCCTCCTGTAATACAATGAATGGTCCCTGCCGAACCATCATTTACTCTTCCCGAGTGTCTTTCTTTATTATGACCATGAGTATCATGAAAGAGGCAGTATTTGTTCTGATCTCTTTTTTCTGGAGGAGCAACCATTGGTTTGGGGCGAGCCCATATATTTTGCTCTTTGAAAGTTGCGAAGACTTCGGCTGGACTGGCATTGAGGGGGGTGAATTTGCTGGGGTTGAAACTGGATCGTGATTGGTTATTTCTTCCCCTCCTTCGTCCGCCAGTCGGCCTCTCATCTCACTTTTCTTTCGCCTTCTTCTCTCGCTTTGCCTTCGGCTCTTCCCTAGGAATGATCTTCATTCCTCTCCGCTTTGCCATCTGGTTGAAGGCTAGAGCGTCAACTTGCCGTACATACTTTTGGCCAATGCCATTGCATCCTCCAGGGTACGAGGAGCATGATGGCAAAGGGCTTTGAGAAAATCCGTGTGAGAGGTTCCATTCTGCAGCGCTTCCACTGCTCGAGCTTGGTCCAAGTGCGTCACTTTCAACGCTTCTCGATTGAATCGAGCCATGTAATCCCTTAAGGACTCATTCTCCCTTTGCACCACCATTTCCAAATACTGAGTTTTTTGCTCCACCGGAATACTAGAAGCGAATCGGTGCATAAAGGATCTGGCCAGCTCTATGAAAGAACGGATACTTCCCTCTTCTAAGCTATCAAACCATCTCGTTGCAGCTCCTTCCAAGGATCCCCTAAACGCTCTACATAGAGTCTCATCATCCACCGTCTGCAATTCTACTGCATGCTTGTAGTCCATGACATGGACCCTGGGATCGGTTTCCCCATTATACTTTTTCAACACCGGCGGTTTAAACTTGCTAGGTATAACGTATTGTTGCACGATTTCTGCAAGTGCACAGATCGTTTACAAGTAATAAAATGATGAGTGAGTATCGTTCCCACGAAGAAGGATTTGTCAAGTACCAATTTTTAATATTACTCTATTATTTAGAAAATCAATTATGAGATTTATATTTTAAGCTAAAATAAAATTGAAGTAAATAAATAATGATAAATATGAAAATAAGATTAAAGGTCTAGGATTTAGAATTCATCAATTGATCACATATGATTTCTTTATAATCTTTAGATGGATTATTTTTGCTGGAATTAATGATTATATTTTCCTAAATTATATGATGCTCTCTCTCAAGATACAACATGTGTGTTTATATTAACCTTACGTCTACTCTCGTGATCATAAGCAATTAATACAAACCCATTAAGTTTTGTGGAAATCCTTTTAAAAATCACAAAGGAGTATTCTTATCTCTAAGCAATACATTCCCTAGGTCAATTATCCTAATGAACTAATATTGTGCTTCCACTCTCGCTATTTCACACAATATCTTAAATCATGCAATTAATGGCCAGTTAATTACAAGCATTAAATTCTAAGATAAAAAATTAATTCCAACAATCAACCCAATCAATTAAATATAAATAATCATATGAAAATCAAAAGATTACATCTAAATCCTAGAAAAATAAATTTAGCTATTCATAATTAAAAGAAAAGAAACAATTAAATTGATAATAAACATAATAATAACTTATAATTAAATTCAAGAATAGAGTTTAGAGAGAACTTGTTTTGGGATACAATCTTTGATGAACTCAAGTTTCCAAAAACTCCTCCTCTTGATCAAAATAAAAAATAAAACTAATCTACTCTAAGAAAACATATGAAAATCTCTCTACATATTTTTTTTTATGGATTTTCTTTGATGCCATTTCCCTTTGCCAAGCATGGTATTTATAGACATATTTGGTGGAAGAATTCAAGTTCCATTAAAATTCTTACATCAAAAATTCAACATTGATGGTTAGGTTGGCCACCAACCATTGAATTCCTTCATCAATATTCAAAAATGGTTAGGTTGGCTACCAACCATTGAATTTTGGCCACCAACCATTGAATTTATTTCTCATGGATTGAAAACTTGAATCATTGCTTGCATCTTTATTTTTACTGCATCATTTTGATCTGCAAAAATAAAATAAAAATACTTAAAATATGTTATAATTTATTTATAAATTGTAGAACTATTTATTTCTAAAAATAAGTAATAATATTATTGCATTCTCGAGAATTGAGCTAAAATTTAAGTTTAAACAATTAAAATAACTCTAAAAATATAGAGTTATCACGTATTCCCTGATGGATCTGGTAAAAGGAGACTTCAGGGTGAGCTTTAGGGTGGTATCCATGGTTTTCCTGTCATAACCTTGATTCATCTCTTCTAAAAACTTATTCACCGCATCTCTCACCTCCTCTTCCTTCTTTCTGCGGCTGTTGCCACTAACTGGTGATCTTCTGCTTCGAACCCTCGAGGGGTGACTAGTAACAGAATATTCTCATCTATCCTGTTCTCTTCCTCTCGGGCTTTCTCTTTTTCCGTACTTTGGTTCTTTGTACTCACACTTCCCCTTATTCCTTCCTTCGCCCTATTCCATATTATTTGCATGAAAATTTTTTCCATGCAAAAACTTATGTTCACTGTCTGGGAGCGAAGCTTGCGTACTCCCTTCTTCTTCGGTCAAACTTTCCTCTCCTCCATGATGCTCTTCCGTCCTCCCCTCCACATTTCCACCCAAGTGGACCAGTTGTTCTTCATTAACCCCTGGGGAAGGCCGAACCCTTGGGGCTCCCTGGGATTGCTTCTCATACTCCAGGGTTCAAGCAACATTCCTTCTCGGGGTAGCTTCTGGAACAGCGACAAGGGTCTATGCCTGGGGAGTCTGTTGCTGGGAGC
This sequence comes from Reutealis trisperma, assembly GCA_947687605.1. NCBI lineage: Eukaryota > Viridiplantae > Streptophyta > Magnoliopsida > Malpighiales > Euphorbiaceae > Reutealis > Reutealis trisperma. The sequence continues at coordinate 2,526,766 of CANTUT010000112.1, forward strand.
TCCTTACAAAAGCAGCTATAGTATTAATAAACTGCAATGCAGGAGCTAAGTCTGGATTTGGAAGGCTTAGAGGGATTTGGCTAAACCCAACTGTGTTTTGTTGAGAGATAAGGAGCTGGAGGGACGTGTTTAGGTCAATGGGAGTTGCTAGAGGAGGATCAGTAGGTGTTGGAAGGGAATGTCTAGGATTTGAGGGAGTTGACGATTCGAGATCATCATGGTTCGTCATTATGGTAATCTTCTTTCACAGGCAAATGAAAGTAAAATGCAAAGTTGAGAGAAAGATCAGCTCGCGTCCCCACAGACGGTGCCAATTTGATCAGGCTTGATCAATATGAAAAAGAAATGGGCTGGATCTTCTCTTCTTGGACCTGAGCCTGATGCCTGCGAAGGAGAAGAAAAAGGATCAGAGAGGATCCAGGCCTTTTGCCTGGCTTTAACCCTCCGACGATCAAGTTAGTCCTTTCTTCAGAGTATTTTAGTGAAAGAAAAGGGATGAGAGAATGCAGAGTTTCAACTACCTGTGCTTAGGCTTTTCTTTCCCTTTTGTATGATTTTCGGGTTAGGTACGTCTGACACCTTTCTTTTGAGGAAGGACATCCTCTGTCATTCGACCATGCTGGTTGGTGAAAGTTGGAAGCAGGCGCATGTCCCCTGTCCCATCCCTAGGGATGTCTGGTAATGGGGGTGTCAGGGCATGGTGCAGATTGTCTAAGGACTAATCCTCCTGCTGGATGACTGGACATGTTATCAGAGGGCTTCGGCCCTTACTTGCTCAGCAAGTCATCCGGCTGGCGAAGGAGGGGAGTAGCATCTAGTCCGAAGGCCTTTGGACTTGGATCGTTCGAGGGTCCGGCCAATGGGCTCTGTTTCCATTTATCATAGTCTCTGAAGGCTTTGCAATGGGCTTGGGCTACAGGAGGGTCCAAACCTCTCTTGAGAGTCACTTTCATCCCTCATCAATTTCATTGGTAGTAAAGACAATGAAATGATAGAATCAGAGGATAAGTTGATGGATAATAAGGTATTGGATAATTTCAAGGAAATGGCTTGTAGAGATGAATTTATAGTATACCAAGAACAAGTGGTAAATGAGGGAAGGGAGACAGTATTTTTTATTCATTCAATGGCAAATGAATTTGATCTTTTTTTAATGGGAAGAAGATATGGAATTAATTATCAACAAACAACTGGATTATGTGAATGGAGTGAACTTCCAGAACTAGGTGTAATTGGAGACCTTTTTGCTTCAAGGAATCTCAAGACTAGAGCTTTTGTTTTAATTGTGCAACAATAAAAAAAGATAGATAATTAGAGTGAAGCATTTGATTATCAATTGTCATTGCTCTTTTTCCTTTTTTGGATCGTAATATATATATATATATTAATCAATAAAAATTGGCTCAATTTACAAGTACATTTCCTCCTGATCCTGTCGATCAGAATTCGATTCAATTCAATGTAATTACTGGGGCAAAATTACCATGCAATTGTATTTTCCTTTCTAAGAATTTTTCAATTTCAACAATGATAATTTGTTTAGTTGGATTTGAGATAATAAGCCTTACCCTAAACTCAAAAAAAAAAAAAATAAAATCAATCACCTTAATTTTCTTGGAAGGATAGAAAATAAAATTTAGGATGTGACATAAATTAAAAGTGTTATTCTTAGTGTTGTGATTAGGATTTTATTTAGATCTTGGCTAAAATAATAATTCCAAAATTAAATAAAATAATAATTCCAAAATTAAATAAGGGCCACAATAATTCAGTTTAAAGTGGCTATATTATATAGTTTACTTTGTTTTAAAACAAACTATAATATTTTATTTTTTATAACCAATAAGATAGTGATACTTTATAAATATAATTAAAATATTTAAAATATTATAATTATGTTAACTTGCTATTATAGATTACAATTAAAAATAAAAAATGTTAAGATAATTAAAGTAATATTATAAATTTATATACTTATAAACTTTATGAAAAAATAATTTAATTTACAAAAAAATAAAAAAATTGAAAATTTTTCGTAAGAAAGTTATATTTTTCATAATTAAAAATTATTTTTCTTTTTTCAGTAGCTTAGCTATTTTACTTTTTTGTAACTTCTTGATTTACACAAAAGGACCCAAAATTTCATCAAATCACACAAATTACGAAAATCTTTTTTAATATATGAAAAAGTATAAATATAAGATCAAAACTTGTTTTGATAGATCTGTTGAACGATACAAAGCTCGCCTAGTAGCAAAAGGCTACACTCAAGAATATGGTATAAACTATGAAGAAATTTTTGCTCCAATGGCTCGTTTAACATCTATTCATAATCTTTTAGCTATTACTGCAGTCCATAAATGGCAGCTTTTTCAGATGGACATCAAAAATGTTTTTCTCCATGGTGATTTATCAAAAGAAGTTTATATGCATCCTTCTCCTGGTTATCATTTTCCTCATAAAATCTGTAAGCTTCGACGAGCTTTATATGGATTGAAACAAGCTCCTAGAGTCTAGTTTGCCAAATTTAGTTCCACTCTTACTCAATTTGGCTTTGTTTCTAGTTCTTATGATTCTGTATTATTCATTCGTCGCACTGACCATGGTATTATCCTTCTATTACTTTTTGTTGATGATATGATCATAACCGGAAGTGATACATCTGGTATTTCAAGGATCTCTGTTCTCTAAGCTATTTTTTAGGTCTTGAAATTTCTCATAATTCTAATGGTTATTATCTCTCTCAAGCCAAGTATACATCAGATTTAATTTCTTTCCTGAGCTAGTATTATTGACAGTAAAACTGTTCGCACACCTTTGGAACTAAATTGTAAACTTACGCCTATGGATGGCACTCATCTTGATGATTCTACTTTATATCGCCAGCTTGTTGGAAGTCTTGTTTATCTCATTGCTACTTGACCTGATATCTCCTATGCTATTCATATAGTCAATCAGTCTATGTCTGCTCCTCGCTCATCTCATTTTCTGTTATACTTCGGATCATACGTTATATCAAAGGAACTCTTTTTCATGATTTACATTTTTCTGCTACCTCCTCTTTGGGATTATCGAGCTATTTTGATGTTGACTGAGTCGATGATCCAATTGACCGTCATTCTACCACTGGTTATTACATCTTTCTAGGTGATTCTCTTATCTCTTGGCGAAGCAAAAAGCAAACTGTGGTTACTCACTCCAGCACAGAATCTAAATATCGTGCTCTTACTGATGCCACATTTAAATTACTTTAGTTACGATGGTTATTAGCTAATATGGGTGTCACATATCCTTCTGTCATTGTACTTCATTGTGATAATCGAAGTGCTATCTAGATCGCTTATAATGATGTGTTCCATGAACGCACTAAACACATTAAAATCGATTGTCACTTTATCCGTCATCATATTACTCAAGGCACTATACGTCTACTTTTTGTCTTCTCTTTAAATCAAGCAGATAATATCTTTATCAAAACTCATCTTCTCGCACGCTTTCAAGATTTACTAAGCAAACTCAAGCTAACTTCCACTATATCACCTTGAGTTTGAGGGAGGGTGTTAACATGATATTAGGTTCCTAATTAAATCTTGATCTTAGGTTCTTAATTAAACTTGTTGCTATATTTGTTTATATTTTAGGTTTCTAATTAGGCTTGATTATGGATTCCTAATTAGGCTTGATTATGAATTACTATATTTGTATATATTTTAGGTTTCTAATTAGGTTTGGTTTTGGGTTTCTAATTAAGTTATTATTTTCCTTTTTCTTTCACACCTTTGTGTATATAAAAAAGTGTTATTTCATTGTATAAAACATACAAAAATACAAAGTCTCTTTTCTCATAACAAGTCCATATATTTAAAGTAATATCTCCAGCCAAATTAATATATGAAGACATATGCACACTTGCTATTGATAAAATCATATCCCTTATATTAATGCCTCTCCATCGAAAATGGTTAGCTCATGGATTCATTGAATCCGAAAATCATACGTTAAGGATTCTAATTCGCAATGTTCTTGAGAAAGCACCTTGCACAGTAGGGATTTTTTCCAAGCGTAGCAAACTTATTAATAACAACAATAAAGTTGTTACTAACTATTAAATTTTTAATATAGATTTGGGAGAATCAACTTTAAAAGCTAACTTGTTAAGGTTGCGGTATTTATTTCTATATTAATTACTTAATATTTTTGTATTTAGTAGATATGAGATATTCTTAACATTCCTCCCTCAAGTAACAACGAAGTATTCAAAGCTGTCACTTGAAACAATTAGAACCGGATCAACCGGCAAGGGAATTTGGTAAACTAGACCAACCGGCAAAGTAATTAGGTAATCAAGTAAACCGGACCAACCGATAAGATAATTAGGTAATCAGAATTAACATGCTCTGATACCATATTAAATTTTTAATATAGATTTTAGAAAACCAATATTAAAAGCTAGCTTGTTAAGATTGAGGTGTCCATTTATATATTAATCACTCAATATTTTTGTATTTAATAGATGTGAAATATTCTTAACAAGAATAACATCCAAGTGGTCATTTCTTTCTTTGTGTATGATCTTCTAGGGAGGTAAGGATGATCGAGGAGCTTTAACTTTAGCCAAACGAATGGCTAATAATTCAATGGCGAGATTAACAATCATGCATTTGATCACTAATCATGAGGATGAAGAATATTCCGAATTAGAAGAGAAACTCATTGACAACAAATTATTAGAAAGTCTTAAAAAAATCTCAGAAACTAATGAAAATATAACATATAAAGAACAATTAGTGAATGATGGACTTCAAATTGCATATAAAGAATAATAACATATAAAGAACAATTAGTGAATGATGGACTTCAAATTGCATTACTTGTTCATTCTTTAGCAAATGAATTTGATTTGTTTCTTGTTGGAAGACGATATATGGTGTTGAATCTCCTCAAAGAATTGGATTAGCAGAATGGAATGAGTTTCCAGAACTACGAATCATTGGAGACTTACTTGCCTCAAGAGATATAAATACTGGAGCTTCTGTTTTGGTAGTACAACAACAAACAGAAGTGAAACATATAAGCTAGTTAGAGGAAGAAATTAGTTTGTATAAATTTTTTATCTTTTATTTGTTATTTTATCATATAAGAATTAGTTTTTTTCATTGTCAAATTTTTTTTGTTTTAATGAAGAAATCTTTCGATTAACCTCTTCCTTAATAATATTTTTGCCTCTTTTTGCATATATAAAATTTTCATTCTTTTCCTTTTATTATATCTTTTAATGATACATTGCAGCAAATAAACTTTTTTTTTTTTCACGAGAGAAATGCAATACGAGAACTTCTCAAAAAGTCACTCATCTTAATATTAGTGCATTAGTGTTGTTGTGATCGCACCTAATAAATAGTAGACTTAATAGTATAAATTTAGCATGATTTTATACTAAAAATTAATAATTAATAATAAGTATTAGTTATTATAATATATTGATGATATTAATAAATATTTACTACATGTTGTCGCCAAATGTTTATAATAATATTATTAAAGAATTTTAATTTTGACAATTTTATATATCGTATGGCATATTTGCTACTAAATTCTACTATTAAAAAAAAGGATATTTGTATTGCAGTGATAAAAATATTTAAATTTTTATATGTCAAATACGAAAAATGAATTCTATTGCCTTTATGCTTATCTAAAAACCCCAATAATAAAGATTTGCTGCTAATTTTTCTTATTATTAAGCTTTTTTTCCTTTTAATAGATTCTAGAGTTAAAAAAGATATTTGATGTAGTGATAATTGTATTTAAAAATAAATAATGTTATCAATTTTGACCTAAATTAAAGCTATTCAAATTAAAAAAAAAAACATAGTATCAAATAAGAAAATTGAATTCTATTGCTTTTATATTCATCAACTAACCCCAATAATCATGGTGTTTAGAAAATTTTTCACAAATCATTATTGACCTGATGAATTTTATCCATCCAATTACAATTAGGATTGAGTGAAGACAGACAATTAACACATTCAACAAGCCACCTTCAAGAAAACTAAAACCTGATTGACTTATAGAACTAATACTATTTCTTAATTTCTTTAACATTAATTATCTGTTGGACCAAATTAAAGGCTTTTAGGTCATTTTAACAGCTCATGCTACTTTGAAATTCATAATTAATTAATTCTCTCATTTCTTTGTTGATAATTACAACAGAATTTCAGTTTCTAAATTAATATAGACAGCTACATATTATAGTCTTATACTCTCTCCATTCCTAAATAGATGTCATTTTAGAAAAAAAAAATTTTGTTTTAATTTATATGTTATTTTAGAATTTTAAAAAGGTATTTATTATTTTTTTTCAATTTTACCCTTCATTTATTCTCCACTAAATATTTTGCATTAATTATTTTTATTTCTCTACATCAAACTTAATAAATAATATTTTAGTCTTTTTATCTTAGAATTATAACAATCTAATAACTTTATTAACTTATGTATTAAAATTTTAAACGATAAATATTATGAAATAGAGAGAATAATTCATTCTTAATGTTATTAATTAAAATTGTTCCCAATTCTATCGAGACTTTAATTTAAATTGCTTCTTTCCTGAATATTTTACGAGTTCGAATTTCAATCAGAACATAGTTAATTAATCAAAGGACAAAAGAAAATTTCTTCTTTTATTTTGTAAAGTTGTGATCATATTCCAAGTTTGACTTGAAATTAATGCATGGATTTAGTGGAGAATAACTAAATATCCAGCATATTCCTCATCCTTTTGTTATTATTTGGTCGAGCATAATAGTTATTGCTTACCAAACTATATATTTGTTTCTTAACTTTTTATCTCAGTGCAACGTTTGAATTCTGTATCCCAACAAATTTACAGGAAAAAAAAAAAGAGAAGAAACTGAACTTGAAATTTTACATACCCATATATATATCTTGCTTGATTGACTAATAAATTAGCACCTTCTATTTCATTACTAATAAGTTTTCGATCATCTTTTAACAACTTTCGAATTTGAACATTAGCTAAAAAACAAATAAATACCCTTTTTTTCATGTGATATATAGATTGTAGTTTTTATAATTCTAATGATGATTTATGTGAAACAGGCAGGCATGATTCTTGGTCCTACATTTCTTGGGAGATTTGATTATATGAGAGAAATTATATTCCCCACAGATAGCCAAGAAGTAATAAGTACAGCAGCATTTGCAGGATTTCAAATCTACCTGTTTTTAAGTGCAGTGAAGCTTGATTTAGGAAGGATGCTTAATAAAGGGAAATTAGTTATGTACAATGGTGTTGGATCTGTAATGGCACCTCTAATAATGGGTTTTTGTCTAATATTATTAAACTTAAAAGAATTAAGAGAAAAAGACTTGTTGAATGAAATTACAAATGTTACTGTTATACAATCTTTACCTACATTATCAATAATTGCCAATGTTCTTGATGAGAGCAATGTTTTAAATTCAGAAATTGGGAGATTAGCATTATCTACAGCTTTGATAGGTGGCATTTTAGGAATATTCATTTTGTTTATTGCAGCCACAATCGTACAAAGTTCAATCTCAGAAGTCCTTGTTGAAGGTTTAGCTGTTCATTTTGTTCTTCTCTTGGTAGCATTCGCGCTCCGGCGAGCATTGTTCTGGGTTATCAGAAAAACTCCTCAAGGATCACATATAAGTAGTTCAATAATTCTTATCATCATTATACTAGTATTTGGTTCTCAACTGCTTCTCCAGTCATTCAATCAGGTTTCTTGTGTAGGGGCTATTGTCCTTGGATTAGCTGTTCCCGCTGGACCGCCATTAGGAACAGCTTTGTTAGACAAGTTTGAGATTTTTGTTGCAGTGCTCATGCCTATTGCAGTTACTACATCAGTAATTAGAGCAGATTTCAATCTTATTATATCTGAATTCTCAAGATTGAAATTTTATTCAGCTCAACGCTTGTTGCAATAGTTGTTAAATGCTTCTAGGACCCTTCAAGGAAATATGCAGGCTATCAAGATAGGAACATTATGAGTTTAAAGCCTAGTTCTGAGTTTCGAATTCTTGCTTGTATTCAGAAACCTGAGAATGTAACTACTTTCATTAGTCTGCTTGGAGCTTTTAACCCTCACAAACAAATACCTATTAATGTTAATGTCCTTCATCTAATCAAGCTAATTGGTCAATTCACACCAGTTCTTATGACCCACAGGAAGAACAAACCAATATCTATCTCCCAGAATGTAATCATTTCGTTTGAGAAATTTCAGCAGAACATTTGGGAAGCTGTATCTGTAGCTACACTTACAGCAATATCTCCACCTAAGTTAAAGAACGAGGATATAAGTATATTCGCACTCGACAAATATGTATCCCTTATATTACTCCCATTCCATAGAAAATGGAATGTCCATGGAAGTATTGAAGCTGAATATAGTCATTTAAGGGCTATAAATTGCAGGATCCTCGAAAAAGCTCCTTTTTCTGTGGGGATCTTTCTTGATCGTGGTCGAGTAGGACTTCGAACCCAGCTAACAACATCACCACAACCCCTTTCTACTTGTATGATCTTCCTGGGTGGCAATGATGATCGCGAGGCCTTGTCTTTAGCGAAATGTATGGTCAAGGACTCGATAACAGCAAAACTCAGAGTCATCCATTTTATTCCTGATCAAGCCGATGAAGAAGCTGTTGACTTCGAAGATAAAATGATAGACTCTTTGTTATCGGATGAAATCAAGAGAAGTATAGAAAACAATAGATGGACATCTAGTTTAGCATACAAGAAGCAAGTGGTGAAAGATGAACATAACACCACATTCCTTGTACGTTCAATAATCAATGAATATGATCTATTTATAGTTCGGAGACGCCACAGCATAGAATGTCCTCAGACATCAGGTTTATCAGAATGGGCTGAGTTTCCAGAACTAGGCGTTATTGGAGACTTGCTTATCTCCAGAGATGTTAGTGCTAGACCTACTGCATTGGGGGTGCAACAACAAAAACAAATGTAGCGGTAGATGAGATACAAAGAACTCTTTTGCTTTAGTTGGTAAGGTAGTTTTGTCAGGTAATTGACCAATCACACCCTAAATTGTGGGTTTGTCCATTGAAGCAGCAGGAAACGTCTTAGTATAAATAGTCTTTTTTGTTGAGGAAATTTTTGGGCTTGCTAAGTTTTTTCAGGTGAATGCATTGCCCATTTAGCTTGTTACCTTCAGCATCATAATTCCTGAACTGAAGTGTCTATGTATCTTGCATCAACCAACCTAGGACCACGTGTTAGTTTCTTACCAACATTGCCATTTGCAAAGTAGCCTAGCAGTCGAATATCTGCCCCATATCATAACACATCACAAGTCAAGTAAATATAAGATGAGTAGCAGATGAGTTTTAATTTGGAGCTGGCTGAGAGTAGTAGATTGATCCTTTATACGATTAAGATTAGAAGGGTAACAAATTTCCAATGTCCAATAACAATTTAGACATCTTTAACACCTCTCACCTTCTCAGCATGCTCACTATCAGCTTACCACTGTTTCTACTCCTACTCTATCCTCCACCATCACAAAGAAACATTGCATTTTCTGGATTCCAAGTTAATTTCACCCAGTTTATCCAAATTTGGAAGGAACTAGGAAAGACACCAATTTCTCTGGACGCTTTAGTTTATGTGAGCAGAAAAATGTACCAATAAAGAAAGCATGAACTGTAACGCTACAAGCTTCAACCTTTTACCAATGATTGATGATTTGACTGGATTCAGAATGTCCACCCATGCTAATCAATCCATTACGACGTTGGAACCTTCTCCAGGTATTGATGGGCGACCACAATATTGTACGAACACAATTTTTAAACATGATCCCAGGTATATTTGTGCATCCTTCATTTCACAAGAATGCTACAAGAGAAGTATCTGCCAAACGAACAAAGCCTTATTAGAGCAGTTAAGCAATCTTGTATAAGTTGACTAGAGATAATAAATCTATCTTAATATAACTAGAGACAAAAGTAGAGACAATAAATTTATCTTAATATAACTAGAGATAATAAATTTATCCTATATAAAGAATTTTATCATAATGCATAACCAAACCACCAATGAGATTCTTACATAATCTCCCCAGCATTACTGTCCTTCATTGGGCAAAAAGAATAGCAATTATCTGCCATTTCGTTCGCTTATTTTCCTTTTCTTAATTTTTACGACTTCATCATTGGAGAAACACAAGTAGAATCTGAAATCCAAGTTCCAAGGAAGCTAGAGGTTTTATGACAGTTCAAAAATTAAGTCTCCACAGAACTAAGACGGTGTCCTGCACATTGCAACACTACTGACAGACTGTTGGCATACCATACCCATAAATGGAGTGGGGAAAGAAAAAAAATAATAAATAAATTAAAGAACAACAGAAATAAGTGGGAAAAATTGCAAGAGAAAGAATGTTCACATAAATATGCTAAGTTTATTATACCCAGTAAAGTAAATAAAATTAGAAGGTGAGAGGTAAGATTAGAAGGTGAGAAATAAATAAGATTAGAAGGTAAGGTAAGATTACAAGGTGAGAAGTAAATATTTCCTATTGATTGGGTACAACCTAAAATACTGTCCAAGGACACTTGAGAACTAACCTTCAGTCACAAATCAAAAGGCAAAAGGGGGGGGCCCTTTTTTTTTTTTTTTCTTTTTCCCCAGATACAGACTATTGTTAATTGTATAGCCATGGAAGTAAAGCACATAAAAGAGGTTACTAGCATCTCAAACTTCGTTGAAATTGTAGTGAATGTAACCAAACTCTGGTAAGTCATTCCCAAGAGATCATTCTAAATAAGCATGTTAATCTAGCCGTCCACCAGCAATCTGAGCACAGAGTGAGTGTTGTTCAAAAAAAAACATGCAGAGCAAGTGCCATACCCTGGCAACAGGAACATCCAATAGAAAGCATCAGCCACCCAGAGGTCCCAATTCTACATAATTAAAAAGTAGACCCATAAATAGGAAAAATAATTAGAAAAAGAATATCATTATTGAGAATGAACGTAATAGAAAAGTACTTCACAATAGCAGAACATGCTCGACTTCTCTGCTCTTTAGTTGCAACTTGTCGATCACCAAATACAGTTTCACAGCTCTCGTTACAACCCATTAGATTCTTGAGCTGCGAAAACCATATCCCATAATAAGTTTCTAGTTTAACTGATATAAAGCTTCAACGTAACTCAAGAAAGCTACAATCCCAACCATTTGACTGAAGAAAATTCTTATTTTCCATGCATCTCTAAATAAGCCACATCCTCATTAACAATAATATTCTTGAATCAACAACTTTCCAAGTCATCAAATTTTAAGTAACAACATTTTTTTGTTCATATTAAGAACTCAGGAAAATCCTGCTGACTAGAAGATAAGCATAGGAGAAGCTAAAGAGGGGAAAATAAAGAAACACACATTAACGACTAGATCCTGAACATTTTACCATCAAACTGAGACAAAAGAACAACCACTATTCGAAGAATTACGTTATTTGCCAGACCTCACCTTAGTCAAGGAAAAGCCAGTCAGAAATCTGCTTCCATGAACTCAACAAAGACATGGATCACCCTCGTGGCCAAACTACAGAGTTGAGGATTAGGATTATTTTTTTTTTTTTTTTTTTTTGGGGTTATGTCCAAGTTTCCTCATTGAGACTGTTTCCCTTGGAAATCACCTGCAATGTTGTGCCCTTCATAATCCAAGCAGTCATTTCTGGTTGATGTTCAAAAGCATTTAGAGGAAGTGGACTCCCATCCTCTAGTTGCACCCCATATACAAATGGGAGTCTTAATGTAAGGAAACTTTCTGGTGGTAGAACCACTCGACATCCAAGGCTGAACTGCAACTTTTGTTCATGGTCTGCAACCGATGACGGCAAGCATGATGCCTTTACAGCAAAAGATTGCTAAAATATTAGGAAACTTGGTATTAGAACAAGACTAGGCAACATCATTACCAATGCCAAAGATAATAATCAGGGAAGAAAAATTGCCAAGCAAATACTACTACTACAAGATTGAAATCTTAAATACTAATCCAAGACCTCTTTATTGACAATGAACACAAACATGAAGTTCATGGAGACGTATATCTAAAGGTAGATAAACATAAAGTTCATGGAGGCATATTTCCACATGACCTCTATATGTGCACTTCTAGAGGGAGATAAACATAATGTTCATGCTTATAATCTTGAGAGAAAGTAAGACATACCTCAAATTGTACAACTGGGCATGTTGCTAATACAGCTGGAAATGGTGGTGTGACCTACAATCAGATTCCATATATCAGCCATTAGATAATTCAAGGCATTTTAAAATCTTCACCTTGCAATAATGTCTTTCAGTTAAACCGCCAGATGAAGTGATCTAATTTATAAGAAAAATAAACCTAGCAAATTTCAAGATGAAGCTAAATGTGGGTCACGCATACCATATCAAATTGGCAATAAAATGCTAATTATCAACCACTCCAACTTCAATGTGAGATCTAAGAACATTAGAGAGCATGTAAATATCATCTGTATGAACAATATGTTCAACTCATGTGAAAGGCACAGAACCCCTAGGGCTGATGCACTAAATTGACACAGGTATGTGAAAAAACTAAATTGACAGTATGATTCTGTAAGTTTAAGGAAATTAAATGAAATATATGAGAAAAAGGCGGAATTCATTGACAAATATCGGGAAAGCAGACTGATTAAGATCAAGCAGTATTACATACCAAAAAAATCCTCTGTAACTGCGATATTGTGCCAGCAAACTTAATCTTTGGTAGATCCTTCTTACTCTTGGAACGCCTGCAGTATGGACAGTTCATATATATTGGTAAATTTCTATTCAAAATGGAGAAAGCACTTCCACCTTCATCAAGGTTAATAGAACGAAAGCCCGCTTCAAGACTTTTTACAAAATCTTGATATGTTGGTTCACTTGTAGGTGTTTGATTTTGTTCCTTCCCTGCCCTAGGGAACTGCATCAATCCATCAATATGAAGACCACCATTCACCCCTATCTTTGTTGACTTATCCACATTCCGGACCTTATTTGCAGCAGCAACATTTGTGCCCTTTGAGCTCCGACGAATTCTGCCATACCCAGTCTTACCCAAGTTTGAAGTATTTGCCACATTATTTTCTACAGTTTCCACAGAAGGGCCCTGAGAATCTTCAGGAAAAGAATATGGAAGTCCTAGTTCATCAAGGTGATCTAGACTTAATAAGAAACGGTGGCCATGCGGGCATTCATGCTCAAAACCAACATAAACTATTGCATGTTTCAAAGTAGGGTTCAGTTTAACCATTTCACCACCATTAATGCTCACAGGCACCACATTACGCCCAATTTGTACATATGGGTCACTGTGTATGCCACCTCTGCTAGATATTCCATTTAGGATTTCCTGACCAGATGTGATTTCTTCAGATTTCTGAGATCCTTGATCAACAGTTGTATGTACCTGTTCTGCATTCCTATCTCTTACCTTATTTTGTTTGAAACCTCTCTCTGAACCTGAAGAAGGTTGTTTTTTCTGCTGGAGAGGAGGAAATCCTGAATCAGTAGTTGCTGATCCAGCAACAACCTCAGAAAAAGGTTTTCTCATTGTAAAATTTGGCATCCCTCTACCAAAACTAATTTTTTTGTCATCGATCTTGCTATTTTCCAAAAGTTTCCTTTGATTTTGAACCCCAGACTGTACGTCTCCTGAGTACAACTGGGCAGCACCAGTTTTCTTTCTGTCCTCATTATCAATATCAACCTGGGGGTCTGTACCTTGTCCAGTTACAGAATGTTGTCTTGCAGCTTTGCCTGGTAAACCATTTGGGTTTTCCGGTTTCTCCAAAACTATTGTCCATTTCGAGAGAAACTTCTGTGAAGTAGAAAACCCACTCTGAAGTAAGCCCTTAGCAGGTTCATAATACCTCGCCCCCCCAACACGAATCAAACTCCATGAAGATGACTGAATGGGTCCCACATTGTTTTGCTCAGGTAATTGGACTGCAGGAAGCCGTTTGTCACAGTCTTGAAAGCAATTGGAAGTAACATTTGCTGCTTCAAAGTCAAAAGGGTCTGGTCGTAGTTGACGTGAGCGCCCACAGGCACAAGCATGAAGGAAAAAATATCCACTTGAATGTGGCTTCACAGGGGTTCCTATAAGTGAGTCTGGCTCATCATTTCCAACGTCATGTCTCTGGTGCATACATGGTTTTCCAGTCAAACTAACAGCATCACATAATTGCCTACCAGATTTCCATATGGATGTGCATTCATCCTCCAGCTTTTTTGCAAAATGTGGAACTGCAGGCCCCCTAACCATAGAGTTGAAAGCACCTAAAGCCTTTTCTAAATGGGACTCATGCTTTGAAGTGGGATAACAAGCAGGCAAGTCCTTCAAATAAACATCTTTGGCAGTTGGAAGGGTCCTTTCACACCACAAAGTTGAAAACTTTGTGTTCAGTCCTCTGCCACTTTCCAACAGAGAAACTGCAACATCTAAAGGATCCAAGCCTCTTGGAGCAAACCCTTCAACTTGGGTTGGAGCAGAGTTTCGCTGGCGAGATTTTCTTTTAACAGCTTCAGTTTCATCTAAAGACCCGCATTTTGCAGAGAGAACTCCATACAGAATAAGTTGGCTTGACGACAACCATGTTTTCAAACTTGGAAGTTCAGCAGTAGTAAATGTTTTTCCAGATGCAGCTGAGGCTGCAGCAGCTGCTGCAGCAACAGCAACCATACCAACACCAGCAGCTGGACCACTGTTAGTGCTTGTGACCAATCCCCCTCTACCTCTCAGAATATCGGACTGTCTATAAATGAACTCCTTTATAGACAAAACATCCTCCTTGTTTGCGTTCTGACCATGGCTCTCAAGTAACAGAGAATCCGAGGTTGCTTTTCCATTTAATACATCCTCCACAAGTTCAGTAGTGAACTCCAGAGATTCGCCTCTCTGAATCGTCAACCTGTCAAGTAGCACAACTGCCCTTGACGCATCAAGTGAAAATAAAGGTGCAGAATTTGAAGCACCCCCGCTTCTAGAACCAGCATGACCACTTTCAGATCCTGAGAGTGTTCGGCATTTTTTAATGAGAAAACGAATCTGTGCTTCAAGAGATGACTGCAGTTTCTTCCTAAAACCACCTTCAGATTTACTAACAGGGCGTGCTAGCATGACAACTGAACCAGAACCCTTAGTAGGTAAGTTCGGCCTAGATACACTGCTCAAACTAGATGACTGATTAAGTGAGGAGATATCTTTTGATTCCTCAGTGTTAGAAGTAGGGTTCGGTATATCAAAAAAGTCATCAACAAAGACAAAGAGTATGACCGGAGTACAATGTCCTGGAAACAATGATGTATAGGAACCTAAACCTGACATAAGAGAGATAGCTGAAGCATTACGACTCATGATGCCACCACTTCTCCCTGTAGAGGAACTAGTAGAGGGCGTTGGCCTAGAGGAACATGATGAAGAATGAGACCTAGATGGCAACGGTGGGGTAGTTATGGATCTTAGATATGGAGCCAATGCATTCTTGGATGCTTGTAACACCCTAAACTTCTTCAAAAAATGAGGGTCGAAGCGTGACCCTTCCTGAATATAAATAATTACATGGCACACCTGCATTGCTAATTGAGTCATCTATCAGATATACAAGCCATATCAAAAATGCATTTAAACCTTAAACAAAATCTTCAACTAGAAAAATACTGGAATACAGAATTACTAGATTTTTGCAATGTTCTAGTGAATTTATCTAATAATTCACCCATTAGATAAAATGGATACAAGTCCACTCTCTAACGTCAAATTTTTTTTTATCACAGTCTAGAATATAATATATCATGAAATAAAACATTCCTATCAGAGAATTAAACAAACTCCTATAAACTATATCCACATAATTCAAGCCATTGCCCTGAAATCCATACCAAATGAAAATTCAAAAAACACAAAAAAATTTTAGAAGTAATCGCACTTCAATACAATGTACATGGAAAATAAAAGAAATCCAATTTCCATAAACAAAAAGTGGAGTTAAAGAAGAAAGAAACTCACAGAGAACATGAAAAGCATCCCCTGAAGATCCTCAAACTCACGCTGTTCCAAAACCGATTCAAGGCCAGTACCCATACCTGAAGACTCATGAACAGCTGGGCATTGGGTCGAACAAAACTGCAAGAACAAAGTCCCTTTGTCCTCCTCATGGTAATAACTAATTCTCCTCCACCTAAACCAATCTCTTACTTCCTCTTTATCCTCTCTATCGATAAAGAGCAGTTTATCAAGATTGCCCGACCCGAATCTGTTCGAGTCCAAGACACGGTTGATGAGCTGAGAAGAGTAGTCAGGGCTACGGGAAATAAACCCAACAACTACTACACCATCTAGAGAGCGAGGCTGCGATTGGGAAGATGATTGAGCATCTGGAGAGGAAGTGGACAAGGGAGCTGGAGCTGAGCGGGTCAGGACCCGCATGGAGTGCGGGTTGGGGTTCGTTGAATCCATGAATAATGGAAGGAGAAAGAGGAAAGATTTTTAGAGAAGAAGATTCATCGAAATAGGTATCTTCTTTTTCTTCCACAGAGGAGAAGGTGCAGAGTACAGAGTACCTTCGGCAGATTTGGGCAAATGAAGCTGAGTTTTGTTATTTGATTTATTACATTGGAATTTGACTGACTTCGTAATTGAATAAATCGCAAATAAGTACATGGGATATAAATTGAATTCTGAAGTATCATAATAAATAGGGCGCAAATGAGTTGAGACAGCAGGGTAGTACTCCTAAGATGCTCGAATTCAACTCATTTCTAACCGAGTTGAGCTCGAATAATTCAAGGAACAACTAAAATTAGATTTAAATATTATAATACTTTATTTGAATAATTCATAAATTTAATTTAATATTAAAATTTTATATATATTTTATATTATTATATATAATAATTTTATTAATTCAATCTCAATATTAAACAGTCGAGTTTATTTGAATTTACACAAATTTTATTTTGGCATTAATAAATAAATATTTTTAATGAAGGCAAATTTAATCGAGTCAAATTTTAAACATTTATTTCACTTAGCAACTATATTTTATGGATCATACTTAAGTTTAAAAAATACCAAATTTTCTAAAAATTCAACCCACTCAGACACAAAATTTTCTTCACAATTTGCATCTTGAGACCTAACTCACAACCAAGTTTATGTTGATACATTCTATCTAAATTCAAACTTCAAAATAAAAACTCAATCAAATCCAAGTTGAATTTCAATCTCAAGTTTTCTAATTAAATTGAGTTTGAGTTCAACTCAACTCGATCATCCCTAATTATATATAAAAAATATATTTATTTGATATAAACTTTGAATTAAAAAATAAATGAATATTAAAAATGATTGAAATTTTTTATTAATATATAATCAAACAATTCAAAATATGTCATTATTATTGAATTTAAAAAAAAAAGATTTTCAAATTTTAAATATCGATAATAAATCAATCTTGTGTTAGTTAATTCACTTTTTAAATATTTTACCTATTTTAATTATCATTAAGTTTATATAATCAAAACCCTCTCATATTTGTATAAATGTGACTTATTATGTTTGTGCAATTTCAATTGTTAATTTAATAGTAAATAGTTGAGATTTATTAGTACATAATTTTGAATTTTTGTAGAGGATAATTATTTATTATATAATAAAATTTCAATTATTTATTTTGAAATTAACAGTTGAAATTGCAAAAATATAATAAGGTCATGTTTGTAAAATATGGGAGAATCTTAATCCAAATTCATGTTATTGTCATTTAAAAGGAAATATCCAAAGAGAATGATTATACTTGCCTTGTTATGTTAAGTGGTTTTAATTTTTGATAGCCTATTTAAAATAAATGAATTTCATAAAATTTATTTCAAATTATTTCAATTTTTAAAAAAATTTATGCTTGGAACATTTAAAAAAAATATAGATTTTATTTCTTCGAAATTAATTATATGAAATTGAATATAATTAGACCAAATTTCACTAAAATAAATGAAATTTGCAAATGAATTTCAAAAAATAAAGCTAAGGACAAAAATGCCCTTATATTCATATTTTATTCACTATTTCTTTCTCCTCTCTTTTCCTTCTCTCTCGTTCTCTTCTTACTACACACTATCTCTATTATTTTACTACTCTCTCTAATATTTTTCTCTCTTTACCTTTTTTTTTACTTATTTTTCTTCCAATCAATTTTTTTACTATATTTATAGATTAAATATTATAAAATACAATTATTTTTTAGTTATTTTATATATATATGATGAGGAATAAAAATGGCTCTTAGGTGATAATTGGACCTCTTTTAATCAAGACCCATTATGTGATTCCCAAAGATTATAGGAGGAAGAACGAAACCCACTGACCAAATCCTTAAGTATCCCAAGGTCAGAGACTTTCTGAATGAACTGGTGTTCTTTTATTGTCAAGTGACTTCTAAATAAGCAAAGGCCGAAACATACCAAAAACGTGTCATATCGACTGGTAGAAGGATATGTCATTAAGTAGTCCACACCTTATCCTGACGTTTTCCTCACCAAATATCTCTGAGAACAAGATAAAGGACATGCGCCTGCCATCATTACACCAACTCTCACCAAATAATATGGTCAAATAACAGAGGATATCCCTTCTTAGGAAGAGGTGTCAATATTACCTTACACTGAACCATACAAAAGAGGAAATAAAACCCAAATCCAGGTAGATAGAACTTTACACTCTCTCACCTTCTTTTTCTTACTAAAAGAATACTCTGAAACTCAAGAGGATATAACTTCTTGAGAATTAAAGTTTTCCCTACACTGACTTGATTGTTAGAGAATTTTGGCCAGGCGAAAGACCTGGCTCCTCTGTGATCCATTTTCTATTCTTTGCAGGCACTATACTTCAGGCTCAGCAGAGAAGATCCGGCCCATCATCTTTTATCTTGATCTCGTATCGATCAATATATATATATATATGTGTGTGTGTGTGTGTTATTGTGATAGGTTCTTTATACCTTTTGTATGCCATATAAGGAAATATGTTTAGACTTGAGGATCTTTCTAGAAAATAACCATAAGTTTATCCTCCTGATTAATTAAAAAAAAAGTAAATTTTTGAAATTTTTGAAACAAATGAATTACAAATATATAATTCATTTATAAATAAGTTTAAATAAATTCCAATAAGAACTTATTTATAAATAAATTTTCATATTTAGAAAAATACAATTGAAAGGAGTATAAAATTTAATTGAATTTCAGATTTTTATGTTTGGAATAAATTTATATAGGGTTAAGTACGAAAATTAAAAATTTCGAATTGAACCAAATAATCGGACTGAAAAAATCAAGAACTGGACCAAACCTTGACTTTTTGACTTTTTCCAAACCGAATTAAATCGAGTAAAATATTTTGATATGGTTATAGAGATTAATGTATATCCGGACCAAGAATTAAATCAAATTATACCGAATTAAATTGAACCGAAATAACAAAAATTTTTTAATTTTTTATTTATAATATATAAAAAATGTTAATTGAATAATATATAGAAAATACAAAAATTATAAGATTATATATGTCATTATAGCAGTTATCAAATTATATTAAGATTATATGAAAATAAAATTTAAATGAATTATAAATCTATAATTAAAAATATATATACCTTAACTCAATGGTATAACTATTAATATTTATATAATTTACCTAAATATTAGATTCATTAAAATTATATCAATGAAAAATTAGTAATATAATGTGGATTAAGTTTTAATAATGCTAAGATATAATTACATATTACAATTAAAAAATTTAAATACACTACTTATATGTTTTAGAATAAAAATTTTTAATATGTGTTATGACTAATCAATGAGTGATAATAAGAAAGTGTGATGTACTAATAAAGTTTATGTGATACTAATAAGATTTTTTATTAATTAACTTTTATTGATAATTTTTTTTTTATTAATTAACATTTATGTAATAGGTTGTCAATAAGAAAATATTTGAATAGATAATTAATAATTTATATAAAAAGGTTAGAAATTAATTATGAGAAATTATGTGTTAACTTTAAGTAATATATGCAATTTTATCGTAAAAACTATTAATAGATAGTTTTAATATATAATTATATATATTAACATAATGTATTAATTTATTAATATAATCATTTGATAATATATTATAATTATTAATATAATATATTAATTTATTAAACCCAAATTTTATAAAAAATAAAACTTAAAACTGTACAATTAGTTATAAAAAATTAATTATTAAATGTATTTTCTCTAAATCTCTGTTTTAATTAGATTGGATTGGACTGAAACCAAAATATCCGATATCCGAATCATATTATTTCAAAAATTTTGAAACAATACAATACAGAAATTTTTTATTTTGATTATGATTCTGGATCCTCAGAAATTAAAATTTCTGAAATTCAATTTAATTTCGGATATTTTCAAATATCTCGATTGGACCGAACCATACTTAACCCTAAATTTATAAATGAGTTATTTTTATTTCTTAAAATACCCTCAATATAATAATACAATTATAAAAATAAAACAACTAAAAATAAATTAATATTTAATTTATAAAATATAATAAAAATAGTTAGCAAAAAAAAAAAAAAAAAAGAAAAATATTAAGAGAGAGAGTAGTAAGAGGAGAGAGAGAGCATAAGAGAAAGAAAAAAGGGAAACTATCTTTGTTTATAATGATTGTTTTAGTAGTTTTGTGAAATTTGTTTGAAATAATTTTACTTTTTCTTTTTTGAAAATTTTACTTATATTAAAGGAATATGGTGTAATTATTTTAATTTCATAAAATTGAACTTGTATAACTAAAATGAATATTTTTTAATATTTCAAGCACAAAAATTTTTGAAAAAAATGAAATTCAAAATTAATTTCACAAAATTTATGGAATTTATTTATTTCAAATAAACTATTAATTTTGAAAATTTGAGAAATATTGATATCAGTATCAAAATTCCATAAAAATTAGGTGACTTAAAATCAGTAAAGAGATAGAGATTACATTAAAAGATACAGTGAAATAGCTGGCCCAATAAGAGGTGAAAACAGCCAAAATCTTATCAAACACAAAGGTGGTTTTAATAACTAAAAAAAAAAAAAAAAGTAATTTGGTATTTAACACAACCCAATACTTAAAATTTTTAATATTTAATAATTTTAAATTATTTAATAATATTTATTTTAAAAATTTTAATTAAATTAAATATCACTTAAAATAATAAGTCGAAATTTTAATTTAAATTTTACATAAAATATATAGTAAATAATTAGATTTTAAATAATTTAAAATTTTAAAAATTATATAATTTATATTTTTTAATACTTAAAAAAATTCAATATTTAAAATAAGATGAGATCAAGATTTCCATTGACCCCTAATTAACATTGTTTTCTCACTGAAAGAAGATAAAAGAAATAGAATAGCCTTCCATCTTTGACTCTAAAAAAATATTTGACCTCTAAACAATTAAGACACTCAATTGTCATACTTATCATCAATATTATAATAATAATTTTTTCATGCAATAAAAAAATTAAAAGTCTAAATATAATAAACTCTAAACATAAAAATACTAATAATATATAATATTATAATGTGTATTTTTATTGCGTATTTCCTTTCTATAATATAAAAAAAATATTTTATTAATTTACTAAAAGATATTTTTTAGACATCTAAGACTTAATTATTTTCAAGTACTCAATAATATTTATTTTTTTGAAAAAATTTAATAATATTTATTTTAAATTTTTAATTAAATTAAAAATTATTTAAAATTTTTAAATAAAAGTGATTAAAAATTTTAAATATTTTTTTAAATTAAAAAATTTATATCTATTATATATAATTTTTAATTATATCAAATGCCACCTGAATTTTTATTTATTCATATTTATTATCAATAAAGTAAAAAAAATATTAACAAAATACAAAAAATAAAACCAAATAAATTCAGGCAACATGGCCAAATTTTATAGTGTGGAGTAGTGTTCGGTAGCTCAGTTCACATTATCATTTCTTTTATCTCTTTCATTAAAGAAAAAATGCAAGCAGCTGCTATGGCAGCCATTGCTGCTCATACAATCCTTGCAGCCTCTCCATCATCTCTCCCTCTCTTCTCTCCAATCCCAAACCCTAACCTTATCCGTTCCTCATTCCATGGTGTCTCTCTCAAGCTCCCTCGCCAATCGCTAACTCTCTCTCTCACCAACGCCGCCACTCCCAAGAAACCTCTTGCTGTCGTTGCTGCTACCAAGAAAGCCGTCGCTGTCCTCAAGGGTACTTCTGATGTTGAAGGCGTTGTTACTTTGACACAAGAAAACGATGGTCTGCTCTATCTCTCTCTGTAAATAATTTATTTTTAATATATTGCTATATTTGAGGTTGATTTTGTTTTACATTCTTTGTTTGTTTGATGAGAAAATGAGCGAAAATAATAAATGGATGAACTTGGTTTTTTGTTCTGATTGATGTTTTTTCTTTTATAAAAAGAAATTGGAAATGGAATATTAGAAGTTAGTTCAGAATCTTTCGATTTTCAAAGAATATAATTTCGCTCTTTTGAGTTCTTTTTGATATGCTGGTTAGTGAAGTTGTTTAATGTGTTGTATTGTGCAAATATTTTTCTCACAAATTTTGAAATCTTAAGAATGCAATTGGTTTCTCATTGCTTCCATTTGTACTAAGCTCGAAAAACTGAGCTAAGAATAAGAAGTAAGGAAGATAATCATATTGCTTTCAGTTCAGTGGAAGTTAATGATATTGGATATCTTAGATAGAAAAATGTCCCTGTTATGAAATTTTGTTGCCAAGAAAGTTGAGTCACTTTAGTAATCTGTTGATGATTTGCAATGTACTTTCAACAGGTCCCACAACCGTGAATGTTCGAGTCACTGGCCTTACTCCAGGGCCTCATGGTTTCCACCTAGTGAGCATTTTTGGCTTTAACATTTATAGTCCGTGGATTTGAAATTTAATGTACTTTTCATGTGCTAATTTCTGTTTTTAACCATTTTCTGGTGTAGCACGAGTATGGTGACACAACAAATGGATGCATTTCGACGGGTGAGATTTGAAAGTTTGAAGTGTTTAAACTTTATAAACTATTTGAAATTTGGTTCTTGTAATGTGAAAGTTAACTATGGATGGTCCTAATGCTGGTTGTGTCATATTTATAATTTAAATTTTGATTCCAATATTAGGAGCTCATTTCAATCCTAACAACATGACACATGGTGCTCCTGAAGATAAAGTCCGTCATGCGGGTGACCTGGGAAACATAGTTGCTAATGCTGATGGTAATATGTTTCTGAATTTTCATTTGGTTGTTGTTTACTTACTTGAAGTAATTAATACATCACTATGTGATATTTGGTAATACAGGGGTGGCGGAAGCAACAATTGTGGATAACCAGGTAATCTTTGTGAATCAAAACCTCAGTTTTTTTTTTCTGGGTTGAGTGTCTGCAAGTTTCTTGCTCTATTCCAACAAAATCAAAACCTTTTTGGTTTGGGGTTTTTGCTGCTCTGGGCATGGTTTGTGTTCTTCATTCAGACTTCATGTCTTTAGTATTATGCCGATGCTAAGTTTCAGAGTTTTGATGAAAATATGCAGATACCACTGGGTGGTCCTAACACAGTAGTTGGAAGAGCTTTTGTTGTCCATGAGCTTGAAGATGACCTTGGAAAGGGTAATTTCATTTTCTGATATGTGATATTCATTGCAGTAGCAGGGTGGTAAGCACCCATTTGACCATGGTGGTTTCCTGGGCACTAGCAATATTGTACCTGCTGAAATATCTTATATATATTTTAAATTTAGGTTACATTTTTTTATTTGCACTTATGTAGAAACTTATTCATGATTCCAGTACGGCTTTATGTTAATTACAACTTAAGCAGGAATTATTTGTTGTTGTGGGGAGGAAGGGTGTGGGACATGGAGGTGAAAGTAACTTTTAAATGTTCATGAACATGCTATTTCACAATCATATAACTGTAGTAGTACGAAAATAAAGTTATTTCTTAAGGAATAGAAGCTCAAGCTCGGAACGGTATCTTATTCCTAGATTGTCAGAAAATTCTCCTTGTATACAATTGCAATGTGGTTTTAATCACTTTACTTCAATGGCCACTGCAAGTTTTGTGTCTTAATGTCTTTCTCCTTCCTATTTGTTATCTGTAGGTGGGCATGAACTTAGTTTGACCACTGGCAATGCAGGCGGGAGATTGGCGTGTGGTAAGTTAAAGAATAGATGCTTCTTTTCTTTATAGGCGCATTTTTAACTTTTGCACATTGAGAGTTGCTAGATAGCCATCATTTGACTGATTTTCTACATTAAATCTCATGAGCAGAAGCATATAGAGAGCTTCCTATTAAATTCATTGAAAGTTGTGTGTCAATTTCCATGGATGCAGTCCTGAAAATCATGATCATAACATTTTTAGCTTTGTGTTTATTTGGGTGTTTGTGCCCATGTGTGAATGTGATATTTGTTGTTTGTGATTGTGTACATGCCTGCTGTGCACATGTGCAGACATAATGGGAGTGCATAATGAATAATCTCTTCATTATTTGGATCGCAGTTGCTGCAGTTCCCAAAAAACGTACTTCTATATCAAAAAAGCGTATTCGTAAAAATATTTGGAAAAGGAAGGGATATTGGGCTGCATTGAAAGCCTTTTCATTAGCGAAATCTCTTTATTCTGGTAAATCAAAAAGTTTTTTGTCTGACAATTTGAAAAGGGAGTAAGATGCTATTAGTCCGAATTGGTGCAATGTTGGGGCTTCAGAAAATATTCAACAGGCTGTGGAAGGAATTTCAAGTTGGAAGTGGGGGAGGGAAATGTGAGAACTTAAAAAATCTGATGTTTTGATAGAGAAAGGGATCCAGAATAGGATGATTTATTCATGTATTAGAGAAGACAAATTTATGCAGGATTTTTTGCTAGGATGATTAACACTTATCAGGTTTTATGTGGCTTTGATCATCATAGTTCTTCAGATCCTTTTAGAGGAGCATCTTAAACCAAGCAAATGTTATTATTATCATGGTTTTGCTCTTTTGTTTTAATTTGATATGACAAGACTAGCTTTTGTGCCTATTAATGTCACCATTTTTAAATATGTTTGTTGAATTTTGTGCTTATATCAACATTATCACATGGCCATATAATGAAGTCAGCATGATTGCTTGATTTCTTCTGTGAGGTTTTCAAAATTTGTGGCAAGTTGATGTTGGCTAATGCTTAAACTGAAACATTGTTAATAAGTGTTGCTTGTATAACAATTGAGAATTATCTTAATGCTTAACGTCCATCCTTTGTAATCTGTGGACTCGATAAAGTGATGTTGAATTGTCAAACATTGAACTAGAAGTTTGGAATACTTATTTGAAGTAAATAAGGGTGACACTAATGTTGAAAGCGTCTATGCATGCAAGAAGAATACATAACTGATCCTTTGGATTATTCTATGGTTGAGTAAATTTTTTTTTGAGGAAAACATGGTTGGGTAAATTTAAAACCTACATTAGTAATATTTTATATATTGTTCTTGATTTCAGAAAATGTGTTATAGCACTTTCCTATTGATGGCATAATATCCTTAGAAGTTGGAACTTGATGGCAAATAGAATGAAAAAGTCTAGTTACTTGAGTGAGACAATTATTCTTAGGGTTAATTACAAAATACCCCATGAGGTTTGCTCTAAAATACACTTTGGTCTTTACTATTTCCAGAATAGCATTTTTAGTCCTTGGGGTTTTCTAGTAACTCAACACTTAGTCCTTATAAAATTGTGAACTTTTCATCATACTTATAAAATTATCAACTTTTCACCATACTTTAGTCACTGACATTATAAATTAGATTGCATTTTAGTCCTTAAAATTTTAAAACCAGTTGCATTTAAATCCCTAAATTATCAAATTTTAGAACACTTTAGTCTCTTAAAATCTCTCAAAATCTTTTCTTTTTTTGTTGATTGTAGTATATGGACTAAAATTGCTAATTTTGAGTAGTAGTAACGAAATTATATATTAATACATGTCTCTGGCCTTATCAATTAACTCAGTATTATCTAAAAGTTCAAATGGAACCTCTTTTAGTATATGTTGGGGGCTCCTTAGTTATTTTTACTAATATGGTGAATGCCCTGTGAAATAAATATATAAATACTGTTCATCCTCAAAAAAAAAAAAAAAAAAAACTCTTTAATTCTTAAGTATGTTATATAAATATATAAATGCTTGTTAAAGCATATGGTAGGAACATTATGGTATATGTTTGTGTAATCTTATTCAACGCCAATTACTTTATATTTGTCTGCATGTATATATATATATATATATATATATGCTCAGTGTCATTTGCGCATGCCTTTGGGATCTATATTGGCTTCTTGCACATACTGTTGGAGTAGCCAGATCCCTTCCCAGTTCTCATCTGTTCTAGTTTTTCCTTTTCTTCTTTGTCTCCTTTTCCCCCTTTATCCATTACCCAAGGAATTATTTATTTGTTATTTGATCATCAATGTCTCTATTTCCTCCAAAAAAAAAAAAAAAAAAAATCAATGGCTCTAAATTGAGATATGCTAATGGTGACATAAGAAAGAAACCATGAGGAGAAAAACTCGAATACAAGGGTTGTATACAATATTGTTTCTCACTGCAAATTGAGAATTCAATGTAAGTTCAGATTTGTTGATGGAATCTAAGAAACAAATCAGAGGGGAAAAAAACTTTCGTTTGCAGGTTATATAGAAGGGTTTTTATTCTAATTGCACATTGTGAATTCAGTATCAGGATCCTAGAAGTTACCGTACAAGAGCCGAAAAGTGTGGCAGAAGGAATAGTATTCATCATTTCATCCTTTTCTTTTTTCTCTTTTCGATGCAATGTGTGATCAGAATGTTTTATATGCACTGCACATGTCCTCAAAATACTATATCAAAGTGTTTTCATGTGTGCATAGCATCATAGGGTTATTGGTGGTGTGATTTTATATAACTTTGTTTTTTTGACAACCATTTGAATTGCCTCAACTAGAATGATAGAATAGCCAATATGTTGGATGTGCTGTTATCAATTGACATGCTTGATGTGAAAAATGTTAGCATGAAACATTAACCAAAATCTATCTGTTCATAAATAGGTTTTTGGTTTAGGAATCTTTTTTGGTCACTGTGTCCATCATTCAGTCCACTACTACAACTTAATTAATGCATTGATGATGTTCTTTTTTATCCGAGCTATCATAAAATTCCCTGTGCACCACTTGTTTTCTTAATTCAATTTCTAGAGGGAGTTACAATTTTTATTGTTGGAGTGACACGTAATTTCTTGCTGTTGACATTGAAAAAAAAAAAAAAAAAAGGTTTTTTTATCAGAAAGAAAAGAGTATTTGTATATATAGATTTGCAAAGTGTGTAGATAATCATTTCAAATTAAGAAGGTATGTCACTTAACACTTCATATGTGGAGAGGAACATGCTCCCGGTTTCTTGCAACTTTTTTCAACTTTGGGTACTTGTCGCCTATATAATTGATGTCCGTACGTATAACCAAGTTAGGTTATGAAGGAGATTCATTGACCTTGATGGAAGTTGCAATGATTAGAATTACGTTGGAAACACTCTCCTGTCATAATGATCAAAGTTTCACTGAAGTTTAGTGCACACACTCTAGAGAGCTGTATACATTTTATGTAGTCTCAGCTGCAACATGTATGCATTATTTTGGCTTCATTATCATCTGGAATTTCAAAGCTAATTGAAATTTACTTTTATGTTGGCACACAGAGTAATCCATCTATTACATCCTTCATTAACTACTTGATTGAACTTTTATATTTTTCTCTTTTGGTGCTGCGTGCGTGCAGGTGTTGTTGGTTTGACACCAATATAATGGCAACTGTTTCCCTGAATTCCATCTATTGTGTCTCTTTGCTGCTTGCATTCACCGGTTTCCCATATAGAGTTAAGCCTGAATTTTCCTTGCCAGTGGTGTAATATCAGTTGTATTACTGTCAAGACAGCAAACAATAAGTTGGTGTTGCAAATGTTTATCTTGTTTATCGCTTTCTCTACTAAATAAAGTTGGTCAGTTCGTCGTGCATTTTGAGTATGAGAATATTTGAACTTCTAAATTTGTTACAGTTGGATTGATGGTGCATTTCCATCCTCCAAAATTTTTAGGCTGTCAACTTGTCTTTGTATGCTGGGGTACTTATTACCATGCACTGTTAAACGAAGAAATTCTCTTGGCCTATGTCCATTGACCTTAACTGAGAGGTCCATGAAACTATATTTTATCCAATTATGGTATTTTATGCCAGTATGCTAGAACCGTGTTAAAAAAACGTTTTTAATTTTATTGATTGATTTTTATTATTTTTTCTTGCTTCCGTTTAAAAAATTTTTAAAAAATATAAAAATTTTATTGAAATGCATTTTTTTAAACGTAATGTAATCTTAAACGGCCTATAGTGTTTTCTGAAAAAGTAGTTTTAATAACGCTAGTTATCAGAGTCATTATTAATATAGTGTGTGCTTATTTATTTGATCTGTTTTTTTAAGAAGTTATGAGTATTAGCGACTTTTATAATGGCTGTAGTGAGTTGATGGTTAGCAATCAAAGTACGTTAAGATGAATTAATAAACTGGCGAATAAAGGTTAGATGGAAATATTCTAATCTGATGGTATCGATTGTCTCAATAGATTAATAAATAAATAGATTTAAGAGTCATCTTCGCTCTGTCAATTAGTATATATTTTATATATTTGCAATAATTTTTGTATTTTTTATTTTGGGGAAAGTTAAAAAAATATATATATATCAATCCTTTTTCACTTGGGTTTGTGAACTTTTTTATCAAACAGGGTTTGAGGTTTTTTCCATTAATAATATGAGATTCAAAAAATTAATATGTGGTGCATATGTGATATAAATATTAGTAATATGAGATTCAAAGAATTAATATGTGGTGCTTACGTGATATAAATATTATTATTGCGATATAAGCACCATATTCATGTATACTAATAACTTTTAGGATTGTGAGTTTTAAATTGGTAATGATGCAAATTGCATATTTGTTTTGTCAAAAAAGTCTCACACACTCTAAAGTATATAAATATCAAACTACTTGGCATTTTTTTTTTATTTTCCCCTTTTGTTTCTTACAAATTTGTCCTTCATTTTTTTTTTCAACTGCAGTTCCCATATTTCTACTTTGAACAGTGATTAATTGTCCAGTATGCTATTAAAGTAAAAGTTGACTTGCATGGCAAACATTGAAAATGAAAATCTTGAATCATACATAGGTGGTGGTTGATATTGACCGAAGTTTCTCCATAGAACACGCTCTAAACAATGTAAAGTCAATAGAAATTAATCTTGCAGCTTTTGTTCTGTCCCAAAAAAAAAAAAAAACCTTGTAGCTTTTGAAAAAAGGGTAAATAACTCCAAAAATTACTAAATTTTACGATTTTTCCAATGTGATCATATTTTTTTTTCTTTGCCGGAAGTACATAAGGTTTCACAAACTTTAACTTTTCATATAGAGATCACTAACCAAAAATCAAACATGAGCCACGTCAGCATATCACATCAAAATAAACTCACATTTTTTTTAATTCTATTAAAAAATTAAGAGAAATAAATTATTTTTTAAATACTCATTAACCTCATCTGTTTCTCAAATCCCAATTCTTATTTTCACACTAAACCACCATTAAACCCTTCATATCTAAACACTGTCACCGTCTATTGAAGTCCTCCTTGGAGAACTAGGCCTACACCTTACTCAAACTCTCCTCAAAATCTCATCCATCCATTATTATCATCGAATTCAAATAAACAAGAAATTACTTTTTTTCTGATTTAAGAAATTCTCTCAATGGAAATTCCCTAAAATCCTTAAAGAATCACCTCAAAATTGCAAAAGTAGAAGCTATTAAACCTTTGATTTTCCTAATATCATCATCGAATCCTCAGCTTCAAGAGTATAGTATCACAGTTATTTTGAATCTTTGAGCGACAAGAACAAGGAAGTGATTACTTCATCGGGAGCGATCAAACCACTATTAAGGCTTTGAGTATAGGGACATCAACAGTGAAAGAGAATACTGCCTGCGCTCTACTTTGACTCTCTCAAGTATAGTAGACAAATCAGTATTTGTCACACAGACGCTTGAAACCCTAGCTTTCGAAGAGGTCCAATCTTCCGCAAAGAAACCATACACTTCAATGGCTTTTATTCTTCATGGCCTCTTGGGATCTGGCTGCAACTAGCGTTCCTTTTCTTGTAATATGGCTTCCTTTTTCTCTAATTCCTCTTCTTCTAGTTCTCTCTCTCGCCCTCTCTTTTCCTCTTTAAATTTCGAATTTTGCTTGATTTCATCTCTCTTTTTTAAATGCTTAGAGTGGAAGATAGTGCTTGTCGATTTGAGAAATCATAAGAAATTTGTTGATATTATTGAAGGTCTTGATCCGCCTGATGACATGTTCAATTTGGCTAATTGGTCAAATCGCAAAGTTGGGCTTGGCTTGATATTGTTAATGTTATTATTGTATGTATAGATGATTATATTCTCCAGTTAGGGTGTCTGAAAATCATATGCAGCCATTGAACTCTTTGAATCATCCCAAAATTCACTATGCAAATCTTGGTTGCTGTCCTTATGGCCTCGAGTATTGCTTGGTTTGCTATTAGATGTGCAAACTTAGAATAAGGACACACATCATTTAAAGCTTTGTAAGAGAGTGAAGTCCTCGCAGGTTGACTCAAATGGGTCAAGGCCATAGAGACCAAATTACAAGGTAATATGAGTATATTTAAAAAATGTTATAAATAAAATGGAGTAGAATATGAACAAAATATATAGAGAATAAAATAGTTTTTCTAGTTGTTTCATTCAATAGTATTAAGCCATTTATATAGAGTACAGAAGAGAAAGAAATAGGAAACTTTTCCAATAAGAAAAATACAAGAAATAAGAAGTTTTTCCAATAAAGAAAATACAATCAATACTAATATGGAAACTAGAATATTCATGTATATGGAAAGATATCAATCAAATCTTATGATATATCATAACACTTCCCCTTGATATCTTTTACAAAGAATATGCCTCGTTAAAACCTTACTAAGGAAAAACCCTGTGGGAAAAAAAATCTTAGTAAAGGAAAAAGAGTACATTATTCTTGTAGGGATTTGCGCCATAACACTGTCTCGTTAAAAACCTTACTAGAAAAACCCAATGGGATAAAATCTAGGCTAAGGAAAAAAGAGTACAGTGCATTAAAATCTCCCCCTCATGAAAATATGATTTCTATCAAATATCTCTTAGCTGACGCATGCTAATTTTGTTGACTAACTTTTCAAATGTGATTGTAAGAAGTGCCTTTGTAAACAAATCTGCCAAGTTATCAAATCGTATACTTAATGATGTTTAAGTAATATCCACATATAATAATTTATTTGTAGTACTCCCTTAGGATATTACTTGCACTGTAAATATAACTCATTAAAAACCTTATTAGAAAACTCAGTGGAAAAAAACATATCTAAGGAAAAAAGTATATTTTATGCGCTATTTTTTCATTGCACAGATTGTCTCGTTAAAACCTTTGTCCAAGAAAACCCTGTGGGATAAAAACTTGACTAAGGAAAAAGAGTACAATTATATACTAATTCGCTCCCCCTGATGATGACAGATTTTAATACGGCGTATACTAATTGATAAAACGATGTCGTTTAAATACCACATTAGGTAAAAACTTAATACATAAGTCTGTTAAATTGTCACTCAAGCGAATTTGGTAGATATCTCTTCTGGAGCTTATATATATACAATAATTTAGGTGAAGTTCATGTCTACTTCGTTACCCTTAATATAACCACCTTTAATTTGTACAATTCAAATTGCATTATTCTCAAAATACAATGGGAGTATCTTTTAGTGAGGTACTTCAGGACCATAAAAATCTTTATAAAATTGTAGTACCACTATAAGTGAATACATAGCCAGTCTAAAATCTACCATCATAGAAACTAAGCAAATAACCAATATTTACATATAGACCAATTTCAAATATGAATTATAATATTAATAGTATATTGAAGATAACTTTTTATACCACTCTAATATCTCTTTGTAGGTGCAAAGCTATACCTAGCTAGAATTTTTTTTTTTCTTGCAAATGCAATATCAGGCCTGATGCAATTTGCAAGACACAAGAGTGCCATATAGCACTTATATATGGTACTTCAAGACCAAACAGCTCTTTATTATCTTTTTTAGGTCTAAAAGGGTCTCTCTTCACTTCTAGTGAGCGGACTACCTATTAGTGTGGTTAAAAGAGAAGATTTATCCATGCAAAAATTGCTTAAATATCTTTTCCACATAAGCATACTGGTGTATTTAAATATCTTTTCTACATAAGCATACTGGTGTATTAGGACTCCTTAATAATCGGTCTACAGGCCGATACAAAATTTCATTTCCTTTAAATTTTTCATTTCAAACTCACTTTTCAAACAGGTACATATTTATTTGAGTTTATTAGGAGTCACATTGATATTTAAATCAACTTATACTGCAATAATAACATATACCATTCTATAGTCTTTTATGAATACAAATGGACATAGTGTATTATTTACATATCTTTCTTTCAATAAGAATTTACTCAAAATAATCATACCACATGTCCATATTGCTTTAATCCATACATAGATTTTTGCAATTTGATGAAATATATGTCATATATTTAATGTGTATTCATTTATAATATACTTAGTCCTTCTGGGACTCTTATTACTTTCATAAGGCGTACAATAAGCCTTTCATTAACTGCATATTAATTAAGTATCGGAACATGATCATTTCTATAATAAGAGAATTATTTTTCTCATAATCAATGATAGAACGAGTCTAGCTCTACTTTAATTGCCTCATTCCATGATGATTAATCATGTTTATGCTAATATTCAGTTATACTTGTAGATTATGGATCCATATTTTCTCTTGTCACAGCAAAAGCTACTGTTGAGGCAAATTCATCGTCGACGATAATTAAATTTCTATCAACTCTTTCTTATATCACAAAATAATTGAGATCTCATAGTTTTTATTTATATGATCATCAACTCCAGAAGCCACATCTGGAGGATCTAATTGTTCCGTTGTCTCAGTCTGTGCCTCATAATTAGCTATAGCTTTTTGACTGAGATCTTCCTCTTCAGGAGGTTTCTCTTCAGGAGATTTTATGAGTGGCGCTGCTTTTCTTTTCCGCGGATTTTTATCTTTAGTTCCAATTTACTATCTACGCTTCTGGCATGTAGTGAGATTGATTGATTTTCTATTTGCAATTGGAATCACAACCCTTGCTAGGGTATTAGCAGCTGTAATATGAGACTTTGTCACTCTTTTAGCATCTATAAATGCATTTGGCAGTTAAGTTGTAATTTGTTGCAACTGTATTATTTTATGAACTTCTGGTTCACTCTAACTTGTACATGGACCAAAATTATTTAAAGGATTTTTCTTCTAATAAATTTCTCGACATTCTTTAGCACTGCAAGTGCTTTTCCTCCCCCTAATGTCGAAAAATATGCCTCATCAAAACAAATTCATAGTCTCTTTTATGGACCTATTATCACATATTGAGATAGATTTAATATATTCATGGCACATAAAAAATTTATGACTCATGTCCTTATACAAGTTTCAAGGGAGAGTATATATGATGTACATAATGGCATTCATGCCAAACTTTCAAGGTTTAATTATTGAACTATAAGTTTAATGCTTGAACTGCAGTTTCAAAGCAATATATTGTGCATGTATACTAGGGATAAAATAGTAATTAAATAACTCATTATAATACACAACTTATAAAATCCTTGCAAATTACTCCTTCAAGGAGTTTACATAAAATCATCAATATTGAATTGATTTGTGTCCTCTATATGGGCAGTTCCTCTTTCAAAATCTCATGATTTACCAAATGATTTATAGTAGTCACTTCAGGGAATACAGTTGTACTTATGGGCATTATTTGATGATTTCTCATTAGCAATTATTCTTTTAGAATTCTCAATATATACCAAATGATTTATAGTATTCACTTCAGGGAATACAGTTGTACTAGTGGGCATTGTTTGATGATTTCTTATTAACAATTATTCTTTGCAACCACTAGAAAAATAATATCTGTAAATTTTCACTTTTTATATTGCTACTACAGGAGCATGTAACTTTATTACAGCACAATTTCAGCTGTGAAGTAATTTTAAACATGATTAAATTATATTCTCAAATAGACTTCAAGTATTGTAGGTGTAGGTTTAACTAATCATATTGAGTTTATGGTAGTACCACATATTTCAAGTGATTATATCTATCTTTAAAACTCTTTTAGAAAATATAAAAATCATTAATAGTAAGATATTCAACCTTTAAATCCTCACTTAAATGAGGTTTAAGTAGATAATAGCTTTTACTTTTGCTAGCATCTAAATGCATTTCATTATCAACAACTCATGTCAAAAATTATTTCCATTGAATTCAAGAGCATATAAAAATTATCAACCAAACTTTAATTCACTATACTTCACTTTATTTAAATAACTTAATTTGCATATATTTAAAATATATCTAAATAGATCAATCAAAAAATAAATTAATTTTAATTTTAATAAATATTAAATTCATAATTTATCATACCAAGGAAAGGTAAGCACTAATTATGCTTCTCTATACCAACATAAATCCAACAATGTATGCAATCCGGAAATAAATTCATCAATTCACAAATTAATAAAACCATGTTACTTATATAATTTATATTAATCTCATCTCACATTTAAATCTCTAATTATTTTCACATATAATACACATTGACATAAGTAAATTTAAAACATATATAACACACACAACTTTTTTATAGGCTATTCAACTAACAAATATATATATATATGTATGAGACCTGTATTGTCCATAAAATAAATTTTGAGTTAAGATGCTAAGACCGAAGGATATATAATAATATATACACTAGTAGAATCAATCTCAATTTAATCAATCAAGTAAACCTATTAATATGAACGCAAGATCACCATTTTCCCATAAAGCAAGTTAATCAATCAATAAATAAATAATTTAGGGTCGGATTTTATGCAAAAAAAAAAAATTATAAGTCATGATTTTAAAACTATGCATAAAATGTGTTGTTATAATTGATAACCAACTAAAAGTTGCAATTTGGTTGGTAAATCAAATAGGCCATACACATCATTCCAATACATATAAACAACAATGAAGCACTCAAAACAGAAAAATCAAAGCAAAAAAGTTTACCTTAATATTATGGCCATACGCAGGTATTTTATTGATATCCAATTTATTCAATGCGTGTAGTTTAAATCAAATTTATTAGTTATTCAGGAACATAAAATATCAATTTTTCAAGGATGTCTATTTTATTTATTTGATTACTCGAAGGAGTGATACTAGTATAAATAATTCTTACTCATGATGTCGAGGCCCATCAATTAATATTGTCTAATATAAAATCATAATAAAATCAGTCTTTTAAAGACTTGTAGACAATGCATTTAGTTCTTCAGGAATATTTAATAATTCTTTAATGAATTTGTTTACTTTAGTTAGTTTTTCAGGAACTATATAGAATATCAATTCTTCAGGAACTGTAGAGAATATCAGTTTTTCAAAAACTGTAGATAATACCAATTCTTCAAGAACTATAGGGAATACCAGTTTTTCAGGAACTGTAATTATTATTAGTTTTTCAGGAACTCATAGCTTAGTTATTTATTTAATTAGTTCTTCAGGAATTATAAATAATACTAGTTCTTCAGGAACTAGAATTTAAAATATAATACTAATTCTCTAGAAACTCATAGCTTAGTTATTTATTTAATTAGTTTTTTAGGAACTATAAATAATACTAGTTCTTCAGGAACTAGTATTTAAAATATAATGCTAGTTCTTCATGAACTAGAATTTAATTGATTAATTATTAAATAGTATATCAAATCTTTATAAATCTAAAAAAAAATCTATTTGAAATAAATGATTGTAAGAGAGAAGAAAAAAAAATGATTTCTTCAAATTAATTAGCCCAATATGTTCAAACGATTTCTTAAAAAAAACGATTTAGTTTTTTTTCTTAAAAAAAAATATAAATAATAATAATAATAGTAATTAATTAGATAAAAATTGTTTACCATAAATTTTAAATTTTATTTCTTCAAAATTTTCGCCTTAGCTGGGTTGTAGCAAACCATAAGTTATCCAAAATTATGAACAATATTGTAGAACGATTCGTGCTGATAACGTGTTATAAATAAAATGGAGAAGAACATGAATAAAAAATATAGAGAAAAGAATAGTTTTTCTAGTTGTTCCATTCAATAGTATTAAGCCCTTTATATAGAGTACAAAAGAGAAAGAAATAGGAAACTTTTCCAATCAGGAAAATACAAGAAATAGGAAGTTTTTCCAATAAGAAAAATACAATCAATACTAATATGGAAACTAGAATATTCATGTATATGGAAAGATATCAATCAAATCTTATAATATATCATAACAAAAATTAATTTTTTAAATAGAACTAAAAAAAAGTGAGATCTATTTTAATGTGACATGTTGACGTGGTATTCTAGGTAACATGGCATGCTTACGTGGCATGCCATGTCCATGTCAATTTCTCATATTAGGTTTTTAGCTAGTAATTTTCATGTGAAAATTTTTTAAAACTTTAGATATTTTTTGATAATTTTTTTTTATGACCACATTAAAAAAAATACTTTTGACTAT
Organism: Reutealis trisperma; assembly: GCA_947687605.1. Taxonomy (NCBI): domain Eukaryota; kingdom Viridiplantae; phylum Streptophyta; class Magnoliopsida; order Malpighiales; family Euphorbiaceae; genus Reutealis; species Reutealis trisperma. The sequence continues at coordinate 2,563,763 of CANTUT010000112.1, forward strand.
TTACCATTTGAAATATCCTATGTTATGATATGAATAATTGTATAAATTTTTTTGTTCTTCAGAAAAAATAAAATTATCAATATATTTTCATTTTCAAGCATTATTATCAAAGTGCCTTTTTTTTTTTTCCTCTCTTATTCATTGAGCTTTTGACATTAATAATCTCACCTTTTTTAATTCTCCACCTTATAGTAGTTGTCTTGCAATCTAAGGTTGGTCGGTTTGTAATATTAATCTACACACTAATTAATTTGACAATTAGGTTAAGATTATGGAAGAAATTGTAGTGTATAAAAAAAATATAAAAAAATCTGTGATCGGATCTTTTTATATTTTTAGGCCTATGAATTTCTTTTTATAAAAATATATTTATGATATACACCATCAATAATTTAAAATCTACAACTATAACAATGTTAATATTTGTTGATGTGGTGCTTATATAGCATTTATATCACATAAACATCACATTAACATTGATTAACGCTGTTCGCACTTTAAATCTACAAATCTTATAGAGTAAAAAAAGTCAAATTATATGTATTTTTTATACTTTCTTCCAAAAAAAATTAATATCTGTAATTATATGTTGCTTAGTCAACTAATGAGTAATGGCCTTATGGGGCCAGAGCCTAAGAAATTTATGCAATGTTTAAGCTAGAGATTTTCATTTTCCCCACTTTTAAAGTTGAAAATGTATTATATACCATATGGTTGCGTTTGGTCAAAATGATAAGATAATTAAGAATTTGATAAAACAAAATATCTTAAGATAAGACATAATAAAATTTTATCATATCTAATATTTGCAATAATTGAAATTAGGACTGAATATACTATAAAGATAACAATAATATTCCTATGAACTAAATATTTAAAATTTTAATTAAAAAATAATATATTAAATATTTAAAAATAATAAAAATCAAAATATTTAATGTATTAAATATTTATATATACTATTTAATGAATAAACACATTAAATTATAAAAAATATCATATATTTATTATCAAACATAATATTTCTAAATAAAATATAAATAATTATAAGAAGTTAGAAATAAAAAATAAAAATAAAAAATTGTTTACTGCTCATTAAATAAAAAATTAAAAATGAAATATACATATTTATTCTATAATTTGGTTTAAGATATTTTAGAAAAATAAATTTTGCAAGCCCATTAAATTTTTTTTTTGTTTTATATTTATTAGCTGAGCATTATGAAAAGTTATTTAGAGGAAAAAAATTATTCATTCTACATAATTATAATAAAAAATCATAAAAAAATATTAAAAAGGAAATAAAACTAAAAAAATAAGTTAAAAAATAAAACTAAAAAAATAAGTTTGTATTTATACGAGAGTAGTTTTAGAAATAAAGTACTAAATTTCAATCTTTAAGGAGGGACAAACTTATCTTTCTTATACGATAATGACTCAAATTGAGTGACGGAACTGGACAAAATTTAGCTTTTATTTAGTTTTTATAATATTAAAAAATTATCAAAAACTAGATTAGGTGTTTTAGTGTTGTTCCATCCAGTCTCTAGGTGCCAACCAAATGCAATCTATATTAATACATGATATGCTTGTATAATATTTTTTATAAGAATAATTGATTTGATTTATTCATGTTTTATCATAAACGTATCTTGTATGATCCCTTGTATCTATGTTAATAATTTTCCTTTTTTTTTTTTTTTTTTTTTTTTTTTTTTTTTAAATAGACGTAATTAGGATTGAGCTATAGTGAATGAACTAGAAAAGTAATTGATTATTTTTATTATGTAATTATGTATAATTTAAATATGTTAAAAAATGAATATTTAATAATGTCAATATAATTCAAAATTTGAAACCTTAAAAAAAAAAATTTCTACGTTTGCACTGTGGTCTCTGATGAAGAACAGTAGAACAGTGATGATTTACTTTTATTCTTTCATTTTGGCCCCGTTTAAAATTGTATTTGGAAAAAGAGATTTTCAATAAAAAAAAATTTTAAATATTTTTTAAATAAAAACAGATAAATTGATACTTTTTTTTTTAAAGTAAGTTTAAAAAGACAGTTCATAAAAAGTAATAAAAATCAATCAATAAAATAAAAAAAAATCTAAAAATATTTTTTTAATCTATAAAGTAATTCCAAACACACCCAAAATAGTAAAGTAAGATGGTAGACAAATTATTATTTTATTTATGAGATTTATTTTAAATAATGGAATGATCTCCACTATCCATTGCATACTAATATAAATATTAAGAGGGATTTTATATAATAATAATAATAATAATAATAATAGTAAAGTGATTTATTCTTTTTAAAAATTAATTAAAATTCATTAATTATTCAGTCTTTTTGTTCAAAAAGTGAATTTTCTATTGAATTATGATATAAAAAGAATAATTTTCTCTTACCCACCTTTTTTTCTACCTCAAATATTAAAATACAAAAATACTTCAAAAAGAAAATATAGTTTTAATATTGGTGGAAAAAAGAGTTGAGTGGAAAAAATGCGAGTAAGAGTAAATTTGTTTTTTTATGTCTTAACTTTATAAAAAAATTTTACTTTTTAGATGGAAAAACTGAATAGTTAACATATTAAAACTATAGAAATCTTTTAATTAAATTCTTAAAAATGAAGAATTATTTTATTAATTAAATTAAATATCAAATATTAAATAATAATTTATCTACTCGTTAATGAAACAGACTACAAAGGGCAGCGTCGATTGTGCCATCATTCTAATTAATTAGATTAGCCAACAAACCATACTTGCGTTGCTTCAACAAGCAATCTAATTAGGTAAACAATCTCTCACCTCTCTCATGCTCATGTGCTTAGTTCATTCCCTTTAATAAAATTTTCTTTGCTTGTTAATTTTCTTTTTTTTTTTTAAAAAAAAAAAACTCCCATTCATTGCATTTCAGTTAATTTTAATTATAAAATTTAGTGATATTATAATCATTTTTAAAATTGTGAGTTTTAATATTGAAGTCAAATTAATTTTTAAAAAATTATTAAATTATTAATGTGTAATTGGATAATTTATTATTATTATTATTATTATTATTCTACCACAAACCATAAATTAACATCAATTTGGCCTTATATTCCTCCTACCACAAAAATACTATGAGTGAACAATTTTTTTATAAAGTAGAATAGTAAAGTGAGTGAAAGAGTAGTGTAAACTTAATTAATATTAAGGGAGTTGGAGTTGGAGTTGGCATAAAGTCATTGTCAATTTTTTGTCTTTGAAAAGTGGGGTTTGATAGCCATGGCCTCCTTTGTCTTGAATTTTCTTCTATATGTGTATGTGTGATTGCATTAGTTACAACTTCCAAAGTAGTGGTTCTCCAACACATCACTGCTAGTAAAGACTTCACTAATACCACTACTACTAGTATATCCTCCTCCCACCCACCTATACCACTAGTGTATAGAACTATACATATTTCAACATTTGAGTTATGACCCTCACTAATTATTATTATTTTTTCTTTTGGAATTGAATTTTGACCTATTTTTAAGAATTATTTTTTATTTAAAAAATTAATTTTTTTATAAATTATAATTTGAAAAAATTATTTTTTTTTTCAAAATGATGATTTCCTAATTTTTATAAAGTCTAAAATTAGTTCACTAAAAGTATTTTAAACTAACACCAAACACACACTAAGATGTTGCATGTAGCCAGGTTTATGTATATATTTTCCCCTAGCTTGTTTGCTTTGTAGTGTAGTTCAACTATTTTTAAGTCATGATCCATTATGGTTTGTTAGTTTTCTTTGTATTTATCTTATTGTTCATTTTTTTTTTTTTAAGTATTAAAGGAGGACCATGCATTTGGGAGATACAGCACAAGAGTATCTTCTACTACATATTTTTTTAATTATTATATTTTAGCATATATATATATATATATAAAAGTCTATCTAACAAGCATTTTAAGAGTATTGTTCAAGAGATAATTAATTTATATTGAAGAAAATACAATAATTAAAAATAAATATATGCGAAAAATAAATATTATTATTATTTTTTTAATATTGAAAGAGAATGATTCGATTCTGAATGACATATATATTTATTATTAAATTATATTTTGACGTACAAATATCACTAATTAAATCATCAATAGAAACTGTTATTTATGTACATAATTTACCAAGTATTATATATATATATATATCAATTCCAAAAAAATTAATGAATTTTCAGATTAAGTTTATAATATCCAAACGTATCACAATCGAAAACAGTTAGCTCACTGACAACCAAGAGAAAAATATAAAGAAAACAAAAGTAGTACTTTGTTTTGTAGTTAATATATGAGGTGTATTTGCTTAGTTACAACTAACAATAACCAATGACCAATAACATGCTCTCTCACTCTCATGACTTTTTATGGCTCAAAATAAAAGCAATTTAATTCTCTATCTCTCTCTCTCTCTCTCTGAGTAAGGTGTGTGAAGTGGAGTGAGTATTAAGTTCACTCACTAGTAATTAAGTCTAGTGGAGTGGCAATATGGCTTACTCATAAAGTGATGAGTAATGAAGTGGGCAAACCCCACAAACACCTTTCATTTTCTTTGAATTAGCTAGCTTGTGAAATCAACTACAAATTCAATTTTGAGTAGTTATGGCTTTAATTGTATTAAAGTACTAATTAGGCAAATAGGTTTTGAGTTTTAATTCTTAACTTATATCATTTTAAAAATAATTTTATTTTTCTATACATATAAATTTTAATAAAGGAAAAAAAAAACAATTCTAGTTTAAATTAAAAAGAGTTGTTAATTATTTAGTTTGTGGTATTAGCTGTAATTAACTTATCAGAATCTATGTTTTAATAAATCTTAGTGATTAAATAATAATTCACTAACTAAATTGATAAAAAAATTAACTAAATAATTGATTGAATGAAAATATGGAATATTTTAGACTTATTAATTTAATTTATCAAAATAAAGATTATGATTTGTTAACTAAGTAAAAATTTAGATATTAAATAATTAACTCTTTGAATTATTAATATTATATTAGTTAAAAGACATAATATTACAGAATCAAAACCTATTTACATTAAATAGATATTCTTTTTCTTAATTAGTTGCAACCTTTTTTTTTTTTTTTGGGTTGAGGAAATAGTTGAAACCATTTGTTGATAGAAATTGAATGGGTTAGGTTGGCTGAGACGCAAAATAGAGTGAAGAATTTTCTTTGGGTACTCAAAAATATTTTGTTTGTTTGTTTGTTTTTTTTTTTCTTTCTTCCTCTCTCCATACATTGTATACACGCATTAGTTTTACTCTATAATAGTCAACATAAACAATAATAATAGTTTTTTTTTTTTTTTTTGGATTTAGTCAATAATTGAATTAGTATTGCAGTAAATAGTACTTTAATTTGTCTGAAATTAAAATTCAAACTCAAAATCTTATAATCTTGAAAATAATTATAATACTACGTATAAATATACTTGAAATGAAATTATATATATATATATATATTCTCACTTTTACTCTAACAAGATTCAAAAATTAATACTTTTCTTGTAAGATATTTCAAATTTTAATCATTAATTAGTTGACTTTATAAAATTTTAATACTGTTTATAATCATGCCATATTCCTTCAATTTTATTAATAATGAGATCATAATAAACTTTTTAATTAGCTAAGTATTATAGTTTTATATTCAAAATTATTATTAATTTGATAATTTTATTAACTTTGAACAGAAGATCTGAGAACTAGATACATGTTCAAAAGGAGTAAATTAAGATAAATTCCACATATAAAAATATTTTGCAGCATTACATGCATGTCTTTTTTTTTTTTTTTTTTTTCCCAATTAAATAAAAAATAGAAATAATACTATAAAATAAATAAGTAGAATAAAATAATATTTTTGATATATTTCAATTGCTTTCATTTTTATATTCTCCTAGCTATATCTTTCTTTTTTATTATTGAAATATTGATAGATACCAGTTTAGAAATCTATTAAAATAATAACAATTATTTGTACAAATTATATAATATTTTGCATTTATATTATTTAAAATAATATTTATATATTTTTATTTTTATACCATATAAAATTTAATTTAAAAAAAATTAAATATCAGACTACACAAAACGCAAGTTTTCTTGTTTTATAAATGTGATTTATATTTAATTTTATATTAACTTTAATTAAGGTTTTGAATAGCCTTTTCAGATTGAATGACAGAATGGAAAATGCCCTTTATTTTGTTAATTCCTACACTACCTATCTATTACCTAACCTAAAAAAAAAAAAAAAAAAGGCAGCACCTAACAGAGGCATCTCACATACAACTAATCAAATTATTTTTTTTTTATTTTTTTTTTAAACTAATTACAATATTAATTCTCTATCCTCAATTAATTACTTCTTAATCAGGCCACCACTACCCTTGATCATTAGATTTTTTCTTCTCTTATTTTATTGAATATTGATTGAAAGTAACTTCTAATTAATGTAATATTAGCTAGCAAGCTAAATAAAAATAGACCATTTTGTTTTTAGTCAAAATGAAATTAATCCCTAGGGGAAATTTGGCCTTTTGGAATTAGGCAAAAATTAAGCACATGATTAAAAGACTTTAGTAATTTTCAATTTTATTAAATACCATTAAATTTTGATTAATAATGATCAATTTTAGAACAAAATCCCTTAGATAAATGTAATTTATATAAGTATGTTTTAATTAATCAATATGTGGCTTTATTTATTTAAAAGAAAAAAAAAATTACTTACATCAGGTATATATACTAATTCATGAGATAATTAAGAATACATGTAATGAAAAAAGATATCGGTATTTTTTCACTAGATTTAATTAATGTGCGTTTAGTTGTGTATCTTTAGTTAAAAAAAGAATGTAGGATCTAAGAAAGGGTAAACAAATCACTTGGCTGATCCACTTAATCTATCTATTATTCCTTTATAGGAACATGAAAGCCACTTTAAATATGTGAAAAGATTTTTATAGGCCAACGTGACTAAGTGTAAGTTCAATAATTTTTTTCACTTGCATGGATTTAGTACATGAACTCAACCCTCTTTATTATTAGATTCTCTCAATTTAAAAAAAAAAAAATTAATGCAATCATTTGCTATTTAATCCTATTAAATATTAAAAAAAGCCTATTGTCTATTTACTCTTTTTACTTTTTAATTGACATATAGAAGGAATAATGGATGACTTTAATTTTTTTTTATTCAGTCAATAAGATTATTTTCAGATTAATTTATGTATTGATTGAAAATAATTTTTTTACAAATTTTTAAATTTCATTTATGCATTTAAAAATTATATTTTATGTATGCATATGCTAATTCAAAAAATTAAATTCTAATTAATATATATAAAAAAAAAAAAAGTAGACTATTCTATCCACTAAGTGATAATTAAAATTATAATTGATCAGATTTTAGTATTACAGTAAGTTTTAACTTGCTATAAATAAAGTATCAACTAATTAAAACACCAATATTATTTTATCATGTAGTTATAAAATTTACAAATAAAGTAACTCTATTATGTTCTATAATACAAAAATACCTTTCTAATTGTTCATTAATTTTTCCAAAGATCATTTTTCATTCCTCTCCCATTGGTTGCAAATTAAAAATCAAGAATTACCATTTAATATACATATAAAATGGAATATATATATATTAAAAAAAAAAAAGATGAGACAGTCAAAATAAAATTTAAACTCTTAATTTTAAAATTATAAAAATAAATATTTTAATGATAAATAATTATTATCTATTTGTCAAATAACAATAAGAATATATACTAATTACTCCTCACTTATCAATTCCATGCATGCATTCACAAATTAATATAGTGTTGTTTGAAAGGGTATAATGAATGGATATAATATATTAATCTTAGTATACAATGTATCTAACCATGAATTTACATTTTTACCTATTGGAAAGAGACATAGTATACTGTACTAATATTAATAAGATAAATATACATGAAATTAATCTTGAATTAGAGATGACATGATTCAGAGAGGTCAATGGTACATGAACCAATTCATTATGGAATTATTATAATTAAATCAGTTTATTTTTTTATATTATTATATATGAGATTTTTAGTGTAATAAAGAAGTTGTGTTGACCACAAATTGATTAGAAACAATGATTTTAGACTCTTTGGTTTCAAATTCATTTGGAATTGTGTAGAGAATGTTCAAGGAAAAAAAATATAACAAAAATTAATTAGATTATTTTTTATTTGATCCTCTTTTGAATTAATAATTTTTTAATATTAAAGTGAATGCAGGACTTAATTAAAAGCGTCTAATATGGTGAAGAAGTGTATCATATTTTAAATCCGTGTATATATATATATATATATATATATATATATATATATATATATATATATATATTATATTCTTCCTCATGAAGTTATGTTTGATGAGCGACTTAAGAGTTGGTTATTGGCTTATTGCCGCCCCATGTGTGATGCAGTGACATACATGCCTGCCTCTTGCTTAGGAATTGACTTGAAAGTTAAGCTCTCTCATAATTAGTCATTACAATATTTTGTTAACAACCGTATGGAATAATTCATTCAAAAAAGATTAATTAAATTTTTATTTAGGAATAAATTGATTTAGAGAAAAATTAAAAAATTTTAAAAAAATTAGTATTCAATTATAATTATTATCATTCACAATAATAAGTCAAAATATTTCATTTTTCTTTTATGTAATTTATTTATTTATGCATTTATAAAATTTTATCTGCATTAATTACTCCTTGATAAACCTCTCATTACATATATATATATATATGTATGTATGATTCATAACAAAATCCATTTTAAAATTCATGTTTATATGAATTTTTTACATTGCATTTTACAATCTTTTGAAAAGGGCAATCCAATTTTTTGGCAAGTAATCTATTTTTAACCACTAAATAAATATAAGTAGCTCACCATTCTTAAATTAAAAATCTTGAGAACTCAACAATATGCAATCTAATAATTTACAATTATTAAAGGATTGTTTGATGTTATTTCTTTCATTCCACAATAACTATAATCTTTGATTTTTTTTTTTATTTCAAAATAATTATCGTTTTCAAATTTAATAAATATTATTTTTTCTAATTTTATTCTCCTTTATTTTTTTATTAAATTATTGGTATTATTTTTTTCAACTGTCCCACAAATCAAAAAAAAAAAATTAATTTTCTTAATAATTCAATAAATTTCTTAATTTATTATATGTCAAAACTTTAAACGATAATTGTATGGAAAGGAGAAATATTTTTATTGTTGATTTTTTATTTTTTATTTTTTTTTATGCTAGAATTTTGTATTTTGAAAAATAAGTTGATAAAATATATAAAGATTATTTTTTTATGATTTTTTTTGTCTTTTTTTTAAAAAAAAAAAAAACACCAAACAATAAAAATAAATAATATTATATTTTAATAATAATCATAACAAACAAGCCTTCACTAGGAATCACTAGACAAATTTCAATTCAACAAATTCAAAACTCAAAAAGGGAGGGTTTCTTTATTCCATTTACAAATAAAAGAAAAAAAAATTAATTACTTTAAAAGTCTCTAACAAAATACCTGTCCCATACTTGTAAGGTAAACATACCCTTCTTAACTGAAATCCCCAACTTGACATAAAAATATACTCCATATATTTATATAATAAAATAGTCACTTATTAATTAAATGTCCCTTTCTTTTCTTGCTAGCTGCCTTAACCACTAGGTGTTCCTCACTCTATACACTATTCCCACAAGCTTTACATGAGAGAGACATAATTATAACTAAGCCTAATGACAAAAAAAAAAATTATCAAATTATTTTTTTGAAAAATTGCAATTATTCCATTAAAATAGAAATGAAAATTAGTCCAATTAAAATTAACTTTGTCATAACTATCTATTAATCTCATATCAATTAAAAAAAATGATGTAGAATAATTTTAATTATAATTAAATGGATACAACTGTAACTAAATTTTGGAATTAGAACAATTTTTTTTTAAGCAATGGAGAATTAAGAATTCGAACTTAAATTTATTACACAAGGTTAAAAAATGTACTATGATTAAATTATGCATGTGAATGTGAGTAAAATAATTTATTAAAAAATTTTCGATATAATTATAAATTTTTCGAAAAGATTTTTTCTTTTAATCATTAGGCTTTTATATATATATATATATATATATAAATAAAAATAAAAATAAAAAAGAAAGGGAGAAAAGAGTTATGGGTTTGCTTAAAAGATAGCCGAATCTGAGAAAAATAGTGGTGAGATAGTAAGGAAGTTTGATACTTTACTTTAGCAAGACATGAAGTGAATGAGTCTATGCCATGCTTTTAACGTGCAATGTTAGCCTTTGCTTTTAATGGCTTTGTGTTTATTCGTGACTTTGGTTATCTATTTTCTCTATATCTTTTTTTTTTCTCCCTCTCAAAACTGACTCTTACGTCTTAACGTTAACACCTAACTTTTATTTTTTTAATTACTCTATTTTTTTGGCCCTTGTTTCAGTTTTTATGTCTCTGTCTCTCTCTCCTTAACCAAATCCGCACATTAAAAAAAAAAAAAAAAACCTTAAAAATGGTAATTTTACTTGTTTTTCCATATTAAATCGGACAATTTAATTAATCTCAAAACGGTTTTTAAACATCTATTTATTAATTTCCTAAAAAAATTAGTTTTTCAAATTTTTCCTTTGTATACATAGTATTTAAACTCATAATTCTCATTATGCGATTAAGCCGTCTTACTGATATAATTTTATACATTAAATTAATCAGTTTAACTCTCCCGCTAAAATTAAAAAAAAAATTATAATCTTATAGCTTAATAATATTAGAGTGTGAGTTTGAATCTAAATTAAAATAAATTAATTAAAAAACATAACTCTTATGTTTCATACAGTACTATAAAGTAAAGTTATTTTTAGGATAGTAAAATTTCAATTTTGAATTTAGTAACTAAAAGATTTTGAATTCGAGTAGAATAAAAATCAAATTTACTTCCAAAAAAAAAAAAACATAGTATGAAGTACCAAGTAAAATATCTATTAGGATTAATTAACACCACATAAGTTATGCTCATGTGATTAAAGATTGATGAATAACATCTAATATTAATTTTGAGTGAGGTGGATTTAAAGCGCGTGATATGCAAAACTTTTTCTTGTTAGTATACACATGGAAAATTTGTACTATTTCTTGTAAATAAATAAATAAATATATATATATATATATATATATATATATATATATATATATATATATATATATATATATATATATATATATATATATATATATATACTTTTTCTTGTTAGTATAAACATGGAAAATTTGTACTATTTCTTGTAAATAAATAAATATATATATATACCTATATAAAAAAAATTTTAAAAAAAATAATTTTTCATGGTAACTATTCACGGGGGGCGGCATTTGACTCACAAAAAATAACTTTATTAAGCTAGAATAATTTCTTACTTATTTCACAATTTTTATTTTATTAATACAAATAAATATAAATATAATAACAACATCAACAACTACTTATAGCTATATGGTTACCATTCAGTATATATAACAAACCCCACTATCCCCACCAATTTGCTTCCCTCATTACTCTCTTATTTTCATTTTTTAGTTCTCTGTTCTCTTATCACTCTCTTCTTTGTTAGGTCACTTGTACATTTCCTATTTCTTCTTCTTTCTTTCTTTCTTTTCTTTTTTCTTGGATGGATATGGAAGTTCAAGAAGAAATATCCATGGGGTCTAATAATAATAATATTAGACATCAAATCAACAAAGGCAAGCGAACCAAGCGTCAAAGATCATCTTCGCCACAACATAAGCCAGTAGCCACCATGACTTCTAGCTCATCTAGCGGTTGTGGTGGTGATGGTGTTGGTGACAGATACTGGGGTTCAATTTCAACTTCATCGCCTACAGTAAGTTATAGCGACGAGGTTTATCAAAGTACAGAAGAAGAAGAAGACATGGCTAATTGTTTAATTTTATTAGCTCAAGGTAACGGTCCAATAATAAAACAGACACAACAAGAAAATCAAGAAGAAGATGAAGAAAAGAAATTTTGTTCAAGAAAATTCATGAGTGGTACTGTACTCACTGCTGCTACAACAACAACGACCAAGAATAGTTTCTATGTTTATGAGTGTAAAACTTGTAACCGTAGTTTCCCTTCTTTTCAAGCATTAGGTGGTCATAGAGCAAGTCATAAAAAGCCTAAAGCCACCGTTGTTGAAGAGAAAAAGCCACCTCCTCTTACGGTGGCTCCACCAGTATTATTATTGGATGATCTTGATGATAATAATGCTCTGATAGCTCTGCAACAGCAAAAGGGTATTCTTGGTAATAAATCCAAGATTCATGAGTGTTCAATTTGTGGGTCTGAATTCAGTTCTGGTCAAGCTCTTGGCGGTCACATGAGAAGGCATAGAGCTAACACAGCCAATAATAATAATAATAATATTAATATTAATAGTACTAATCAAGTAGCTATTAATAGTGATGATGATAATAATCAGATCAAGCCAAGAAATATTTTGGCTTTGGATCTTAACCTTCCGGCTCCGGAGGATGATCATCACCACCACCACCACCACCACCTCCACCATCAACACCGCGAAACCAAGTTCCAATTCGTGGGGACAACACCACAAGCTCTAGTATTCTCCGCCGCACCAGCTTTGGTGGATTGCCATTACTAAAAAAGAAAGAAAAATTATATATGAAGAAAAGGATATCATATAGGAGATATCAATGTGAATTATTATTTTTAATTAGCATTAATATTCTCTAATTCAATATTATTCATATAATTATCATCAATTCTTTCCATTCTTTTTTATTTTTTGCAAGTTTAATTTTTTTTTATTAATTAAGTAATTAATTTTTATGTTCTGAAGTTGATTTGTTGATCTACTTGTTGAAGTTGAATACTTTGAGTAAGTAAGTGGTTAGTGTTCATGGTTGCCTTTCATTCACGAAAAGTGAGTGATTGGGGCATCTCTTTTTATTTTAAGAATTAATATTATATGTATAGAAAGAAAGAAAGAAAGAGAAGTGGTTTCTGGTTGTTTGTAAGTGGGAAAAGGACGTGTGACACTCAACAAGAGGAGTATGAAGTGGAAATTGGCATGGGCTAGGGTTTGGCATCACCACCACCACAACCAAAAGTCGTGGATTAGGTTCTCTCTCCTTTCTGTTTTATTTATACACTTAATATTATATTAGAAGTTTTTTCAAACATGTATAAATATAACAATATTATCAATAAACTTTTATTGATATTGAAGTTGCTTCTAAAACATAAACTATAAACTCAAATTATATTAAAAGTTACATTTATGTATACCATAAATACATAATTCAGGGTAAAGGCTGTTTGGTTCAGTAATTACAGTTAACATTCGGCAGTTAGTGATTAAAGAATCAAACGTTAGAAAATATCTAAAAATTTTAACTTTTAGCATTTTTGTTATAATTTTAGATCACTGGAACAGTTGGTTTATGAAATGTTACTACAAGTGTTATATTTATCAAATTCCTTATACTAACAATTAAGAGTTTAAATGTCAACTATCAACCTCTAACCACTCAATCAAACTGTCCTAAATTATGATCTATTAAAAACAAGAAAAGAGACTATAACTCTCTCTCCTCTATAGTGTATACTGTATAGCCTGTTTCTAGCTCATTAGGTGACAAAAGAATAAAAATGGATAGCAAAGCTGAGCTGGTAACTGTCTATGCCATATGTATCTACCTGTATTTCCCTTTATTTGTTTATATATTATTATTGTCTTAATTCATTTGTAATATATAATAATAGAACTTAATTAATATTTAATTATACTTTTTAGTTGTTATTAGCCAGCTTTGCTTGTTACACCTAATTAACCAACTGGAGACATCTCTTGCTTTCTAAGTCACTGAACTAAATAAATAATAATCCTACAGATGGGTCCATGGCATTGGTCTATGGTGATGTTCCCAATAAAGATACAGCTTAAAACTGTTATATATGTACCACAAACATATGGATATATATGATCCTTTGCATAAGGTGCATAGGCCATACAGCATATATTTTGTCACCCACAATATGTCTTTGATTGTTGTCAATTTGTTCTCAAAAACTTGGTGGATGGATATACCATAATGCCAAAAGGACATATATATATATAACCAATTTTTAAGTACTTCATTAAAAAAAAAAAAAAATTCATAGCCACCAATGAACTCTTTGTGGATTATTTGCTTCTTCAAGTAAGAAGAATGTAATTAAAAAAAATTGAATCTATATATAACTTTCAATAAATATATTTTGTTTTTATTTTAACAAATTATATAAATTCAATTTGTTACCCATATCACAAAATTGAAAATGATGGTTGATGATGATAGTTTTGATTTTTTACCATCATTTAAATTCAGACTCATAATTTCATAATTTTAAAAATGATTCTAATTTTATTGAATTAAATACTTATTAGTAAGACAAATATTGTATTTTCGATTCCATCAAAAATAAATAATTAATATCGAATTGATGAGATTTAGGAAAAATATATGATATTTTAATTTGTGATGATTATAAATGAATATGCGTTAAATTTAATTCAGACTAGAATAATTCAAACTGAAGATTTTATAATTTTAAACACAATTTCATTTTTTTAAAGAGATATTATATATAATGTAGATTATAAATATCAAATATCATTTTGACTGTAATTCAAATTTGAAATTTCATAATATTTCACTATGCGAGATTTAAATGTTGAATCTTTTAGTTCAAGGAAACAAGGTGATTTAGTCAACTAAAATAGGCATCATTTGCATAAGACTTTACCGCTATTGAATAAAAACAAAGTGAATGTATGTATGTGTAAGAGAGAGGGAGAGAGACCGGGTGAGTTTAGTGAGTAAACACTAAATTCCGTGGAGTTTGTTAAGCGCGAGTTTTGGTGAATGTTGGTAAGCAAATCATGTGAGTATGCATTGCGTGAGATGTCCAAATACATGTATACAGTGATATCAAAAGCATTAAACACTAGCACATGTAGTGGGGAGCTCATCTTCATGTCATATAACTTCCTATTATATATCCTCTTCTACCTCATTCTATTACTATAATAAAATTAATTATTTTTATTAACTACCTCACTTTTCATCTTATAATTGGTCAAATTTCAATAATATGGAAATCAGTATTTAATTAAAATTATTTATTTTAATAAAATTAAATAATAATTAAATGATTATTATACAATTATCTGATTATATAATTATTATTTAATTTTATTAATTTGAGTTTCTTATTTTTATTTTTAAATGATAAAATTATATTTACATTTTATTATATATACAATGGCATTTTAGTTATTTTTCATAAATTTAACAGAAAAAGTATAAAAATTAATCGAAAGAATTAAAATAGTTTGACGAAACTAAAACTAAGAGATTAATTAGTTAGTTTCTCAAAAAATAGGAATGAGCTAATTAATTAGGTCAAATCTGAGAGACTAAATAGTAATTTACACTAAAATTAATGTACTGTTATTAAAGAGTAAAAGTATTTCATGAAATTGACACGATATCAACTAATTTTCTTAATATTTATTAAAGTAAAAGTTAACTA
This sequence comes from Reutealis trisperma, assembly GCA_947687605.1. Lineage (NCBI taxonomy): Eukaryota > Viridiplantae > Streptophyta > Magnoliopsida > Malpighiales > Euphorbiaceae > Reutealis > Reutealis trisperma. The sequence goes on from CANTUT010000112.1 coordinate 2,579,503, forward strand.
TCAATTTGAAACTTTAATTTAAGTGAATATGGTCACCAAAATTTAAGGATTTTGCTACTAGTTAATGACGCTTTAAAGCCAGTAAATGGTCTCGTTAGGCACCAATTGATTAATTATATATATCAAATTCTCTCATTCTAGTCATCAACTCTCTTATTATGGAAAAATAATAATTAAAAAAAAAAGGATTTTTGTTCAAACAGATTTGATTAAACCATTCAGTTAAAAGTATAATGATTCACAGTTTACAATATAATACATAACATCATTAATTTAAATTCATATTTTTTTTATTTATAAGGAATTTTTAACATGAAAAAAAATAAATTTAATAAAAAGAAGAAATAAAATATTTCATTTATAGTCCAATTAATCAGTATAAAATATTAAAAAACCGAAAGAAATAATAATAAAGGAGTTCTGAAAAACCAACTTTTAAAATGTTATTAGGATTTAAAATTAAAGCAATATTATATTCATTAACTAAATAAATTCTTAATTTTAATTTTTAATTTTTAATTTTTAATTTTTAATTTTTATAGATTCGGTTTCAAACTTAATTTTATTTTATTTTTTTTAAAGAAGTCCATATTTTCTCAACTGATTTTGGAAATAGAAATATGTATTTAATATTTGTTGAATAAAAAGTGACAAATGGACAGTTCAGAGATTTACATGGAAAAATTGAATAAATTTTCTAAAGAAAAATAATAATCATAATAATAATAATTTTAAAAATATATTTATTATATAGAAATTAATATACCCTTTGGACTTTGGCTTTTGCTTTATACAAATATTTTGGAAACCTTCAATTGCAATGTGATAGAGACAAAATAATTATATGTGCAGCCTGTGACTATGTGACTTGTCATGTCCTTTGCCAAACGACACCAAGTGGCATACCATCCCATTCTTCTTTGTCATCTCTCCATGCATTGCCATACCTAATAATTAATACGGTCATTATCTCTAAATGCAACCAAATTAATTACAATAAAATTTGGATTTTACGCATCGTATGATAGAAATTGAATTGAAAAAATAAAAGTGACTTTAATGAATAAAAGTTAAGTTTATAAATAAATTGAGTTTAATGAGTTTGGATCAACTAATGCTAAAAGATTATACTTAACTAATTAAATAATTAAATCTAAATCATTATACACCCATATATTTTTTTATATATTTTTTCAATGTGAAATTAATTTTTAATATCATACACATTAAAAACTACTAGTCGTTAAGGCCTAATTAGGTTTTTCTATTTTTTAAAAAATTATGTATCTTCGAATTTGTTTAAAAAATTACATAAAAATATTAAATTTCTCGTATTAAATTAGGTTTACCCATTTTTTCTTGTTTTATTTTTAAATCTGATTAAGAAAAAAGAAACGGGTTAGGTCCTTAACAATGATGGTAGTTAAACAATCAAAAGGGTATGTGCAATCTAAGACGTAGCACGAGCCATAAAATGTGGCTACAATTGTACAGTACCATGCATGTGATGAGACGTAGATTAGTGTTACCCTTTTTTTTTAGCATTAATATATAGAACCCAACATTATAAAATTCAGTTGTAATTGAAAATTAGAATCTCATTAAATTCAATAATTAATTTTTATTTATAATATTTTAGGTTTTATATAAAATTATCAAAAAATAATAACATAAATTATTAGTAATGAAATTCGAATTTTATTAATTGATATAATCCATAAATTAATTTTTCTTCAATTGATAGATTAAAATTATAATTTTAGATTATGGGGTTAATTAGGAGAATAAGCATTATGTTAATACTTTTACTTGAGAAAGGATATCCAATTTAAATTAATAAAACAAAAATGTAGTGGCCAAAAATATTGCACAAAGGAATATATATATATATATATATATATATGCACACCTAGCTTTGGCAAAATAACTGAAGATGCTAAACATGTGGTGGTATTTGAATAAATACCAATTTTGGTTAAATGGGAAAGGAACTTTTATTTTGGTTTTTCTATATTTGAATTTGATGTGGATGGCAAGTTTCAATTTTTAATTAAATGTTAACAAACTTAAAAAGTCTAAGATGTGATGTCTGTAAACTTATTCATACCTTGGTTGCCTACCTCTATTTATGACAAAAAAAATTGTGGGTTGTATGGGCCGAAGTGTAGAAAATTGGTATTTATTGTGTTTTTAAGTACGGGAGAGAATTGCAAGCGTGTCAAGTGTGAAGTATTTGAATCGATTGATTGAATGTGTTTATTTGATTTTTAATCATATGATTGTATGAGGTTTAAAAGGACTTTGAGATAAATTTTATTATTTGTGTAGTTACAAGAGAAATTGGCTATAAACATACCTCAAGACAAAAAAAAAAAAAAAGGATTATAGTCCAAACACAACAACACAACTCAAGTCTTTTCTCCTTCTACTTGTATTATTGTCACACACTCTTTCTTTTGTTAATGTTACTGTTAAATTTTACACTTTAAAGTTATTGTTATTATTTATTTGTTGCAAGAGATGGTGATTTTTTTTTTTTTCCTTTGAGCTTTGTCCATATTTTATGTTTATAGCTTAAGTGCTTAAGGTAGACTTATTTTCTATTGTATCAATGAATTTATTTTAAGTTATTCTCTTGTTACAATTGAATGAAAAGTTATAAATATTTATTTTTATATATTAGTAGTTTATTTTTTACCTTAATGAAATGATCTTAACTTTGTCCCTGATTGTAAATATATAAAAATGAAGTATTGAGCCTTTGAAATCACAACAATCTAACTGTAATGCGAATCTATTATACTAGATAGTATTTACAGGTTTGCTTGCTATGAGGCTTTTGAATCGTTTGACTGAGGCATTGAGTTTTTAAAATTACAGCAATTTGATTTCAATGCAATTTTATTCTACTGAAAAGTGTTTGGAGGTTTTATCTACTGAAAAGTGTTTGGAGGTTTTGTCCACTAAAAAACTTTTTAGAAGAATTTTATCTATTGAAGAAGATTTAAGTAGCTTGTTAGATGAATTTTGTCTACTAAGTAGTAGATATATTAGGTGATTATTGGTGGGTTAGTAGATCTCTTAGTGAAATCTCTTGGTTGACCGTTGGTGAATGTTGATTGATTGGTCTCCTTTTAATATAATTGTAGATTGGTTCATAATTGTTAGGAGTATCTCTTGATAATTACTGCGCTCTTTGCTATTGTAATCTTCTTCTTCTTTTATAGCCTTTTGAAGCATGTCCGTTGGTAACTATTGCCTTCTAGTAAGGTTAATTTCTTCACCTCCTTTTTATTGCACCTAAGATGCACACTTATTTCTATACTAGTTAATATGATCGAATCATGTAGAAAATTCCTTTTCTTCACATGTGAGAATTTCACAGAGCCTCTTAGTTATCTTGACAACTTTTTCATTAAATATGAGCCAACTCACACATTAAAATTAATTAATTAAATTAAATTAATTAATAATAAAAGGACGAAAATAATCTTTAGTAGGCTTTGACATATTTGGGCTCTAAAATGACTTACAGGCCGAACCTACTATTTTTCTTATACAAATAATTTGATAATTTTTTTAAATTTAGATATGGCTAAGTTTATGAATGTTAATTAATATTTTAATAGAATTAAAATACTAATAAGAAACTTAGCAGAGTTAAGCACGGTGTTGCTGTGGTGTAGTGGTTATCACGTTAGTCTTACACACTAAAGGTCCCCAGTTCGATCCTGGGCAGCAACATTTTCCTTTTTTGAATTATCACAACTCCAAAACATTACGATTGCAAACATGTTTTGAATCAAAAGAAAGAATTATTTTGGACCAATAGATAGCATTTATTTATTTTATTTATTTTTTGCAATTTAATTTTAAGCTGTTATACAAAACATTTTTCAAAATCATCTTTAGGCTGGTAAAAATTAAATTGCAAAAATCTATTGTTTATTGGTTTACAAAGAATTATTTCTAACTCTGAGTGCAAAAGCTGTTATTAGCAATAGCAGTGATAAACTGGTTCAAAGTAAATGCATCAAAATCTAGTGTTGCAGATTCTGTAATAGTCTCCTAAAGAATTGCTAGTACCAAAATAGCAAATTTCACAATTACTGGGATAAATAAAAACACTGGAAATTCAAAAAAAAAAATAATAATTTGTTGAAGTAGAAATATATAATAATGGAGTATTGGAGTAAGGAGAACTGTTTGAGAGAGACTACATTCTACATTATACAGAAAAAAGGCGAACAAGAAACAGAAAAATTACAGCTATGTAGAGAAACAGGATTTGTACATCTTCATGGTCATCGCCAATTATACTTAGTAGGCATTTTCCAACAGATGTCTCTTTCTATTTGATATTACATTTGCTATGCTCCTGCAATGATGACAAGATTTAGCATCACGAAACTGATCAATTTCATTGACAGGAAGAAAAAAAAAAAAGAAAAAACTCGATGCTTTCTTAATTTGATTAAAGAAAAACATCTCAGATTACTCTTATTTAAATTAAAAAATAAAATAAAATCTGAAATGTTAACAAAGCAATTCTGTACCCCAATCAAAGAACAAACAGCATAAAAAAGTTCCATCAAAACAACTTTAAAGCAGTTCTATGGGACCAAAATAATGTTTCAAGACTCTATAGGCCTCGTAAACATATGTTTGCTCAATGCAGTGTATGAACATCCATGTTGCCAAGAATTGGTGACCCATATCCTCTCTCTATTTTTAAGCTAAACAATTGGGCGTGACATCGTTCATTAATTGATTGTTATAGAAAATCAAATTACCAGTTTTAGGACAAAAATTGGAACAGTGGGGATATGAAAAACAGACAATTTTGAGCTGCTGATTGAATCTGTTGAGGCAAAATTTTGTATTTTGTGGTAATCAATGATTACATTATTTCATACACAAGAAATTTTGAAATAGAAAAAATGTTTCTTTTTCCATAATAATCTGGCTACTCCTGGCTTATTGTAACGAACCATCTGGATGTGATCAAACCTATTGAAATGATTTTGATTAGCTCACATACCTTATACTGATGCAAGTTGCTAACAAAAATCATCCCTTATGAGAATGGGCTCCCAAAAGATGCTTTTCCTTAGTTGGCGTAAACAATCAGCCTAACCTGAGCAGTAACTTCAGGATGAAGCTTAAGTTCAGCAATGTATTCTCCTGTTTCTCTGATCTCCGGAAGTGAAACAATTCGCTTGTCCACATCCCTAGCATCAAAGAAAGAACAAGCAACTCAATAAACACAGGCATGGAAGACACATGTGTGCATGTGCATGGAATCATGTTTGCATGAACAATTTTCTTGTCCTCATCAATTTGGATCAATGAAAGAGCAAAAAGTAAGCAACTAGATAAATTCAAGCATGGAAGACAAAATAAGTGTACACGCAGGTGTGCCTTTCTGTCTGTGTGGCTAAGAAGATTATTTTGCATCTCCCAGTTGCTCAACTATAATCTATATGCTGCTAGAGGTTCACAAGTTACAGATGCATGGCCTACACTATGAAGATTCAAAACTTCACTTTCTTATCTCTAAACTACAAATAGATGAGGTCAGATGGCATGCATTTGGATGTTGCCAGAGAGTGGGCAATGACTGGAAGTGATATATAAGTATGTTCTAACATCCCAATTGCACATTGACTAAATCGGTCAAAGTGTGCTAGGCCCTGGCCTAACTACAGTGATTGAAGAGTCAGAAGGTAAAGAGAAAAGATGAGAAAGCAAGGGAAAATTAGAGGAAAGAAGAAAAGAAGATGAGAGAGATATCAAAAATTACAAAGAGATGGAAATAGGAGTTATTATATTTCAATTCACCATTAATTACAATACTTACTTAGGTATGGATGCTAGTATTCTTGTAGAGGGAAAAACGACAGGATATATCATAACAGTCCAAAACGACAGCTAGCAAATTGTAACAATTCCCACTATTATTTGAGCCTCCATTGACCATTTCTCAACAATTTTATATATAAGTATCTAAGTGGCCTGCTAAACTTTTTGGCTTAGGCCTACTCCATCCATGCTGCTAGGATTTTGGGCCCAAGGCAAGGGAGGTGAAAAATTGGGCTTCTAATTTGATTTTGTATATTTAGACATCTAAGGAATGACTCTTAATTAGCAGATTTATTAGTATATTTTGAATAGCTTGGAATCCAATAAATGAAAAGGGAGGAAGAGAAGTTAGAATAACATGGACTCCAAGGAATGAACGAAAGAGTAGAGGAAGAGAATCACTTCCAGCCAAGGGAAGGGTTCTTAGAGTTATGTAATAAAATCTGAGAGGATAACTCACGATGCTAATGATAATGATAATGAAAGGTGTCTGCATGATAACTCTAAAAATTACTGGAAGACAGTACCTCTGAAGCTGTGCCTTGATGATGTCAACTAGATCTTGAGAAGTTACACTGCCAAAATACATGCATGTTAGGCATGACATGCAAAAGTTGAATTACGAACTAATAATAGCTTAAAGTTGCACTGGATTCACTCACCTCCCAAATATCAGTTTGCCCTTTCCACCTTTGCGCTTCAACTTGAAAGCTCCAACAGTTTCAAAAATACGAGCAAGCTGCTGTGCCTCTTCTTTTACCTGCAGAAGATAAGTTTTCAAACAAGATGATACTAATTAAAAGAAGAGACATACAGGGCAGAGAACTAATAGTGATATATACATGCAATACTGAATTACCCGTTTTTTCTCAGCCTCAATTCTTTCCTCTTCTATCTTCATTTCCCTGAAAATTAAGCAAGGGGAAGCAATAAAATTATCTCTGGGATTAGGAATTAACAAAAAATTATTTATCATCAGGAATTTTCACTAGCTGTACATTGCATGCAGACTCTACATTCTTTTATGATATGCAAGTCTCATTCTAAAGCTCTTCTATGCTGAAACAAGCAAGTTCCATTTCTATTGAGTAATAACCTTTCTTACTATATTTTGTTCCAAAATAACAATCAGTTGAGGAATATTAAATGAGAACAAGTTTCTTAAGGCTCTATTATAAATCAGAATTGCCAGAACCAAAGGTTGTTTCAAGCTTTCAGCATATACTTCAAGCTGATAAAACCAAGATGATGAACAAAAAACAAGACAACAATTCAAAAGCTCCATATAAATACTGATAGATTTTTCAGTATAACAGAAAGAGGTTCAACCAATTTTATTTGAAAAAGCAGAACTCTAAGTGTCAAAAGTTATCTTTTCCATGCTGCCTCCTCTTTTTATCATTAACATGGTAAGCTTGTTGATATCAGTGTCTCCCTGGCAGTTGAGAAGACGAGACATGCAATAGCATCTTGCTCAATCCATTCCCAATTCTCCATGAATTAGTTCCGCATCATTTTCAGATGCTTAATGAAGCCTAAAACATTTCGGGCAATTTGCATTGACATACTGAATTTCTGTTATATGCATAACCTATCCAATGTGTTGAATGGTCATTGAACTGAACACTCCTAAAGGAGCATTCATCTTTATAAATTATAAACCATCACCATCTCATTCCAAAAGAGAAAGCGAGAAAACTTTCCTACCTGCAATACTATTAACTTGTTTTTCTTCTTATGTAGATAAAAAAATATATTGTGAATGCACACTTCTGGCCTCTCACATCTATTTCACTCCATTCAGGTCACTTACATAAGGTATCAGTTCTCTCTCTCTCTCTCTCTCTCTCTCTCTCTCTATTTATATATATATATATCCCATTTTCAAAAGAATGCAAAGATACTTAAACACTGATTCATAAGTAAAATCAAAATCAACAAAGAAATTAAAAAAAAAAAAAAAAAAAACACATACTTGAGTAGAGTTGGGGTGACAATCTGGGCCTTGCCCATGGGCAGAAGATAATTCCTGTAATACCCAGCCTTCACATCAATTAGCTGCCCCTTTTTCCCCAAATATGTCACATCCTCTTTCAATATTATCTAGAATTAACACAAAAATTTAAAATATACCCA